>JARFIW010000544.1:4800000-6019412 GCA_036346225.1 Platerodrilus igneus
CGATTAAGCTGAATTTTTTACATTTGGAACCGCACAATCCTTTCGTTATATTTTAAAGCGGACTTAGATAAAATATTGTACTTAACACGCTATGAAACCTTAATTTTATTTGACTCGTGAAATTTGCAAAACTCGCTAACCGCGTTCGTTCTTTTTGGCAAATATTACATTCGTCTAATGCAATTAGTCTTTTCATAACTTGTTACGTAAATATCTATTAAATAACTAATTGGAGTGCGTAAATTGATCTTTATCGCACTAGTGCTTTAAAGACTGCAAAACAACAACATGTACAAGTTTATATTAATTTGTCAAATTACATATTATGTCAAACGTAAATCTTTTAACTATGATCAAAATATCAATCAAACGAACTGTCAAACTAATCGAAAACTATAATTATTTTCATGTCAATTATAAATCAAAATGACCTAAATAAATTCAGTAATATGTAAACCTACATTTGAAATTTTAATGCAGGTACCTATACATATATTAAAAGAAGCGTATGACATTCGTTTATAAGTGCCTTTAAAGCATTTTTAAGCACCCACTATATTTTATTGTCAAATAAATGTTAAACGGTACAAAATAAAGAAATACACGTTTTAAAGCAATACAAGAAAGTCAACGGTCGAAGTAGTATCAATGGACAATAAGGTTTATTTCCCTGAATATTAAAAGTAGTCTCTATTTCGCTAAAGCAATTTATAGGTCCAAAAACAGTATGTTTTTTTTGTTGTTCTTACAGGTAAATATCCTTTGGTATACAAATAACTCTGTAGGTGTTCTTCCGCGTTGGTTGGGTTAAAACTATCCAGGCTGTTATTCCCTTATACCTAATTCCCAGAAAGTAAAAGTGAAGACTGAAATTCTATGTAGATGAGCTACTGCTACTTCGATTATTATGGTTGACTTTTAATCAAACAGTTAGTTACTTATGTACGAATATCTTACTATTTTATCCCAGTACACTTATACAATACAAAAATCTTTTAAGGATTCTTGCGAAGATATTACACGAAAGAGTTAATTACTTGTTATTAAGTAAAATACATAGCTCTAAAAATTTTCGCACCGGATTTAAGATTTTTCGGGCGTTGAATAGTAAATCAGAAAGCTAAGTTTATAACACTCGTAGCTCTGAAATAGTGTAGGAAATTGAACTATGTAGTACTAGAGCAGTCCGGCATTTTCAGGAATTTTTAAGAATATTGTCGGTGTTATAAATATATCATTTCCACAGCAACGTGTGATTTAAGCCACTATATAAACATCTAAATTCTAGCAATAGCTTAATCAGTTAAGTGAAAAAATTGTGTAATAAAATCATGCAAACAGTTGCATCTTGACCACGAAATTATTTTAGCGACCTGGAAATGATATTGCTGCCGTCGCAAGTGATCTATACGATAAACTTTTTCTCGCAACACTAAAAAGCAATTTCGCGGCCTTGATATACAAATAACTATTTAAACGCTACCACCAGTGGCGTGCAGTCCATGGAAACGACGGAAACACCGTTTCCCCTAGATGTTATAAGAATAAGCATTTAAAGTTTATTCAATATCTGATAGAGCATTCATTGCTCCTTGACGTACGTTGTTGCTCTTTGTATCTTTCATATGAAAGTTACCTCCTCAAATAAATACAAGAAACTGAATAGAAAAGTATTCATGTCTACATCATCATCTGTAAACGACCGATCGTACATAATCGCGCCCCTTCGTCTGTCAGCATAGACTTTTTGAACCTGACCACTTTGAGGCATTTTCTAGCGCTTTTAAATGTGTAAACGATATCAACCTGAGGTTCATCCTACACGACAAGTCGTCACAATCGTGTATCTATCGAATGCTGCCGATTTTAATTGAGTTGAAAGCAGTGTCTACTGCCGCTTCATGAAAGATGAACGCCTGTTGTTATTTGTGTTTATGGTAGTTATCCATATGTTAGAAGCAGATTTATTTTACTGATATCGTGGCTCAAGTAGCAAATTCGTGCTTTTGGTAGGTAATAATTATTTTTAATAAATCACGAACAAATGAATTATTTTTAATTTGAATTACAAAGTTTTAAAACTAATTAAAAATGTGAGTTTGGTAATAGGATTTAACCTTTTTTTAATTTAGATTGTTATACCATCATTACGTAGAGTTTGTGTTTGTAGTAAGTACCATAAGAAAAACTACTGTGTTGTAATTTTTTGATAATATTTCTCAACAACTCAGAAGCAGATTTTAGAACTTCAGTGAATTAAAATACGTCGAATTATGTAATTATAACAATTATAATAAAGCCCGTTTTGCTGAAGAAGGCTTTAATAGTATAAAACTTAATTATACAAATTTTTTGACATTTTGGCATTAAATTCACAGCTAAGTGTTTTATACAACACTTAGAAGTCGATAATCAAAAAACACTGTTAAATATGCTACGTTTTCTTAAAGAAATTCATTTGGCAGAGTCCTATAGTGAAGTCTTTAAATTGTGTCAACTTGTTTTAACAATTCCGGCAAGTGTTGTGGTTGAACGAAGTTTTTCTACATTAAAGCGCATTAAAACCTTTATCAGAAATTCAACTCATGAATAAAGACTATCCCATTTAGCTGTGTTGTCTATAGAAAAAGAATGTATTAACTTGTTACACAATCCAAGATTTTATGATGATGTAATAGACAGGTTTGAACAGGTTTATAGAGGAATAGAATAGCAGAACAAATAAAATATTAAATTAGAGCCAAAGAAAAAAGTGTTGACGCTGATGTAATGTTTAAGTGCGTGTATGTTTGTGTGTCTTATTGTTTATTGTTATTAATACTTAGTTTTTTTTTTAGTGCTTGATAAGTAAATTGAAAAATACAGCCACTTTAACTTGAATTTTTACGTCCTTAGGTTTATTATTTTTTTAACCAAAAATGCCTTTTTAATATTTCTAAAATAAGATGATTTAGTTTTACTTCGAATAATAAATAGGTTTTAAAGAATTTTCTTTGTTAATGTGAGAACAATTCTTAAAAGTGGTTATACTTTAACATATTTTTTAAAAAGGTTGGTTCAATTCTAATTGAAGGTTTATTGGAATCAAAGGTTTTAAATAACATTTTAGGTAATTTAAAAATTCAAAATAATCAAACATTGACAATACATAAATCAGCAAAACTATTTATTTCAAATCTAAAGAAATAAAGCAATATACTGTAATACACCTCCAAATCAACACATACTTTCCTATATCTACTTTTTTGCTTCTAAACTCAAAGCTCAAGCTTCTTAAGTTACACATAGTCACACACGCACCACACACGCACGCTTGTCACGCACGCACACACACACACGCGCGCAACACACGCGCACACACACATCCACACTGGGTGTCCTTTAAAATGCGGAAAATGAAATTGACTTATGTTAAAAAACGAGGAGTATTTAAATCTAAGATTCAAAAAGAGATAGAATTAAGTAGTATAAGTGCCAACGTGAAGCGCTTCCCCACTAAAAAATTTCACGGCACGCCACTGGCTACCACGTAGCATATATTAATTAATGTTAGGTTCTTTATACTGCTGCATGTATTTTAAAATAACGATTTCAATAAAACTTTCTAAAACAGTACGTTAATCGTCTATTCGTATAGACTATAGTTATAGAAGACACTTCTATTCCATCAGATAATATGTATTTAAGAATAAGGTATCCTCTACATACCACAATTTGAAAATCCAACTTTCCTTAAGGAAACATTCAGTATATTATTTGACTTTCAGGTTACTTAAGTTCTAATAACAGTAGGTACCAATTTTCAATTGCTTGAGATATTAACCGATGAAGTTTGGAACCATTTATACTATGACCTATAAACAATTTATTTAATTTTTATCATTCAGTAATTCACCAAAAGTGTTAAATCTTGAACTTTGGTACGACAATCAAATTATAGATCAAACTTCAATTCTTTTCAAAAGTTTCAGTTTCTCAAAGTAAAAAAAAGGCTACAAAAATCCGACTGTAACAATTTCATAAACATTAAAAATTGCTAAACATTTTGTACCTTTGTTACATATTTCTAGGTTTTTTTAAAGAATTAAAAATCAAATGAAATACTACGGTATGTTCCACAAGTATCTTGATTGTAACTCAAAATCATTATACTTTTAAATTAAACAAAAGAGTGATAGTTACTTGTTGAACACAACTGAAAAAAATATCTTCTTATTCCTGAATGAAAGTCGGGCCGGCCCGAAATTTCGGGCCGCCAGTTTTTAATTCGGGTCTGGCCTCGGGCCGGGCCGGTCACTTTGTTACGTTAATCGAGGCAGCCACGTTGGGCGCCAAATTTATGCTACGTTGGCTCGTAGCCGTGCGTAACCCAAAGAAAATCAATGAATGACCGGGCTCAATTGGAGATTAGGGGGGGGGGTTGTAGAAAGCAGACTGACATATAATGTATGCCGCTGTAAGGAATTAGTAACAATACCTGCAAGAAAAATAGTTAAGCAAACCTGAAAAAAAGAATAAGCATAGCAGCAATGATAAGTCTAAATTATTCAGTACTTTGTAGAACGTAAAAAAAAACTGTTTGGATAATCTATGTAATATAACAACGGTAAAAGCAATACAACAATTTTTAGTACAAAGTGAGGTAATATTGGGGAGTAGCAGAAACGTTTCCTCACACACAAATTAAACATAAATCAGACAAAATGTTAACAAAAGATAAATAGGCAAGACACAATTGATATGAGTAATTCAGTAGTATTGAATTTCTTTTTTTCTTTTTTTTTCTTATGTTTTAAAATAGTATGCAAGTCTATTGTAAAAGGTATCAGAACGAAAAAGATACGGCAAAGCAACGGATAGATATTTAAATTAATAACAAGTAAGGAAATAGTTCAACTTACAAAAGTCCTTCCCTTGCAATTGAAGTGTGGAAATCACGGTGTCCTGCACTAACAAAGCACTTCACCCTTGACTGTGAGGGTGTTGATGGAACTTAGCACACGTTACACTAATCACACCTCCGTATTTCACTGGTGTTAGCAGCAGACATTATCCTGCTGATGGAACTACGTAGCATTGATAAATTTCTTGTTAATTCTATTTCCTGAGACAATAATTTCGAAATATTTTGTAGCACTAGTTTAATTTCAACTGGGACCAAAGGTGTATTATTTTCATAAACCTCCAAAAAGCAGTGAGAAACTTCAACCAATACCTTTGTAAACCGGTAATTTGTGATATTTTGCAAATAACAAAATTTGCGCAAGCAATGATCTATTTTAGATTCTTTGGTGTTAGAAAATTCAGAAACTACAGTATCAACTGTATTTAAATAATCCACAGTATGTACTACTCTGATAAAAAGGACCACGAAACTAGATCGCACACACGGTTCAAATATAAAAAGACAAATCAACTAAAAAGAACACAATTAGTAAAGCAACGCGTATCACTCAGTAAATGTTCCGGAAAACGCGCGTGCGGGTCGAGTAAACAAGTTCTACCACTTTTATTTCCAACAGAAAAGCAACTAGAAAAACAATTAGGAAGGCACGCGTAAGCAATAAAACCGTCCGTCAAATGTTCCTTAAAACATTTATCTCACAAGAAAAACAAATAAAAACAATTAGTAAGGCACGCGTAAGCAATAAAACCGTCCGTCAAATGTTCCGTAACGCACGTTATTTTTAAAAGAAACTCCACTAAGAAACACAATCGGTAACAGCACGTGTGGTTGAGTGAAACACGTTCGCCTATAAAAGCATCTTTCCTTCAATGTAATCAGAACTACACTGCTCTACAGTTAATATACAAACTTTTATTTCACAAGAAAAACAACTAAAATCGTGCCATGCTTGTTCATGAACACTTCGAAAATTTATACCGCATTAATTCTCACTATTGTCAAAGCACACGGAACAGTATTTTCAACGTAATTAATATATAGGAACCAAGAACAAACTCTCCTCACTCGTCTGTTTAAATCAACTCGTCGCTATTACAACCGCTTATCGTCTATTATCTAGACTTGTATATCCACATCAGGAACCAAATTTATATCTACGGCAAGGCAAGAACGATGCAATGTATAATTAATTACAAGCTGTTTAACATTCATTCCTTGGAATTTATTTATTAATGAAAATCAATCTTCAATTAAACTATCTTTTAAAATTAATACACGCGAGTTAATAAATATAAAATATAGAAATAGTAGCTACAGAAAAGCGGAAGATGTTAAGCTATAAAAATGCCCGTTACAAATTTTTTGCGTCGGGCCCGAGTCCATCCCTAATCACTAGTATAATCGAAAATTTTTTTAGAATATACAAACTATCTCAAAGGGAACCAACCACATTTGCAGATCTACACCACAGGCGATTTTTCGCGACATAAATACTTAATTATGTGTGCATGTGTTAAACTTGCGTTTTGGCGATAAAATTTACTGGAGGGGAAATTGTACGGCACCATTCTTTCAGGAAAACGAACATACCCTGATCTGTACCAGGTTATGCTTGTGTATGTTAAACACTTGAATTTTACCGGGTAATTATTCAAAGCGAGGTTAGGAAACTACAATACGTTCTCGTGGTGCCGCACAAGTAAATATTTTTTAAATATTGGGGGGATACTTCAACATACCATACTCGAACAATTCAAGTATGTCGCGAAAAATCCCTTCATGTTTGCATATCAGCATCAAGTAGTTTAAAATTTAAATTGTATCAGAACTTCATTTTTTCAATTTAAGAACATACGCATGAATTATCATGATTTACGTACTGTTCGTTTTTACTATGTATAATTATATACGAGAAAGTTTTTAACAAGGTTATTTTGAGTACAGGCTTTGTAAATTTAACCCCTGTGCATATTTAGCAACAAGTGTACATAAATGTCTTTAAAATATGTAATTTTTCGGAAAGCAGAATTTGTTTAACTTGCAGAAGATTTTCTGAATACAGGTTGAAGTATGAATTTTAACTTACTTATTGCATGAACAGTAAGCAAATGAATTTCGATATTTTACACACATAAATGATTCAGTTTAACAAAACGATATCAACCACAATTATATAAGGCAATTCTATTTCTATAAACTCATCCCGTTTTACAAACCAAATACCCCAGCTAAAACAAATGTATGCAGGGACCTATCACTATCTAAACTATCTGCAATCGCTAACAACAGTAACGACCGTAGTTGTGTATTCAAACTAATGAACGGCGAAAACAATTATCTTCTAATATACGTCGCACCAGCTAATATTATATCAGGAATTAAACCGGAGGTAGCATACATCCGAATAATTTTTGTTTGCTGGTTTAATGACTTTAAACTGTAATAAACATAAACAGCCATCGTGTTGAACTGCGACTAATTCACAAAGAGTAGAAATTAAATTCCATTAGTCAGGTCCAGCCGACTACCTAAATGCATTACGTGCATTACAGTGCATTACAGTACCCGCCTCAGGGATCAAGAATGCGCAGGGTTCGCTCCATGGTTAGGATAAAAACGAAAACACCTCACATTTCAAATCAATTATAAATTGGTGCTATATTTTTCCGTGAATACGTTTTAAAGTGGGAACATACAAGTATTTTGAAGATGAATCATAATATCTATACCAAAAACGGGTAGGCAATAGCCTACATGCAAGTTCAGTTCACTATTTAACACTCAATAAGTCCGTAGGATAACTAAGAAAAACACATTTTTTTGGCGAAATTCGATTTTATTCATCAACATACAAGAGTGATACAATCAGTCCAACGCCGTTCTAGCATTTCGATACCTTTTTTGTAAAACAATTCGTCTTTGGCCTCAAAATAAGCTTCAGTTTCAGCGATGACCTCTTCATCCGAGCCAAATTTTTTACCGGCGAGCATTTTTTTTAGGTCTGCAAACAGGTAGTAGTCGCTGGGGGCCAAATCTGGAGAACACGGTGGGTGCGGAAGCAATTCGAAGCCCAATTGGTGCAATTTGGCCATCGTTGCGATCGACTTGTGACACGGTGCATTGTCTTGGTGAAAGAGAATTTTTTTCTTCTTCATGTGTGGCCGTTTTTTGGCAATTTCTTCCTTCAAACGCACTAATAATGCCATGTAGTATTCGCTGTTGATTCTTCTTCCTTTCTCAAGATAGTCGATGTACAAAATTCCGTGCGCATCCCAAAATACAGACGCCAAAACCTTACCAGCCGACTTTTGCGATTTTGGCCGCTTTGGACGTGGTTCTCCGGCTGCAGTCCACTCAGCTGACTGCCGATTAGACTCTGGAGTGTGGTGGTGGATCCATGTTTCATCCATTGTCACATACCGACGCAAAAGTCCTTTTATTCCGGTTGAACAGCTCCAAACAGCTCTCAGAATCATCGACACGTTGTTGTTTTGGTCCACTGTGAGCAAACGCGGCACCCACTTTGAGAACAGCTTTCTCATGGACAAATGTTCATGCAAAATAGTGTGCACACTGCCTTCTGATATCTTCAAGGTGTCAGCTATCTCACGCAATTTCACTTTTCTGTTTTCCAAAACGATTCGGTGGACTTTTTTGATGTTTTCCGGTGTAACCACCTCAATTGGCCTTCCAGAGCGTTCAGCATCGTCAGTGTCTGTACGGCCACGTTTAAAATCAGCAAACCACTTCTCCACCGTTTGCCTCGATGGAGCAGAGCCCGGATAACACTAATCAAGCCATGCTTTGGCTGCGATGGTATTTTACCCATCAAAAGCAATGATAAATCAACACGCGAAATTGCTTGGAATTCATTTTTGAAAACTCAAAAGTATCGTCACTTGAACCTCTGTAACTTGTAAACTAATCGTCGGATTGTCATGAAATTTTGACAGATATCTTTTTAAGGTTAGTACTTCCTATAAATCATATGGATTATTACATAGCAACGCCATCTATGTATCATCCTACGGACTTATTGAGTGATGTATTTCGTTTGAAAACATACTCATTACAAACTATGTCAATTATTTGAAAAATAAAAGTGTTTATATAAAACCAGCTATTTCTTGGGTAATTAGAACTGTTCGCATGTTTCGCAGTCTTCATGTCCTGATCTCACAAAACTAATTTTTTTCTTCTACAGACTTACGATACAAGTCATAGGAACATTGTACATTTGGAAAGTTTTCCAAAAACTCCTGTCCTTATACATGCTTGTAATTGTAATATCGCTTGGTAAGTAGCGGCGATTGGGAGCATGTTCCCATCTATAGTGAGAAATGCGAGGAGAATAGGATTAAAAAAGGTTGGGGAAAAAAATCCATAATTTTTTGCGTGAATTTCAAGACTTTATTTAACATATTTCTGATTCTCCGGTTTGGGTCAAATATGCACCGTTTTGTTCTATAATTTGTTGCCATTTTGAAGATAGCTCCATAACGCCTCTCTCATCGAAGTCTTGGTCCTTATAGGTGAAAAACTCTAGCAATCGATTTTCACAATATTCTCTTGATGCCAATTTCTTATCACTCAGGAAGTTTGCAATGCGAGAAAAAGGTGGTAATCGATTGGTGCCAGGTCCGGACTATATGATGGATGCATTAGAACTCTCCAACCAAGCTCTCGGAGTTTCTGACGAGTCACTACAGACGTGTGTGGCTTGGCGTTGTCCTGATGGAACACAACACCTCTTCTTTTAGCCAATTCTAGTCGTTTCTGGTTAATCGCTAGCTTCAAACGGTCCGGTGGTTGACAGTGCGGATCTGAATTTAGTGTTTGTCCATATGGAAGCAACTCATAATAAATGATTCCTTTCCAGTCCCATCAAATGCGCAGCATAACCCTTCTGGCCGTTAGTCCTGGTTTGGCGACCATTTGAGCTACTTCACCGCGCTTTGGCCACGATCGTTTTCGCACAATATTGTCGTATGTGACCCGTTTCTCATCCTCAGTCACCATCCGTTTAAGAAATGGGTCAATGTCATTTCGTTTGGCCGAGGCGTCGTAGAATGAAAATTCGGTCCATAACGTTTTTTGGTGTTAATTGGTCTGGCATTCAAACATCGAGCTTCTTTTTGATTCCAGCTTTGTGCAAATGGTTTAAAACTGTTTTATGGTCGATCTTTAGTTCCTTGGCAATGCTACGACTACTAACATGCCGGTCAACTCGATTGTTTCTGTGATTTTATCGACATTTGTGACGACGGGCCGCTTGTGCCATTTTAAAAAAAAAACTGCAATATAATTTTTTTAGTGTGAAGTGTCACCTTGACAACGAGCATAGATCTGAAGTTGTTTGATCGATACTTTACAAGACATCGATCACTACAGCCATCTACCAAAAAAAATAATGGATTCCTTTTTCCCTATCCTTATTATCCTTTAAATTATTGGTATCCCTTTATAGCTTCCATCAAACCATAATCCGCAAGCAGTACATATGCCCACGGGTATCGACTACTTCAGCGAAAATAATCACAATTCCAACGGTCATTCTTTCTGTATATCATTCACATTAAACCCTAAAGGTTTTATTTTATTTAGTCTGTTATTTCCCTGAACGCAGGATGGTCCTCCAAAACACCTCGCCGCCTTTTAAGTGCGCCAGAACAGGTTGGTTGTTGCGGTAATTGGTTTATACGGAGCATACCTGCCTAATGAATTATGCAAGTTAGAAGCATTACATGCTGATGATAAAAAATATATTGAATTGTGTTGCTAATTGATACCAAAATTAAGTACGATCGGATGTTTTGTATTACTGCCACGGAGAGTAGCGTGAGTGCTTTAAATGTTACAAGAAACCATGTTGCTTTGCGACGTAAAACCTTTGTCACTCGTTATTTGTTAACTACGGACAAATAAAACTTACCTTCCACCTTGTGGGGATAAATTCCTTTTACGAGTACAAAATTCCGAACTTGTAATCAAAACTTTTTAATTATTGCGTATTAAATTAATGTTATTTCGGTACCAAAGCAGAATATGTGTGTAATTGAACTTTTTGTTAAAAACTAAAGCAAAAACAAAAAATAACTATTGCTTTGATGTGGGTACAACAATAGTTATTTATTATACAAGGGAAAAAAGTACTAGATTTTAGCTCGAGGTGTGTGTTTGTCTCCCGACGCGAAGCGGAGGGAGACAAAACACCGAGAGCTAAAATCTTCATTTTACCCGCGTATAATACACTATTTTTTCTGTGACTGGCAAAACAATGATTTAATATTTAAAAAAATATTACATATTATATTAAAGTCAAAAAATCAATCTATGTCAAATTTGAAGTTTCAAACAGGTAGGCTGATGTACTTATAGGGACAGTTAGATCTGCGTTGCTAAGGAAACCTTTAAAGTAATCAAATATCTGTCAATTTAATTTTGCAGTGGTTACAAAATTGCGAACTTAAGTTGTTTATATCGATTGTTTTGAATATTCAAAATTCAAGAATGGACAGTACTGATTCAGAAGTTTCTCTTACTCCACCGGAATTGGTAGAGGCAGCGAAAGTAGCATCAATAAAATTATTGCCAGCTAAATCACGAAAAATTTACGAAACTGCGTATTCAAGATTCATGGAATGGAAGGCGAAAAAGACATGTAGTTCTTACTCGGAGACGGTGTTATTGGTTTATTTTTCGGAACTAGCGCAACAACAAAAGCCATCAACAGTGTGGTCGAATTATTCAATGATAAAAGTATGTTACAAGTCAATAATAACGTAGACATTTCAAAATATTGCAAACTAATTACGTTTCTGAAACAAAATGGGAAAGGTTACATGCCCAAAAATCTGCAATATTTACGAGTACACATATTAGTGATTTTTAAATAATGCTCCTGATGAAGTTTATTTATTGGTCAAGGTTGTTGTTGTATTTGAAATTACAGAAGCCTGTCGAATTTCTGAAATCAGCCAGATAACATTAGATGATAATGAAAGTTTGGGAATATTATTAATTGCAAAACTTAAGTAAACAAAGGATGATGTAAACAAGAGATTTACAGTTCCTGAGAAATATTTTAAATCTTACAGAATGTACATAGCCCTCTGTCCGGCAGCAAAAAAGGATCGCCACCTGTTTTATGCATATCGAAATGGAAAATGTATCAATCATGATGTGGGTAGAAAACAGTTTTATAAGGTATCTGAAATAGCAACCAATTTCTTCAACTTGAAAATGCGGTCTTATACCGGTGTTATGCATTTCGAAGATCGTCTGCTGTACTTTTAGATGAATCTGAAGGAGACCTGAGGACACTAAAGAAACATGGTGGTTGGAAGTCATCAATGGTCGCTGAAGGGTATGTTGATGAATCGATAGTGCACAAGACAGAAATAGCTAAGAAACTGTTTAGTTTGTGTGGCAGTGCATCAGCTGAAACAGAATCCAATTTGCGAACAAGTACATCAACGGCAGTTGTGTCAGTGGCACAAAATATTATTTCAAATCAAGAAAATTCCACTGTAGCAGACATTCCTAATTGTTCAAAAAACATGTCTTTCAGGCAATGTACATTTAATAACTGTCATTTTAACATTAAGGAAACGTAACTTATACATAATAAAATATTCTAAAATTAAATATCTTCGTGTTCTTACTTATTTGCACTTACCAGGGAAAAAAGTACTCATTTTTTTCCCGGGGAAAAAAGTAATTTTATATAAAGTGACATTTTGTTACCTGTCAAGAAATATTAAATGTCACATTTTTTTCCCGTCGCAGAAAAAAGACATTTTTTACCTTAAAATATTTTAAAGCCTCCTGTAAAAGTTCAATGTGATGATGCTTTGATTGTTGTGAAAAAAGGGAAGTGAAGGTGTCAAGAATATAAGGGCTTATTTGATGCGATGCGTGGATGTTAGCAATGTGAGAAAAGTATGGGACGGGAAGTTAGGAGAGAGGATTGTTAACAAAGCCTCAATGTTGGGCATATAAAAATTATAAAAAATGATTTAGTAAGCCTTACCGCTTGTAGGGACTTGCGTGGGGAGTATGTATTTAAATAATACAATAGAAATATCTAAAGGTTCATGTGTAAATAACTTAAAACAATAGATTGATTATGTTGTACTCGTGTTTCTCATATCTAGAAAGTTGATTATAAATATGCAGTAAATCTATCGAATTTTACTAACAAACGTGCAATATGTGTGACATCTATGAACTGAAGTCATAACAATTTTCTTGAGGTGAACGAATACACTACGATATTGATCCGTATCCTGAATCAGCAACACGCTTTACATCCCTATATAAACAAACTGCCTACAGATTACTGTAAAATACAGAACATTCTAGTCCTGCAATTTTCTATGCGGAAGTTACAGGCTATTTATGTATTTAGCTACACTGGCGTTATTAGTTCAACTCTGGGTATTAACTCACAGATGAGTCTCTAATATAAGAAGGAACCATTTTACCGATTTCCAAACGTCTTCAGTTTCATTTTAAGTATTTACAAAGGGTTTCCATAATTTTAGCTAATGCTACAAGAGGGAACTTCAATCCAGAGCTGAGCATTTAAATCATTTAATAAATTTAAATAACGTTTATTGACATCTTATAGCAGTAATAAGAGTGCACAAAACTGGTTTAACTTTGCTTGCATATGCACTATCGGTTGCACCCATAAATTTTTTAGAAAGTTTAGACCTAGCAATGTTTAATTAACTTAAATTTAAATCTATGAACAACATAAATTACACTTCCGCTTACAAACTGCGGCATATGATTATAATAAATACACGTAGGCCATCGCAATCGTTAGCTTTGATGCACAAATGTTTATGTTCTAACGGCCCTGTCATAGTTTCGATCCACTCTGCACAAAAGTATTAATTGGCAAAAAAATGAAATTTCAAATAACTTATTGGTTAAACATAAGTCATAACTCATTAGGTTATTTTGAAACTGCGATTAGGTACACAACTCGAATTTTCGCCGGCCCTTTTGTAACTCATTAACTTTTTCTCAAGTTCACATAGGATATAATAAGAAATGAATTTGTTAAGAGTGTACGGTCTTTGTCTTTGTAAGGTGCAGTTAGAAAAAAACCAGTCACAAATATTGATCATAGTTTATATACATACTACTTACAAAAGGATAGCGTACTCATGGTAAGATTAGAATCAAACCGGTAAATACAGTGATAATACAAGTATACATGCCCACCTCTGGCTGCAGTGAGGAAGCGGTACAGGCGATCTAGATCTACAAAGATATCGAAGACATACTAAGATACGTAGAAGGACATTAAAATTATAATAATTATGGAGGATTTTAATGCAGTGGTAGGTGAAGGTAGAGAAGGAACGGTAGTAAGCTTATTTGGTTTAGGCACGAGAAGCGACAGGGGAATAGGTTGGTAGAATTTTCCGACAAAAACAATTTAATCATCACAAACACATTATTTCAACATCATGCTAGAAGACGATATACGTGGAAGATGCCAGGAGATATAGGATGATATCAAATAGATTAAATTCTTGTTAGACAACGGTTTAGGAATCAAGTAAAAGACTGAAGAAGCTATTCAGAAGCAGATATAGACACTGACCACAACATCATAATTATGAAGGCTGCTCTTAAATTTCAAAATTTGAAAACAAAGAATGGAAAAAGGCACTTTGACTTTGAGAAACTAACAGATAAAGATATCCACCAAAGATTTGAAAAAAAGTTAAATGAATTGCAGAAAGATATCGGGAAACTTAGCTGATACTAAGAAAGTAGAAATAAAATGGAATAACATTAAATCCAGCTTAGACATGGCAGCCAGAGATACCCTGTGGTATACACAAACATAAAATAAGAAACCATGGATAACAAAAGATATCCTGAATTTAATAGAAGAAAGACGAAAATACAAAAATAGATCAGACGAAACGGGAAAACAGAAATACAAAGCCATAAAATGGAAAATTATTCGCAAATGCAGGAAAGATAAAAAACAATAGATTGATAAAAATTGCACAGAGATACAAACTAATAGGAAAGACAGACTAAGCATACCAACTAATTAGAATGCATTTTAAGAATATAGTACCATATAGCAAAAATATTATTAAAAATGTAAAGAAAGTGATTAGATGGCAATAATATATAGGAAATTTGTATGCAGGAGAGGAACTAACAGCATTACAACAGGAATCAGACATTGAAAATGATAACTAGGGATATCCTATACTGCGAGATGAGTTTGAATTAGCATTAAAGAGTCTGAAGAATAGTAAGGCGCCGGGTACAGATAAGGTGCACCGACAAATTCTGAAAGCCGCTGGACAAGCAGTAACAGAATATCTCTTCCAATTTGTAAACTTTATGTATGAGACAAGCGAGATATCCAAAAATTTCAAACGTAACATCATGGTAACTATCCCAAAAAAGAGAGGCGCGGATGGTTTTGAAATTTTGGAGCAATAAGTCTGACAGTACATGTGTCAATAATATTAAATAGAATTGTACAGAGACGAATAAAAAAATGAGCTGAAGAAATACTAGGAGATCAATTTGCATTTAGGCGAAACAGGGGAACACTGAAAGCTATTTTAGCTCTGATGGTGATAATGGAGAAAACAATAGAAAAGGGGGAAAACGTGTATATAAGGTTTGTAGATCTGGACAAAGCATTCGACAATGTAAAATAAAAAGAAATATTCGAAATACTCAAAAAGATTGGAATGAGTTTTAGGGATAGACGGATAGTACATTGCTTATACAAAGAGCAAACAGCGGTAATAGAATTAAAGCAAGAAAGTAGAGAAGTAAATATTTGGAAAGGGGTGGGACTTGGATGTTCATTATCCCCATTAATTTTTAACATGTACATCGAAGAGGCAATAAACATTGTGAAATGTAGGAAGACATTTGGAATTACTATGCAAGAACAAAATATTGATATGCTTAGATTTGTAGATGGCATAGCGGTATTAGCATCTAGCAACGAAGAATTAGAAGCTGCTATTCTTGAAATAGAAACATTTCTAACAGAGGAATACGAAATGAAAATTAACAAAAATAAAACTAAAATTCTAGTATGCAAAGGAGGGCAAAATAAACAAAAACAAGAATGCAAATACGTAACGAAAACTTAGAAGAGGTTAAGGATTTCTGTTACCTAGAAAACCAAATAACGCAAGATGGGAAAAGCGCAACAGATACAAAACAGAGACTAGCACAAGGTCTTGCTACATTTAACAAGAAAAAGCAACTACTGTGTTCAAAAACAACAATCATAGAAACAAGGAAAAGTTTGCTTAAAACATATGTGTGGAGCACAGCAATGTACGGCTGTGAAGTCTGTACAGTAGGAGAAACTGAAAAGAAAAAAGTTAGAAATATGGTGCTACAGACGTATGATGAAGATATCATGAACAGACAAAGAGGTGCTACAAATGGTAGGGGAGGAAAGAAATATATGAAATATGAGGAAAAAAGAGAAGTAGAGGTAGACCTAGGTTAGACTATTACACACAGATAGTAAAAGATATAGGATCTGGAAATTTCAGGGAACTGTGTAGGCTGGCTTAGAACGGAAATTGATGGAGGTACACATCCAACCAGTCCCAAGATGGAAAAACTAATGACGAAAAAATAAGTGTACTTAAACATAAACAACTACAGATATTGGGCTTGCAATATTCTCAACTAATGTTAATTGTACGAAAGTATTTACTGGAAAACTATTAGTTCGGCAAATGTCTAACTGTTGGGGGATCCTTGGTAGCAACAGGCAGCTTAACCCCCTTAACATACTACTGAATCTCGGTGAAATAGAGCATATAATTAGAAAACAATAGAAGAGGAACCGAGCTGTATGTAGGCTTTTGTGGGAATTTCAAAAAACTGTGTACGATAGTTAAGAACAGAAATAAGTGGAAGTACACATGCAACTAGTTTCAAGACGGAAAATCTAATGACGAAAAAATAAGTGCACTTAAATCTGGTGATTATGATGAATAACTACAAATGTGGGTTGTGAAATATTTTCAACTAAATTTGATTGTACAAAATAATATATTGGAAAAACTATTAATTCAACAAATGTTCAAGTGCTGGGGGAACTTGCCAGTCACATGCTGCTTACCTCCCTTCACATACCCTACCTGTGATTTTCCATTTCTCCACCCGTAGGTACTGCATTGACCAGAAAGCGAGTTTCTTATATCTAAAAAATTTAGAATTTTGCCAAACCCTTGCTCTTCCAAGCAAGGTAAGGTCTTTAACATGCGTGAAAACACTCATACATGGGACCTCCAATTTACCTTTCATCCGAACGAGGGCGTATATTTGTAAAAATGCTCGCTTAACATTTTGCAAGCGGACCGTGTCGGGATTCGAACCCGTGACCTTTGGCGTAGTAGTCGCACGCATACCACTACGTCACGGAGCCGCCAATGTGGGTTACCACTCATGCTACGAACAATTCGACGAAGGGACAAACGTCGAAGTTTTACCCTAAAAGAGACGGTCCTCGCCAGATTTTGAGAGTTGCCTCACCCGTTAGTTATGAACTCAAAAAAGTTAGCTCTGGAGTCATACCTCTTGGAATCTATCGCGTATCTTCTCTAACCCTCGCTAATATTGACCCTTCAGAGAAACCCATTGTTTAGTTGCGTTTACGAGGTAGATCAAAAGGAAAAATTGTTAACATGCCGGTCACTTTTCGGGAAGAGTGTGCGACCGGGAAAGGAGACTGTAACAAATACAATAGGTCTGCCCCTGCGCATAGTGTACGTTTTGTACGCACCAAGGCCAAGCGAGCCTTATCAACGGCCAGTCGGTCAAGTCCATTCATATAAAGGATATAAAGGATATTTAGTGATTTTACCTAAATGTTTAAAGTTTTGTTTGATTTACATGTATTTGTATTTGGTTTACGTTGATTAAAGTTTAAAACAAAACATTATCTGTTGATTTAGTCGATCAGAACCCATCTCAAATTAAATAACATAACACCACGTTATAGTATTGAATTCCAGAAGTTTGGTAGTTAAAGTTAATCTATACTAAACTTATAACACGCCACAACACATGCTTTCTTTATTTTTTTACTAAATTGCTTAGGAAAATCATAGTAACTCTTAGAGACTAAGCGAGAACAAAGTAACTTGATTGAACATACTGTATTCTTATTTATTATACTTCAATTGTGGTGTTTTTGCTTAGCATAGGTATAGGTCTTTCAATATCTCAGCGACCTGGGCAGAAATCTCAAATATTACTGATAATTTAAAGATCAAAATAAAAACATAGTATTGTGGAATGATACTCATGGCTCCAACAGCGTTAACGTTACTACAGTATAATTTTAAAATCGATGTTACCATATGAATATTAGTTATACATTTTTTATACTAAAAAATATTTGTTCTGTACTACACCGCGTTACGGGTTATATTAATATTTATTAGATTACTCTGTTCTAAATCATATTTATTATTTTGGTTAAATCTATGTTTATTAATGTAACAAAAAGTCACGTGCTTCTATTATGAAAGTGGCTTATCTATATTAACCTTATCTAATCTATGTTCTTAACTTACCGCCAAGTCGATACTGCATCTTCTAGACACGTAATTTTGACATTTGCGATTCCTGTCTATTTCTGTTTTCTGTGTTTTGTTTAATTTGTTTTTGTTAATAATATTTATAAAACAGTTTTTTTCAAGACTACACTTCGTTGTTTAGTTTGAAATTGAAAGTAAACGTTTTTAAATTTAATATTTCTTGAGTACATATTTTTTTTATTTTCAAATCTAAAGCAATTAATTTCTGTGGAAACATCAATTCGTTTAGACGATTGGTGCATAAAATGGGGTTTAGTTGGAAGAAGTGCCAAGACAATCGCAAAGTCTTAATTGAAGAACCAGAAATTCGAACAAAATGAGTCGATTTTTTACGAAAAGTACAACAATATCGATCAGAAGGAAGAAGTATTATATATTGTGATGAAACCTACCTTCACAGTTCACATACTGTATCGAAATCGTGGGACGATGGTTCAAATCAATGTTCAAAAGCACCATTGGTTAAAGGGAAACGTTTAATTATTATACATGCTGGTGGCAGAAAAGGTTTTGTTCCGAATGGATTGCAAATTTTTAAGTCTGGACTTAAAACTGGTGATTATCACGATGAAATGAATCATAGAAATTTCTGTAAATGGTTACAAAATAAATTATTATAAAATCTTAAACCAAACTCTGTGTTAGTGATGGATAATGCATTATATCATAATGCGATCGAGGAACCGAATCCAACTAGGGCGTGGAAAAAAGAAGACATGAGGTGTTGGATACGGAAAAGAAACATACCTTTTCAGTTTAAAGATACAAAATCAGAACTATATGCAAATATTAAGCAACATAAGCCTCCGTGCAAGCAATACATTGTTGATAAAATTTTAGCTGAACATGGTCATACAGTGTTGCGATTGCCCCCATATCATCCGGAACTTAACCCTATTGAAAAAATATGGCCAATGGTAAAAAATCATGTTGCTGCGAATAACATAACTTTTAAGTTAGAGGATGTATGGAAGTTGGCTGAAAATAATTTCAATACCGTTGGTCATCAAGAATGGGTAAATGTTTGTTCTTGTGTAGAGAAAACAGAAAAAGAATACCTTAGTAGGGAATATATAATAGACGGCAGAAGAACTAATAATAAATGTTAAACGCGATAGTGATTCTTCAGACTTGAGTTTGCCTGATGATGATAGTGATGATGATTTTGGTTGCAAACCATTACAGTAACGTGCAATATGATTGTGTATGCTATAAAGCATTTTCAATTTGTTTGTAGTGCATATTGTTATTCATTTAAATAAACAACATTATTGTATTACTTATTAATAACTAATATTTTACTTGGGTGTCTAATCTATATAATATATTTAAGGTTTTATTATATTTATTTGAAATCATTGGACGAGTTGTATGAAAATTTCAATCATGCTGTCTAAAGTAATTATTATGACTATATAATGTAGATAGCTCAGGGTGAAGTTCAAGCAGTGTATACAATTACTATTTCACCCAAACTGTTTTCAGTGTTTATTCAACTAAAATATTTGTATAAAAATAACTTTTTGTACTACCGTTACTTTTGCTATCCAAGTCTGCAATCTACAATGTCTCCATAACTATGAATTTCTTTTCCATTGTTAAAACCGTGCTTGATGTTACCAATTGTTTTCAAGATTCAAACAATAAACTACCTGTATTCCAAGTTTTACTTTTAGTTGATTGTTTTAATTAAAATCTTTGAAGTTCCGTAGAAATCTACTCTTTGTTAAGGTTTATTGCGCTCATACGGTACAAGTTGTACATCAAGCCATTTCATAATATACATTACATTTTAAACATTTATAATACTTAAGGTAAGAGAATGATACAAACAATCCCCTTCATTCTTTTCTATATATAATACAATTAGATGCACTACAAAATCCCAGTCGGCAGTACTTATAGCGAAAAATTTATCCACTGAGTACCAGTAAAATAATAGCAAGTTTTTCTTTCAAATTTTTTTAAATTGAGTACATTTTTTATATTTTTTATTGCAGATGGTATGTGATTATAGAGTTTTATTGTAAATATATGACTACTTCTATAAATCATTTCAAGATGATGCTGCTAAAATCTTAGTGTATTTCCCACCCTAAGTCTGTAGGATGATATTTCATTTGAAGTTATACAATGAGTAGGGCACTTCTTTATATACATTACTGCATTTAAGAAATAAATTGAGAACACTGTAAGTATTTTGAGTTTGTTACGTGTTTTTTTTCGTGGCCACATTGGGCGCCAAATTTTATGTTACGTAACACAAAGAAAGTCAAAGCAATGACCCGGCCCAATCGGAGAGCAGGGGGTTGCAGAAAGCAGACCGACCCACGATGCATGCGGCGGCAAGGAGCCAGCAACAGCACCCGCAACAAAAGAAATCAGAACAGCAAACCTGCAAAAAAAAGGACCAGTCCTGCAAACCTGAAACAAAGAAAAAGCACAGCAGCAACTAAAAGTCCAAGTCATTCAGTACTATGCAGAATGAAAAAAAAAGAAACTGTCCAGACAATCTATACAATACAACAACGGCAAAAGCAACACAGACAAATGTTCAGTACAAAGCGAGGCAATACTGAGGAGTAGCAGAAACGCCTCCCCACCCACCAACTCAACATAAATCAGACAAAATGCCGACAAAAGATAAATAGATAAAACACAATTGGTATGAGTAATTCAGCAGCATTAGCCGTTTTTTCTTTTTTTCCCTCCTTCTTTTCTTAATAGCAGGCAAGTCCATTGCAAAACGCATCAGCACGACGAAGAACACCGTAAAACAAATGGATAGATATTTACAGCAACAACAAGTATGAAACAGTTCAACTTACACAACCAGGAGCACAGGAAGAGCCTCCACAGAACTGCACCAGCTCGGCCACTGATAGCCTTGCAGTTGGAGCTGGTGGAGTATGGGGTGTCCATGGTTCCATCCCATTATCAACCCGAAATCCGGCTTGCCGGATGCCCTGGTGCAGCCCGGCAAAGACCCACAGCCCACTCGCGGGGGCGGAAGCTGCGGCACAACAGACAGGAACACATGCAACACACGCAACCAAGAACAATTAAAGTCAGTATAATTCCGATCCAAACATCCGTCAAGAATTTCTCGCATTGCGGATCTGCCTCAGCAGAAAGAACCTCTTCAACCTCTGAAGCCAATCCCAGCTGGTACAGGCACTGCCCGAACACGGCGAAACATCCAAAAGCACGATCACTCCCACAATCTCGTCTTTTAAAATAAAGAATGTACGTTCATATTTTATTTACTTATTAAATGCAAGGTAAATTCAACATATCACCAATACGGAACGAGTCAAACACTTCCGCAACCTCGCTTTGCAAATGTTTTAGGGAATTTTAAAACCTGACTAAAGTGGCTCCTTTAAAAATTCTGTACAAGTTTATTGCACTTACCCTGATAAACAGAAGGGACCACTACACTAGATCGCACACACCGTTTAAATATTAGAAGACAAAGCACCCACAAAAAAACAACAATTAGTAAAGCACGTGTATCACTAAAGTAAAACCGTCAGTCAATGACCTTAAAACACGTGCGGTCGAGTAAACACGTTCGCCTATAAAGCATACTACTTCAAAAACCATCAGAACTACACTCCTACAGTTAATAAACAACTTTATTTCACAGGGAAAACAATTAAAAGCGTGCCATGTTTGTTCATGAACACTTCGAAAATTTATCCCGCATTCAGTCTCACTAGTTTCAAAGCAAACAGCAAAACGTATATTTAACGTAATTCATATCTAGGAACCCAGAACAGAACTTCACAACTCGTCGCTATTATAACCGCTTATCGACTCTTCTTATCTAGACTTGTATATCCACATAAGGAACAACATTTATATGAATGCAGCAATCATATCTACTCATTAATTACAGCGGTTAGACAAGAACGAGCCAATTTACAATTCATTGCAATTTATTTATTAATGAAAATCAATCTTCAAATTAATCTATCTTTTAAAGTAATACCCACGAGTTAATAAATATAAAACAGAGATAGTAGTTGCAGAAATGTATTTACAAATTTGGTAAAGCGGAAAAGGTTAACTATTAAAAATTGTCCGTTACAGACTGCCTGAACAAGTTCCTGCAGGAATGGTTATATTTCTTGAATAACATTAATCTAACTATTCTCATTTTTGAAGTATAAATATCTGCCTAGCCTTTCGTGACCTTCTCCATGCAACTATGCTATAACAACATAGAATGGATAGTAATAAGCAACCAGAATATTTAACCTAACATCCTCTTGCAATCACCATATAATAAAGCATTTTACCTTTAGTTTATTTTTCTCCAATGCTACCTAATATGATTATACCAATTACGACACGAATCAATTTCAATGCAGGACTCCTGGCTCAGAAGTTTATTAGCTGAGCTTTTATAAACAAACTATGATCAGGTAACACAGTTGAAAATAATACAGCTGTTGTTTTACAAAGATTTAAGATTGGCCCATTTCTAAAACAGTAAGCCTGCATGTTATGCTCGTGCTGAATCCTTTGATGCAGATTTCACAATGGATTTTATCGACACTTATAAACTCTGTACGTATTTGAAAAATTCATACTTCAAACGTAGTTCTTAATAATATTTGAAGAATTTTAAGTTCATTTTCCAGATTTTTTTATCTTGACAGTTTATTCCTCTTGTTCGAAAGGAATAGTAACTTCGACCTTATAGCGAAAACCCTATAATTTTTCTTTATATGATTTATTTAATTCACTTAGTCTCAAGAAGTAATATAAAACTCTTAAGTGAATTGCCTTTTATCATAAATTAGTATTAAGGTTAGGTATTTGTTTACACATTAATAATTTGACATTGCATTAAGGGTTATTTTAGTGAATCGTGATGTTTTTAGGTTGAACTGAAAACACCGTGTTATATCCTTTTCTAAAGGTTTCCCACTTCCCCCATTGCGCATCCCAGGGTCGCTGAAATTTTGAAACAGCTCTATATATTTTTCAAATTACTGGTTTTGTGAATTATACTTTAATAGGTGTAGAGTAACTATATCGTGTTTTTACTTACTACAGTTATAGAATAGAGCATAGTAATTGCTAACATGATTTTAATCTCATTTACAGTTTTTTTGAGTTACTGTGTTTATGCTTATGACGGCAGAATATAAGTATACAGAACAAAACTGAAGATTAATACTGGTAGGATTTTCAAGCGCAAATATCTTACGTAGTTAAGTCATAAGCTGAAGCAGTAGAAAGACTAACGGGTTTATAAAACCCAAAGCTATTGTCTTAATCTGTCATAAAGTATTCGGAGCAACTGGGGGTTAAAGCGTATTTAAAATGCTCAGCAGC
Organism: Platerodrilus igneus; assembly: GCA_036346225.1. Lineage (NCBI taxonomy): Eukaryota > Metazoa > Arthropoda > Insecta > Coleoptera > Lycidae > Platerodrilus > Platerodrilus igneus. Next base: position 4,823,890 of record JARFIW010000544.1, read on the forward strand.
TGCTGTTGAATCATTTAACGGCAGCTTTCTTACTGAATTTGCATGTCGTATGTCTCGACGGCGGAATTAGAGCAGCTACTTCAAAGATATTCTGTCGTTTGTATTATCCTACTTTTATATGAGTCAGAACTCAGCAGTGTGATTAAATTGGTAGTAATTATTTATCGAGGATGTACAGTATTTGAATTTAATAAAGTAGTAACGTTTTATCAGAATTTACTAACCTAGATACCCATTTTCTCAGTCTGAGGAAGTTAAGCGTCTTTAATTAGGGTTAATTCCCTTTTGGGTTATAAAACTGGTACTTTATAATAATGTCAATGTATGAAAAGCAAAGATAGCGTTTCTGTCCTAACTAAATTTGTATGATCTATCAAATTAATCTCTTTTGTTTAACTGTTACAGTGTTATGGCGTATTTGGCAAATTGAAGTTGCTGTTACATAAACAGTCAATTGCAATTGTAATTTATTTAAAAGTAAATAATAAAAATCAAAATTGTCTATTCTTAAATCACATTAGGAATATATATTAAGATATAATTAGAAGTATTTACTACTGTTATCTTATGGAAATTTCTGGATATTTATACAAAATATATTTCATACGTTTCATCGAAGAACTTAACAAATTTTTCACTTACGTTTTAAAAATATTTCAGTGCATATTGTTAATACTACCCGCGTTAGCCTTTTTGTAAGGAAGCTATTATTAATCGTTCAATAAATAATTTAAAAATAATTGTATTTGAAGTTTTCTGGAGTGTTTCTAGGATAATACCAATAACAAGTGAAATCCACACATTTGGGTTGGATTATAACATCTCCTTCATTAAAACATTAAAAAAGGTATCTGGAATACATACATAATGTAACTATCAATACAAAGTGAAAGCATTTTATAAAAAACAATACAGATATTCACTATACCAAAAAAGAGAGACTCCGATAGATGTGACAATTGTCGAACAATAAGTTTGACACCACAAGTGTCACAAATACTCACTAGAATTGTATAAGGACGAATGGAAAAACGAGCTGACGAAATACTGGGAGAAGATCAATTTGGATTTACGCGAAACAGAGGAACACGGTGAACCGGTTCTCTCAGAAAGCTCAGAAATTCCAGGAGGTGCGGAAACGAGTAGTTGCCCTTGCAGATGTTGGCCCAGGCTAGCGGCAACTCTCTCATGTGGTATTTTCGTGATCCTTTTAGTTTTACCTGTTACAACCTGTGGATATTTAATAATAACTCGTAGATGGATTTATGTAGTTTAATGACTTGTAACCAACGTCACAACATAAAAAACAAACACAGCTAAATAAAAATTCGCAGCACGCACCGTAACTACAATGCGGCAAGCGGCGTTGCCATTAAAAAAACAACAAAGAAACAATACTAAAACTATAACTTATCTGTAAAGTACAATCCAACTGATCCACATTAGCATCCTATCACTGCCACACTCTTACGGATCACTCTATAATTTAATTTCAACGCATAGTTCACAAATTAAACTAGGTTCTAGAACACCCGACACGCGCTGGGATAAACGTGCCGCACTCTCTCGCGCGCTTAACCCGACTGACTTTTACCTATCGGACCAACTTAACCCTTACGGCTCCTTCTAGCTATTATTATAGGGGGCGGCCTAGTACAACGGGAAGCTGTTCTAGCTCTGAAGGTTGTTACGTGCATAGCCTTAGCATAAAAAAAGCCTAACAAAAAAACAAAGACTGTCCGAGCTCAGCCAGTGAGTGGGCGGGGTTTTTAGAAATACCCAAACAAAAGAACGGAGGACCTGAAATAAAAATAAACCAAATACATTCGCACTCATTCAAATAAATTAACCACCGACATCTAGAAAACCTTATAATTAAAATTAAAGCAAAATACAAAATGTATATACAGAAGTACATTAGTACTCTGAACACAGTACAAACAAAGCCAAAGGGTTACATGGCGAGCTGTCGTTTTTAGGGCCCTAACCCCTAAATTAATTAACCAACCATTGCAAAAAGAAAGTTTTCCCGCTAAAAACAACAGCTCTAAAGCATTATCGTAAGCATAAAAAAATCTAATACATAAAATATCCGAACACGGTAGTTTACATTTATTATTACTAAAATTTAGTATTTCAAGAAAAGTTACATTCAATAGTTGGTCTAAATAATAATTTAATCCGCACACAAAGCGGGGAAAGCGAAATAGTTTATCAAATTCCAAAAATGTGTATTTAAATTTTGGTTGGAGTAAAACTGGGGTTTATTACCATTTTAACTCGAAAATAATTTTTAGTCACATAGTTGTTGAAACGAGACAAAAACAGGTAGTAAAAGAAAATGTGTATACGACCTTAGGGTTCCACTTGTCTTCTAACAAACAGGGGCGGCAGTCCCCCAGGGCCCATACATCACGTACATGGTGTTAGCACTTGCAGTACACCCACAGCAGTACATAGCAGCAGTAGGACCAAAGAAAATCCGACATTTCTAGCCGTCGCGAAACCTGCATGTTAGAATAACCAAACAATATTAAATAAACTTACGATAACAACCAGAAATAATTTTTAAGACCGCAGTATCGTACACAACAGAACGCGTTTTTTTTTAAACATACACCAGTTTGTTCATTTCCCGTATATATCTCAACAGGTTGTTCAAAGCGTTACTCTTCAACCTTCGTTGTATAGCGCAGGGCTTTATCGATCGACGTACTACAGGGAAAAACCACATATAACAAGTAACCTTGTCTTAACGAAGCGTAGTCTTTAAACACCTAAACGCAAATAGAATATTTTATTGCAGTTTTATTGCTAATTAGCGAAACATTTGAACAGAATTTGAATTAAACGGAATTTATCTAGATGAACAACTAAATTTGGAACGAACATCATTTTTAGTATTATTTTTAAATAGATAAAAATTTTTAGGACGCGGTATTAATTAAAACGTACTTTCTATATTAGAAACGAATAGTTTGGCTGATTTTTGTTAGAATTCAACGTAACAAGGTGATAATAAAAAAACAATAGAAAAGGGGGAGAGAGTGTATATGGAGTTTGTAGATCTAGAAAAAGTATTCGACAATATAAAATGGAAAAAAGTGTTCGAAATACTCAAAAAGAATGAAATGAGTTTTAAGAACATAGCTTATAGAAAGAGCAAACAGCAGTAATAGAATCAGAGCAGGAACATAGTGGAGTACATATTAGGAAAGAGGTGAAACGGGGATGTGCCCTAACACCAGTAATTTTTAACTTGTACATCGAAGAGGCAATGAATACTGTCAAATGCAGGAAGACATTTGGAGCAGAGACGAAAGATTAATATGCTTAGAGTTGCAGATGATATAGCTGTATTAGCATCTAACAAGGAAGAGTTAGAAGCTGCTCTTAATGAAATGGAAACAGTTCCAATAGAGAGATACGGTATATAAATTAACAAAAATAAAACTAAAGTACTAGTAGGCAAAGGAGGGGAAAATAAATCAGAAACAAGAATAGAAATAGGTAATGAGAACTTACAAGTCATAAAGGATTTCCGCTACCTACGAAGCCAAATAACTCAAGATGGGAAGAGCGCACAAGATATAAAGTTAGCACAAAGTCGTGCTACATTTAACAAGAAAAAGCAACTACAAAGACAACAAACATAGAAACAAGAAAAAAATTGCTTAAAACATATGTGTGGAGCACAGCAATGTACGGTTGTGAAACCTAGATAGTAGGAGAAGCGGAAAGGAAGAAGATAGAAGCCTTTGAAATGTGGTGCTAAAGACGTATGATGAAGATATCATGGACAGACAACGTTAAGAACAATGAGGTACCAGAAGTGGTAGGGAAAGAAAGAAGTATGTTAAAAAGCAGTAAAAAATAAGAGAGATACTATGATAGGCCACATACTAAGGCATAAGGGGATAGTGCGGAATATATTAGAAGCACAGATAGGGAAAAAGAGAGGTAGAGGTAGACCTAGGTTAGACTACCGCACACAGATAGTGAAAGATGTAGGCTGTGTGACTATCACGGAAATGTGCAGGCTAGTTCAGATTAAAAATCAATGGAGGTATGTCTCCAAAAAATTCGAAGATGGAAAACCTAGTGACGAAAAAATAACTGTAATTATACCTGATGATTATTATACGCAACTACAGGCATTGGTTTTACAATACTCTTAACTAATGTTAATTGTTCGACAGGATTTACTGGAAAACTACTAATCCAGCAAATAACTAAGTATTGGAGATCCTTGTCAGCCACAGGCTGTATAACTGCTTTCGCATATCACTGAATTTTGGTGAAATGGGACATATAATTAGGAAACAACAGAAGGGGCACCGAGCTGTATATAGGCTGTAGGTATTTTAGGGAACGATGTAGGCAATTTCAGAGTAGAAATACGTAAAGGTAAGTGTCCTACCAGTTTCAGGACGGAAACCTATAGACGAAAAAATAATGGCACTTAAATCTGATGATTATTATTAACAACTACAGGTGTTAGTTTTGAAATATTTTCAAGTAAGGCTGATTGTGCAAAAGGTTATATTGGAAAGCTATTAATTCGGCAAATATTCAAGTGTTGGGGATCTTGGTAGCCGCAGGCTGCTTAACCTCCTTGGAATACTACTGAATATCAGGGAAATAGGGTATAGATAGATAGATAGATAGATATATTAATAATAATAAGTACAAGTAATGCTAACAAATTATTTCATATTTTAAATATATGCTTTAATATGGAGTAACAATATAAATTAAGAATAAGGCACCTAAGAACAAAGAGTTTTTGCATGTGCCATATGAAGTGATTAGTACTATAATATTTCAATGTAGCATATTTGTAGGTTTATTTCGCAGTTAGTGGCACACCCGTCTACAATTGCTCTTAAGTTTTATTATTTTCTAAAATATATCTAGTAATTTTTTTGCGGAATAGATTATGGTTGTTTATATTCCGTAATTGAAGTGGCAAAAGATTGTATAACTTAAGGCCCTGATAAGCGATAAATTTCTGCTTAACAGATTTCTTAATTTTTGGTACAATACAGACTTGTTTTAATCTATCCCTTGTATGATACATATGAGTGAATAAGCAGTTTTTTATTTGTGAATTTTTATGTAGAAAACAATAGATGCTTTTCATGTATTTCTGTTTTACGTTTAATATATTACTGTCTGTATATAACCCATTAGTAGAGTACAATTTAGGTTTGTTAAACATAATTTTTAATACTGACTTGTGTGTTATTTCAATTGGTTTCAAGATTTCCTCATATGCCGAACCCCAACAAACAATACCATAATTAATAAGGGAGACAACTAGTGCATAATATAAAACCTTGAGTGCCTTTATTTGTAATACATTTCTAGTTTCAAAAAAGACAGGAATTGTTTTACGTATACGCTTTATCGGTAACTCTACATGTGTATCCCATCTAAGATGTTCATCTATTATCACTCCCAGGTACTGTATTTTGGTTGCCTTATAGATTATGTCCTCACAAGAGCAGTTAGAGTGCATCCCACATTGGAAATGATGAATTTTGATTTCATTCAGGTTAGGTTGTTGGGGTTTATATAAGGAAAAAGTGATAAACTTTGTTTTATTCATGTTTAACGTTAGTAGATTTGAATCAAAATAGTTTTTAATTATCTTCATGCTTGTGTTAAGTTTATTTATGGTTTCATCCCATGTTAGGCCTTCAAATGTTAGGACAGTATCATCTGCGTATGATGTTATTTTACACTCTAATTGTAAGTTTTCTAAGTTATTAATATATAGCAGAAAAAGAAGGGGGCCTAGAACAGTTCCTTGTGGGACGCCACATGTGATTATTGACGCTTCACTTACATAGTTTTTGATTCTAACAAACTGGGTTCTGTTCGATAAATAATCCTGCAATAGTAATTTTGGCAAACCTCTAATACCTAGATGTTCTAACTTCTGTAATAAGAAGAATAATATATCTATAAACAATAGAAGGGGGAACTGAACTGCAACTAAGAAGAAATAGCAGCGACTATATTCGAAGACAACAAACATAGAAACAAGGAGAAAATTGTTGAAAGCATATGTGTGGAACACAGTACAGTAAGTCTATGAAATAGGGGCAGTAGGAGAAACAGACAGAAAAACGGTAGAAGCCTTTTGGATTTTATAAAAATAGTAAGGAAATAAGATTATTTGTGGGAAAAATAGGAGAAATAGAAGGGCAGAATACGTTCTACGACATTTTTGGGGAATAGTGTAAGATATATTACACGCAGAGATAGGAAAAGGGAGGTAGATCATGATCAGACTATTGCACAGATAGTGAAAGATGCAGACTGGAAATTTCAAGGAAATGTGTAGGTTAGCACAGAATAGGAAACAATGAGGGTACACGTCTAACCATTTCCAGGACTGAAGACCTAATGATGATACAGATATTACAAGATTAACATTTTGTAAGGTCTGTTTGACTAGTATGGTTTTTTTCAAGCACAACGCTTTGAAATAGTATTTATTACTAGATTAAGGGTAATAATGGTTGTTCTAGGATTACCTTATTACGTCAGTTACAAAATCACTATGCAACATCATGGTTATAAAATTTTAAAGGGAAACATTTTAGTAATCTACGAGAAAAATAATGAACAATAATAATTGCTAAAATAAGTGCTGAGTAATGGATAAAGTTATACTTTTTAGTAAAAGTTATCCATAGTAGATTCGGGGAATCATAATCTATCTGACGAATGTCATGATTAGTTTAAATTAATCTACTAATATAAAAAACTATTTCTCTTTGTTTTAATTTGATAGTAACATTAACATTTGAACCTACTTTCGTAATAACATAAGGATATAAATAACTGGGTGCAAATCGTTTAGAGTCATGTGGTTTAATACTTTTGTTTTCTAAATCCAACTAAATTACGTTCTTAATAGGTATGATAACTTTACATTTTTGTTTCCAAATGTGATTTAGAAGTAAATTTCTTTTGTATTAAATTATTGGGTGCAATTTTATGTGTTTAAAAAGACTTTCCTTTAAGACCTATCATAAGCTCCATAGAGTCACCATGCCACAATTTAGCAAAATTTCTCCTAAAAATTGTAGATCCAATAGCAGACAAAACAGACTCTTTCATAAAAACAACTAACACTTTTTACAAAAATTATCAAACATAAAAATTGAAAATACACACAAAATTGCAAGATTTTTGATGTAGTAAATCTCTTCACAAATGTCCCTATAAACAAAACGCTTAATATTATAAAATACAAACTAGAAAAAGATTGCAACCTTAAAGAAAGAACAAAACTAAGTATATCATTGATTAAGGAATTACTTGGTTTATGCGTCAATATCACGTATTTTCAAATAAATGACCAATTCTACAAAGAGAGCTTCGGAATGGCGATGGGAAATCCACTATCCCCAATCTTTAGTAATACATTCATGGAGGAATTACAAAAAGATGTAATATTCACACAAGAATCAAAACCACTAATCTGTTGGAGATACATAGATGATGTCTATGCTATTTGGCCTCATAATACTAAACTAATTAAAAACTTGGTAGAGTCAATTAACAAACTAGAACCAACTATTAAATTCACATATGAATTAGAACAACATAGAAAACTTCGGTTTTTAGATATTCTAGTTAGCAAAACCGATAGAACAATTAATACATAGGTGTTCAGAATATCAACGCACACAAACAGATGCTTGAACTTTGATTCAAACGACCCACACTATGTCAAACGAATAATTATCAAAACCATGTATGATAGAGCAAAATTAATATCATTAAACGAAGAAATTTTAAAGAAAGAGAAAGACTTAATCAGATGTACACTAATAAAAAACAAGTATCCTTAAAGAATAATAGACAAATAAATGAATAAAATCCCAAAAAATAAAAAAGAAGAAAACAAAAACAACGATACGCACCAAAAGATGCTGTCAATACCATACATATAAAGATTCTCAGAAAAAATACAAAAAATAGGAAACAAATTCAGAATTAAAACAGCATTTAGAACCAACAATACACTAAGAGCACAATTAAAAAAACCCAAAAACGCAATACAAAGTTCAAAAAACCGCATCTACAAAATATCGTGCGAATGTAACCAGTTTTATACAGTTGAAAGTTATGTGATATTGTCGGAGGCTTTCCTGGCCTGAGTCATTATAAGTATTTATGGGTCCGGGTTGGGACCATGTCATTTTATAAACTAAGGTCGACGTTTCGCCCACTTTTGTAAGAAAATAAATAAAAATTTTAAAAGTAAAAGTAACAATATAGATAAGAATGATAATATTAAGTAGACAAGTAAAGTGTAAAAGTATATAAAGTTATTTCTGAACTAGCAAGCTCATCAACCTATTTAAGCCAAAAGGTATCTTGTGGCAAAGTAACTGGTGAAAGTAGGGAAAGTAGTAGTTTATATAGCGCGAGAACTTGATGTATGAGTGATTACAAATAGAGAGGAGTGTCGTAGCGGATCAGTGAACGTCACGGTTTTGCTTTTGTGAACATAGGCTTGTTTTCTAAATGGGGAAAGATAGTAGCCATTGTCTTCATTTATATTGTTAGAATTGTTAGTGGTTTCTACGGATTCTCTGATTTTTTACTGTAGAAAAATGGAATTCTGGCAATTAGTTTTGTCTTGTCAAAGTTAATGGTATATTCTGTTTCTTATTGGTGTTCAGCCACCGCTGAGCGATTGTACTGGCTGGTTCTTAGGCACCGCTTATGCTTGTTTAGTCTAGTCTGTTCTGACCATCCTGTTTCTCTTATGTATACTAAACCGCAGCTGCAAGGTATACTATATACGCCTGTGGCTTTAAGGCTTTTTGGAATCTTCTGGGGTTGGTAATATTTGTGAAATTGTATTAGTGGGCTTATAAATTATTTTGATGTTGTGTTTACGTAAAATTTTGCCAATTCGGTCTGTTACTCTGTGTATATTGGGAGGACTGCTAAAGATTGTGTGTCGGGATTACAGATTGGTTTGGAGGTTCGTGTTGGATGCAGATGCCGGTTTATTACTCTGCCGATATCTGAGTTGCGATAGCCGTTTTTTATAAGACTAGTTTTTAAATGGATCACTTCATTGGATAAGTATTGTGGTTGTGAAATTTGAATCGCACGGTGGACTAGAGAGTTGATTACCGATGAATTTTATGACGGATGATGATGTGACGACGGATATACATATCTGTCTGTGTGGGTTTTTGATAAACGGAATAACCTAGTCGCCCGTTGGGCTGGCGCTCCACCAGAATGACAAAGAATGGCAGAGTTCCGTTCTTTTCAATTTATATAGTAAACTTAATATCTTTATGTTGATGGTTTATGCGATCTAGAAAATTATTGAGCGTTTGGTGTCCATGGGGCCAGATTACAAAAGTGTCATCTACATATCGGAGCCAAGTTTTTGGTTTAAGATATGCGGACGCTATAGTCATGAATTCCAAAGACTCCATGAATACATTGGCCACAATAGGGGATAGAGGTGAGCTTATGGATGTGCCAGAAGTTTGTTTATAAAATTGTCGGTCGAAAACAAAATAGGTAGAAGTTAAGCATTTTTCAGTGAGCGTGGCCTGGTACTCAAATTGGTTTTTTTGAGGTAGGAGTTGCTTAATAGCGGAGACAGTGTTTATGACAGGTACGTTTGTGAAGAGGTTTGTTACGTCAAAACTGACTAGCATAATTTTTTATGATTTTACTACCACCGATACTAGAAAACTAAAACTAGCTTTTGAGTACGCTCGTGGAAACATAAATATTCCTAATAATTGGAAAGAAAAAGCTGCTGCTAGCAAAGATTGGTTGTTGGGATTCATCAACCGTCACAATGAGTTAACGATCCGATTATCTAGGACCGCAAGTATAAACAGAGCTAGTAGTTTTAATAAAGTGAACGTCGAACTGTTTTCTAACATTTTATTTGACCTATTTGCAAGATATCATTTTGAATAAACTATTTGAAACCTTGATGAAACGGGGAATACAATGTGCAAAAACCTTCCAAAGTATTAGCAGTTAGAGATGCAAAGCAAATGTGAGAAGTAACTTCTACAGATAGAGGCATGCTGATGACTGTGTTAGTTGCTGTTAATGCTAGTGAAAATTCTGCCCCTTCATTTTTAGTCTTCCTAAAGAAATATTTTAAGTCACATTTTACTTCTAATGGACGTCCAGGCCGTATTCGTACAGCCTTTTCGAGCGGTTAGACAACAGAAGCATGATTCTTGATTTTCTTGCAACATTTTGTAAAACGTATAAAGTGTTCTAAGCCTGATTTAAAAATTGAGGAAAAACCATTCACCGCACTTATCAATAGCATTCACTTGTTCTCTTTCCACCTCATACTAGTCAAAGATCCTAGCCGCTGGATTCGGCGTTGTTTGGTCCTCAGAAAACATTTTTCAACACCACTACAGACTCGTGGAAAAATAATCATCCAGGTCAGACGATGACTATATACGATTTTCTGGGATTTGTAAACACGCCCTTACACTTGCTGTAACACCCTAAAACATAACGACTGCGTTTCCGACTGAAATATATCCATTAAATAACGATATCATTACTGAGAAGGATTTTTTTAACTGCAAAGGTTACAAATCATCCGGACCCTACAAGCAATACAAATTTAGACCAGCTTTTAATGCCACAGTGTGCTGACAAAAATAAATCAGAAATTTTTCTACCAACGCTTAAAGATACATCAAGCATGGAATATCCTTCAGCACCTCAACCTGTTCACAAAACTGTAAAAGATATTTCAATACCTACGTCTTCACCTGTAAAATCTTCCTATATTCTCGTACAACCAATTGTACACCTGAACCTAAACCATTAACAAGCAAAGTCAATTTTACCAAAACGTATATCACTTCAGAATAACTCCGTCCTTTTCAAAAAGCTCCACCAAGAAAGCAAGAACATCTACTAGAAAAAAAATTAAAAGTCTAGTCGTAATCGATTCACCTGTTAAATTACAATTGGAAATGGAAGCAAAACTTTGAAACAAGAGAAAGAATACAGTTGGAGAGATGATGAAAATTCTGGCTGATAAAAAAGAAAGGTTATTATTAAAAAGAAGAAAAAGAGGATACCACAGAAACAAAGCGGAGGTGGTATCTTTAGAATCTAATAAAAAAGATTGTTTCTGTTTAATGTGATAAGGTAGCTATATAGAATCGTTACCGAGTCAACAGTAGATACAGTGCATTAAATGCAAGGAATGGGCTCACTGCAAGTGCGTTAATAGCGAGAACCCTGTTTCTGTTTGCGTAAATTGTTGTTCTGATGAAAATAAAAGTGATTAATACCGATTCAATACTGCAATATATACTTTAGCAACTTCTCCCCATTGAAGTAACAACTTGCCCCCTTTTTGGGATAAGTTGTTGCAGATTTCTGCTTTTTTTAATTTAATTGACTTGTATGTTCTGTTTCTAAATACGATTTTATAGAGTAAATAAAAATATGTACGACAACGCAACTTACGTCTTTTGATTTTTATAATCAGCATACAAAAAGTATTTTATTTTTAAAACGGGCAAACTTTATTTTTGTAACAACTTCTCCTACTCTCCCTTAGCGATCGACTGAAATAACAAAGTCGAATTTACCTTAGCATTATTGTTTGTGATAACTAGTTTATTTATTATAATTTTAATTTACTATTGGCGTTTTAGGTCTACAAACCATCAGCTTTATTAAGGAGATTGGAAAGAGAATAAGTGATTACACTTTTACTCCCAGAGCAACTTCTTTCCTTTTACAAAAAATAAGCCTAGCAATACAACGACGTAACGCAGCTTCAGTCTTAGGTACAATTCACCCATGCCAGTCATTAGATGAACTACTTCTGATTCGGATAGGAACTCGCAACATGCTCCCCAACACCAACTATTTTACTCAACACATCAATAACCACATATATCAACCTAAACTTCCAAAATACAAGTAATCATCTAACCAAAAATCTAGTTCAGCTGCACCACACCAAAAAGAAGTACGTACAAGAAAATCAAAAAAAGAAATACACATCCACTTAAAAAAGAATTTTAACGAAGATGAAGACAATTATGAAAATTTATCATTCAACGAGAAAAAGACATTACTTTTAAAAAACGGATTTAAAAACACACAGTTCTGCCCCACATGTAACAATTCCCATGACAAATTCTACAAAAAGGTGAGTTTGACAAATTTAGGAAACGCATGCTACATAAACAGTATTTTCCAAGCACTCCTTATGACAAAACTTTTCTCTAACGACATTTTATTAAGTACAGATTATATGTCACCCTTATTTTCCTAATTAAAAATTTTGTTAACTCTCCTACAATACTCTCACAGAAACACTCTTCAGCAAGTCGAAACATTAAACCATGCAGAACCTCCAGGATTTCAACAAGGAAAGCAACACGATAGTTCTGAATTTCCAAGCTTCCTTTTAGAACATTTACAGGAATAAGAACAAGTTAGAATTACTTAAGCCTTAAGCGGAAATGTATCTACTACATCTCCCAACCTGGCAAAACCAACAATCGTTCAACGATCATTCAGCGGCAAATCTGTAACCATATATACAGATGTTCGAACTGCAGGACTCAGAATGAGCAAAGAGAGGACTTTCATGATCTACAACTATCCTTCCCCGATAAACCTCGCAATCAGTCGGTACAAAGTTTGATCAACTACTATCTTTGCACAGAAAAACTGAACGAAAATAACCAATATCAGTACGACAAATGTTGCGGTCTAACTGATGGTGAAAAATCACTATAGTTATGAATCCACCTGCTAGACTAATTTTAACTATAACGCATTTTCTATTCAACACACCCACTAAAGAAATATCCAAACTACTACAACACATACACTTAGATCGATCTGTTAGTATAAACGATTTTGATCTGCGGTAGTTCATGCAGAACCAAGTATAGACTCCAGTCACTGTTATACATATACACGCGATAGCGATAATTGGTACATATTCAACGATAACATTGTCACTCTAGTCACATTTGAAAATCTACTAAGTACAAGACCACCCGTAACACCTTACATATTATTCTATAGAAATACAATCCATCCACACCCCTATATATTACCAAAATCCGAATTATCACATAACCTCATCATCATTAGGTCTTCAGTCCTGGAACTGGTTAGACGCGTACCATCATTGTTTCCTATTCTAAACTAACCTACAGATTTCCCTGAAATTTGCACAGTCTGCATCTATCACTATCTGATCTAGGTCTACATCTACCTCTTTTTCCTATCTCTGCTTATAATATATCCCATACTATTCCCCAAAATGCTTTAGAACGTATTCCGCCCTTCTATTTCTCTTTTTCCCCAGATATCCTTGTTTCCCTACTATTTCTATAACCTATTTGTTATTATCTTTGTTTGTTCATGCTATCGTCCTCATACATCTAAAGCACGGTATTTCAAAAAGCTGCTACCGTTTTTCTGTCTGCGTTTCAGACTGCCCGTATTTCATAGGCATACTGTGCTGTGCTCCACACATATGCTTTCAACAATTTTCTTCTTGTTCTATGTTTGTTGTCTTTCCTCATAGGTGCTGTTCTTTCTTGTTAGATACAGTTCGGTCACCTTCTATTGTTTTACAGTTATATACCCTATTTTTCCTACCTTCAGTGGTTGTGAAGGGAGGTAAGCAGCCTGTGGCTGCCAAGTTCCCCCAACACTTAACCATTTACCGATTTAATATATTTTCCAATATATCTTTTCGCACAGTCAACATTAGTTGCAGATATTTCGCAACCAACAACTAGTTGTTTATACTAATCATCAGATTTATCTGCGCTTATTTTTTCGTCATTAGGTTTTCCGTCTCCAAACTGGTTGGACACGTATCTGCACTTATTTATATTCTAAGCTAGCCTACATAGTTCCCTGAAATTCTCACACAACATGTGTATACAGCTCGTTCCCCTTCTATTGTTTTCTAATTTTATGCCCTATTTCACCGAGATTCAGTGAAGGGGGTTAAGCAACCTGTGGCTACCAAGAACCCCCAACAATTAGACGTTTGCCGAATTAATGGTTTTCCTGGTTGGACATGTACCTGCACTTATTTATATTCTGAGCTAGCCTACATAATTCCCTGAAATTCTCACACAACATGTGTATACAGCTCGTTCCCCTTCTATTGTTTTCTAATTTTATGCCCTATTTCACCGAGATTCAGTGAAGGGGATTAAGCAACCTGTGGCTACCAAGATCCCCCAGCACTTAGACGTTTGCCGAAATAATGGTTTTCCAGTAAATCCTTTCACACTTAACATTATTCGAGAATATTGCCCAACCAATTCTTGTAGTTACTTATAATAATCATCATGTTTAAGCACAGTTATTTTTTCGTCATTAGTTTATCCATCTTGTGATTGGTTGGATGCGTACCTCCATTGATTTCTATTCTGGGCTAGCCTACACATCTCTGTGAAACCCCTACAGCTTACATCTTTTACTATCTGTGTGCAGTAATCTAACCTAGGTCTGCCTCTTCTTCTCTTTTTTCCGATCTCTGCTTCTAATATATTCCGCACTATTCCCTCATGCCGTAGTATGTGGCCTATCATCCTATCTCTCCTATGTTTTACCGTTTTCCACATATTTCTTTCTTCCCCTACCATTTTTAGTACCTCTTCGTTCTTAACTTTGTCTGTCCATGATATCTTCATCATACGTCTGTAGCACCACATTTCAAAGGCTTCTACCTTTTTCTTGTCCGCTTCTCCTACTGTCCAGGCTTCACATCCGTACAGTGCTGTGCTCCACACATGTTTTAAGCAATCTTTTCCTTGTTTCTATGTTTGTGGTCTTTGAGCACAGTAGTTGCTTTTTCTTGTTAAATGTAGCACGACCTTGTGCTAATTTTTGTTTTATATCTTTTGTGCATTTCCCATCATGCGTTATTTGGCTTCCTAGGTAGCAGAAATCCTTAACCTCTTGTAAGTTCGTGTTACATACTTGTATTCTTGTTTTTGATTTATTTTCCCACCTTGCATACTAGAACTTTAGTTTTAGTTTTGTTAATTTTCATACCGTATCTCTCTGTCAGAACCGTTTCCATTTCATTAAGAGCAGATTCTAACTCTTCTTTGCTAGACGCTAATACTGCTATATCATCTGCAAATCTAAGCATATCAATTTTTTGTCCTTGCATAGTAATTCCAAATGTCTTCCTGCATTTGACAGTATTCATTGCCTCTTCTATGTACAAGTTAAAAATCAATGGGGATAGGGCACTTGCCTGTCTCACCTCTTTGTATAAGCTATGTACTATTCGTCTATCCCTATAACTCATTCCAATCTTTTTGAGTATTTCAAACATTTTTTTCCATTTTACATTGTCGAAAGCTTTTTCCAAATCTACAAACCCAATATACACGCTTTCCCCTTTTTCTATTGATTTCTCCATTACCACTCTCAGAGCTAAAATAGCCTCCCGTGTTCCCCTGTTCAGCCTAAACCCAAATTGGTCTTCTCCTAGTATTTCTTCCGCCCGTTTTTCCATTCGTCTTTGCACAATTCTAGTTAATATTTTTGACACGTGTGCTGTCAAACTTATTGTTCTAAAATTTTCACATCTATCCGCGCCTTTCTTTTTTGGTATAGTAACTATGATGCTACGTTTGAAATCTTTGGGTATCTCGCCTGTCTCATACATATAGCTTACAAGTTGGAAGAGACGTTCTGTTACTGCTTGTCCAGCGGCTTTTAGAGTTTCTGCTTGCACCTTATCTGCACCCGGCGCCTTACCATTTTTCAGACTCTTTAATGCTAATTCAAACTCATCTATAAGTATAGGATATCCCAAGTCCTCATTTTCATTGTCTGATTCCTGTTCTAATGCAGTTAGTTCCTCTCCTTAATATAAATTCCCTATATATTCTTGCCATCTACCCACTTTCTCTACGTTTTCTATAATGACGTTTCCTTGTGCGTCCCTTATAATCTTGCTGTACGGTTTTATATCCTAAAATTCATTCTAATTAATTTGTATGCTTCGTCTGTCTTTCCTATTTTTATCTTCGTTTGTACCTCTTTGCACTTTTCATCAATCCATCTGTTCTTTAGCTTTCCTGCATTTTCGAATAATTTCCCATTTTATGGCTTTGTATCTCTGTTTTCCAGTTTCGTCTGATTTATTTGTATTTTCGTCTTTCTTCTATTAAATTCAGGATATCCTTTGTTATCCATGGTTTCTTATTTTCTTTTGTGTATAACCCAGAATATCTCTGGCCGCCAGTTTAGGCTGATTTAATGTTATTCCATTCTGTTTCTACTTCCTTAGTATCAGATATTTTCCCGATATCTTTGAGCAATTCATTTGACTTTTTCGAATCTTTCTTGAATATCTTTATCTGTAGTTTCTCTAAGTCCAAGTGCCTTTTTCCGCTCCTTTTTTTCATATTCTTAAATTTAAGTGCGGCCTTCATAATTACGATGTTGTGGTCAGTATCTATATCTGCTTCTGGGTAGCTTCTACAGTCTTTTACTTGGTTCCTAAACCGTTGTCTAACAAGAATGTAATCTATTTGATATCTTCCTATATCTCCTGGCATCTTCCACGTATATCGTCTTCTAGCATGATGTTGAAATAATGTGTTTGTGATAATTAAATTGTTCTTGTCACAAAATTCTACCAGCCTATTTCCCTGCCGTTTCTCGTGCCTAAACCAAATAAACCCACTACCGCTCCTTCCCTACCCTCACCTACCGGCATTAAAATCCCCGTAATTATTAAATTTTCATGTCCTTTTACGTATCTTAATATGTCTTCGATATCTTTGTAGATGGCTTCTACCTCTTCGTCACTGTAGCTAGAGGTGGGCATGTTACTTGTATTATTACTGTGTTTACCGGTTTAGATTCTAATCTAACCATGAGTACTCTTTCGTTCTTTGTAAGTAATTTTCACGCAGTATCCTATCTTTTCCGCATAACTATCCCCACACGCAAATTTCCTTCCTCTGCTCCTGTATGAATTACCCTGAAGTCTCCACTCCAAGAATCCCCCGCCCTGGCCACCGAACTTCGCTAATCCCTACTATGTCTAGTGATAACGTATTCATTTCGATTTTTAGGTTCTCTAGCTTACCTACTTGCTTCATACTTCTAACATTCCACGCTCCGACTCGCAGAATGTTTCAGAGTCTCTTTCCGATCGCATCCTCCGAAGTAGTCCCCTCCCGGAGATCCGAATGGGGGACTATTTTAACCCCGGAATCTTTTACCCCAGAGAATGCCATCATGTTTATTACAATTTAAGTACGCTGTGTACTTGGGAAGGCGGCTCCGTGGCGTAGTGGTAGTGTGTGACTGCTACGCCCAAGGTCCCGGGTTCGAATCGACACGGTCCGCTTGAAAATGTTAGGCGAGCATTTTTCACAAAAATACACCTCGTTCGGATGAGAGGTAAATGGAGGTCCCGTGTATGAGTGTTGTCACGCACGTTAAAGATCCCTACCTTGCTTGGAACAGCAAGGGTTCGGCAAAATTCAAATTTTCCAGGTAAAAAAACTCGCCTCCTGGCCAATGTAGTACCTTCGGGTGGAGCATTGGAAAATCACATGTAATGTGTACTTGGGAGATAATGTGGTGGTTTCCAGTTGCCTTCCACATCGCGGTAGTGTGTCTTAGACTGCCATACCGACCCCTATGGTCTCTGCCAATCTAAGTACCGAAAGAGCCGCTGCCCTCTTTCGGGGACCTGTCTTATTCTGGTTCCTCACTAACGACCCTACTACTTTGGTTGAACCTGTAGTTTGGCTCTTTAGCTCATTAGAACACGCAAGCCATTTCACCTGTTCTATTAATTTAGAACTTCGTCAAGGTGCAGGTCCATTCGAAATGGATCACATAACCTAAGAGATGTTTTATTAAGAGACTACTCAGAATTAGATACAGAAAGGCACCACCCCTCTTCTTCACCCCACAAATTAGCTGACGCTCCATCAAAATTCTCTACAGACTAAATATAGAAAAACCTCTTCGACCTATCAAAATACATAACCTACGCAACAGAATAAGAAAATTGAACACACAGCAGACGTGATTATTTATATTAATTACTGTTAATATTTTCTGTTTCCACTACTACTTATATCTTAAACCTTTGTTATAAATAAAATATTTTTAGTTGAAAAAAATAATTTTAGTCCTTAAGTAGTCTTAATTTCTATTCTCGTTTAAAGTAGCTCATAAATAATAGGAGGAACTTAATCGTGTTCTTGCTTATATGCTTGACAGGTAGTTTGTCTTCTAAATATAGTGTTTGCAGTTATCTGTAATACAAATTATGTCAATGGGGATAAAGGACAAAAGAGCGTCTCTGATTTAATGCTATATGCTCTGATTTAATGTCTGTATGAATGTTTGGCGACGTAGGTGCGTTCGGTTTTTATACAAATAGTAGGATCTGTGGAAGGCACAATATTTTCTATGTTCATACATGAATTTATTTATTTTTTTCACTGATAGGTTCATAGTACTTTTAAAGTCTGGTACGTTTTGTGCGATGTTAATAATTTTAATTGCCAACAACATTGTAGTTACCTGCAGATTCTCACTCTTTCCCTCTAGGACTTTCAGTTTTCGTGCATTCTCTATGTGTAATGGCAGCCCGAATATCGTTATATCAAGTTGGGTAGCAATATTCATATCTTCACCCAACACCCTTCGCGTGAAATAAAATTCAAAGCTAATCACTTAAACGTAATTTTATGCATTTAAGTCGGAGTAGTAATTCATTAATAGTAAGTAAACTTTTGTGATACAAAACAGTATTTAAATTGAATTTAAGTGTGGATTGTTTATCCAGTATACAAAAACGTTTACGTGTTTCAATTTAAAAACAATGCATTCAGTAATTTAAATGCTGTATATAAGAAACCGCAAAGTAATTACTTTTCAGGGAAATATTAAAAGAGCTCTTTTTGAAAACCAGCTTTGGGCATTCAGAAAAGTACATAAGCGTCGAAAGAAAATTCAATTATGTTTTTGTTGGGAACCGTAAAGCCCTCTTGTATTGGTAATTGAAATTTGTATTTGTTTCCTTCGGTTACAGCTTGAAAGACCAGTCATTATATAATGACGATTTGTGCAATTGCAAACAGGTTTACAACCTCAAAATACCACAAATCATTATAAAAATTAATACAGGTTAGTTCTACACTTAACAGGTCGATTATTTCGGCGGTTGAAATGTAAGAGTGTAACTTTATTTTTGTGTCACGCCCCACGTTGGATGGTGGGTGTAACTGATTTTTTTTTATATATTTTCAGTGGCGTCAAGGTTACTTATTTTTCCAAATGGGCGCCAGTGAACAAAAATTTTCCGACATAGCTAGGGCTCTATTTCGGGGTAGAGCAATAAGAAGTGGGGGGGGGGGGTCGAATTTTGTTTGCAAACCAAAGCTAAACTAAGTTAAATAGGCGCCACCAAGACCTGAGATAATCACGATAATAGCAGAGCACAATTCTAAGGGCGGACGTGGAAACCCAACGATAAAATGATCGCCTTCGTTAACAAAAACCTGTCTTATAAAAATAAGACGCAGCTCCTGTAAGAAATTGCAAAGATTAAATAAATAAAAATGTAGAACACCATTTGTGTCCTATTAAAAATATCAAAAATAAAAAAATGTACGTCCAATATGATATTGGCACAAAATTATTACTCAAAAATTCTACCTTTGTGTTATCAGATTTGATTGCATTTGACCAAAATAAAAGTCTCAAAGTTTAACTAATTGTTTACTAAAAAAACTCTCTTTTAAAATTTCAAAACTTTTTAACAAGTGAAAAAAATTTCATCATTAACATCTATAACAAAGTCAAGGTTTTGGCTTTTTTTTAAAACAAACAACTGCTCGTTAAACATAAACTTGATTTAAACATTTGACTAAAAATAATTTGTAGCTAGAATACACTGAATTAACGGTTCTAACCTGGGCAGATCTTTTCAGGTAGATTACAGTTTCTAAATAAATCACAAAAATAGGAATGTTTAATTTGAATTATGACAGCTGCACGAAGCATTTCCTTTCATGGCAACATCTGTCACTGTGCAACACAAAATAAATATAATGTCGAAAACATACCTTGAAATTATCTAAGGTTCAAATGGAACAAAGCTTGTAATTATATAAACCTAACTTGACAAAATTTCGTTCTACGACTTGTAAAACCAGTTCAACAATAATTGAAAATTAAACAGATTACATGTTCGAAAACATAATCGCAACTTTTCGTGCTCTATATGATAGTCTGTTTATCAAATTCTTAGGACATTCATAACACATGCTAGAAATTTCTTATATCTAATAACGAACCAAACTGCCGCTGTTGCTCCAAGACAAATCTGGATGGAAATTCATAATCTCCGACCCATGTTATTTTGAAACGACTGCAATCAAAACCAACCTCTATCATTCTTCGTTGACAAATTCTTAGTTGACAAATTTTAAGTTGACAAATTACAAATCCTAGGTGACGCGCGTTAGTAGAAGGTATCGAAAATAGTTTCAGGTTTAGCACGACCTGACCTGCTTACAAGAGTAATTTATACGAAGGTCGCCTGCCTCTAGCCGGGAATACATATTGATAAGGCGGCTGCTAGCGGGAGACTAACTCGACGAAGCGAAGGCCGAATGATAGCGACGTTAGAGGTAGGGAAATAACAATGAAGCTGCTAAAGATGCGTGACGAAGTAACTTTATGTTACACAGATATTTTCATATAACAAGATTAATAAGGAATAAGGCACGCTTAGCGCTTTATCCTTGTAATTCAATGCGAATAATTATTGCTGAAATTAAACATGTTACAAGATAGGAACTCATGCGTCGCAGCAGTAAACGAAGCTTGATTAGGTTGAATGACAACTGTAATCAAATCAAACGTATAGTGCGTATCAATTGTAGAAAATTATTCACAAAAAGTTTACATTTTTGTCAACATGGACAGTACACGTAAAATGGATTTTACATACAAATAACCGCGAAAAGGAAACAAAACCATAACAATATTCGTAAATAGCTAGAATTAAAATCGAGTTTCTAGTTATTTAGGGTTGCGAAAAGTAAATTATTGCTATCCCTGGTGCTGTTTTATGCTGGTAGACAAATAGAAATCAAGTCATCATCATCATTAGGTCTTAAATCTTAGAACTGGTTGAACACGTACCCTCATTGTTTCCTAGTTTAAACCAACCTACACATTTCCCAGAAATATACACAGTCTGCATCTATCACTATCTGTGTGCTAAAGTCTGATCTCGGTCTACCTCCACCTCTCTTTTCCTACCTCTGCTTGTAGTATTTCCCGTACTATTCCCCAGAAATGCTTTAGAACGTATCCTGTCCTTCTGTTTCTCCTATTTTTTCATTTTCCACAGATATCTTTATTTCTCTACTATTTCTACAACCTATTTGTTATTAACTTTTTCTGTCCATGCTACCATCTTCATACATCTGAAGCACAACATTCCAAAAGGTTTCTATCTCTTTCTGCCTGCTTTTCCTACTGCCCTTATTTCATAGATGTACTGTGCTGTGCTCCATACTATGCTTTGAACAGTTTTCTTCTTGTATCTATGTTCTTTGTCTTTAAACATTGCTGCTGTTCTTTCTTGTTTGATGCAGTTTGACCACCTTTTAATGTTTTTCAGTTATATACCCTATTTCCCCGATATTCAGTGGTATATGAAGGGTAGTAAACAGCCTTTGACTGCCAAGTTCCCCCCGCACCCGAACCGTTGTCGAATTAATAGTTTTTCCAATTTATCCTTTCGCACAATCAACATTAGTTGAAAATATTTCACATCCAACATCCATAGTTGTTTATAATAATCATCAGATTTAAGAGCACTTATTTTTTCGTCATTGGGTTTTACATCTTGTTACGTTCGTTTTCGTAAATAATTGATTAGTTTATATGCAATAATTTTTGACTTAAATTCCTTTGGCGTTAAACACGAAACTTAATTTCGTAAATTAAAATAACCCTTTCGCGTGTTTAAAATTGTATTTCAATTAATAATAAATATCCTATATATTTTACTCAATAAATCTTTCAGCTCATTAAACATAAATATCCTTTCTAAGAATTCCTTAACGTGGAATTTACGCCATAATTAGATAGGCGTTTTTCCAAGTATTCAATGATTAAGGCTGGTGTGTTTTCCCTTTTTAAAGAATTCGGCGAAATTGTTTCAATAAATTAGGGTTTTCCTGTTTTATCTTCCTTGACGACAAGTTTACGTTGAGCTTTGGTGCTTTAACTAAACAAATTTAATATTCACTTTCTGTTCGAATAGCAACAAGAAAACATCCGTCCTGCTTTGATTCGTTCCGTTTTTTCGTTATGCGAATTTCTAGCACGCATTATCTAGCGTGGTGAGTATTTAGAGTTTGTATAAAACAATACTTTTCGGCTTCAATAAATTAATTCATTGTTCGTAAATATTCTAGTTTCCTGCGGGGGACACATTAATCCTTGAGCTGTCGTTTATTCAAGTAATCGGAGGCCAAACGCGTTCTTCCTGGGCGTGGGACGTGGAACAGCGACTGACGCGGCCTCGACGTCAGCAACTCCAGGGTGAGTTTTTTTTGTATTTGCTTCTTACTTTGGAACCAGATCGCCTGTGATTTTACCGTTCAAATATGGCATTTCTAAATTTAATTCTTATATATGAAAATTATTGAACTATTTTGGTATTTACTGCTCTTCTATTACTGCTTTACTATTTGTTTATAAATCACTAAAAATATACTAATTATTAATGTATAAACGGTTTAAAGACTTGCCGGCCCATTTGAAAATGTTGCCATTATGTATGTAAATAAAGGTTAAGTTTATATTTATGATAATCTAGAGCTGTGGTTTTTGGGGTTGCGTTTGGTTCTTTCTTTTTAATAAATACTGTCAGGAGGTAATTACCTAAAAACTACAGCTCGCTATTTTCTTGAGTAATTCTTTTACTGTGTTGTGTAAATATTTTGTTTAATTATAAGTTCTTTCTTTTCCTTTGTATGTTTTGTTCTGAGTTAGAATGAGTGAGTGTTTATATTTTTTTCCTCTATTTATTTCAGGTTTCTTTTTAATTCATCTATAGGTATAAGACCCCGCCCACTCGCCGCCTGAGCCCGGTTATACTTACTTCCTTTCTTCCATTTTCTTGTTTCTTTTTTAAGTTATGTCAATGTACGTAGCAATCTTGAAGCTGGTTGGATTTGCACCTCAGCTTATTTATGTTCTGAGTTAGCCTACACCGTTCCCTGCAATTCTCGCAACAGTCGAAATACAGCTCGAGTCTCCTCTAACGTTTTCTAATTATGTGCCCTATTTCACCGAGATTCAGTAGTATGTGAAGGGGATTAAGCAGCCTGTGGCTGCCAAGGTTTCCCCAACATTTCGACATTTGCCGTATTAATAGTTTTCAAATAATTCCTTTCGCACCTTAACATTAGTTGAGAGTATTGCAATATCTGTAGTTGTTTATAATAATCAACATGGCTAAGTACCGTTATTACTTTTGTCATTAGTCTTTCTCTCTTGCTGCTGGTTGGAAACGTACCTCCATTGATTTTTATTCTGAGATAGCCTACACATTTCCTTGATATTCTCACAACCTACATCTTTCACTATCTGTGTGCAGTAGTCTAACCTATGTCTACCTCTACTTCTCTTTTTTCTTATCTCTGCTTCTAAAATATTTCGCACTATTCCCACATGTCTTAGTATGTGGCCTATCATTCTATCTCTCCTATTTTTTACTGTTTTTCACATAGTTCTTTCTTCCCCTACCATTTTTAATACCTCTTTGTTCTTAAATTTGTCTGTCCATGGTATCTTCACCATACGTCTGTAGCATCACATTTCAAAGGCTTCTATCTTTTTCTTGTCTGCTTCTCCTACTGTCCAGGCTTCACAGCCATACAATGCTGTGCTCCACACATATGTTTTAAGCAATCTTTTCCTTGTTTCTATGTTTGTGGTCTTTGAACACAGTAGTTGCTGTTTCTTGTTAAATGTAGCACACTCTTGTGTTAATTTTTGTTTTATATCTTTCGTGTTTTTTCCATCTTGTGTTATTTGACTTCCTAGGTAGCAGAAATCTTCAACCTCTTGTAAGTTCGCGTTACTTATTTGTATCCTTGTTTTTGATTTATTATCCCCTCTTTTGCATACTAGAACTTTAGTTTTATTTTTGTTAATTTCTATACCATATCCCTCTGCTAGAACTGTTTCCATTTCATTACGAGCAGCTTCTAACTCTTCTTTGCTAGATGCTAATACCTATATATCATCTGCAAATGTAAGCATATCAATCTTTTGTCCCTGCATATTAATTCCAAATGTCATCCTGCATTTGATAGTATTCATTGCCTCTTCTATGTACAAGTTAAAAAGTAATGGAGAGAAGGCACATCCCTTTCTCACCCCATTCCTTATATTTACTTCTTTACTTTCTTGCTCTACTTCTATTACTGCTGTTTGTTCTTGTATAAGCTATGTACTATTCGTCTATCTCCATAACTCATTCCAATCTTTTTGAGTACTTCGAACATTATTTTCTTTTTTACATTGTCGAATGTTTTTTCCAGATCTGCAAACCCTATATATACGCTTTCCCTCTTCTCTATTGTTTTCTCCGTTATCACTCTCAGAGCTAAAATAGCCTCCCGTGTTCCCCTGTTTCACCTAAACCCAAATTGATCTTCTCCCATTATTTCTTCAGCTCGTTTTTCCATTCGTCTTTGTATAATTCTAGTTAATATTTTTGAAACGTGTGCTGTCAAACTTATTGTTCGAAAAATTTTCACATCTATCGGTGCCTCTTTTTTTTTGGTATAGTTACTATGATCCATTTAGAATGGACCTGCACCTTGTCGAAGTTCTAAATTACTAGAACAGGTGAAATGGCTTGCGTGTTCTAATGAGCTAAAGAGCCAAACTACAGGTCCAACCAAAGTAGTAGGGTCGTTAGTGAGGAACCAGACTAAGACAGGTCCCCGAAAGAGGGCAGCGGCTCTTTCGGTACTTAGATTGGCAAAGACCATAGGGGTCGGTCTGGCAGTCTAAGATACACTACCGCGATGTGGAAGGCAACGGGAAACCACCACATTATCAACCAAGTACACAGTGTACTTAAATTGTTACAAACATGATGGCATTCTCTAGGGTAAAAGATTCCGAAGTTAAAATAGTCCCCCATTCGCATCTCCGAGAGGGGACTACTTCGGAGGATGCGATCGGAAAGTTAAAAATAAGAGTCGGGAACATTCTGCGAGTCGGAGCGTGGAATGTTAGAAGTATGAAGCAAGTAGGTAAGCTAGAGAACCTAAAAATCGAAATGAATAGGTTATCACTAGACATAGTAGGGATCAGCGAAGTTCGGTGGCCAGAGGCGGGGGATTTTTGGAGTGGAGACTTCAGGGTAATTCATACAGGAGCAGAGGACGGAAATTTGGGTGTGGGGATAGTTATGCGGAAAAAGATAGGATACTGTGTAGAAAATTACTTACAAAAGAACGAAAGAGTACTCATGGTTAGATTAGAATCTAAACCGGTAAACACAGTAATAATACAAGTATACATGCCCACCTCTAGCTACAGTGACGAAGAGGTAGAAGCCATCTACAAAGATATCGAAGACATATTAAGATACGTAAAAGGACATGAAAATTTAATAATTACGGGGGATTTTAATGCCGTGGTAGGTCAGGGTAGGGAAGGAGTGGTAGTAGGTTTATTTGGTTTAGGCACGAGAAACGACAGGGGAAATAGGCTGGTAGAATTTTGTGACAAGAACAATTTAGTCATCACAAACACATTATTTCAACATCATGCTAGAAGACGATATACGTGGAAGATGCCAGGAGATATAGGACGATATCAAATAGATTACATTCTTGTTAGACAACGGTTTAGGAATCAAGTAAAAGACTGTAGAAGCTACCCACAAGCAGATATAGATACTGACCAAAACATCGTAATTATGAAGGCCGCACGTAAATTTAAAAATCTGAAAAAAGGAACGGAAAAAGGCACTTGGAAATAGAGAAACTAAAAGATAAAGATATTCAAGTAAGATTCGAAAAAAAGTCAAATGAATTGCTGAATGATATCGGGAAAATATCTGAAACTAAGGATGTATAAACAGAATGGAATAACATTAAATCCAGCCTAGACATGGCATCCAGAGATATTTTGGGGTGTACACAAAAAGAAAATAAGAAACCATGGATAACAAAGGATATCGTGAATTTAATAGAAGAAAGACGCAAATACAAAAATAAATCAGACGAAACAGGAAGACAGAGATACAAAGCCATAAAATGGGAAATTATTCGAGAATACAGGAAAGCTAAAGAACAATAGATTGATGAAAAGTGCAAAGAAGTACAAACTAAGATGGAAATAGGAAAGACAGACGAAGCATACAAATTAATTAGAATGAATTTTAGGGATATAAAACCGTATAGCAAAAATATAAGGAACGCACAAGGAAACATCATTATAGAAAAAGTAGAGAAAGTGAGTAGATGACAAGAATATATAGGGAATTTTTATGCAGGGGAGGAACTAACTGCATTACAACAGGAATTAGACATTGAAAATGATGACTTGGGATATCCTATACTTCGAGACCAGTTTGAATTAGCATTAAAGAGTCTGAAAAATGGTAAGGCGCCGGGTACAAATAAGGTGCAAGAAGAAACTCTAAAAGCCGCTGGACAAGCAGTAACAGAACGTCTCTTCCAACTTGTAAGCTATATGTATGAAACAGGCGAGATACCCAAAGATTTCAGCATCGTAGTAACTATACCAAAAAAGAAAGGCACGGATAGATGTGAAAATTTTCGAACAATAAGTTTGACAGCACACGTGTCAAAAATATTAACTAGAATTGTGCAAAGACGAATGGAAAAACGAGCTGAAGAAATACTAGGAGAAGACCAATTTTGGTTTAGGCGAAACAGGGGAACACGGGAGGCTATTTTAGCTCTGAGAGTGATAATGGAGAAAACAATAGAAAAAGGGGAAAGCATGTATATAGCGTTTGTAGATCTGGAAAAAGCATTCAACAATGTAAATTGGAAAAAAATGTTTGAAATTCTCAAAAAGATTGGAATTAGTTATAGGGATAGACGAATAGTACATAGCTTATACAAAGAGCAAACAGCAGTAATAGAAATAGAGCAGGAACGTAGAGAAGTAAGCATTAGGAAAGGGGTGAGACAGGGATGTGCCCTATCCCCATTTTAACTTGTACATAGAAGAGGCAATGAATACTGTCAAATGCAGGAAGACATTTGGAATTACTATGCAGAGACAAAAAATTGATATGCTTAGATTTGCAGATGAAATAGCGGTATTAGCGTCTAGCAAGGAAGAGTTAGAAGCTGCTTTTAATGAAATGGAAACGGTTCTAACAGAGAGATACGGTATGAAAATTAACAAAACTAAAACTAAAGTTCTAGTTTGGAAAGGTGGGGAAAATAAATCAAAAACAAGAATACATGTATTTAACACGAACTTACAAGAGGTTAAGGATTTCTGCTACCTAGGAAGCCAAATAACGCAAGATGGGAAAAGCACAAAAGATTAGCACAAGGTTGTGCTACATTTAACAAAAAACAGCAACTACTGTGCTCAAAGACCACAAACATAGAAACAAGGAAAAGATTGCTTAAAACATATGTGTGGAGCACAGCACTGTACGGCTGTGAAGCCTGGACAGTAGGAGAAGCGGACAAGAAAAAGGTAGAAGCCTTTGAAATGTGGTGCTGCAGACGTATGATGAAGATATCATGGACAGACAAAGTTAAAAACAAAGACGTACTAAAAATGTTAGGGGAAGAAAGAAATATGTGGAAAACGGTAAAAAATAGAAGAGATAGGATGATAGGCCACATACTACGGCATGAGGGAATAGTGCGGAATATTTTAGAAGCAGAGATAGGAAAAAAGAGAAGAAGAGGCAGACCTAGATTAGACTACTGCACACAGATAGTAAAAGATGTAGGCTGTAGAGGTTTCAGGGAGATGTGTAGGCTAGCCCAGAATAGAAATCAATGGAGGTACGCATCTAACCAATCCCAAGATGGATAAACTAATGACGAAAAGATAACTGTGCTTAAACCTGATGATTATTATAAGTCACTACAAGAATTGGTAGGGCAATATTCTCGAATAATGTTAAGTGTGTGAAAGGATTTACTGGAAAACCATTATTTCGACAAACGTCTAAGTGTTGGGGGATCTTGGTAGCCACAGGTTGCTTAACCTCCTTCACTGAATCTCGGTAAAATAGGGTATAAAATTAGAAAACAGAAAAAGAACGAGCTGAATACACATACTCCCTGAAAAGAAGAAAAAGAAGAGAACCTCCAAAAATGCAAAATCAAAGTAGCTGCTTATATAACCCTACATAAAAATAACTGAGTTGCAAACGAATCCGTGACGTTTAGTAAACAATGGATTCCATTACTAAAAGAAATAACAAAAGAAATAACAAATGAAAATCAAATGCCCACAATATCTAGGTGGCATTGCAAGCTTTTCCTGGGTTTTCCTTGCAATATTAACATGAAATACAGCCTACACACCTGATTTCTATTTATTCATAAAATAACTAATTACATAAAAAAGAGGTAGATGTAGACCTAGATCAGACAGTTATAGATTCAAACTGTGCATATTTCAGGGAAATCTGTAGGTTAGTTCAGAATAGGGAACAATGATAGTACGCGTCTAACCAGTTCTAACCAGACTGAAGACCTAATGATGATGAGTTACTATGATGTTACGTTTGAAATCTTTGGGTATCTCGCCTGTCTCATACATGTAGCGCACAAGTCGGAAGAGACGTTCTGTTACTACTTGTCCAGCAGCTTTGAGAATTTCTGCTTGTACCTTATCTATACCCGGTGTTTTACCATTTTTCAGACTCTTTAATGCTAATTCAAACTCATCTCCAAGTATAGGATATCCCAAGTCATCATTTTCAATGTTTGATTCCTATTCTGATGCTGTTAGTTCCTCTCCTGAATATAAATTCCCTATATATTTTTGTCATCTGGCTACTATCTCTAGATTTTCTATAATGACGTTTCCTCCCGCATCTCTTATATTTTTGCAATATGGTTTTATATCTCTAAAATTCTTTCTAATTAGTTTGTATGTTTCGTCTGTTTTTCCTATTTCGAACTTAGTTTGTACCTCGTTGCACTTTTCATCAATTTTAAAAATTTTTAAAATATATTATTGTACGGCGAACTTCGTTTATGATGTATGTGAAGCCACATAGTCAAAGCGGATATTATTCTCCTGAAAAGAGAAATTTTTACAGGAGAATTTAGTTAGTTGCTTAAGGGTGTGATACCAACATGAATGAGTATAAACTATTGTAGAAATCTATATGTACTTCCCTGTATCTGAAAATTTCCTTGCTTCTGAAAGAGGGGTTAATTTATTTAAAATGCATATATTATACTTATTATCCACATATCTAGAAGTAATGTAAAATCATTAATTATTCCTTAAATAGCTACAGAATAATTTGTAAAAGCTTTATTATTCTATTACTGTATACTAAAGAGATCCCAAGCTAGAGCCAGGTTTGCGTCAATAAAAGTACTATGGATCACCAGTTACCTTATAAAGATTGCTATGGACTGATTCTAAACGAGAGATAGCTTCTGATGTAAGTTACAAATTTGCCCGTTGTCAAAATATTTCGGCTAGCTCTCTTTAGATAAAACCAGTAGTAATAATACCAAATATTTTTTTACAAACATTTATATAGTGACAAAATTGTGTAGGTCATTGGTGACCGCTATTAATTAAAACACAAAAGTTATACCTGTATAGACAGTGATCGGTCACCAGTAACTGCCCACCGTTGCGGTTCACTTTAACGTTTTCAGTGAAACGCACTATCTCTGTAATACAAACCTGAAGCACGGGGAATAACTTTCACAGGATATGTATCCCCCAATCTATGTATACCATTAATAGAAAGTATTAGAAATTATTAAGAATTATAAAGAATTATTAAGTTATAGGCAACATTGTATCTGGAGGATATTTAAAAAATGGTTAATGAAAGTTAACAAACAAGTTGTGAGAACAGATGCAATACATTCTATTCTAGACGATAGTAATACTGCAGGCGGCAAGCCACAGACGGTTAAGAAACCGCAATTACTTAGAAATTAATATTGTTACATTGTATAATAAATGGAATTAGGAAATAAGAAGACATGAGCTCTGCAAGTTCCCACAGACGTGTGAGGAGCAGGGACAACATAAATACCTCGGGAGCCCCAAGACCGTCAGTCAGTCTGGAGTATTTCAGCTTTAACATTGCCGTTTGCTTAGACTACTCACCATAATTAAACTCCAATTAATATTATATATCGACTTAGAATAATATGACGGTATTTCTATAATGGTAATTACCTGATCATTTAAATGTATATAATTTTATATACACTAATGTTAACCTTTCTGAACAATATCACAAGGTATCACCTTAAGCTAATGAAAGAGATCAACTTAGTGTACTTACCCCTGGCCAGTGCTAGCTGTATTACCTAATGGTTCCTAGTCCAAAGGCGAGAGCAAGTGAGACATCTTGTTCAGCAAGGGTTCATCGGCAAACTGTAACTATTAATATCAGGAAATAAGACACACGTGAGGTAATCCAAATAATCATCTATTTACTTGTTCTAACTGATCCAGTACTAGTTTATTCTTTTTTCTTATTCAAGGCTAATTGACAATACTATAATGTGATCCGAATGCATGCAGCTGGTTCAACATATGATGCTAAAATTTAAACAAATAAGTACACATGTAACACAAATGGCGGACAATAGATAATTGACACAAATATTCTCTTTTTTTTTGAAGGAACGACACTCAACCTTGAAAAAGGTACCATTAGCATCTTATCTCACAGGCATAACCCTGGTCGTTGATATAATACCTCGAGTTGTCTCGGGAACATAGGAAGGTGGAGAAACAAGAAGTGATATTCATTTTCATCGTCATACCCTTTCCTAGATCCAACCTTTCAAATGGAATCCAATTCCCAACAGTCAACGCACAAGATGGCACTAAAGGGTGTATCGTGTGTTGTAAGTAACGCATCCAAAAGTGTAAAAATCCAAAACAAAGATCCTCCAAAATAACGTGACGTAAAGTGTGAAAGATCGATTAAAATTTAAATACGTTGAGATAAAGTACAGGTCAAAATGTACCCATACAAAATTAACAAAAGAATACATAAAAAAAGGATACAGTGCTTGCACGTGTAGACCAAAGTGAATAACAATTTTCAGCACACTGCTGATAAACCGAATATAACAATCGGTATAATGGCTTTTCTGAAACAAATCCCAACTACTAAGCTGGTTAAGTATAACATTCAAAATACTTTTAAAGTTTCAGAAATTTGCCTATTATTCCACTTTGTCTAAACTGTCTGAAGAGCTGATTTGAAAAGAGGAAGATGCTCTGTTGTTTTCAATTATAAAAGACTTTAATCTACAAAAACTGAATGATAGATAATCAACTACATAGGCGTGCAGAATTTAACAAAGTAACGCTCAAAGATCTGTAAATATGGTTTTAAGAATTACACAAGCATGTACGCTTAGAAAACAATACATATCAATGAAGAATTTAATGGAATAAACCTCAACAGACTAAACAAATATATAAATCTATTTGAAAATGTAAGTAACTCTGCAAAACAGTACGTCCCTGTTAAGAATATTCAAATGATGAGACAGGAACACAACTGCGCATGTCTAGCTGTCTGATAAATCGACATAAGCCTGTATTAATATGAAAACATTTCTTGAAATTGGATTACTATAGACGTAAACAATAATTGGATAATTAAGAAGCTTAGAATTAATTCAAAATTATACCTATTCTAAATCGTGAGTATAAAATTCAACCATTCAAAACTTAATCACTGAGATCTTTCTAGATCTTCCAATACCTTTCAAAATTACAAACAATTCACAATTTTATACATCAAAACACGAACATATATTTGTACAATAGAAACAACGCTTGGATAACAATTTTAAGAATTTAAACTATTTAATTATAACGAAAACCTTTTACGAAGAATTTCTGTAACCAACATATTTGTCAATGTTAGCACATCTGTACAATTTAGAAAAGAAAGTATATCCTTTTAATGATTAGTAAAATATTTACAAAACAATCTTATTAAGAATTAACTATTAAATAAATGAAATAATAATCTCTACCCAAATGTAATATTTATTAATGAATGTAAACCTACACCTTGAAGATTATAGACAATCATACTATCATCCCAAAATACTAATTACATATACTAGCTTAGTGACAGCATAACATGCGAAAACGGGCTGTCACAATAATTTAAACTGTTTGTCAAAATTCCATTTTAATTTCTGTTTAATCTATAAAAATTAGTTACAAGTTTTGGAAGAAGTTTTTAAAAAGACCGCTCCCAATGCCAGAAACGTAACTGGTGCAGTCGTACGGATCTAAAAAGCACAACCAATCCAAAAATCGGAAGACTGGTGACCAAGAAATTCAATTCCCAATCTAGAAGAAACCAAAAAAAGTTGGAAGAGGTACAAGCATCGACCGAATCCAACCAAACAAACTTGGAAGAAGTACAAGCATCGACCGAATCCAAACCAAACAAACGTGGACGAAGTACAAGAAATTACCAAGTCCCTGAAAGCGACGAGGAAAATAATGTAAGTTTATTTATTTATTTATTTTACAAATTATTTAATATTAGCTAGTAAAGAATTTTTCTTTAGATTATTATTTTATGTATGTACAGATTTTTTTATGATTATTGAAATGTGTGCCTTTTTATGAAAATAATTTATGCAACTACTACGAGAAATTATTTTCAAATACAAGAACTTATTCTAAAAAAATTTATTTTTTAAAGTAAATTTTTATACAAAAGAACTGAAGAGATCAATTATTACGAATTATTATTAATACAAAACGTAACTGGCGTACAAATTATTGAAACAAAACTCAACGATTTAATTCAGCAAACTTTAAAAATAGAACGCAATTAATTTTACCTTTTTAATACCTTAATAATCATGAGTTTAAACATGAAAATTTACCTTGAAAGCATTACTCAGTTCAACGGGGATCAGCCTCTCCTAGTAAATTTCATTACAGCGTGCAAACTATTTTTGAAAACCTTTTACAAACCAGAAGATAACGAACAAAATGCTCTAACTTTACGCCTAATAATAAGTAAACTGGCAGAAGGGGCACTAACACTAATAGCCGGTCGAGATGATTTAGAACAGTGGGAAGATTTTAAACGCATATTAATTGCATATTTTGCAGACCAAAAGAACAAAATGTCTAATGCGCGAACTAATAAACCTCAAAATGGAAAATAACTAATTCCCGTACCAATTCCGAATGAAATGCCAAGACGTAAGAAGTCTAATCTTAACAAAATTAAAAATGAAAGAACCAGACCAAAATATCCGCCTTTTAAAGACAAAAAAGTATGACGAAATGTCACTGGACACCTACATAAGTGCACTACCTGAACGACTATCAGATAAAATAGGATTATAGCATCCCCAAAATCTAGAAGAAGCAATGAATATGATAATAGAAGAAGAAAACGTCATGTGTTACCAAAACAGACTATATAATCCTAACGCGAATAAAAGCCATTCACCAATAAAAACCATACTAGCCACGAGACGAACAACCACCTAACCTAAATTTATTTCATTTAACGCACAAACAAATTAACCGTGAATTAACAACCCAAATTTTAATAACACAAATTTTAACCACCAATTCAAACAATTTCCAAGACCAAAATTTAACCCTAATTTTACAAAACTCACATTTCCAGCAAAATTTAATTAAAACGCAAACTAACAAAGACAAACATTCAGCACAACCCCATTAGAAATACACCGATGATAAATAACAATAATAACCCCAACAGTTATTACAAATCAACTTCTATATACACCTCATCTGGTAACACCAGACAAAATACAAAAACCTCGCAGATCCGACCAAGCCATAATCAAAAACGAAACTTTACTTCCAAAGAATTATTTCACCAAGAAGTAGAAGAACCTAAAGATGAATCAAATCACTAAGAAAATTTTGAACGCGACGAACCATGCGCAAATTACGAAGAGGATGACGAAGAAAATGTGTGCTTAAATTTTTAGATACGCCGCTTTATAACCGACCAAACGTAATAAATTTAAATAATATCAATCAACAAGTATTACCATACATAGAAATACCCCTTAAATTATTAATCGATGCTGGATTTTCAAAATCACTAATTAGCCCCCGAACCGTAAAGAAACATTATTTAGATTTTGTAGAAAAAGAACCCATTAATATTAAAACGGCCCATCAAACGACACTACATCAATTCACAGTTAATATACCCCTACCAAAAACCTTCAACGTGAAAATGAAACACAAATTTTGTATTTTCGAATTTAACGATAGATACAATGGACTAATAGGAATGGACCTTCTAAGAAAATTAGGAGCCAATATTGATATAAAAAACCGTTTATTAAGAACGAAACACGGACAAATCCCCATTAAATTTCAAAATACCCTAACTGAGCAAAAATACACCATAGAACCTCGTACCGAGAAAAAAAAAAATTCCAGTAAATTCAAAAAGCGACGTAAAAATTATAAACCACATAACATTTCAACACGGAGTAGAAAAATCTACAGCATTAGTAAAAATAAGAGATAATTACGCCACTACAACAATTCTAAACTCAAATAACCACCCCGTAGAACAAAACCAATTAACATAGAAGAATTGAACTTTAACGAAATGGAAATAGATGATAATTTAGAAAACAATTATAACCCCACGACAAAATGTTAAGAGAAAATTTAAGTAACATTCGCTTCAATACCGACATTAACAAAGAAGGAGAAAGAGCAATTAATAATTTATGTTTTCAATACTGCGATATATTCCATTGCGAAGGAATACTCTTAACCTTTACGAACACAGTCAAACATAACATCGAACTAACAGACAACAAGTTAATTTTTACAAAAGCATACAGACTACCTCAGGCAAGCCAAGAAGAAAACGATAGACAAGTAACAGATTTACTAGAACAAGTTATAACCCAACACTCCAATTCACCATGGATCAGCCTCGTATTAATAGTACCGAAGAAATTAGATGCATCAGGCAAACAAAAATATCGAATGGTAATAGACTATAGAAAACTAAACGAAAAAACGGTAGACGACAAATACCCACTATCTAACATTACCGAGATTTTAGACAAACTAGGAAAGTGTCAATATTTTTCAACATTAGATATCGCATCAGGATATCATCAAGTAGAAATGGACGAAAAATACAGCGAAAACCGCATTTAGCACACCTAGAGGACATTACGAATATAAACGAATGTCATTTGGATTGAAGAACGCACCTGCCACTTTTTAACGAGTCATGGATAGCATATTACGAGGAATACACAACGAAAATTTTTTTGTGTTAGACGACATCATAGTATATTCAATATCACTGGTAGGACACCTTGAAAGACTAAGAGAAGTATTCGAAAGACTAAGAAAGGCACATTCTAAAGCTCAACTAGACGAGAGCGAATTTTTACAGAAAGAAGTATCATTTCTAGGACATATAATAACCTCTCAAGGAGTCATGTCAAACCCCGATAGAACGAAGGCAGTACTAAATTACCCTATACCAAAAACGAACAAAGAAGTTAAAGGATTTTTAGGACTTAGTGGTTATTACCGCAAATTCATTAAAAGTGTCCTCAGATAACCAAGCCCCTGACAACTTGCTTAAAAAAAGGAAATAAAATTAAACACACATCAGAATTCATTAAAGCTGTAGACAAAATTAAAAGTATACTAACGAATCACCTTGTATTAGAATACTCAGACTTTTCGAAACCATTTATAATGACAACTGACGCATCAAACGTAGCACTAGGCGCAATATTGAACCAAGGAAAAGTAGGTAGCGCTAAACCAATCAGCTACGCATCCACAACCCTAAACGAGACTGAACAGAAATATAGTACAATAGAGAAAGAATTATTAACCATAATTTGTGCAACGAAATACCATAGACCATACCTTTACGGAAAAAAATTCTACATATACACCAACCATAAACCATTAGTATAGCTGTGCAAACTTAAAGAACCAAATTCAAAATTACAACGTTAGAGAATTAGACTAGAAGAGTACGATTACGAAATTATATACAAAAAAGGAATTTATAACAGTAACGCAGACGCCTTAAGTAGAATACAGCTCAACGCACTAGAAACAGAATCAATTATAGGTAACGTAGACGAGACAGAAGTAAGTCTAGTAAGTAAGTCTAATTCTAGGCTCCCTAGTTCTAATCAAAGTAGACAATTCCTCACCAACGCAGTGGAAACTTGGCCGTGTTGTTCATGTACTTATATAAATTTAGTATTAAGTTTGTTCATAATTTTGAATATTATTCAAATTTGTTTAGATACGTTATTTTAGCTTTCAAAATCAATTGTTGAAAGGTATGCCCTCCAAGGTGGGCGGTATGTTGAAGTGTGTATTTAGATTTAATTTCAAGCTGTACTGGTTCTGCCCTCTGCAGTATCCGTAACGCACTGTATTAATTAGTTTGTTTCTCAGCCGCACAATTACGTATGTGTGGCGCAGTTGATTCATGCTCAGCGTCCATCATGGACTCGTATTTGTGTTCTTAAAAGTTGTAAATAATATTCAAATGTAAATATTATAACGTTCAATACAAGAGTAATATAGCCATCCATTATTGAGTTTTCAACATCAACCAGCGTCAATATACAGTCCAATAAATACAAAGAGGATTGGCCGATAATCAACGAGGGAAGTAATAATTCCTTTTATTTTACTTTCCGCAACGGCCTTATAAGTTATCCAACAATGCAGATATAGGAGAAATAACGAAAGCGTGCATGCCGTGCTTGGTAAAACAGGAGTCGTCGTATAATGTACCTACAAATAATATGTGGCTGGTGCAACGTGTGCGTGTCAAAGAATACATCTAAACTTTCTGTGGCCAATCAGGGCATGCAATTACTTAATAATTTTAGATGCCCATTCAAAGTGGCGTGAGGTATTTAAGATAAATAAAACATCTTCCGAGATAACGATTTCGAAATTACAAGAAGCATTTGCGCGTTTTGGACTATCACAGATTTTAGTGAGTGTCAACTGGTCACAATTGGTTTTGTCTAAGGTAAAAATCACATGGCATAGCCAGAACATTTTATCTAGCATCAAACGGGGCAGCGGAAGATGCAGTGTAAACATTTAAAAAAGCAATGGAAAGAACTTTGTTAGACCTCAATGATAAAAATACGCTGATACCAATGAGGCACAGATTCTTAATGGGTTATAGAAATACGCCACATTGTAATACCGAAGAAAGTCCAGCAAAACTGTTATTTCGGCGAAAACTAAATACAGGAATAAGCCTAATAAAACCTAAACCAATTATTATCGATGAACACGTCGTTACACCATCGGTTAAGCTAGATGCAATAAAAAGGTTAGCCAAGAGCGTGTCGAGCTCGCACTATTAGGGTTCCGTACCAATACTACAGTGAGCAATCAATAAACCAAATTAAGCTGTGTTTTTTTTTGTTATGTATTTTTAAATCTTATCCAAATTTGATTGTGATAACTGAAAAATAATGTATTGTCTCAATTTGTACTGGTACATTATTAGTAAATACGTTGTCTATTACTGTGCTTTAAAAAAAATTTTCCCAGCAACTATTACACTATCAAAAAAACCTGCAGTTTTCCAATGATCTATGACTCAATAGTTACTATCCCTATTAAAATTAAAATTTTAGCTTTGGATATGTACGAGAACATTGGGGGCGAACGGTCATTTGTGGTAGATTTTGAGCTATATCATGAAGACTAGTGGACCGATAATTATAAAAAAAAAATTTTTAGAAGTCTTTTACAATCCTCTTTTAAATGATACCTCACACAATATATTTATTAAAACTTTTTTTCTTTTGACCGAATTAACCCCCGTCATTTTAATCTAAAACTATTTTTTTCTGACTGTCGATATATGTGCGCGCCATAAAGACCTAGCATTCTGCCAAATTTCAAATTCCTATGTTACATAGTTTTTGAGAAAAACCTCGGTGATAGACGGACGGACGGACACGAGAGTAATTTTATAAAGGTTTCATTATACCTTATAAGGTACAGAACCCTAAAAAAGGGATTTCAAAGTTATTGACCGTTACAGATCGTTAGGTAAAAAGGGTTGGGCTTTGACAAGAATTAAAAAGAGATTAGGTCGTGTAACATATTTATGTGAACTTGTAGAAAATTTGAAAAATTGGAAACGGCATAGCAATTATGAGAAAAATACTAATGAAACGACGGTAAACAATAATGGTATTGGTAATCATAGTACAAGTGCTGATTTAACAGTAGAAGCGGAAAGGACGGTAGCAATAACTACCAGGGTTAAGGGAACTAATACTAACAATAGGGTTGTACGCACAAAAGAATCAGTGAGACGTAGTAATAGGATTAAAAATGCACTGAACGTTAATCTTTGTAAACTAGGGTAGATGAACTTGACTTTTATTTTTTAGATAATACTGTTATATCAGAAGGGTAGTTAGTTACATAAATTAGTTAAGACATATTAATGAATACTTTTGGAGGAATATAGAGTTGTGGGAAGCTAAAAGCAAAAGCTGCACTTAGACCGACCGTTTAGGGGTACAACAGGTAAAGCCCATCCTTGTGTAAACCCTCGTTCAGCAAACTTGCACAGTTACGCAGTGCGAATAAACTTACTAAAATTTAAGTGTTATTTCTTTCATACCATAAACAATAACCAAGGACATTTCAATTTATTTATAGCAATAACCTGCAGATATGGCGACGAGATACTACGGCAACCTTTTAGGAAGGGCTTGGATCAACAAGGAGGCATCGCCGAAGCTAATCCCTTATTGCTGCAGTTTACAGTTGAATGCACTAAGTCGAATGCGTTTCGTGACTCGTTAGTGTACCAACTGATGGACACTGTTTTGTTGAATATAACAATGTATTTAACTCATTTTTGACAAAAATAAAGGTGACACGTTGTTGCTGTCGTCATCAATTGTAACTCCAATATTTTTCGTGGTTATCGAATACCTCCAAACTTATTACAAATACCTGCATGAATAGGCTTGTATATTAAAACACAGTCGCCCTGTTTAAAAGACTATCATGAGACGCTACTTAAAGTCCAACTGCTTGACTATCAGACCCTTTCATGCACTAATTAAGAAGAACATTAACCTAACCCACACCTTCTATTCTAGAGTTTAATTTAGCAAAATACTAATAGCTACAGCAAAATAACAGAGAGACAAAGGGAAACAGTGCCACAATGATGTTTTTGTTACAGGTTTTAAGCTTTCAGGATAAAGATCGTTATGTGGGTTCCTAATTCGTGATAGCACCACAAACATTTTATCTTAATTAAACACAGAATATCAAACAATAGTGCTTAAAAACAAAACTTTTACTGCCGAAACGACAGTGTAAGAGAAAACACACACACAGTCAAGAACCGTAAAGGTAGGTGTTTTAGGATTTCTCGTTGGTGTGACAGATAAATCAGTAGACTAAAATATTTGGTTCCCACTTAAAATTTACTTTTAAATTAACTTGTTATATTTCGGCAATCTTTCTGCATCAGTTAGGTTTCTGCTAAGTTTTACAATAACCAGTCGTAAAAGAAAGGCCTGTGGCTGCTTTTATATTACAAAAGTTTAGAAAGGAGTTTAGGCTTTATTACAAATCGTAGTGCTGAAAGTCGCGTTACAAAGTACAAAGGTTAATGAGATACGGAAACAAATAACGAAGCCTCTTTAACTGAAAAGGCTTACAGAAGTAACGATACGCGTACAAATTTCAAAGGTGTTTCTATAACAATGCTCATTTTAAAATAACTAAAGTTTACTTAGTATTGTTTTACTTTATCTAGATGGTAATCAACTGAGAAATCACGAACTTGCAGGATTTATTCCCAATGTCTTTACTAAAGCAATATAGACTGTGAAGGGGGTTTAACTACACATTTCTTATAATCATTGGACACCCTGCAGGATTTGCTATTTTGGAACCATTGTTTAGAAAAACGGTTCTATTTCTAGCGATAATTGTTCCAGAGAGGTAGTATAATATGCAATTTCAAGTTAGCTATCGCATATGCTACATTTTTTTCCGCAGAAACTTGTACGCTTTACTGCCAAACGATTCAAAAATATATACACAAAATTTATACACCACAGGTTCCCAGATATTTCTAGTAAGGGGCTATACCAAGGCAAAACGTATAACACTACTTCGGAACGTGTAGAATCAAATGCCTAATTAAGTCAGATTGGTGTTAGGTAATGTTTCTCCTGACGAATCGATTCATTCGTATTATCATGCAAACAGATGTTTTTTGAGCAAAATAACCGAAGAGTTGTGAAAAACTCAGTCTATTTAAATACATAACTATTTGCAGAGCGTATAAGAAATGCAAGCTGATGATTGTTATAGGCACGCTTGAAAGAGAGTTACTGTTATTACTTTGGTGAATTCAGTGTTACTTTCAATGTAAAG
Source organism: Platerodrilus igneus (assembly GCA_036346225.1). Lineage (NCBI taxonomy): Eukaryota > Metazoa > Arthropoda > Insecta > Coleoptera > Lycidae > Platerodrilus > Platerodrilus igneus. The sequence continues at coordinate 4,864,696 of JARFIW010000544.1, forward strand.
GGAAGTTAGAAACTCCATACCCACGTTGTTGCAATTCCTACTAGTTTGCACAGTTTTGTTGATTTTTCTACAAAGGAAAAGAGGTTTTGACTACAATATTTATTTGGTCAAAACTGATAGTGTGACCAGTCTCATGTGAATTTTCAGTCATTGTCGCAGAACTATACTAACTAGTTCCGAAACACAGAGTATGCTTTTTGATATGTACCCATATCTGCATTTCTTTGATGTATATCATACCATATGCACTTTAAGCTTTAAAGCTGTTTGTGCTATTGTCGGAGATTTTCACGGCCGGAGTCATTATAAATATTTATAGTTACGGGTTGGGACCGTGTCATTTTATAAACTCAAGTCGACGTTTCGCTCAGTTTTGTAAGGGGCTTCATCAGGGAAGAAAAGAAAGTAAATAAATTTTTATTTTTTTAATTTTTTTTGTTTTTATTATTTATTTTCTTCTGTCGTCCTAATGAAGCTCCTTACAAAAGTGGGTGAAACGTCGACTTTAGTTTATAAAGTGACACGGTTTTAACCGGGAACCATAAATATTTATAATGACTTCGGCCGTGAAAGTCTACGACAATATAACTAAAACCTTTACGGAGAGGATATTGTAAACAAAACGAAAACTTTCAGTAACCTTAGACACGCATTAGCAAAATTAATTGTGCCGTAGTTCTGACATAGTTTCTAATTTCCTTAAAATAAGATATCACATTAACACATACTCCAACCGAAGAATTCTTCACAGAGCAGAACCCTCACTACTTCGCGAACAAATTTCTAACACTCAAAAAGAAATAGACAATATCTCTAAACAACTCTTTTAGCTCCATCCAAAATTATCCGCCAGGCTTAACTACAATGACTGAACTCTGTTTGACCGAATATCATACTTGCAAGCCCAAAAAACTACCAAACTCACCACGAAAACCCACTTACGGAAATTCTTGCAATTTTCTAAAAATCTTTTACATCCTGAAAAAAACATCTTTCTTGAAAACTCTGTCCTCAAACATCGTCATAAACCGATCAGAACATATCCTATCCGAAAACGAACTACATATCCTTTTCAAAGAACTAAACTTCTCAATTGCACCCAGAAAAATTCCCGCAAAGGAAATCATTAGCTCTATAGAATCAGCGATCCAACCTCTACCCCAAGACGATGCCAACTTAATTCGCTTTGAAACAATTAAATGTCTTCGACATGCCAAAACTCCTAACAAAAGTGTGACAAAGCAAGAAATGACGGCCTTAAAACACCTACGAACGAACAAGCATATCGTTATACTTCCTACGAAATGTGACTTTAATTCTATAGCGTACAGAATACAAAGAAAAGATTTACCAATTATTACAAAACGGTTCCTACACTTCTATAGCCAAAGACCCCACTTCAAAGCTTGAATGGGAAATTTCAGCATTTATCAAATCCTCTAATATTCCCAAAGCTATACAAAAACGCATAATACCTCGCGAATCTAAACCACCTTGCTTGTACGACCTTTCGAAAGTCCATAAACCAGATGTCCCTCTCCGTCCGATAGTGAGCACAATTGACTCGCAACCTACTATCTGACAAAATATCTAGCATGATCTAACATGAAACAGGCCATACCATTAACTTTGACAAGACGAAACTAATTGCCAGAATTCCATTTTTCTACAATAGAAAAATCAGAGAACCCGCAAAAATCACTAAAAAAAATTCTAAGAATCTAAACAAAGATGATGGCTAGTACCTTTCGCTCATTTGGAAAACAAGTATATGTTTACAAAAGCAGAGCGGTGAAGTTTACTGATCCGTTACGACACTCCTCTCTACTCATAATCACTCATGATGTATAAACTTTGCCCTGTATAAACTACTATTTTTGCTACTTTTATCAGTTACTTTGTCGTAAGTCACCTTTTGGCTTAACTGGGCTGGTGAGTCTGCTAGATCAGAAGTAACTTTACATACTCTTTACACTTTAACTTGTCTATTTAATATTATCATTCTAATCTTTATTATTATTTTTATTTTTAATATTTTTATTATTTATTTTCTTTTTTGTCCTGATGAAGCCTCTTACAAAAGTGGGTAAAACGAAAACCTTAGTTTATAAAATGACACAGTCCAAACTAGGAACCATAAATATTTAAAGCTGTTTGCAATTTTTACGGAGTGGTTAGGCATTTACCTTTTAGTAACAGAGCAAAATTACACAAAATCTACAATTTCCTAAAAATTCGGAAAAATGCCTTACACCACAGGTGGATGTTTGTGCCTTGTAGCTGAACCATACTAAACATTTGGGATATAGGGAGGTTGGTACTGACGTAAATAAATAATGTTTCAAGACTAGTCACCATAGTCGTTTTGCAGTTGCGGAACACAAGAAGAAAACCACTGATCCAAATGGCGTACGCCACTTCCTAAAAAGTCTTTATCTCCCGTATTTCTTACGAAGTATTGTATACTTTCTTTGTACTTCTGTTATGGGAATATGAGAAATACAGAGAAGGTATACAACACTTTCAGTACTTTTTTGATACTTTTAGTACTTCCTTGATATTTTCCTTGATACTTCTCGTACTTCCTTGATACTTTCCATACATCCTTGATACTTCTTCGCATACGTCCTTTCAAAGCGGTTAACTCCTTAATAAACTACAATAGTTCGTTGTATATATTGAACAAATAAAGGTAGAACTGTAATCTTTTCAAAAGCAAAATAAGTTTCCACGATGAGGATATACTAGTTTTAAAATAATGCTATTTTTGCAAAGAATTCTATTAAAAACAAATTTAATTTATGTACCTTTAATTTAACTTTTACCAACCCAACGTATGTAATAAGTAGGTAAATTTAACAGGTCTGCTATGGCTCTTCAAAGTTAGTTCACTTTAGACAATTGGTTTGATCGTGTATTAGGTTTCTGTATCGAGTCCACTATAAAAATTTCATAAAGCCTATTACACATTTTTTAAATATTCGTAATTATAAAATGCATGACTATATCCAATACGCCCTTAGTCAATGTCCAAAATACCTCTGTCAAATCTACGCGGCAATTTCTAATAAGGAGAACTACAAGTCATGTTACATAACTTACCCAGTGCAATGAATGCCTGCGAAGTAACATTATTTTATCAACAGGTCATCCCGGATAAATTTCATTTAATATTACGTCTGATCTGGTGACTAAAAAAAGCACATCATCATCATCATTGGGTCTTCAGTCCTGAAACTGGTTAGACGCGTACCATCATTGTTTCCTATTCTGAACTAGCCTACAGATTTCCCCGAAATTTGCACAGTCTGCATCTATCACTATCTGATCTAGGTCTACATCCACCTCTTTTTTCCTATCTATGCTTGTCATATATCCCATACTATTCCCCAAAAATGCCTTAGAACGTATTCTGCCCTTCTATTTCTCATATTTTTTTTCCAAAGATATTCTTGTTCCCTTACTGTTTCTATAACCTATTTGTTATTACCCTTGTCTGTCCATCCTCATACATCTGAAGCAGGGCATTTCATAGGCCGCTACTGTTCTTCTGTCTGCTTTTCAGACTGCTCGTATTTTGTAAGCATACTGTCTGTGCTGTTCTCCACCCATACGCATGCAATAACTTTTTGTTCTATGTTTGTTGTCTTTCATCATTGGCGCCGTTCTTTCTTGTCAGATGCAGTTCGGTCCCCTTCTATTGTTTTACAATTATATACCCTATTTCTCCGACATTCAGTGGTTGCAAATGGGAGTAAGCAGCCTGTGGCTGTCAAGTTCCCCCAGCACTTGTACATTCACTGATTTAATATTTTTTCCAATATATCTTTTCGCACAGTTAACGTTAGTTGCAGATATTTCACAACAATCAACTAGTTGTTTATAATAATCATCAGATTTATCTACTCTTATTTTTTCGTCATTGGGTTTCCCGTCTCAAAACTGGTTGGACATGTACCTGCATTTATTTATTTTCTAAACTAACCTACATAGTTCCCTGAAATTCTCACACAGCAATACAGCTCGGTTCCCCTTATATTGTTTTCTAATATTATGCCCTATTTCACTGAGATTTATTGAAGGGGGTTAAGCAACTTGTGGCTGCCAAAATCCCCCAACACTTAGACATTTGCCGAAATAATAGTTTTCTAGTAAATGCTTTCACGCAATTACCATTATTCGAGAATATTGCCCATCCAATGCTTGTAGTTGCTTATAATAAATATCGTGTTTCTTCTGTTGTTTTCTAATATTATGCCCTATTTCACTGAGATTTGTGGAAGGGGGTTAAGGAACCTGTGGCTGCCAAGATCCTCCAACACTTAGACATTTGCCGAAATAATAGTTTTCCAGTAAATGCTTTCACGCAATTACCATTATTCGAGAATATTGCCCATCCAATGCTTGTAGTTGCTTAAAATAAATATCATGTTCAAGTGCAGTTACTTTCTTCGTCATTAATTTATCCATCTTGGTACTGGTTGGATGCGTACCTCCATTGATTTCTATTCTGAGCTAGCCTACACATTTCCCTGAAACTCCTACAGCCCACATCTTTCACTATCTGTGTGCAGTAGTCTAACCTAGGTCTGCCTCTTCTTTTCTTTTTTCCTATCTCTGCTTCTAGTATATTCCGCACTATTCCCTCATGCCGTAGTATGTGGCCTATCATCCTATCTCTCCTATTTTTTACCGTTTTCCACATATTTCTTTCTTCCCCTACCATTTTTAGTACCTCTTCGTTCTTAACTTTGTCTGTCCATGATATCTTCATCAATCGTCTGTAACACCACATTTCAAAAGCTTCTACCTTTTTCTTGTCTGCTTCTCCTACTGTCCAGGCTTCACAGCCGTACAGTGCTGTGCCCCATACATATGTTTTAAGCAATCTTTTCCTTGTTTCTATGTTTGTTGTCTTTGAACACAGTAGTTGCTTTTTCTTGTTAAATGTAGCACGACCATGTGCTAATCTTTGCTTTATATCTTTTGTGCTTTTCCCATCTTGCGTTATTTGGCTTCCTAGGTAGCAAAAATCCTTAACCTCTTGTAATTTTGTGTTACATATTTGTATTCTTGTTTTTGATTTATTTTTGACTTCTTTGCATACTAGTACCTTAGTTTTACTTTTGTTAATTTTCATATCGTATCTCTCTGTTAGAACCGCTTCCATTTCATTAAGAGCAGCTTCTAACTCTTCCTTGCTAGATGTTAATACCGCTATATCATCTGCAAATCTAAGCATATCAATTTTTTGTCCCTGCATAGTAATTCCAAATGTCTTCCTGCATTTGACAGTATTCATTGCCTCTTCAATGTACAAGTTAAAAATTAATGGGGATAGGGAACATCCCTGTCTCACCCCTTTCCTGATGTTTACTTCTCTACGTTCCTGCTCTAATTCTATTACTCCTGTTTGCTCTTTGTATAAGCTATGTACTATCCGTCGATCCCTATAACTCATTCCAATTTTTTGGAGTATTTCGAACATCTTTTCCATTTTACATTGTCAAATGCTTTTTCCAGATCTACAAACCTTATATACACGCTTTCCTCTTTCTCTATTGTTTTCTCCATTATCACCCTCAGAGCTAAGATAGCCTCCCGTGTTCCCCTGTTTCGCCTAAACCCAAATTGATCTTCTCCTAGTTGTTCTTCAGCCCGTTTTTCCATTCGTCTGTACAATTCTAGTTAATATTTTTGACACGTATGCTGTCAAACTTATTGTTCGAAAATTTTTACTTCTATCTGCGCTTTTCTTTTTTGGTATCGTTACTACGATGTTATGTTTGAAATCTTTGGGTATCTCGCCTGTTTTATACTTATAACTTACAAGTTGGTAGAGAAGTTCTATTACTGCTTGACCAGCGGCTTTTAGAGTCTCCGCTTGCACCTTATCTGTACCCGGCGCCTTACCATTTTTCAGACTCTTTAATGCTATTTCAAATTCATCTCTAAGTATAGGATATCCCAAGTCATCATTTTCAATGTCTGATTCCTTTTCTAATGCAATTAGTTCTTCTCCTGCATATAAATTCCCTATATATTCTTGCCATCTACCCACTTTCTCTACATTTTCTATAATGACATTTCCTCCCGCGTTCCTTATATTTTTGCTATACGGTTTTATATCCCTAAAATTGATTGTAATTAGTTTGTATGCTTCACCTGTCTTTCCTACTTCCATCTTAGTTTGTACCTCTTTGCACTTTACATCAATCCATTGTTCTTTAGCTTTCTTGCATTTGCGAATAATTTCCCGTTTTTAGTGTTACTCGAATTTATAAAGCAAGAACATTTTTCTCAAGGACGCCACGTTTTTGTTCCTAACCAAATGAGGCTACATAAAATTTTCCAAATTTAAAGATGATATTAGACGAATTATAGATGAGTTTTTGATGGATATTACATGAGATTTACAGGAATGCTATATGAATTAGAGTTGAGCTTTTTTTTTAAAAGCGTGTTTTGAGAACTTTTTAGAGAGCGCTACAATTAAACTATTGGGTTTTAATTAATATCTAATTTTATCTGATTACCGGTAACAGGAATCAATGGGGTTTAAGCGCTTTTAGCACTTGAAGGCACATTTTGCAATTCGCATATCGCTGGCTCGGTTTCTTTGAAAACCCCATGTTGCTGTTATCGCAGCGGAAAGAGCGAATGCCATCGAGTCGACAAATATCGTCCCTCATCCGAAGCATAGTTCAAATAACCATCATTTAAAGAATGAATCCATATTATTATTTTTAAACAGTATACGACTCGTGAGTGGGCAATACGGTACATATCGGAATAATTATTATTAGGGAATTTATCATTTACTTGAATAAGTATTGCACTGTATAAAATAACTAAGGAATATGCGCATTTATAAGCGTCAAAAAAATGTTATACTGCCTCTCTCCAAAAAAGAAAAAATCTTTTATTACTTGAGGAACAAAAGATTTTTTGTGACTCTTACTTATAAACTCGTAACGAACTACTAATCTTAAAATTGACCCGAAGGGAAAAAATAAAATAAAAAGTTTGATGGGACCAACATAACTAGGACCGCGTGTTCCAGCAACTACGCGTACTACACATCCACAAGAAAACAAAATCGGTAAGACACTAATCAGGAAAAGTCGCAATCAAAAAGTCCAACACTTGCACGGGATAAAAAATAATATTGTTTACAGGTCGCTACTATACACTCGAAACCAAAACAAAATGCTTCAGAGTAATAACTCAAAACCTCTACTAACCTAGAACTGGTAACCAAAAGTTTGCAACACTAACACTAAAGAAAATACTAAGATAAAGTATACAAATCTCGCAACTATGTACAGAATTTCGGATTGAGATTATAACTCAGATCTAAGGCAATAGCAACGGTCTTATTTTAAAAGCAGCTATCAAAATAATTATACCATAAGTAATAGCGAGCATCATTACAGTACTACTACATCACAGAACGTAAGCAGTAGTTGCCTACCATAACAGATTATTTTAGCAACATTACTAAAATGTTCCAACTTCGCTTCGAATACGCGACTTTTGCACTTTCAACACTATATTCGCGTGCGCAGTCGGCACGTACTCACGCCAATCAAATAACAGTGAGCGACTGGCTCACTTAGCGTACTTAAAATTAATCGTGATTAACTCCATAACAAGTATCACCTAACCAAATCCTCTTAACAAAATTACATCCAGTTAAACACACACTGCTCAATGGAATGTTTGAGACGCGAAAGAAACACCCCAAGGTTTCTTCGCCCACTTTACAGAAAACACGACTATCAACACTTAGAAAGTCAACACTCTACAAATCCAAAATTTTCATCTGTTAACGCGCTCTGTTAATCACCATTCGTAACGCCATCTCACTATATTGCGTCTCTATAATTAACAAGTAATTCACTATTACCAAATTCGTATTCTAAAAGGATAAAGGTCTTCCTTTCATTTATATTAATAGAACTAGAAGGGAATCAAAACCAAACAAAACAACGAGTAGGTATTTTACCTTTCCAAGCATGGAAAACCACAACTAATCTAAATCAAAACAGCATCCTTTTATCTAATACAGAAACGGACTTCAGATCTTTTATATGCCTCTTTCCGACTTTCGATCCATCCATGTTTACTAGTTCATACAGCAAATTTGAAATTTTTCTATAAACTTTACATAAAACAAATTTAGGGGCAAGTTTAGCCGCAAACTTCTCACCCGCACTAGAAAGTACTTTATTTACTTTCTAAACTTTATTTCCTCTATCGAACGAAATGACAAGAAAAATTAAAAAAAAATTTAGCCTGAAATTTACTAAACAAATTCTTCTATAAAACTAATCATTATCATGGCTAACAATAAATCCATGCTCTGGTACACTCTCATTTTACTTCTAATTAAACTGTCGAATCAAACTAATGAGCTTCATAACGCATAAGCTTGCTAGAATGACAGACTCCTTCCTATACGAGCTTCACCTTGACTAATTATCCAAAGAAAAATACATCATCACTGACCTCAAAAATAGTGATGCAAAACTGCTAGGGCGACAAACTCACCTTGAGTCTCGTGTTATGCACCGCTGAGCGACCAACTCTTCACGAGTCTCGTTCAGACTAACGCACTGCTGAGCGACCAACTACGACGTCAAGTCTCACCTAGACTAAATAAAACTAATTATGTTGCGTTGCAACACCGATATAAATCACAAAAATTGCTATCAAACCAAAAATGTGCCTATGCATAAGAACAATCCTCAAACGATATTACAACAGTAAAAACTAGTGTACCAAATTATGAAAGTATTATTTCATAGTACAATTGTAGTCTTCTAACTCAAAGCAGCATGCTGACTACCATGCACCCGCTTCATTTGTCCTTTGAACACGACTGACACGATGCTAGGGTAACTCCTTTATGTCCGCATTTAAAACAGAATATTTTCTTAGGGGCTCTACAATATCTAAACGTATGAACATGTCGTGAACAATTCCAACACACAAATTTGTTTAGCTTCACCACGCCTGGTGACTCCGCCACCAAAGGTTTTTCTTGTTCAATAACTTGAACTTGAGGAATTAAAAACTTATTTCTGTAAACCCTACTAGGAAATGCTGAAACGTTTTCAACTACTGCTAGACGTTCATTTTCAGACTATGGTTTAAGATTCTTACAAAATCAAAAGTTATTTTTTGATGAAGTAGCTACCACTGATTGTTTTGATTAAACAGCTTCTTCTATTTTTTTTTACCTAACTTCACCGATGTGGGAATATTCTTAATTTTAGATAAACCAAATTGAGTAACATAAGCTGGTAATAAATTTTTCCTCATTATACGAACCTTAGTGACTTCCGCAGGCATCTTGGGTAACCTACTAAATAAACTCTCCATGTGGACAACAAACAAAACTACCGATTCTTCTTTGCGCTGATGATGCGATCTAAATTTTTCTAAAAATTCATCTTCCACGTGAGCAGGAAGAAACTCCTTTAACTGACCTACTAAAGACTTCCAATCCTTCACAGAATTCCTAACTTGCCGAAACCACACACGGGCATCATTCACAGATAACTCTGCAAAGGCAGTACACAAATCGTCGTCAGTTATTTTACGTGACTGTACTAACTCTTCGAATCGTTCCAGGAAAGAATAAAGTTGTTTAGGATCTCCAGAAAACTTAACAGACCAAGTTGCAATGGGTAAAGGTGGTGTTACGTAAGTGACTGTGTTAAGGGGCACACTATTGAGAAGAGAGGATATATTGACAGATTCATCTAAACCATTTGGCTTAATCTTCACATTATCAAACAATTCTGCCTCAAAAATAAGGGTCGTCGATAGTTTCTCCTTCATAAAGTCAAATGCTTCCTTATGATTTACAAGTGGAAGCTTCATCCTTATAACTCGACCAAGTAAAGTGTACTAGTCTTGACTATACCCTTTTAAAAACATAGTTAGAAGCCTCGCCTTCAAACTCTGACAAAACATTTCTAATCGACACAATGGTGTCATTAATTCCTTCACTCTCAACCGAGAATTCAGTATTATAATCCAAAAGATCTATCAGATAACCCGGTTTACCTAACTCTTTTGCTAGAAAACGACCTAATATCTTTCGTTTATCGACGAACGACCTACTACTCTGAATTCCACGTATCCGAAGTACATAATCGAGTTTTTTTTTGAGTAAATGTAAAATCTGAAAGGTATCAGCCCTATTTATATTTTTCTAAGGTTTATTTAAAAAAAAAACTAGAAAACGAGAACGAAGAAATTTTTAAGATTGCGTTTAAACCAAATTAAATTTATCTTAACAGTTTATGCTTAATAAAATTTATTCAATAGGAGGACAATAATTACATCCAAAATTCATAACTTCGCCCTACTGATAATTAAATTACTAAAACAATTTATTGTCATACTTCAAATTAGAAAAATCTAGTAAAACAAATTCGATAATGGTCTTAAGGTTTTAAAATTTATCATTTAAAATTTCAAAATAATATAGTACGACAATGCAACTAACGATCATGAACAAAAGATTGATATGCTTAGATTTGCAGATGATATAGCGGTATTAGCAATTAGTATGGAAGAGTTAGAAGCTGCTCTAATGAAATGGAAACAGTTCTAACAGAGAGATACGGCATGAAAATTAACAAAAATAAAACTAAAGTACTAGTATGCAAAGAAAAGCAAAATAAAATAAAAAGTAGAATACAAATAGGTAATGAGAACTAACAAGATGTTAAGGGTTTCTCCTACCTGGGAAGCGAATTAAAGCAAGATAGAAAATGCACAAAAAATATAACACAAAGATTAGCACAAGGTTGTACTAGATTTAACAAGAAAAATCAACTACTGTGTCAAAGACAATAAACAAAGAAACAAGGAAAAATTGCTTAAAACATATGTGTGAGCACAACTCTGTATGGCTGTGAAGCCTGAACAGCAGGAGAAGCGGACACGAAAAAGATAGAAACCTTTGAACTGTGGTGCTATAGACAAATGACAAAGATATCATGGAACGACAAAGTTAAGAACACAGAGGTGCTAGAAATGCTAGGGGTAGAAAGATGTATGTGGAAAACAGTAAAAAACAAGTTGAAAATGCAAGGCATTGTCGCAACGAACTTCCAAATGTAGACTTACTTTAAAACAATTTAAAGAAATTAAAATTATTATGTTGTAATAATTATAAGTATTCAGATAAAATACAAAAATTTATAAACAACAAAGAGACATTTTAATATATTTTATTTTATTGAATAAATATTTTAAAAGCTATATATATGTGTGTATGTATGTATGTATGTGTGTTTGTGTGTGTGTGTGTAAATAAGGGGCATCATATTTCGATTCAGTTTTTCAGAGGATTCTAAATATGTATCGCACATTAATTTTGGACCTATTTGAAATTTTGATAAAATTAATTCCCAGGGGGTCGGGTATTCGTGGTCAGATTTTGTGGGGGGTACCATATTTCGACTCAGCTATGTTAGGGGAGTCCAAATATGTATCGCACATTAATTTTGGACCTATTTGAAATTTTAATTTTCCCGACGGAATATCGCGGGGGCACGGCGTCCCCGTGGCACGATTTCAACTGACATCAAAACTTAAGCTCAGGACACCGAGCTGAATCGATTGATGTATCACACATTGATGTCCGACCATTAGAAAGGCCTCGGACGGACAGACGGACAGACAGACGGACGACAAATCGATTTCATAAACGAACGAAGTTCGTTGATAGGAGATAGGATGATAGGCTACATACTACGGCATGAGGGAATAGTGCGTAATATATTAAAATCAAAGATAGAAAAAGGACCGATGGAGATAGTCCTAAGTTAGACTATTGCAAACCGATAGTGAAAAATGTAGGCTGTAAAAATTTCAAGGAAATATCTAAGCTAGCTCAGAATAGAAACCTATGGAGATACGCTTCCAACCAATTCCACGATGGTAAACCTAAGGACGAAAAAAATAACTGTGATTAAACATGATGATTATTATAAGCAAGTACAGGTATTTGTTTTCCAATATTCATAACTAATGATATTTGTGCGAAAGGATTTACTGGAAAACTACTAATTTGTCAAATGTTTAAGTGTTGGGGATTCTTGGTAGGTACAGGCTGTTTAACTCCCTTCATATACCACCGTATCTTGGTGAAATAGGGCAAATAATTAGGAAGCAACAGAACGGAAACCAAGCTATATCTAGGCTGTAAGAATTTCAAGGAACGGTGTAGGCTAGCCCCTAATAGGAATAAGTAAAGGTACGCGACCAACCAGTTTCAAGACGGAAAACCTAATGACGAGAAAATAATTCCACTTAAATTTGATAGCTATTATAGACAACTGCAGGTGCTAGTTTTGAGAAATTTTCAACTAATGTTAATGGTGCGAAAGTATATATATATCGAAAAACTATTAATTCAGTAAATCTTCAAGTGTTGGGGGATCCTGGTAGCCGTAACCTGCTTAACCTCATCGCATACTACTGAATATCGGGGAAATTGGGTATATATTTGTAAATAATAGAAGGGGAACTAACCTGCATCTAACAAGAAATAGCGGCGGCTATGTTCAAAGACAACAAACATAGAAAGAAGGAGAAAATTGTTGAAAGCATATGTATGGAGCACAGCACAGTACGTCTATGAAATAGGGGCAGTAGGAGAAGCACTTAGAAAAACGGTAGAAGCCTTTTGGAGTGTTGTGCTTCAGATGTATGCTACGGACATTGACGCAACATAAAAAAAACCAAGAGAAAGAAAGAAGAAAGGATGACCACGCTCAATCGGTGAGTGGGCGGGGTTTTATACCTATAGATAAATAAGGGAGAGCCTGAAAAAAATAGAAAAAAAATATATACTCACTCATTCATTCACACACAGAACAAAACATACAACGGAAAAAACTTATAATCAAAAACAAAATATATATAAAAAAACAGTACTCCCAAACCCAACCCCAAAAAAAGTCAATGTACCCAATTTACATATTACATTATTAGAAACCCTTAAATATTAAAAAAAAAATTACCCAGGAAATTGGCGGGCTGTAATTTTTAGGTAATAACCCCCTGAGAGTAACTATTAAGCAAAGAAAAGAATCAAACGCAACCCTAAAAACCACAGCTCTAGAATATCGTAAATACACCCTTAAACTAAATTTACAAGCAACATTTTCAATTGTGCCAGAAAGTCTTTAAACAATTTTTTTTTAATAAGTAGTAAGTTTTTTTAGTTATTTAAAACAAATAGTAAAGCATTCATCCAAAAAAAAAAGAAAGCAGTAAGTTTGTGGTTGCTAATCGAACAGCAAATAAATTGTTACATTTGTTAGAGCACCAAAGCAAGGAAATAAACCAGGAAAACCCTAATTTTATTAAAATAAATTCGCCGAATTTTTTACAAAAGGAAAACACACCAGCCTTTAATTATTAAAATACTTGGAAAGACGCCTATCTAATTAAGGCGTAAATTCCACGGGACGAAATTCTTAGAAAGGATATTTATTTTTTAAATGAAGCACCAAGATTTATCAACTGACATAGATAGGATATTTATTATTAATTACAATACAAATTTTAATACACGAAAGGGTTATTTTTAATTAACGGAATTAATTTTTGGGTTGAACGCCAAAAGAATTTAAGAAAAAATTATTGTATATAACTAATTAATGATTTACGAAAATGAACGTAACATGTATGAGGATATTAGCATGAACAGACTAAGTTAATAATAAAGTGGCTATAGAAACAGTAAGGAAATAAAGATATCTGTTTATAACAGAAAAAATAGGAGAATTAGAAGGGTAAGATACATGCTAAGGCATTTTGGGGAATAAAGCGGGATATATTAAAAGCAGAGATAGGAAGAAACAGGTAAAGGTATACCCAGATCAGACTATTGCACGCTGAAAGTGAAAGATCCAGACTGTGGAAATTTCGAGAAAATGTGTAGGTTAGCACAGAATAGGAACCAATGAGGATACGAGGCTTACCATTTCCAGAACTGAACACCTAATGATAATGGCATAAAGATGTTATTTCTGATGGTGTATTCAGGCAAAGCTGAAACTGAATAGCAGAAACTGTAGAACAGTACAAAAATATAATAAGTATATAGCATTCCAATTTTAAAATCTAAAAACTACAATTTGTATCTAGCAGAATTTATACCTTAAATGTCCACCATTAATCACCTGAAATTAAAAACCTACTCTGAAAATGTTACGAGCATGAGATATAATTTTTTTAAAAAATTGTCACAGATTTTATTTCCGCTAAAACTGTTATCTTGAATACTACTCATCATTACCTGAAATCAATGCATCGCCCAAAAAATGTTACAAGGCGTGTCATATATCATTTTTAACCCTTATGTGGCTGAAGGTGGTACCCGGGTACTTTTAGTGCATCAAATGTGAGATATTTCATTTTTGGTAAATCAAATCATTGTGGGCTTCTAAGACATCTTCAAGTAGGTCATTATACACACATTTCAAAATTTTTAGATATGGTGGATGTATGGGGGTTGCATTTTTTTTACCATGAAGAAATTTTACATCCTTCAGGCGGATGGTGGTACCTATGTACCACATGTATTTTATACAGGAAAACAATGGAAAGTGTTTGTAGTAATTTATTATATTGTTATTAGTATTATGTTTTAATGTTATTTACATGTTATAAAATATAATGAAAAAAAATAATAGATGATTATTTATCCTGACACTGAAGACATTTAACCCTTGCATCTGTGTGCTGAAGGCACACCGGATGTTTACAAACGCTACATGCTTTCCGAGTTTTTCTTTTTATTTTCTCTTCGCTGTGATAGCACATTTTACATATTCCTTTTACTGCGATGCGTCCAGAAGAATCCCGCTGATTTATAGAATTAGGATTATGTGAAACTTCCAGACAAATTCCTAAAATGCTTTCAATCGCGCTTTTAGTAAACCGATTTCGCAATATTATGGCGTTTTACCTCTTTGAGTTACGGCAGATAAACACAAATCACGAGCTAGGTCTTTTAGAAAATTTCGCCTCTTATTTGTACTATTATAGATTTGAGGATTGTTGTTCGTATATATGACGAAGGCACCCAGAGCTGCTACATCCAGCATGTTGTAAAAAAAGACCAAGGGCCAGCGACTTGTTCGCCTCTTGGTTGTATAACTACCAGCATTTCATCCATAACGTCAACGCCTGACTTAGTATGGTTATAAAAGAAATAATTTCAGGTTTTTCTTCAAGGTGTCATCCACTGCATTCGTAGAGTGCATTGTAGATAATAAAACTACTGCTTTATTTACTTTTGGCACATACGAACACAGCATAACATCTTTTTGGAATGCAAAAGTAGTAGAATAGAGATCTCTCTCTCTCTTTGCTAGCTAGAAGGACCTTAGGAATGTAGGGTTTGTTTTTCCTAAGGGTACCAACCAAAGTGAGACCAATCGATTTTAGCATGCAAGCAAGGGGAATTGATGTGAAAAAATTGTCGGTGGTAATATTACGGCCCGAATTTTTGTAAAGTTGACATAAATGCATAACTGTTTATTCACCGATGTTCACTTCTCGCCCATTGCCAGCTAATTTTCCAGTGTAAATTGATCCTTGGCATGGATAAAACGTTTTGGCATCACATACCCAGAATACCTTAATTCCATACTTAGCCGGTTTGGAAGGCATGTACTGAGTAAACCTTGTTCGTCCACGATAAGGAAAAAGTTGTTCATCAACAGTTAGGTGTTCATAAGGCGAATAACACTTCAGCAGATTTTGGTTTAGCATAAGCCAAATGTCGCTTATTGCCGCAGCTTTATCCGTTTGTAATCTATCCGGTCTTGTTATGGAGTTATCAAATCTGACGAAACGTAGAATCTGTGTGAAGCGATTTCTACTCATTGCTGCTTTGTATAACGGTAAGGCGTCTGATTTCCACAATTCATCAATATGTTCAGTATTTGATTTATGAACGCCTGCCATTAGTAGAATCCCCAAAAAAGCACCCAGCTCCTGAATCGTGATATCTTTCCAGACTCGTGGTACCCGAGGCGAGTTTTTGTTGAAATCATAATAAACTTTTTTAGCTTTTCGATTACACTGCTTTATGATAATCGATTTCATTTCAGATGTCACTAATGCACAGAACGTATCTATACGTGAATGTAAAGCGGTTATTTTAGTTGGACCACCTAAAATGAAAATCAAGAGATTAGAATGGGGCAGAATAGGTATAAGTTTTTACCTCGTTTTCGAATAATATTATACAACCGCGTTTGCGTTGAACGTAGTGGGTTCTTGTTCCAGATGGTCTCATCTTTAGCACGATAAACGTTATCTGTTGGTGGTGTTGTAGTTTCTTCCTCTGGCTTCACAACCAATTCCTGTTCCTCGTCACTGACGACTGCTACTGATATTTCGATGGGGACCCTCTCTCCAGCGCGAACATCATCGACATCTGAGTCTTCGTCGCTTACTGCTGGTACATACTCATCTTGGTCATCATCTTCATACTGATCACTAAATTCTTCGTCGGACATTACATACAAACTTTCGAGGTGCTCATCTGTTATTCTATATGCATATAAACAACAATCAATAATAATTACAAAAGCTGTGATTTGTATTCTTGGATATCTACATAAACAAAATATACTAAGCCAACTTACTTGTCTAATTGAAGATATCCTGTTGAATTATATGGCAGGTCAGCAGCAGGGGCTCTACTTCTAGAAGGTCGACTAACAGAAGCAGCATTGCTACCAGGAGTTCTATTTCTAGATCTATTACCAGAGGCTGCATTGCTACCAGAACTATATTCACCGCCTTCAGAAGTACTTGGAATATTATGTTGAATTCTACGCATTGTTATAACACTGCTAAACAGTATACCGCACCACATAAAATCACAATTCAGACTAAACATACGCTTCTCCTATCGCAGGAATGAATGTAAAGCGTATCTTAGTTGACTGTAAAATATACTGTGGTACCCGGGTAACACCTGTAGCCATGTATGTAAAGTTATTTTTGCAGCCTTATAAGGGTTAAAAATGCGATAGCTCAAATTTTGTATCTGGTAAACCCTTTATTTAATCTTTTGCCTATAAAGGGGTAAAATGGCTCAAAAATGTTTCCAGTAGCTATTGTGTCATTCCTTAAGTAACGTACATCTGGGTAGTTTTCATTTCCGGTAATAGGTTGACCCTGGATTAATGCTATATGTACAAAATCAAAATCTGCAAACATGAAACGGTTTTAAGTATGTATCATACGAATTCTCATAAACCAAAGGTTCAGATTTCATTTAAGTTTGAATTTTTACCTGACGTCAACACTGCGTTCACTTGAAATCCAAGCCAGAAATGTTTCAGGCATAAATCACATCACTTTTGAAAATTCATAGGTCTTAGTTCATTTTTTTTAAATGGATTTCGCAAAAATTTTCCAATCTATTCTAATCGTCTACTGGCAGCTCCGTGGCGTAGTTAGCATGCGTGTAATTACTATGCCCAAGGTTCTGGCAAAAATAAATACCTCAACACACGAATATACGAAGAATCATAGGAACTTCATTTCAAATTTGAGAAATTAAATTCTATTGAATTAGATCCCATTAAAAAGATCAGAATAAAAAAAAAGTAGATGAATTGACAAAGAAAATCGCAGTAGATCATTACATTGCATTTGATTTTCCAATGCTTCGGCCGAAGGTACTATATTGACCAGTAAGCGACTTTTTTTATAACTAAAAATTTTGAATTTTTCCGAATCCTTGCTGTTCCATTCAAGGTATGGATTATTAACTTGCCCAACAACAGTCATACACGGGACCTACATCTTATCTCTCATCCGAACGAGAGTGTATTTTTGTGAAAAATGAACGCCTAATATTTTTCAAGCGGACCGTGTTGGGATTCGAAACCGGGTCTTTGGGCATAGTAGTATCACACATACCAACTACACCCTGGAGCTACCCAATCTAATCAACATACTCCATTTGATTTTGCAATGCTCCATCTGAAAGTGCTATACTGGCTAGGAAGCTAGGATTTTGCCGAACCCTTGTTGTTCCAAGCAAAGTAGGGATCTTCAACGTACGTAACACCACTCACACATAGGACTACATCTTGTTTCTCATCCAAACGAGGACGTATTTTTATGAAAAATGCTCACCCAACATTTTTCAAGCTGACCGTGTCGAGGTTCGAACCCGGGACATTGGGTATAGTAATCACGCATACGAACTAGTATGGAACCTCCTAGTCCAGAGACGGTAAATCTTTTTTGATGTCCGCACCACAAAGTCATAAAAATTCATGTTTAAATAGGTAGCGTGCCAAAATAAAATTTCATTCAAAATGTTAGCGTGGTGAAACTATACGTAAGTATAATTAAATAAATAAATAAAAGCAATTCTTGTTTAAACAATTTTTTATTAATCAATGTTTTATAAAAAGCAATAGACTAGAAACAAAATTCACGTTAAAAACAATTGCTTTTAATGTGATTTTTGTTGCTGTACACAAGATGATAAAGATTTAATATCTGGTTCATATTTAGTTAATTTCAACAGTACGCATGCAGAGCTCGACTCATCCGTCATTCTATTCCTATATTTTTTTTTATAAAATGTAATTTTGAAAATAGAGATTCACATGCCCACGTCGATGAATATGTTGATAAAATTGCCTTTGCTAATATTTTTAAACAATTAAACGTGTCAGGAATTGAATTCCATGTAGTTAGAATTTCATTTTCTGCAATTTTATTTATTTTATCCAATAATCGATTACTTTCAATAATTTCTAAATCATTTCATAAATCAACAAATTTTTGGTTCCATATGGTACTTGACAGAAATTCAACTAATTCCATTTCTAATTCATTAAAATTTAACCACTCAAGGACTTTTAAATTTAATTTTTCAAATGGTATAGTATAAGGATATACAATAAATTTTAAAGTTTCTTTAAATTGTTTAAACTGCGTAAATCTTGCAGAAAATTCCTGAATCAGGGATTGAATTGCCGTTGAAAATTATTTCGTTAATGACTTTATTTGGCTTTTCGTGACATTCACTTTTAGAAAAAATTTTTTTTGTATTCGGAAAATATTTATATGAACTTGTAAGAATATCACGATTAAAAATCTGTAATTTGACTTCGAACGCTTTGATTAAGTCAAACATTATAATGACTGTTTTATTAACACCTTATAGTTTTATATTTAATTCATTGTAGTGAGAGCATAAATCAGTGAAAAAATGTAACTTTCCTAGCCATTCTACATCCAATAATTGAGTGTAATGGTCAATAATGTTCTCATTATTTAGAAATAATCTTATTTCCTCCAAACAATCTACAAATCTTTGCAACACATTTCCGCGGCTTAACTAGCGTACATTATTGTATAGAAGTAAGCTATTGTACGACGAGTTTACTTCGTTTAACAATTCTTGAAATTTTCCTTTATTTAGTGCTCGTGCTGATATAAAATTGACTAATTTTGTTACAAAGCTTAAAATATCATCAAACATTTTTAACCTGTTTTGGCACATAACGCTTGTTGATGAATAATGCAATGAAAATCAAGAATTGTGTATCCAATACGTTTTGTAAATAAATTATAAATCCATTTTTCTGTTCAATTATGCTGCGGGCACCGTCAGTTGTAACTGATACAATTGTAGAAGGACATATTTCTCTTTTTTCCAATGCATCTATAACTGCATTACAAATGTCTAATCCTTTTGTTGTTGTTGTTAATGTTGATAAACTTATTAACTCTTCTTTAATATTGTTTTGAACAAAATAACGAACAAAAATTGATAAGCGAGCAGAGCCTAGTAGACGTCGTAGACGTCGGTAGACTCGTCAAGGCAAATGGATATAAAATCGCAAGACTTTATATGAATTTTTTGTTGAAAATTTACATTTTTC
Source organism: Platerodrilus igneus (assembly GCA_036346225.1). Taxonomy (NCBI): domain Eukaryota; kingdom Metazoa; phylum Arthropoda; class Insecta; order Coleoptera; family Lycidae; genus Platerodrilus; species Platerodrilus igneus. The sequence goes on from JARFIW010000544.1 coordinate 4,884,663, forward strand.
GCCATATCCAAAATTCTCTTTTTCACTGCATTCCTAGCTATCAGCATGTCTTTAATTCTTTGGATAATATTTTTCTTTGTTTTCGAAATCATTGAATAAGTATGGTGCACATTGCAGCCAAGCATTCTTTAAAAATTCAAATTCATTAAAAGGTTTCGCATATTGAGCAATAGTTTTTGAAACTTGATAACTAGCAGCAGTAGTGTTTGATTGAGTTCCAATATATTTCATTAAAGAAGTAGTTTGGGCATTTTTATTTTTTAAGGCTGTAACAATTTTATTTTCGATAATAATTCTTTGCATATAATTTCAAGAATAATGTAACAATTTTATTAATAACAATAATAATTTGCATTCAACTTCAAAAGTAATACGCTAAGCCTGCATCGTCCTTTAATAATCTAGTTATATTCAGATATCTGTGTCGTATACAGCTATTTACAAGCACATCTCTGTTTGATCGTTCCCCTCCTGACGGCGCGACCGCCCGAGGTGGTTATAGGATAGTCGGCCACAGGTGATAGAAATATCAACATGTACCCTTGGCTGCAGGCCGGCAATCTGCGAATCCATTTCGATTAGTGAGGATATCTTCGAATAACGCGCGACAAGTAGGATGCAGCTTTGAAAAAACACACAAGACACAGTAAAACACATAATGTAAGGCGACAGGATATGATTCGACACGTGGAACGAAGGAATTATAGAAGTTGGTTTAAATGAATTGGTTTTAAATTGCAAACGCTGTTATCGTCGCTTGAAGAACGGGATCCCGTCTTCCTTTGTCACAATGCGACAATTGCAGTTTTGGTTCGTAGATAGCTATAAGTTCTTTTTATGTGTTTCAAAATTTGGAACACGTTAACTTGCTTTGATGCGTAATACATGTACATTGTATAAGTTCCAACTAATTGTTGAGCTGGATTTACCAGTAGTAAAACGAAAGTTCATTGATTTAATGTTCTAAAAACAACATGCTTTGCTCCATATGAATCGTCGGTAATGTCAACAGGTGTTACTGACGTCATATTTTTCTACTTTGTACAGCTAACAGATGTTATTTTAAAAGCAAATGCTTTGAACAACTTTAGTACAATATATGTAAACATGTCTATTTTTGTGATCAGCTTTATCTACATTAAAATTAGTATACATAATTTTGAAAGCTCAAATGCTAATATTGCTAGGAGCTATTAATTTGTTATCTACCTGAAAAGATATGTCCAGGTTAGAACCCTATTTGTACAACAAGTTCATGTTTTAAAGTAAAGTGTTTGATTAAAAATAATAAAGACAAACATAAAAGTTAAAAGTTTAAGATTGATGCAGTTAATGATTAAATTTTTTGTTACAAGTTATATTGTTTTAAAAGAGATGTTTTAGTAAACAATTGGTTCAAGATTAAAGGTTTTTTATTTTGATCAAGTGTGATCAAATCTTATTACATAAAGCTAAAACCCTCCGGAGTAATAAATTGATACCAATGTTATATTGGAAGTACTTTTTTATTATTTCTTTATGTATTTTTGCAGGACACAAATGGTGTTCCACTTTTTTATTTATTTAACTATCACAATTTCTTACAGGAGCTGAGTCTTATTTTTTTAAGACAGGTTTTGGTCAGCGAAGGCGATCTTTTTTTCTTTGGGTCTCCACGTCCGCCCTTAGAACTATGCTATGCAATTATCGTGATTACATCAGGACTTGGTGGTGCCTATTTGATTTAGCTTAAGTTTGATCTGCAAACAGAATTCGACTCCCCCCCCCCCCACTTCTCATTGCTCTACCCAGGAATAGACCCCTAGTTGTGTCGGAAGATTTTTGGTACAATAAGTATTATTTGCGCCAAAACAAATAAATAACAAAAAACGTTTCACTGACGCCCGTGCGTGGGGTCGGCCATATATAAAAAATACGCTTCAATAGCGCCACGACCTACGCAAAAAAATAACGTTTCAAGGCACGTGATATATACTCCGTTTGCTCTTCTACACTTCGCTCGAGAAGAAATTTATGGTTGGTTTCATAATGCCGCTTTACTGAAGATGTTCTACAGACTACAGTTTTAGAACATAAAATACAAATTGCTTTTCTGTCCTTTTCAATCATACCGTATCAATCGGTCCACCAAGCTTGAAATTCTCTGCTACTACATATTTCGAATAATTTCGATTTTTTCATTGAACTAGCCATAATAAGAAATTCTAAAAAATACATATTTTAATAATATTGTTATTAAATAAATAATTTATTCTGCATTCGTTTGCAAGAACATATTTCGTCACATATTAAAGTACAGGTTAAAACTTCAGTCGTGACGCAATATGTTCTTGCAAACGAATGCAAAATACAAAATATGAAATAATATGTAAAAATATTTACCTAAAAATAACACTATATCTATTTACAATAAACAGTTATATCTTTAACAAGTCACTGAAGTTTCAAAGACGACGGTTTACTAAAAATGACGAATGCAGTCTGTCGTCTGATTCGAGCGCTGCGACGGCAACAACTTGCAATAACATTAGAAGGGGAAACTAGATACGCAAAATTTTTTATCTAATGGGCATCTTTATATACTTCCAGAGAATTCATGCGATATTTTAATAACAAAGTGTATAATTTGACGGTTCTAGTTAACATTCTAAGATAGGTATCCAGTACTACAAATTTATATCATAAATTATAAATTAAGTGTAGATTAATAATTTTTAATTCATTTCTATAAAAAAAAATAACTTGTAAAAAAAAATTGTTTTTGTGCGTGCCATCAAAATTTTCAAACGTGCCACTTAGGGCACGCGTGCCATTGGTTCGCCATCCTTGTTCTACTCTAATCGAAACACTACACTTGATTTTCCAATGCTCCCCTCGAAGGTATTACATTGGCCAGGAAGCAATTTTTTTATCTGTAGATTTTGAATTTAGTCGAGTCGTTGCTGTTCCTAGTAACGTAGTGATCTTTAACGTGCGTGAGAACATTCACACACGAAGCCTCCATTTTACCGCTCATCCCAACGAGGGCTTATTTTGTGAAAAATGCTCGCCTAATATTTTCCAAGCGGACCGTGTTGAGATTTGAACTCGGGACCTAGGGTATAGGAGTCACACGCATTCCAACTACGCCATGAAGCCGCCGGCCAGTTCGATCAAAACAGCGGTAAGGCTTTATTGCAGTCTATCGCACAAATGCGTTCGCCCAATGCAATTTAATACATTAATTTGCTAGGAGTGTGGGAATGTTCGAGATTTACAGCTCAATAAACTACCATACAGTGGCCCACGTACGATTGGATGCGTACAGCATCACACTCCAAACTCTACCAGATGAGCAACAAAGCTCAGCAATAATTTTATAATTTTCAACGAACTTCGTTCGTTTATGAAATCGATTTGTCGTCCGTCTGTCTGTCCGTCCGAGGCCTTTCTAATGGTCGGACATCAATGTGTGATACATCAATCGATTCAGCTCGGTGTCCAGAGCTTAAGTTTTGATGTCAGTTAAAATCGGGCCACGGGGACGCCGAGCCCGCGGGAAAATCTACAGGGATAATTAAAATTTTTAATAAGTTTAAAATCAATATGCGACACATATTTGAACAATTTATGGCATTTCATGCCAATTATTCCAATATTATAGACACTGTTTAAACTTAAATTTTGATTGCCGAAAATAATTAGATTCATATAAAAAAAAAATCTTATCTTATTGATGAGAACTAATATATAGCTTTTAAAATATTTATTCAATAAAATAAAATATATTAAAATGTCTCTTTTGTTGTTTATAAATTTTTGTATTTTATCTGAATACTTATAATTATTACAACATAATAATTTTAATTTCTTTAAATTGTTTTAAAGTAAGTCTACATTTGGTAGTTCGTTGCGACAATGCCTTGCATTTTCAACTTGTTAAAATTATAAATAGTTTCTTGTGGGAACTTAGAGCCTTCAACAACTTTACTCCGTTGAGCATTAAGAAATATATCTGTTTAAGCCGCCTAATGCAGAACAATTTAGTGAACGTTTTTTGTGATTATAGGCCACTGTGTTAAACATCACATACAATTATTAGTGTAAAGTAGTACTTGAAATACTACCGTACAATAAACTAACACCCAACTTTTTGGAACATATCAGATTCTAATACCAAAATTCTCAGAAAGTAAAAAAAACTGAGAGCTATTTCCTTTTAGGAAATTTGCAATGTATCCAGCTGAGATAAATCAAGTGTCAGTCAATAAATCTAACTGGCAAAAAGTTCTGCTATGGAATTTGGACATTGTTTTCTATGCACTATATAAGAGTTTATATCAGCAACAAGGAAAGATATATCGTTTCTAAATATCTAGGTTTCGGTGTTATAGATCACGACAATCACGATTTAATTCATTAAGAGAACGAAATCTTGCGCCTGCTATTGGATTCGGTAACGTTTTACAAAATATTTCTATGAAACTCTTGAATCTACGTGACCAGGTTAAATCTAAATCGGGTTACAGAACCACAATTTCATTAATTTTACAAGCGGTGCTTTTATTGCCGAAAGTAGTGGCTACATAAATCTGAAGTGAATTTTAAAGCATATATTTTGAAAAGTGTCTAACTGTCATCTGGTGCTATTGATTTCAGTTAGAGTGGACAAAAATAGAAAGCTACAAAGTATAAGAGAAACAGAAAAAAATCTTGTGGTGTGAATACTACTTCTTTATACAGCATCTCACTTTATATACGTTTCATGACAATGCAAGTCATTACACATTCACACACTTATAGGGTATTGCGGTGTTTATATCTTTTTGCCGAGACGGGATTTCGTTTTGTCTGTACGTAAACTAACTCTCACGTATTCAAAAATTGTTAGGGTGCTTATAATCAGTCAACCGAAGCTTAGTAACCAATTAGTTACGAAACCATTTAACAATTAAACATTTGAATAACAATCTAATATTCATACCTGAATCTACACATATATTAATACATAAAGAAGTAGGTGCCAGCTTATTCCTTATACAAAACAGTAATGTTAGTCTGTTTTTGAAGATAAGCATGAAGAGTTAATATAAAGCATTCTACTAGAACATTGTTACATTTTTTTCAAAACCAAGGTTTAATCTATCTAATAACTACTGCTTAAGGATATTACCCATTCCGAATGGACCTGCAACTTGACGAAGTTCTAGATTACTAGATCAGGTGGAGCCGCTTACGCGTGCCAGTGATCTAAAGAGCTAAACTACAGGTTCAACCAAAGTAGTAGGATCTTTAGTGATGAACCAGACTAAGACAGGTCCCCGAAAAAGGACAGCGGCTCTTTCGGTACTTAGATTGGCAGAGACCATAGGGGTCGGTATGACAGTCTAAGACACACTACCGCGATGTGGGAGGCAACGGAAAACAACCACATTATCTCCCAAGTACATAGCGTACTAAGTTGTATTTAAAATGATGGCACTTTCTGAGGTAAAAGATTCTGGAGGTAAAATAGTCCCTCATTTAGATTTCCGGAAGGGGACTACTTCGGGGAATGTGATAAGAAAACTTAGAAAAACAATCGGGAGCATTCTGCGAGTTGGAGCATGGAATATCAGAAGTATGAAGCAAGTAGGTACGCTAGAGAACTTAAAAATTGGAATGGAAAAGTTAGCACTAGACATAGAAGGGATCAAGAAGTTCGGTGGCCAGAGGCTGGAAATTTTTGGAGTGGAGACTTTAGGGTAATTCATACAGAATCAGAGGAAGGAAATTCTGGTGTGGGGATAGTTATGCGAAAAAGATAGCACACTGTGTAAAAAATCACTTACAAAAAAACAAAAAAGTACTCATGGTTAGATTAGAATCTCAACCGGTAGATACAAAAATAATACAAGTATACATGCCCACCTCCAGCCACAGTGAGGAAGAGGTAGAAGCGATCCGCAAAGATATCAAAGACATACTAAGATACGTTAAAGAACAAATTTAGTAATTACGAGGGATTTCAATGCAGTACTAGGTGAGGGTGGGAAAGGAGCGTAGTAGGTTTATTTGGTTTAGGCACGGGAAACGACAGGAGAAATAGGTTGGTAGAATTTAACGAAAAAAACAATTTAATCATCACAAACACATTATTTCAACATCATGCTACAAGACGATATACGTGGAAGATACCAGGAGATATGGGAATATATCATATAGATTACATTCTTGTTAAACAACGGTTTAGGTATCAAGTAAGAGACTGTAGAAACTATCCAGAACCAGATATAGACACTGACACACACAACATCGTAATTATGAAGGCCGCTCTTAAAATTAAAAATTTGAAAAAAAGGAATGGAAAAAAGTACTTTACTTTGAGAAATTATAAGATTAAGATATACACGAAAGATTTGAAAAAAGGTCAAATGAATTGCTAAAAGATATCGGGAAAATACTAAGGAAGTAGAAACAGAATGGAATAACATTAAATCCAGCTTAGACATGGCGGCCAGAAATATTCTAGGGTATACACAAAAAAAAAAATAAGAAACCATGGCTAACAAAAGATATTTTGAATTTAATAGAAGAAAGACGAAAATACAAAAATAGATCAGACAAATCGGGAAAACAGAGATACAAAGCCATAAAATGGGAAATTATTCGCAAATGCAGGAAATCTAATGTACAATAGATTGATGAAAAGTGCAAAGAGTTACAAAATAAGATGGAAATAGGAAAAACAGATGAAGCATAGAAACTAATTAGAATGTAATTTATGGATAAAAAACCATATAGCAAAAATATAGGGACGCGAGAGGAAACACCATTATACAAAATGTAGAGAAAGTGGTTAGATAGCAGGAATATATAGGGAATTTATATGTACGAAAAATACTAACAGCATTAGAACAGGAATCAGACATTGAAAATGAAGACTTGGGATACCTATACCGCGAGATCAGTTTGAATTAGCATTAAGAGTTCTGAAAAGTGGTAAGACTCCGGATACAGTTAAGGTGCAAGCAGAAACTCTAAACTGCCGTCGGACAAGCAGTAACAGAACGTCTATTCTAATATTCAAAGATTTAAAACGTAACATCATACTAACTATACCAAAAAAAAGAGGCGCTAATAGATGTGAAAATTTTTGAACAATAAGTCTGACAGCACACGTGTCAAAAATATTAACTAGGAATGGTCTCGGGCCGGGCCGGGCCAGGCTTTTAATAAGCCCGGCCCGGCCCGACGCAGAAAGGTAACCGGACCGGCCCGACTTTTGTTCGGCGAATGAGAAGATATTTTTTTCTGTTGTGTTCAACAAGTAACTATCACTCTTTTGTTTAATTTAAGACTATAATGATTTTGAATTACTTCAAGATACTTGTGGAACATATCGTAGTATATTATTTAATTTTTGATTCTGTTACGTACCTAGACGTAGCCGAAAGAAAAGTAAGTACCAGGCTAACTATTAAACGCGGAGAGTGGGGGGATTTGCCTACATACCAAAAAGAAACAAAAAACACATCGCCCTCGATAATCTATTAACAAATAAAAATAAATAACGGATTCTGTACAAACAAGCAAGAGCAATAAATTATTTGAAAGTAAACAGTTAGATGATATGAACAATTTAGTACATTAGATACGAAGTGCGCATCTCGTATTTACACAAAATAAAATTAATTAGTAGTAAATAAACCTGTGAGAGCTTTTGTCAAGCACTTTTAAAGTTTCACCTAATACTTTTTGTAAAATAACTAATTAGTAGGAAAGAATTAACGTGTGGGAGCTTTTGTCGGATGTCTTTTAAATCGTACATAGCACCGTTTGTAAAATAAACTAATCGGTACAAAGGAATAAGCGTGTGTCTGTCCAATACTTTTAACACAGGTACATCACACATGTAGAGCAATAATATCGATTAGCAGCCATGAACAATAGTTCTACAATGTCACGTTTTTTGTCACATAATACCAAATAACACCAAATGTTGATCCGGAATATCCTATTGACACAACACACAAAATGAAACGAGTTGCATACCTGTAGGTGTCCGGATACTTAGCTTGAAAACCGTCGGGAGTGAGTCAACACAGAAACGCCGCGGTATTCAGGATCCATTCACCCTGGCATCGTAACTACAGCAACGACTTACGGACAAAAGCAGTTGGTCTACAGAAAGGATGAACCCATTTGGCCTCCAGCTAAAAAACGCAATCCACGCAAGACATCTTCTAGTTGTCAAACAGAAAATAAACAGACGTGCATTGCTTTTGAAATACGGTGACGAATAATGTAGAAAATATGTCGACGCACAAGCTGTAGTAGCGAATTTAACAATGGTTCAAATAACACGAATTCCAACTGCAAATCCTCGCTTATTAAAGCGCGATTAAAACTGGAAAACCCGGCTTTTATCAGATAATGTGCGACCTTATTTCAACAAGTTTTTACATTGAAACAATGGAGAAAATAATTATAGGCGGTCGTAATGTATACCAAGATAACGGGTACCTGAAACAGGATATAACTATTTAGTTGTTGCATAAACTTGTCGTTTCAAAGCAACTAGATTTAAGTTGAGAATTTTATTCGAGAACGTGTTTATTATTAATTATGTTGAAGGATTTAACAGTAGAAACAGAATTTATTCGAGCGGATATTGAATTAATAAGGGAAAAAATAGGGTAATTAATTTATGCTGAAAATAAACGTAACAATTTTTAAAAAATCCTAAAAATAGATAACAAAGGTACACAATGTTTAGCAATTTTCAATGTTAATGAAATTGTACGCTTAACGCACCTTATAACATTTATAATAAATTTGCGTCCGCTTTATTTTGTCGTTCCTACTTTACAGAATTTTACTAAAAGTAGCTACTTGAAATTAGAGAGTTGTTGCAAACTCATTCCAAGCAGACTTTATTAAAAGAATCTTCAAATAAAGTATCCTTTTTTAAAAGTTTGCATCCAATCTAAAGGAGTGTTAGTGCAAGTGTTTTTTCCCTTACTCTTTATTCTGACATATATGTTTAGTATTCTATATCTTTAGGTTATGTTTTAAAAATGAATAAAAAATTAATCTCTTTTGTGATAAGGTGATCTACATGTTTAACTATATTGGAAAAAATCAAAGAAATTGTATTCACACAAAGATGAACCTTTTTTTATTATTTGAGTCTTTTATTTCCCACTGATTCGATAACATTTGTGTGTGTTGTCAAAGTGTTTTCACGGAATACTTTTTGAGTTTACTTCAAGACACTGTTTTTACTTCCTTCCAAGCATATAGCATATCTGTTTCCAAAAGGATTTTTACAGTTTACTTCTAGGAAAAGCATTACAAAACAGCATCCTTGTATTTAGAGCGTTGACGTTTTATATCTTTTTCGTGTTATAAACTGGGACATTATATTTCTAAATTTAATTCCGGAAACAACACTACAAAAAACCATTTACTTCGCTATATTTATACACAAAGCAGACAATTAAATGTAAGTTTGTACGTTAGGCATTTGGCGTATGTCAAAATTAAGGCGCCTTAAATAAAAGCATTCTCTGCCTGTGTTTAAATTAAATAAAGGTGTCCTGTATTTTAATAAAGTACAAACCAGAGATGAAATGGGTCATGGGTCAACTGGACCACTGGGTCCAAATGGGTCACTTTTTTGTTTGGGTCACTTTGTCAGTGGGTCCCGTGTACTGACCCGGATTGACCCAGTAACCCACATTGACCCAGTGACACACATTAACCCAGTGACCCACATTGACCCAGTGACCCAAATTGACCCGGCGACCCACACTGGCCCAGTGATCCAAACTGACCCAAATGATTCAGTAACAAATTGAATTTTTGAAGTCATAAAAATCTTTTTCCCATACTTTCAGCTCAATTTATTAACTATTTTCACAAATGCATAAGCTTATTGGTGCCGTTAGTTGCTAGCATTCGTTTCATATTTCAAGCAAACGCTAAAATGTTTTGTAATCAATACATTTTATATAATATAAAACGCATTTTTACATGTTTTTCAAGAAACGTGCTGTGGCGCTCTGCCGCGTGAATGCAGTGTTATGAACGTATACAATTTTATATGTTCAAATAATAGTATTCTTTCACATAAGAACTGAAATAATTTGTAGGAAAAATCTTAACATTATATACCCGGTTATTTTCAAAGTCCATTATTTTTATAATTTGTATATCATTATCATTAAGCATGGATAAACATCACCTTAATTGTAATTTAAACCTTATACGTAAGTGCTGACTTTTATAAATTTCCGTGAGACCGAGTTTTCTTGATAAGACTAATTAACTAAAAGAATGATGAAGATAATATAAAACAATGTTCCTGTATCAACTCGATGTCAGAAAACGGGATTATTCAATTTATATTTTATTGCGTCTGTCATTGAAAAATATTTTGATCATTTAGTATATTTAATTGTTATACATTCGCACACTAATTAAAATTGTCTCGGACAGCAGCTACTCCTTCTGCCAGATTTTGTAACTGTAATTCGTAGAACAGCACATATTTATTAAAAATTAATAATAAAATTTCCAAATTTCATAATCGGTTATTCGATAAAACGCGCCCACTAATTGAAGACATCACAGAGGGCCAATTTAAGAAAGTAAGAAAATTTTTGCGACTGCATCAATTTGGGTCAATTTAGGACACTGGGTCAATTTGCTTCACTGGGCGAATGTGGGTCAATTTGGGTCACTGGGTCAGTGTGGGTCGCTGGGCCAATTTGGGTCACTGGGTCAATTTGGGTCATGGGTCGCTGGGTGGTGGGTCACAACCTCATTTGGGTCACTGGGTCATGGGTCACATTTTAGGTGACCCATTTCATCTATGGTACAAACAGTAAAGGTGTAATTGCGCATGTGTAAATATCAAATAAGGAAAACTTTATTAAAAAATTGGTAAAATGAACTTTGCAATAACTCTCTAGTGGTTTAGGCGGTAGACATAAACTATACACGCGATTGATAATATCGACGTTCGCCGCATGATTGAGATTTGGAGTATATACGTATACATAATATGAATCGTGCAAACTTTTGAATTATGAATAAATCACCTAGTTTGATGTTCCTGAGCATCTTTAACTTGCCTAAAGTACAACATGACAAACATTAAATAGGACTAGAAAAAATATTCGGTATAAGAAGTGAGTTATAATATCACGTTTCCTTTACACTAAACAAGACGAAAAAATGATTATTAATGGGTTCATGAAGACAATACGTGAAAATTTAATTAAGAACGTTTACTTTTCAATGTAAGATAGAAGTGAAGGGACGATGGAGTACTTACTCGTGCGTTTTTCGGCCCGAAAAGGTCGGGCCGGCCCGAGTCGTTTGGCCCGGCCCGGCCCGAATAAAGTAGTCAACGGCCCAGCCCGGATTCGAGCCCGAAATCGGGCCGGGCTCGGGTCGGGCCGGCCCGAAAGTCCGAGCCCGAGTCCATCCCTAATATTAACTAGAATTGTACACAGACGACTGGAAAAACAAGCAAAAGAAATACTACAAGAAGATCAATTTGGATTTAGGCAAAACAGTGAAAACGGGAGGCTATTTTAGCTTAGAGGGTGATAATGGAGAAAACAATAGAAAAGGGGGAAAGTGTGTATATAGGTTTTGTAGATTTGGAAAATGCATTCGACAATGTGAAATGGAGAAAATGTTCGAAATACGCAAAAAGATTGGAATCAATTTTAGGGATAAACGGATTTATTTATACAAAGAGCAAATAGCGATAATAGAATTAGAGCAGGAACGTAGCGAAGTAAATATTAGGAAAGGGGTGGGACAGGGATGTGCCTTATCCCCATTAATTTTTAACTTTTACATTGAAGAACAATAGTAGCATGTTTATGGGGCGACTGGCACCACATTTCCTCCAGCATCCACATTTCCTCACACATCTGGACCAAATTTACATGTAAATTCCCATAAGGAGGAAATGTGGAGATGAAATCTCATACCTGCTCCCTCCCTGTGGATCTCCTTGTGAGATTTTTACTCCAACCATCCCTACCCTAAAAAATCGGTAACCTAACCCCTAAAATTTTCGAGACACCTCTCGGTGCCTATAGGCACCGCGCCCATGAGATAAATCTATATCGTTTGGTTTCAATTAATATTAGATATTTCTCAGCTACCCGAATCTCTAGGAATTTTTTAGATGGCATTATCCCCCAGAGAGCTACCTCAATTTTAATAGTTTTCTTCGACTAGTCGTTTCCACTCACGAGATAAATACATCTTGTTTGGTATCAATTAATAATAGATTTTTTTCAGCTACCCGGGTCTCTAGGAATTTTTTTGATTGCATCACCCCCCAGGGAGCTACACTCATTTTATAATTTTTTACCAGCAGCGATTTCTAACCGTCCTTATAAATTTTCTAGCCATGCGATACATCAAATTAGTCTAGAAATGTACGCGGAATCCGAACCTGTAAACAGATTTAATATAGTACCACCCCATACAAGATTACACATATACCCTCTGCGAGATATATCTTTCTCCACATTTCCACCCACGAGATAAATGTATATTGTTTGGTATCAATTAATATTAGATTTTTCTCAGCTACCCAAATCTTTTTAAAATTTTTAGATTGCATTATCCCCCAGGGAGCTATCCTAATTTTAAGATTTTTTACTAGCAGCAGCGTTTTGTAACCGTCCTTACAAATTTTTTAGCCATGCGATACATCACATTAGTATAGAATTTTATGCAGAATCCAAATCTCTAAATAGATTTAAAATCGGACCACCCCTTACTATTTTACACACACGCCCTCTAATCTTTCCTGCAGATCATACCTAAAAGAAAATCTAAAAACCATTCTTAAAGCTTTTTATTACAGACAATTTTTAGTAATACTGTTTAAATTTTGTAAACCACATTTCTAATTACATATTCACAACTTTTATTCTTAACCTACAACTCCTCACAACGGCTTATACTTATTAATAATTATTTCTAAATAGAGCACCTTTTCTAAAGACCAGCCGGACCCACGTGTTTCAAATTCCTCTGACATTGTTTTCATAGTTTCGCTTAAGACCCCTTACATATTTTCCATATTACTAGAAAACCTTATAGCTATATTTTTTGTGTTAAAGGATTTTACATCGGTAGTTTCTTCTACCATTTTTGTGTAGACTGTTGCATTTTTATGTCTGCTGCTTCTCTAGTGTGCGTCATAGGTAGTCTTGTCCATTTCGAAATCGCATACTTTACACATAATTCGTGGTTGTTTCGTACAAGACCCTTTAACAGCTGTCGTAGCTGAACGTTTACGGCTTAATGACTACCGTGCTATCTTTTCTTGTGTCGCTGTAAGCTATTCTCGTAAAAGCGATACCGCAAGACACACAGTTTAAGTACTTTGCTGCTGACGGATGTATAAGCTTAACCGTGGACGATGCTACACCACAACATTTGTTCTGGTGCCGTTTGAGAGCACCCCTACTGGTAAAGTAGAAGTGACAGGTATTGCATTTAAAGACGTTTGCAGGTACCATTTTAGAACAAAACAATATCCGCACTATAAGACTTTGGTGAAACTTGTAAGCGAACTAACTTATGACTAAAAAGATTACTCTAGCGTACCTGCTTTATGTACGCTATGGAATGCATACCGAAGGTTTCCGAAAACAACCGTACGAAGTTGAGGATTTAGCGGGGAACTAAATGACGTCATCTTTTGCCAATCCTTGCTGCTCGTCCAGTACATTTAGCAGCAATGCTTGCACCCGGATCGCATCGTCCATGCTGCGAATGCAGTTAGTAGAAACGCCGAAAACGACCTTCCATGTTATACGGGTCAGTAATCGCATCTCGTGCATATTCAAAATCCAAAAGGGTTGTAGCACACGCACACAAATTGGTTGTAAGTCTTGCGGTGGAAGATGTAGTGCTACTATAGGCAAAAAAATTAATAAAACACTTTAAACCTTTACTATAGGAATACCAAACTTGTTGTCTACAGAATACTTACTAATAAAGCAATTAAATTTTAAAAATATTCTACGTCATATTTTCGGAAATGGCAGGTTTGAATCTTTTCTTTGAAAACAATCGAAGATTGCCAAAGAGACTAGAAGAGTGCGCAAGCGCGGCAACTAAACCAATTAGCCTTAATACCGAGTATTTCGTACTTTCGCAGGTTGCTCATTTCTTAGAACCAAATCTTCCGCATAACGGTCGGTAGCACGTAATTATTTCTAGAACCGGTAAGTACTCGATATCGCCCAAATAGAGAATTAGATGCTCGATGTCTGTCAACTTCCGATTCCCTCGTAAGAGGTAGGAAAAACTCGGTCAATCATCCATCTAACTTATACCTCGACCCGCTCCGGTTCTGATAATTTACAAACATTTTTCAAACGACAATGGTCTCAGAATTTTTAAACCTTTAAGGGATCTATAAGTCGTGATCAATTACACGTTTGAGCTACCCGTAAACTAACATATTTTATAGTAACTACGCTGTATAATACATCCATACCCTTTTCTGCGCTACTGCTATTCTTCTAGTTGCTTGAAAAAGTCAGTCGTCTTTTTACTGCTAGGACCGCTGCAAAGCACCATTCTATACTTTCTTTAAAAGTATGGCACATCGCGCACTTTTTTGTCTGATAATTAAATTTTGCTCATGTAGGCTTTTACACTTTTGCATATTTAAACATCTAATACGATCGATTAACCACTTTTGATTATTCTAACGGAAACCACCATACATTCCGCCGCACCGTTCCTTCTGAATCCAACGATCCTATGGGCTTCCACACACTAACACCTAACGTATCTTTCCTACTATTTGTTAAACAAAAACTACCGGCATCGCCATGTCCATATGTGGAGATAAGCAGATGTTTGTGGATGTGTACGAGAATATGTAACCATATACACTAATCAGTCTAAGCTATTTTATTTAGTCCACGAAAACTACTATTTTTCTAAACCACAATTAATATTTGGGTCTTAAAAGGCGTAACTTTGTAAGGGGTGGTCCTATTTAAAGTCTATTTACGGGATTGGGCTCCCTAGAAGAATCTAATCTTGGTTGATACCAAACAAAATATAGTTATATTAAAAGAGTGACTACCCCTCGGATAATAAGTACAAAAAAGTTGTAGGAAAATTCAAAAACGAATTTAATGGCGGTCTAGTATTAGAATTCGTCGGTACAAAAACCAAGTCCTACTGTATTGTAAGCGAGAAAGACACGATTAAAAAGATTAAAGGGGTCTCACGAAGTGTAGTTAAGTAAAACCGCGGGTGCTACAACCTATAACGAGTATATATTTCCAAAGGGGTAGGCATGCAACAACGTGGTAGATTAAGGATTCTCTCCAATAAGAAATTAAAGTTTTTATGTACGTAGCACCAGTCATTGGAAAATGGTAGAAATGTTAAACCTATAAAGGCGATTATTAATTGTGGTTTAGAAAAATATTAGTTTTCTTGGACTAAATAAAATAGCTTAGACTGATTAGTGTATATGGTTACATATTCTCGTACACATCCCCAAACATCTGCTTATGTCCACATACGGACATGGCGAGGCCGGTAGTTTTTGTTTAACAAACAGTAGGGAAGATACGTTAGGTGTTAGTGTGTGGAAGTGGAAGCCCATCGGAACGCTGGATTAAAAAAAAAACGGTGCAGCGGAATGTATGGTGGTTCCTGTTAGAATAATCGAAAGTGGTTAATCGATCGTATTAGATGTTTAAATATGCGAAAGTGTAAAAGCCTACATGGGCAAAATTTTATTATCAGACAAAAAACTGCGCGATGTGTTATACTTTTAAAGAAAGTATAGAATGGTGCTTTGCAGCGGTCCTAGCAGTAAAAAAGGCGACTGACTTTTTCAAGCAACTAGAAAAATAGCAGTAGCTATAGAGTTTATAAACTAGCATTTTGAAAATAACACAGCCGGAAGTTAATTTTAAAAAATTTATAAAAAAAAAGTGAATTAAGTCGAAAATGTCATGTAATAAAGCATTACGTTGCGATTATTACTAATCAGAACATTATTATAGTATTAAAAGCATCAAACTTTTAGTGGGAGATGTGTTTTATCAAAATTGATAGGTATATTGGGGATTTTTTTAGTGAGCAGGTACCAGATAGGTATTCCCCCGCGCGTTCCGTATTTGACGTTGCTCTAATTCTGATGGCTCGCTATCACTAAGAATGTAGCGAGCCCTTTAGCTCCTCCACAGATAAAAAATGAATGCATGAATTTTAATATTGGGGATCTGGTAATCGTAAGAAAAGTTTGTCTCTCTAATGCCGAAAAGAAAATTTGTGAAAAGTTAATTTTTCTCTATACAAGATTTTTAAAAATTAGTAAACTTTCTGCAGAAGAAAATGTTTTTGAACTAGTGAACCAAAGTGGAGCAACAATCGAACGTTAGTTACTATATACAGTTATTGTATTCCGTACAAGGTTTCGAAACATTGAGAGAAGTATAAAATTATTGGAAAGTTGGATACACACAGTTTTCGTTTATTGGACAAGCCCCTTAATATAATCTTTGTTAAAAAAATATATAAAAAAATGTTGCGAATGTTCACCTTTGAGTAGTCTAATCCAATACGGTGTTATAAATTTGTTTCTTTATGGGATTTTCTTGTGTTTTGGAAGTACCGGTTCAGTTTAGGGATATAAAAATGTAGGAAACACTAACAATTAAATATTTCATCGCTACTTTCCATTTGAGCAGACATTATAAGGATTAACTTAATATAGAATATTATGAAATAATATTTAAAGCTAAAAGACAATATTAGGTTGAGGTTAGATACGAGAAGATTGTAATAAGTAAACATTAGATTAAATTTATAGAAACGAAAGGAAATGTACGCACGTAAGGAAAAATGTTCGATAGTAGACCTAAATATTGATTGATAAAAAAGAGTAGGCCTAGGAGGTTGCTATGGAAATTAATTAATTATTGTAAAGACAAAAGTTTTTTTAAGAAAGTGGGAAGGCAAGGAAAATAAAAATAAAAAAAAAACCAAAAGACTTGAATCTAATGTTTTAATTGAAGAAAAATAATGTATTGTTCATTTAAAAAGTAGATATATACTTTACAGAAGAGTAAATTTGAATTGGATTCTATCTGCCAATTTATCATATCTATAAAAATTTGTTTAAAAAGGTAGTATCCAGAACCACTAAGGAGGATTATAAAAGGATTTAGTAGAAGATCACGGAAAGTACGTAGAGGAGAAGAAGAATCGGTGTATACTAGGAGGTTCAGCACTTCATTTATTCAGGGAGTAATACGTCAAATTTTTGAAAAAATATATTTTTTCCGAAGTGATATTTGTAGGAAAATTTCCCATCAAATTACACTATATTAAGTTTTGTGAAAGAAGTTTAGTTAATTGTCAAAATTGTAAATTTTGAAAGATCACTCAGAAAACGTCATTTGTAAATAAAAATTATAAATTTTCTAATACATATTTGTTTCAGAACATTAGCTGGTGAGTCTACAATACCCGAAAGCAGTGTAATATTAAACAGACTAAGAAAAGTTATTTACAATTAGAAAATGAGGTTGTCACAAAACCATTTTACTAGAACTCAAAACTGTAAGTAAATAATTCAAATAAATTATTTGACAAAATCGTGACTATAACTAATATTGTTATACTTCATTATAGATATTCAACGTTCGTGTATTGCTCCTGTTTTATTGTAAAATATATAACAGTTAAGAAAAAAAGTAAAATAAATAAAAATAACCCAATATTTGTACAATCTTCGAATTGATGTACGTATGGACCCCCTCTCAAGAGTGTCTCATTGTTTACTGTACTAACCGGTTGACTAAGGAACACAAATAATACGTTTGTTGCATAATTAATATATATATATATATATATATATATATATATATATATTGCTGTGAAACCTACAAAAATCCTCACCAGAGTAAAAAAAAAAATTCGAACTTCTCGAATTTGGCACCAAGATTTGCTGTGATTCTCGCCCTGTTGAATCTCTTCTGATGATCGCCTCTTTACTCTTTCCGCCTCGGCTGCTCACCTAGTTAAAACTTTCATCCTCATTCATAAAAAAAACAAACACATTCCTACCACAAACATCAACGTTAACTCTATTTACATCAATATTCATAATACATTAAAATTTCAAAATTAAATTGTAGCATAAATTTCAGTATCATAAAATTTCAAGATTAAATTTGTTATCATTTTAATTTGCATCCAGAATTAAAGTCCTTGTAGGATGCCTACTAATTAATTTAACAATATTTGCAGACCTGAGTCTGAGTACAAAGGGAGCATCTCCCACCCCTTTACTTTAATCAAAAAGGTTAGTCTAATTGAGCTCAAAGACAGACCCAAATTTTCATCATAATCAAGAACATAAACTGCTAAATACTCCTTTCTAATAAAACAAGAAAATTTCACCTTAAAATTAAAAATTTGTTGTTTGTACAAATTCACTACTGTCCATTTTTTAGCAAACAAATTATAAAGTTATTTAACACACACCAAAACATCAAAAATCGAACAACAAAGCATAAGTTACCTGAAGGTTAATGCACTCTTGGCTCCAATGTACATCGTCCTTTGTTAATCACACCATTCCAACTGGGTTATGTTTACGGCTTCTGATTCTGAACGCTTTTAAATTTTCTACACCACCATTCATCTAAAATTGTTTCAGGGCTTCTCAGGAACTTATCTAAGTATATCAAAGTCTTGTTTTGTGGATCCAATCACGATTACGAATAACATTTAATTATCAACACCTCCGAAAAATAGCAAAGAAATGCATACTTCTTTCACGCTATACCCCAAAACTGCCTACTTTTGTTTATTCATTTATCGTTACTAATTTTGATAATTGGTACAGTAATACTCGCAAATATAACTAGACTTTATTACCTTGTATCTTCTTTTCTAAGTGACTAATGCATAATAACTTGTATCGTAGTACGTAAAGAGCAAACTGTTTTAAAGTATTTAATAACCACTAAAATATAAGAGCAAACTGTTTAAAGTATTGAATGAAAATCGAAAATCTAAGAAAGCGAAACTGTTTTAAGTCCGGGTTTATATAATAGCTCGCCTGTATGTCGGTTTTGTCCCGCGACGGCCAGTTTTTAGAATTTCGCATTCTCCGTTCCCTTTTCGATAGTCCGGCACAGCGATTCTAAAAATTTGCACACGCGCCAGTTGAAAATCTAAGAAATTTTCCACACGGCACGCAACGCGTCTGCAAACTACTGACTAATTTTGTATAGAAATCGTTACGTTTACACCTCTCATATCTGCATCTTATTACAACCAATCGTAGCCCTCGTGACGCTACACAAATCACGCCTTTAATTATTAGTGTCTCTGCTTGAAGCATTGTATCCTTCCTTTTCTACCTTGGCCTGAGTGGTACAAATCAATACTCTGTATTATGGGCTATTTCAATCCACGTGGATTCGTACGTGACTTACTTGAGTTAAATAACCCCACATCTAACCTTCCCGTTAATATAAGCTACGGTTTATCCGACCGTTTGCAATATACGCAGAATTTTCATGTTTATCCAAACAAATTAAGCTGAAATTGACTTTTAAAAATACGCAGATGTGTGCTCCTGATTAACGTTTTAATATAATTCTCAGAGCTTTTATTTCATGGTATTTTAACCTTGGATTTTCACAGGCTTTTATGCTTATTATATTATTAATAATGGTTCAATTAACTCCAACTAAAATAATAATGAATGGCATTGACTTCTACCCTTTAACTTTTAGCGAATACTAATTTAAATATTAAATTATTATTTGTACCCTTTGACGTATTCAACTTATAGCTCCTCCTTTATTGTTTAAATTATCAAATTACACTCCCATTAACTTTATGTTTTGACCTTGACTAGCATTTACTTTGAATTACAAATGAAGTTAATTCAATTCCATATCATGAAAACAAAAATTATGTACAGTTTTGGTAAATTATTTAAAATACACTTTTCAATTAATTAATGTTGTAAATCTCATTTATCTCCAAAATCATATACTATTCAATCAATCTAAAGTCACCAAAAAACCTATTGTTTTTACAAAAAGAAGCTTGGAACGTTCGAAACCATTTTATCTTTTAACGTACTTTATACGTGTGCAAGTTCTTTGTTTTGTTGACTTCGTCACATTAACTTATATTAAGCAAATTCAATATTCAATAGAAAAATAATGTCTTATAACTAAAAATCTAACCTGGTCTTTTTCTTCACTATTTTCTTCTTGCAGTCGACGCAGCTAATATTTTCCATGCATTATGCCATCCATTTGGATCCAATTCAGAATTATTATATACCCATTTGAAATATGAAACATTGCATTTAATTCATTGTCATCACCCTCTGGACTACCATTATTAAACTTAGACTTATGAAGCCCATATTATTGTCGTCTCATTTAGACTTATTTTCACCAGACTTGGCTTTTATGCTCATCGGCCTCGAACTTGTATTATCCTTCTCCCCTGACTTAAAATCGTAGTTTATCCTCCCCGTACTCGAACTTGTATTATTATTCTTCCCGACTTAAAATCGTAGTTTATCCTCCACGGACTCGAATACCATCTATTGTCCCCGAACTTAGAGCCCTATTATTATTATTATTATTATGTTTTAATTTAAATAAATTCCTCAAAATCTACGTACGTTTAATCAACAATCATAATTTTCATCTTCCTCGCACTTAAACAATCATTTCGCTTTAAAATTATTTTTACGTGTTGCACTAATGTTTCAAAGTGGCGCACCTCGGCCTTTGTTGAGTTGAAAACTGAGTTCGTTATCACTGTCCCTGTTAATATATGATTGATCTCCTACTCCGTAAGTTGACATGGCTTACAAGCTCGTCGGTAATTTTAACCAATCAAGTCTTTGCATTTAAAGTAGTTTCTGATGTAACTTTCTCTGCCTTCAAGTAATTGTGGCTTGCTCGCAGCTGCCTTGTTATCAAACATGCGGTGTTTTGACGAATCTAATCGCTTTTTCATGTTGTACACAAACAACTGATGCAATTCGACTTCTAATTTTCATATATGCTTGTTATTTAATTACCTTTCTTTATCAAAATTGTTAACTATTTGTTCGCATTTACATTATACTTCTCGAAGCTCTATTTCTTATCTCCGTATTAACCTAATTGTTTGGAACTCTTTTGAATGTGTGTTTAATTACACTTTATTATGTTTACTTATAAATACGCGTGCTTCCACTGAAAAATACCATTATTTGCATTGCCTAAATTAACTAAAACTCTATCTACATGGTGTTAAATATTTACTATTTACCTAATGCATGTATTCCTTATTTCTACACTAACTATGCGTCTTCGTGTGTCTATTTGCGTCTCTTAAAACTGCTTATACTTTATATACAGGGTGTTGACTGCTTACTATTTACAAACTATCTCCATTTCTTAATTTTCTATTAAATAAGTGCAGTTTTCTGCTTCTTATTATAATTTCCAATTCCTAAACGACCTTTACTATAAAGTACACCCTTAAACAACCCCTTATCACAGCAATATATATATATATATATATATATATATATATATATTAAAATAAATTTTTAATTTCAAAAGTTATATCCAAAAAAACCTTAATTTTACATTTACTGTATTAAATAAAAAACAAAGCTTGCTATTTATGGGTATAAACTTTTTTTACTATATATCCGATATTGAAAAGAGAATTCCCTTGAATTTTCCCTTTGGAGAATTTTTCGATTTAAAATCTAAGTAAACTCCACTATAATACTAATGCGCTAAAAGCCATATAGTATTTTATAACCGATTTGAGTGTAGATTGAATATGAAAACCCATTTATATAAATAATTTTAATACCTCAGGATAATCCACAAATTTAAGATTGGTTAAAGGATCGGTATTAACTGGTAACGAACGTGGAGTTGTGTACAGTAATTACAGTCCTTTTACAGCCTCTTCTAAATTGCATGACACCAGAGAAATATTCGACACGCTTTGTTGGTTTAAGGACTCAATTCAATTATGTTAAACCATCACATTTAACATTAAACATATCACTTGCAAAATTAATTAAACTCAAATCATTAACGTCGAGCACCAGCGAGATACTTAATTTACGCTGATCACGTAAATCTGAGAACTATTGAGGAGTTGGTTGAAAATAGGAAACCGAATCCAATATCAAACTCGAGCTTTCGTTTTCCAGCAGCATTAAATCGTCTTTGTCGTGACTTAAATTACCGAGGCCTCGAAAACTGTACACGATATATCTGTTTCTTTTGCTGATACAAGCCCTGATATAGTGCGTTGGAAACGGTGTGTAAAATCTCCTAACTGAACTTTTTACCACTGAGATTTATTGACTGACACTTAGTTCAACTCAGCTGGAAACATTGCAAACTTCCGTAAAGGAAATAATGTTTGATTTCTCAACCTTTTCAGAATTTTTAAATTAGAATCACTACGGTCGAGACAAATTGCGTTTGGCTCATTATATATTTATACCTAAAGAAGATGAAAGTATTTAATCTACGGAATAATTTACAGTTACCAAAAATAGGCTTTTAAGCATAATAAGAGAATTAAAAGATAATTGTTATGTAAAAAACCACAAGCTTTTGTGGTTTGTACATACTGAAAGAAAATCAAAAACTTGAAACCGAACAAAAGTATTTGTATGGTGTTTGTTAGTTTTGTGCTAGTTGAAAGTTGAAAGTCATGCTTTATCAACAAAAAGTTCTGACGACAAAATTAAATAATCACATCCTAAGCTAAAAAGAAACAATAGAAGTAGGCTGTAGTTTATCCACTTGTTAAACTTAAACCTGGTTGAGGTGTGTGTTTGTGTGTGTGTTTGTGTGTGTGTGTGTGTGTGTGTGTGTGTGTGTGTGTGTGTGTACACATGTGCGTATGTACATGTATACAGGTGTTCGTTCGTGCGTATCTGTATGCATGCGCGCGCGGGTGTGTGTACGTGTATTCGTGTATACGCGTGTGCGTGCGTGCGTACGTGTATGGGTGCATGTTTGAGGGTTTGCGTGCGTGCGTTCGTGCGTATGCCCATGAAGGTGCGAGCGAGGGTGCGTTGTTGCTTGCATACGCGTGTGTGCGTGAAAGAATAAAAAAAGAGTAGAGTGTGATTTTAATTCAAATAATTGATGTAGAATGAAAAATAGCAACATCGTTGTGTTGTAGTTATAACTAAAGAGTTACATTTTTTCAGGACATTTATTTGACGTTTTAAATATTGTATTAATTTTAGGAAACTGTAAAATACAAATAAAAACGTTTCATGATGTGTTCAAGCTACATCTGGTTGTAATGTGGATGTGCTGAAATCTATACTACACCGTTTTCCTTAACCTCAAAATTATCTAGAGTTTCACTTACAACGTTTGTAACCCTCTTTTGAAATATTTATAATCGCATTTTGTTTTAATAGTTTTTGTATTAGTAAACTCCACCAATAGGCTTACGTTATTCCGTTGAAGAAATATAATTTTTTAAGCTGGTATAATTTTGATCTAAGGTAAAATTACTTTGCATCATAAATGATCCAAATTCAAAGATTGTCAATTTCATATGTCAGTTTCTAAAGGTTACAGATGATATCATCATCGTAATTAGTACAATCGTAATTCGTTGTTTTGTTATTATGAAAGCATTATGTTAACGCCAGATGATCTCTTCGTCTGAGCGCAAAGACAAGTTATATACAGTTTTGTGCTGACTAAAATAATTGAAAACAGCTTTCTTATTTTCGATCCACGATTCGTAAAGTTAAGTAGATATATAGGTTATATAAAAGAAAATGACACGAAGTATGTACATTTTTATACGCTTAATTCATCTGGCTGAAGTTTGCCGAGGATGCCTCAAATAATTTAAAAAGGTTAGATCCATTTCTCATACAGCACTTCGTACATGACATCCAAATCATCGACATGCCATGCCGCTTTGGTAGACCAATTACCTTTATCATAGGTTATCGAACAAGTCTGAGTAGTAGAAGTATGTTTCATAACTCCCTGCTAAGTGTACCGGGATCAATTTTAGTAGCACATTTGTTCCCAAGTCGACAAACATTATGTTGGAGGTAACCATGTTGTGGTGGACGAAGTCAATAGCAGCATATTATGGAACGATAGGTTAATCACCCGTCATTAACTAAAATATAAGAAAATTTTTTGAAACTATACCAGAGTGAAGGTTTGTAACTAAATAAACAATCATAATTTAAAGCATGAACTGACGGAACGTACCTGCAGAACGTGTGTGTTTAGATTAAGCTTATAGTTAAGCGTATTTGTAATGTATTTAATTTTAACACTTGTTTAAGACTGTATTATGTATTTGTAATAAAAACATAAGTGTGCTATATTGTTAGAAGCAAGTCGTATATAAATTGTGTAAAGACACGTGTGTATCTGATTTTTTTCAATTATTGTCACGGTATAGTTACAGTTTGTTAAAATAAATTGTTTTAAGATTACCTTGAAGGTGACTGAGATTCAGATCATTTAAAATTTGCTTTAAAAACCGTTTTGTAGTTAACCGTCTTAAATAGATATATGGCATTTAGGTTTCATGTTTGTTTTAGGTTTAAAGCAATATTGTTTTTTATGAATTTTCAGGTAAACTTTTGAAGCCAGAATCACTCTTGTGATCTCAGATCTTCCCAAACATTTGTTTTTTCTATTGCTGTTCCCTAGCAGCTCCACTAGATTAGGTGACGCCTAAAATATTTTCCGATTAAGACCATATTTCATGCCTGATAGCATTCGGGAACTCTCTTCAAACACTTACACCTTTATGTGATTTTCCAATGCTCCACTCGAAGGTACTATATTGGCCAGGAAGCGAGTTTTTTTAACTTGGAAAATTTTGAGTTTTGCCGAATCGTTGCTGTTTTAAGCAAAATTCTCGACTAACATTTTTCAAGCGGACCGGGTCGGGATTCCAACCCAGGTCCTTAGGCGTAGTAGTCACACGCATACCAACTACGACACGGAGCCGCCCAAACACTTACGCCACCCGTCTTACTGCATTAGTCGGCAACAAATTTTGTTAGTAAAGTCGAGGTTTTCACCATTTAACCGAAACGAAATTTTTAGCGAAGTACTTCGCCAGAGGCGGCTCCGTGGCATAGTTGGTATGTGTGTGACTACTACGCACAAGGTCCCGGGTTCGAATCCAGACACGGTCCGCTTGAAAAATGTTAGGCGAGCATTTTTCACAAAAATACACCTTCGTTCGAATGAGAGGTGTGTGAGTGTTTTCACGCACGTTAAAGATCCCTACCTTGCTTGGAACAGCAAGGATTCGGCAAAATTCCACCCCTTACACCCTTTGAGTGAAGCTTTGGAAAATCGCAGGTAAGCAGTATTTCACCAGGCGGCTCCGTGGAGTAGTTGGCAAGCGTGTGACTACTACAACCAAGATCACGGGTCCGAATCCTGGAACGGTCCGCTTTAAAAAATGTTAGTCGAGCATTTTTCATAAAAATACGCCTTCGTTGGGATGAGAGGTTAAATGGAGGTCCTGTGAGTGTGTTGTTATGCACTTTAAAACACCCTACCTTACTTGGAACAGCAAGGGTTCGGCAAAATTCCACCCTTTCCACCCTTTGGGTGAAGCTTTGGAAAATCGCAGGTAAGCAGTATTTCACCAGGCGGCTCCGTGGAGTAGTTGGCAAGCGTGTGACTACTACAACCAAGATCCCGGGTCCGAATCCTGGAACGGTCCGCTTTAAAAAATGTTTGTCGAGCATTTTTCATAAAAATACGCCTTCGTTGGGATGAGAGGTTAAATGGAGGTCCTGTGAGTGTGTTGTTATGCACTTTAAAACACCCTACCTTACTTGGAACAGCAAGGGTTCGGCAAAATTCCACCCTTTCCACCCTTTGGGTGAAGCTTTGGAAAATCGCAGGTAAGCAGTATTTCACCAGGCGGCTCCGTGGAGTAGTTGGCAAGCGTGTGACTACTACAACCAAGATCCCGGGTCCGAATCCTGGAACGGTCCGCTTTAAAAAATGTTAGTCGAGCATTTTTCATAAAAATACGCCTTCGTTGGGATGAGAGGTTAAATGGAGGTCCTGTGAGTGTGTTGTTATGCACTTTAAAACACCCTACCTTACTTGGAACAGCAAGGGTTAGGCAAAATTCCACCCTTTCCACCCTTTGGGTGAAGCTTTGGAAAATCGCAGGTAAGCAGTATTTCACCAGGCGGCTCCGTGGAGTAGTTGGCAAGCGTGTGACTACTACAACCAAGATCCCGGGTCCGAATCCTGGAACGGTCCGCTTTAAAAATGTTAGTCGAGCATTTTCATAAAATACGCCTTCGTTGGGATGAGAGGTTAAATGGAGGTCCTGTGAGTGTGTTGTTATGCACTTTAAAACACCCTACCTTACTTGGAACAGCAAGGGTTCGGCAAAATTCCACCCTTTCCACCCTTTGGGTGAAGCTTTGGAAAATCGCAGGTAAGCAGTATTTTACCAGGCGGCTCCGTGGAGTAGTTGGCAAGCGTGTGACTACTACAACCAAGATCCCGGGTCCGAATCCTGGAACGGTCCGCTTTAAAAAATGTTAGTCGAGCATTTTTCATAAAAATACGCCTTCGTTGGGATGAGAGGTTAAATGGAGGTCCTGTGAGTGTGTTGTTATGCACTTTAAAACACCCTACCTTACTTGGAACAGCAAGGGTTCGGCAAAATTCCACCCTTTCCACCCTTTGGGTGAAGCTTTGGAAAATCGCAGGTAAGCAGTATTTCACCAGGCGGCTCCGTGGAGTAGTTGGTATGCGTGTGACTACTACGACCAAGATCCCGGGTCCGAATCCTGACACGGTCCGCTTTAAAAATGTTAGTCGAGCATTTTTAATAAAAATACGCCTTCGTTCGGATGAGAGGTAAAATGGAGGTCCTGTGAGTGTGTTGTGATGCACTTTAAAACCCCTACCTTACTTGGAACAGCAGGGGTTTGACAAAATTCAAAATTTCCAGGTAAAAAAAAACTCGCTTCCTGGCCAATGTGGTACCTTTGGGTGGAGCACTATAAAAAACAAATGTAGCGGAGGAGTGCTTCCCCAAATTTTTTTGTTAATTAGAGGCTGAATATTCTGGAGGTCAAAACTGTGCAATTGTCTTGTCAACGTGAGCGTCCTTGTTTGTCTTAGGGCTTTGTGTTAACTATCTAAATAGTTCGTCAAATCTTATCATTTGCAGAAGTTAGAATTTTTGGAAACTTCTTATAGACGCATATACTAAACCTTTTTATTTAAGATTATGTTGTTTATTAGTAAGCAGAAAAGTTACATTTTAGTAGTAACGGTACAATTATTGAATTTTGAGGTAGAATTTTTTATATTAGTAATAACTGATTTATAGAATGGATCATAAGGTAACTCCTTAAGAAGGAACTAAAACATGAATTGCAGATTCGCAATACTAGCGCTGATAATTTAAATAAATCACATTTAAGAAAGGGTCTTCGGGCAATAATAATTAAGGATATCGACAAAGATTTTGAATACTCGCTTGAATTTAAGGACGACATGTTACGTTTTTTTCGTGGCACCCACGTTGGGCGCCAAATTTATGCTACGTTGGCTCGTAGCCGTGCGTAACCCAAAGAAAATCAAAGAAATGACCGGGCTCAATCGGAGATTAGGAGGGGTTGTAGAAAGCAGACTGACATATGGTGTATGCGTCGGTAAGGAGTTAGTGACAATACCTGCAAGAAAATTAGTTAAGTCAACCTAAAAAAAAAGAAAAGCATAGCAGCAGTGATAAGTCTAAGTTATTCAGTACTTTGTAGAATGTAAATAAAACTGTTTAGATAAACTATATAATATAATCACGATAAAAGCATTACAAAAATTTTTATCACAAAGTGAGGTAATATTGGGGAGTAGCAGAAACGTTTCCTCACACACCAATTAAACATAAATCAGACAAAATGTTAACAAAAGATAAATAGATAAGACACAATTGATATGAGTAATTCAGCAGTATGGATTTGGTTTTTCTTTCTTTTTTTTTTCTTAGTAGCATGCACTTCTATTGTAAAAGGTATCAGAACGACAAAGATATTGCAAAACAACGGATCGATATTTAAAGTCATATCAAGTAGGAAATAGTTCAACTTACATAACCAGGAGCACAGGAAGAGTTTCTATAGAATTGGACTAGTTCGGCTACTGATAGCCTTGCAGTTGGAGCTGGTGGAGTGTGGGGTGTCCATGGTTCCATCCCATTATCCACTTGAAACTTGACACTACTATCAACTGCAGATTGCTCTTTTACTTTCTGTAACTGATCGAAAGCCTCCTGATAGCTTGTTCACCCGGATGCACTGTTGTAGCTTGGCAAAGATTCACAGTCTATTCGCGGGGGTGGAAGTTGTGGTACAACAGACAGGAACACATGCAACACACGCAACTAAGAACAATTAAAGTTAGTATAATTCCGATCCAAACATCCGCCAAGAATTTTTCGTATGCGGATCTGCTTCAGCAGAAAGAACTTCGTCAACTTCTGAAGCTAATTTCAGTTAGTACAGGCATTGTTTAAATACGGTGAAACATTTAAAAGCACGATCACTCTCACAATCTCGTCCTGATAAAAAAAGGACCACGAAAACTAGATCGCACACACAGTTCAAATATAAAAAGATAAATCAACAAAAAAACACAATCAATAAAGCAACGCGTATCACTAGGTCAATGATCCGTAAAACGCACGTCAAGTTCCACCACTTTTATTTCCAACAGAAAAGCAAAAAAAACAATTAGTAAGCCACGCGTATCTCTAAAACCGTCAGTCAATGACCTTAACCGCGCTTGTGGTCAATCAAACATGTTACATATAAAGCATATTTTCTTCAAATGCCATCAGAACTACACTGCTTACAGTTAATATACAGCTTTTACTTCACAAGAAAAACAACTAAAAACACAATTAGTAAATTTATCCCGCATTAATTCTCACTATTTTTAAAGCAACAAGGAAACCGTATTTTTAACGTAATTAATATATATGAACCAAGAACAAACTCCAACTCCTAATCTGTTTATCTGAACTCGTCTCTATTCTATAACCTCTTATCAACTATTATTTCCAGTTCGATAATAACTTAAGGAACTAAATTTATATGAATGCAGCCATCATATTTACTAATTAATCTTGAGCCGCTTATCACTTTCGACAAGCTGGAAAGTAATTTACGAATAATCCTAAAATTCGATCCTCGCAATTTATTTATTAATGAAAATCAATCTTCAATTAATCTATTTTTGAATTAATACACACGAGTTAAATTGCATACCATTCTGCATTATTCTGAAGTATTTACTTTATACAAACAGCGATCCCAAAGAAACGACGCAT
The DNA here is from genome assembly GCA_036346225.1 of Platerodrilus igneus. Taxonomy (NCBI): domain Eukaryota; kingdom Metazoa; phylum Arthropoda; class Insecta; order Coleoptera; family Lycidae; genus Platerodrilus; species Platerodrilus igneus. The sequence goes on from JARFIW010000544.1 coordinate 4,914,096, forward strand.
TCGCCCAAGGGGTAAATAAATATAAATATAGAAATAGTAATTGCAGAAAGGTATTTACTAATTGAGAAAAAGCGTAAAATGTTGAACAATTAAAAATGCACGTTACAGACATTTTGGCGATTAAAGACTCGTCAAAGGTATTGGAAAAAATTCTAGAAATTTGAATGAAAATAATATTAACGCATAAATCCAAAATTAAAACATAATTTGCACACACCTTTAACCCTTTCGCTCATGATTTTTCGTTTTTAGAGATAAAATTTTGATATTTGGTATACTTGCTATTGAATTTTTTTGCATTTTTTTGACGCTTTGTGGGGGGTCTCAAAGACCCCTAGTTATTGGGGGTAAAAGGTGTGCTAAAATTAGCACATTGTGAACAGAAGACTTTTTTTCCTAGTATTTTAAATAGATATAAAAAATTCTTTTAGAAGTAAGTTTTTATTATTACATATTGGCATTTCTATTTTATTGTATGATATCTCTCAAAACAATTGTTTTTTCTAGAAAGGCATAAATGTACTTTGCATTTTTTGCACGAAATGCCGGATTTTCCCTTGCAGCTTGGATATTTGCATCTGTGCGAATAATTATTCATGTCGACCACAGGCAGGTGGTCAATACCGTCTAATCTGACCTCCATCAACGGCCTTGTTGCGGCAGGGGTTCTTCCGGATGATGAAGGAGTAGATGGTAATGGGCTTGGAGTTGCTGACGGACGTCCACGTTTCTTGCTTATTGGCTTCCCGGCCTTTATTAAGATTTCTGCTACATAGCTGCGGAAGTGAACAAGATCAAGCGTATCTTTTTTGGCAAGTCCTAAACAAGCAGCCCTCTTTCGATATTCTCCCCATGCATTGACTAAGGCAATGTCAATACCGTGTGTAAACATACGCAGTGTCCATTTTTTTGACCTTATAAAAGTTCTATAAATTGTTATAAGGAAATCCATTTTAACGACTCCTCCCATGTTTACATTATAATGTTTTACAACTTCAGGACGAGGCACTTCAATGTATTGTTTTGTGGCTTTGTCCCACCTCCTGCATCTATCCATATTGCCCACCCCCATAAAGTTTGAAGCCATAGCTACTGGTTTGTTATCAAACCATTTGGTCAACACCACTTCTCCGTCACCACTAACGACTTGCTCGACAGATCCACGTCCAAGTTTCTTCATGGTAGTATCAGAAGAAAGTGGAGGTTTACTGAACCTATTAATCCTTGCTGTACATGTTGCAAATATACGTTGATGTCGTAAATATTGTAGTAAGTTATAATTACTGAAATAATTATCAAAGTATAATTGAAAATTTGGTTCTGTAATCCTTTCAGCCAATTTTAAGACTACAGAAGCACCCAACCCAAAAACTTGCATGTGGTCTTCATGTAGTTCTGTAGCAGCCCCTTGGTAGATTACGAAATCGTACATGATACCACTGACACCACAAAGAGCAAAAATTTTACCCCAAGGTTTTGGCTTGTTTTTACGTATTGTTTTACATTTAGGTGACCCTTGAATGGCACCATTTGCTCATCAATACAAAGTTTTGATTCCAAGGAATAGATAAGCATTTTTTCTTATTTGATCATATAATGGACGAATCTTCCAAAATCGATCATTACTGTGTGTTTCATTTATATCGACAAAATGGAGATGTTGTCGAAGAGAATAAAACCTATTTATAGGCATACTTTGAGAAATTTGGGGTACATTTAGTTGTGTATCCCAATAAAATTTAACTCTAGGATAATGCAAATTTCCCATGAGTATATGAATACCAACGAACGTTTTTAATTCCTCGGTATTTGTAGGAACAAATCGGGTACCTTTTTGAACAGCATATAAGTTTGTGTTATAAGCCATAAGTTCGAAAAGAGAATTGGTGAAATACTGTATAAAAAAATAAGCAGGGCTTTCAAGTTCAATAGCTTCTTTGGGGTCATCTTCACGCCAATTTATTGTTGTGGGAGTTTCAAAATTTTCGATCTTTTTCCAAGTTATATCGGATTTCTGTGTGAGTGCATAATTTTTTAAATATGTAGAGACATCTGCTTGACTCGTTTTCTTCCCAACACTTGGGCCAGGTTGAGGTTGCAAAGTAGACATAGAAGCTACGGGCTTGTCAACTTTATGAGGGATAGCCAGCCCTTCCTCTTCCTCATCGCTTCTACAGTGTTAGTTTGTATTATAAAACAATCTAAGTTGTAACTACAATAACAGTCATACCTTCAGTATCTCCCAAGGATTTGTTTGTAAAATCTTCTCATCCATCGTCATCAGCATCACTCATAGCCTCGATGTCCGAGAAATTTTCTATTAACTCCAAAAGCTCTGCATCTGTGAGAGGTCGTTTAGAACTCATTTCTAATTCTGAAACTAAAAAAAAAAAACAATTCGTATCACATGAAATACAACAGAAAGTTATAATTACCTTGTAATAATTTTTTACTCACTTGTCACTTTGACTCACAATGTCCTAAATTTATCACACGACTTTGAACAGCAACCGTTATAAATAAATAAGATAAAAACACTTCGCAAGTAAAACACATCCAACTACTAACCTTCTTCAGCACAAATAAAATTCCACGTGCCTATAATTACCAGCTATTGTTATGAAATCTACTTTACCATTGAAACTGTTATGGAGAACAGAATTCTGCTACGCATCCTTTACTTTGTTTGTAACAATTTCGAAAATCTCGCAATAGATGGCTCCACCAACTTGTAATACGTTTAAATGAATGTCCTAAATTTCATACATCATAATGCAATGGGTAAATACCGTTCCTACTTTTCATAAAATACTATAGAAATACTTGTGCTAAATTTAGCACGCCAGTAGCTAATGGGTTAATTAATACAAAAATTCATTGCCGATTGACAATAAAGTTAAAAAACTAAAATGGTTTTACAAGAGCAGTTATTCAGATTAATTTATTCTTATAAAGAAACTTAACAACAAATTTTAGCCATCAAAAGCAGAACTTCACACAAAAAAATCTGTTAGTAACCCCTATCTAGTAGCAGCTTATAAAGAACAACTTCAATCAGAACCATCTACTAGTACTAGGAACGAAGAACCGCCGATAGAAATACAGAAACTATATACAGTTACACCAATTGTAAATTTACCAGTTAGTAATAACTCTAATGCGTCAGATCAAAAAGTTACTTTTAATAATTCTACATTTAATAATTCTATAATTTATAAAGTCAGTCCAGAGGCAAAATAGAATTTGAAATTTTCAGAAAACTCGTCAGTGAGTGCTTCTTAGAACGCATAGAAGACCTGAAAGTCGGAAGAATGATGATTGAATGAAAAGTACGATTTGTCTGATACTAAAGCTTTAGTTTGGTATAGAGCGAATAAAATTTTGTTTAATATCTGAGAGAAGCTGAAAGCTGGTCTTAAAAACGAATTTTCACCAATTAATTATGACAAAATATTAATGATTGGAATTAACAATTGAACACAAGGAGAAAACGAAACCATGAATAATTATGTGGCAATAATGCTGAATAGCATAATAGACTTCAAAACCCTTATCAATTAAAAACCAATTAAAAATTATAATAAGAAATATTCTTCCCTTTTATCAATTTCAACTTAGTCTAATAGAAATAAATTCAATTCAAGAACTAACTAATTAGGTAAACGATTAGAGGAACGTAAAATTTTAATAGAAAAACATGTACCACCAAGTAAAAGAAGAACCGATTTAGAAACGGGATTAGCATATACCGACCAGCCATTTCATAGTAAACCATATACTACACAAAATTTCCTTCTTTATATACTGCACCATCCGAAACTAGACGGACACTAAAGACTTGTTGCAACTGTAGTCAGACAGCACATTTCCAATATCAATGTTACGAGAGACGTAGAAAAATTATTGTTACCGTAGTGGTAGAAACCATGTTACTTTTAATCAACGTACTCAATGTAGTTCTAATAATCATTTAAACTAGAAACAGGCAGTTTACAAGGTCGTGTAACGTCCCGAACATTTTATTATTCAAGCAAGTAGCCTAAAAAGTTAATTCTAGAAAAAAAAGAACAAAAGTTTAAAAAGAACTAAGCAATGTTGGACTATGTTTTCGAACATGCTTCAAGAGATGAAAAACCATATGTTACCCTAAATATCCTATGAATTAATTGTCTTGCTCTTTTAGACTCTGGCGCGAGTACTACAATTTTAGGTCAAAAGGTTTGGAAATATTTTTACGTTTGGGTGTAAAGATTCAAACACAATATTTTTTTAAATGTGAAATAGCAAACGGACAAACTGTACAATCTATAGGAACAATGAATCTACCAATCCGATTAAAGGAGGGGGTAGTAGTTTTACATGTTTTGGTAGTACCAGATATAGCTCAAACTTTAGTTTTGGGTATTGATTTTTAGTCGTCAATAGGAAATATACTAGATATTTTTAAAGGCGAATTCATGTTTGCTAAATTAGTTTCAATAAAACTTCACTTGCAATATTACATTCTACGATACATTTGGATTCCGAACAACGAAATTTACAAGAAAATATCATGGGTAAATATTTTAAAAATTTGCCAGAATTAGGTGTTACCTCTTTAGCTAAATACTCCCTGTATGTTTGTTGTGGTTTCTTTAGCATTCTTCTTAATCTTCTTTGGGAATTAAACCACTCATAGTTTTTAAAATTATCTTTATTTACGTTTCGATCCATGACCTAGGATCGTTGTCAAAATAATAAAAACTCTTTAGTTAAACATGCGACTAGAGTAAAAGAAGAACCGACTAAACAACGTTATTATAGAGTAAGACCTGCTAGTAGTATAGCTACGGAGGTTTTGGGATAGTGCAAAAAACAGCTCATATATTCCGAATGAGCACTACTTTTTGCAAAAAAATGTATGTATGTGTTGAAAGGATGTATGTGAAGTTGTGTGTGCGAGGTGGTTTATCTGAGTGTAACAATAAGGGAATTCTAAAGTTATGGATATTTTGGATCATCGCGTGGTCAATGGAGGTATTGGGACAAATGTAAAATGTGCAGCTAATTTTGAAAAATGTAAGGTCTTTTGGTTTGTATGTGTGTTGTGAGTGGTCAGGTGTGTGTGCGCGTGCGCGTGCGTGTGTGCGTGTGAGTGCTCGCGAGTGCGCGTGTGCGTGTGTGCCCGCGTGTGTGCGTGCGTGTGTGTGCGTGTGCGTGTGGGTGTGAGTTGTTTTCCAATGGATCGTTAGAACATAAGTCAAGGTGTGCTGTTATGTAGGTGTTTGATCTTAACGTAAAAACTATAATGCGCAAGCTAATTCCGACGGTAGAATAGGTTTTCTTGCAAAAAAATTGAAAGTTCTATAGCAATAGAATTGTCAATTAATTTACAAAATAACTTTTGCGTGCACTAATTATTTTAATGTATGTCGTTTTGTTTATAACGCTGACGTATATGTTCTCAAATATTACAGAATCAAAGATTATCAAGGTAGAAAACGCACGTGCGGTCATTAGAATCTATTAATAATTTAACAGTGCGGAACTTGCTTTAGCCTGTAACGATACGATTTCCTCTCCAGTTAATTTACGCCTTCTTATAATTGTTGTTATAAATATTCCTTACGGTATTGAAAGTATAAATTTCTATTCAATTAGAATAATAGCTTTATTTATTCGTTATTTTGTAAAACTCTATCTGCGTTGATAAATTAAATTTAGCACCTCTGTTCTCTTGGTACTTGCGATAGAGGTAATGCAAGAATACGGTTTTATTGCGCTTACTCGCGTAGAAATATACTTTAGTTAATTTTTATTTGAGGATGTAATTGAAAAAACCGATTCGGACGCTTGGTCGCGTAGATTGTTTGAAGTCATGGAGCCTAACAGGCACGTGGCTTGGAAGAGAAGGATCCCTTTATATTTTTAAAGTAAAAATCGTCACTAGTGTAGGTGTTGGAAAGTCGCGAAGAAAATTTTTGGTTTGTATTCTTTTTTGATCAGTCGACTCTTGAAATGATTTATATGGTTTTGATGCGACGTCATCTCGGTATGTAATTTTTATATTTTAAATTTAAATTAATGCTTCTTAAATTTTGTAGTGCAAGTTCTTTTTAAATATTTCAAAGTTGAAATATTAAGGTGCACATGTTGTAGACAATTGAAAATTTAAACTTTCAATTTTGAATGAAAATCAAGCTGGTAGTTCTAGGCATATTTAAAGGACATACATCTGTTGTTAGTGTTGGACATGAAGGTTATTGGGTGATGACGCAAAGCTCATTCTCAAATAAGTTTGTAGATGGCTGCTACCGGATTTAGATAGAGATCATGCAAACTTTAGTGGTGAGTGATTTCTTTATTCAGTTCTCGTTAAATAAAAACAAAATTACCCGAAATATAGCGGTTATATTTTTTTGTAAATTTATATATTTTTTGTAAATTTATATAGTACTCTAAACGTGAGTAAAGATTTTTGTTCCATATTTACAACCTTGAACTTGTACAAAGGTTCATACGAACGTTTGAGATTTAAAGATTAATTTCAGGGTATAGAAATGTTAAACAAGAATTTGTTTATAACATAACAGGTGACTTTTTATCACTTGCTTGTCACATTTAAGATTCCATTTTTTTTTTACTTGAAAGTATAATAATACACAGTTTGTATTGTACCATAAGGTTATTTAAATTTTCGTTCATGATTTATATTTTTAAAAATATCTAAGCTCAAGCTTATATCATTAGCTCAAAACATTTATGCCCTTGTTTTTAAACCAAAACAGGATCCTTTTTCGGTGATCAGAAAAAAGCTGTTACTTATAATTAAAATTCAATATATTCCTTAAATAACTTTAGTAAATGCTTAAGATCTATAAAATACACTTATATAATAACAAATGAAGAATAAATTCTGTGATAGATTGATTACTGAAACAATAATGTATATACAGTTGCATAAAAGTTGTAAATATTTTTAACAAAATGGAAAATGTTTTATGTTATTCTCAATTAATTTTTTTATTGAAGCAGACCAGTTTCTCACAGTTGGTTCAAGCAAATTTGCAAACTTTATGTGGACCGTAAGAAAGACTATAAACATTTTTCCCGATAATATATTTTATAATTATATATTTGAATTGTCCCCTTTTGAAATATTTTTTGTGATAATTAGACTAGGCTCTAGTGAAACCCTAGTTCTATGTATTCTTTGAGGTGATTACATTTTCAGACAGTACGAGATCATCGCTCCAATTTAAGTTTGCAGTGCTAATGGTAAGTAAGTATTGTTTTGACGTTCAGACTGTTCAGTAGACGTTTTTCTGAAGGTTTCCGTATCTAATCTTCGGACTGTTAAAACTATAGCTATTATTAAGATACGGTGGCGTCCATAATATTCTTTTATTTTATCGTATCCCAACTTACGACCCTAGCTGATAGCTCTGCCCTAAGTTGAAGAAACTTAGCTGTCTAGAAGATCTTATTAGAGGGTCCATTTGTACGAAAAGCCGCTTTTCATACATTTTACCCTGGGCTTAAATTTTTGACAGGAACCCCTCCTTTGTTGTGTGGTGACTCTGCCCCCCACAAGGTAGAGAGAAAAACTAGATATTACAAGCCATTGACAATTAAATAATTCTAAGAATGCTGGGATTGATTTATAAAGAAGTCGTCAGCGTCTATGTTCTTTCTGAATATTAGTAGCATGCTACTTATATGCGTGGTCATAATTATCTTAAAGGTCACACATGTGCAAACAATCTTTTAATAATCTGAAAATGTAGAGCTTGGCATGTCATAGGCAATTATAAAAATATATTGATTCAGTGTACGAGTATATCTTAATCGAACTAAAGAAAACGAATCAATAACCGCATGTTTTAAGTTACAGGTGTGTGATTAGAAAATGCCGATGCGAATAAATAAAAAAGAGCTAGCAATTTTGTATTTAAAGCGTGTCAAGTTGTACCTCAGATTTTTATTTCTACTACGATCAATAATCTTCATCCTAGTAAAAAGAATATCTAAAATATTTTTATATTTATTATTTTGTAACTATTCGAACGGTAACATTAGTTGCCATCGTATAAAATGTATCAACTTTCTGATGAATTAAAGGTGCCGACACCCCATCGTCAACACGGGCAGTTTTAAAACAAATAAAATGTTCCCGAAATAGTCCCTCTGCCATGTGCAAGCACTTATCCTATAACGTAACTTAATTAAATTACTGCTTGGGTTAACTAGAAAATTTAATTAAATATACAAAAATGAGGACACAAGAGGTATTCTCTTGCTACCTCATATAAAAAAACAACAAAGATTAATCAGGGAACAATAATATGAACACAGATTTTATGCTTCAAATACTGAAAAGGCTATTAAAGCTTCTTGTTAAATTGGGTTTACCATTTTACTCTATTTGATCTTATACTTTGTTACCCTACTTCTGAACATACTTGTTCAGAATAAAACAATTAATTAAGAAAATTAAATGCTGCTTCTTTAACTAAAATCGTCCTTTTATAAAAATTGTAAATATAAAATTCATGTTTAAGAAAAGATAATACAAGTTTCATCTACTCATAAGGTAGGATTAGATATTCAAAGAAAAATATCAAAAACTTGAAAAGTTGCTTTAGTTACAAAAGTTTAATTTGAATTTATACCAGAAATATCAGATGTTTTTTTTTTGTTTACATATTTATATAACTTTAACTACTTTGTATATTAATTCATTATTTAAAAATTGTAAGGAAAGTCATGCATATATGAAACATCAATAAGAACTTTTTAGGTTTCCCTAACCTCATAAAATTTAGTAACTGTAATTATACCGAACCAGTATTGACAATAAAAATTTACTAAGGTCCTTCTTAATTTGCGAAACGGATTTATGAGAATAGATAGTTACAAAAATATTTTCTGAAGCAGCCTCGTATCAGAGATCACCAAATGTAGACGTGATGCAAGAATAATTCTAATCTCTTACCTTGGCTCTGCAGGTGTTGTTTACATGTTGTCTTTACAACATGTTTGGGCAGGTGTTAATACATACATTGTTCAGAAAATAAGTGACGTAAAATTCACATGTTCTACAGAACACGAACAGCTGCGTGACCCTTGGACCGGACCATACTAACCTCCATGCGTTTTTGTTATACGCACAAACTGGACCAACCAAATTCCAATACTAAACTTAGATATTCTACTGTGTGTAAATCTTGAGCGAAAGTTTCAACAGTACCATTCCAATGCATCATCGGACTTAATTCACAAACCATAAAAATGTCTACATACTTTGTAGAACGTTTCTTAAAATTGGAACTTACTGTTTTCTCCATAACATAACATAAAATTCAACTATCCATCGTACGGTTGAAGGACGTTCATATTGGATCGATACCCTATCGCAAAGTTGACGTGAATAAACCATAAGTTGATACTCGCAGGTGCAACAGCAGAATTTATATCTTCTTTAAATACAGCATACTCACTGCCTTAGTTTTATAAAACCAGATAATACAAAACGACTTCTTAAAGTTGAGAACTATAAAATAAAAATCTAGTTGAGGACTTTCTACGAAGCGTTGAAAAACATGTTTTATCGTAATTTTTACGAAATCATTAAAGGAATATTTTAAGTGCTATTTCTACAAATATCCAAAAAATTATTAAATGAATTTATCAAAGGAATTATCCAAACAAAGTTATTTATTAGAAGTCATTTAAAGACGTCGTTAAAAGGAACGTTATAACAGAAGAAAAATACGAAAAGAGCGCTACAACAAAATTATTCAGTTGGTCTAATTAATTATTATTTTAATTCTTACCATACAAAGCCTAGTGGTCAGCGCACTAGAGTTTTACTACCGCACAAAAAGCCAGACGCATGTTACATGCCAAAACACTTATTAGTTCCATAATCGTTCTCGACGAGAGCTCTAGCTAATGTCAGTGCAGATGTGCTATGCACGAAACAGGAAAGCTGCTTGGCCTTGATAATAATTGTATTAACATTCGGCGCCTGATGTTAGCAACCAAACTAGCATTTCTGTATGGCGGTTAGCACATACAATATCAATACTGGTATTTATTTGTTTAAAAATGGTTTGCATGATTTTAATGACTATACTAGAGTTATTAGGACTAAAAATACGTTGATGTTCTGCAGTGGTCAAAAAAACTGTTACAATCCTTCTATTTTTCTAAGCAGGGGTGCTCACCAAGATTTTTTGTGAAATAGCCAACCAATTTTTAGAACGGGAACTGCACGTTCCACAAACTACAAGGGTATGATGAAAGTGACACAGAAAAATAAACTCTTTGTTCTAAAACGGCAGTAAAGTTATTTTATGTTCTTGGAGTTTGAGATAATAATGAATGGCGTTCACTATAACAAGCCATATATTGTACACATTCAAATTAGTGAGTTTGTATATAGAGGTCATATCTAATAACATAGTGCAGTGGTCAGCTTTAAAAGATTTGTACAAAAAATTAAGGTAATGAATTTGCAGAATAATTGGTTGAATGGAATAATGCAGCAGTCCTTTGGTTATTTAAAAAATATTTTAACTGCATTTTTATATATTCCGTATTAGACGTGCTGCGTCAGTATAATACAATCAGGTCGGCACAGTCTTTAAATTACATGCACCTGTAATTTACAAACGGCAATTAATCCCTTTAAAAGAAAAGTCGCTACCTCATTTCCAAGCAAGATATTTTTATTCTAATAGACACTTATCCGTTCCGAATGGACCTGCACCTTGACGAAGACCTAGATTACTAGAACAGGTGAAATAGCTTCCGTGTTCTAATGAGCTAACAAGCCAAACTATAGGTTCAACCAAAGTAGTAGGGTCTTTAGTGAGGAACCAGACTAAGGCAGGTTCCCGAAAGAGGGCAGCAGCTTTTTCGGTACTTAGATTGGCACACAACATTAGGGTTCGGTATAGCATTCTAGGACACACTACCGCGATGTGGAAGGCAACGGTAAACCATCACATTACCTTCCAAGTACACAGCATACTTAAATTGTAATAAATATGGTGGATTTATCTGGGATAAAAGATTCCGGAGTTAAGATAGTCCCCCATTCGGATCTCCGGGAGGCGACTACTCCGGAAAATGCGATCGGAAAGTTCCGAATAAAAGTCGGGAACAATTTGCGAGTCCGAGCGTGGTAGGTGAGGGTGGGGAAGGAGCGGTAGTAAGTGTATTTGGTTTGACACAAGAAACAACAGGGGCAATAGGCTGATAGAATTTGGCGACAAGAGCAATTAAATCATCGCAAACACATTATTTCAACATCATTCTAGAAGACGATATACATGAAGATGCCAGCAGAGTTAGGAAGCTACCAAATAGATAACATTCTTGTGAAACAACGGTTTAGACCTCAAGTAAAAGACTGTATAAGCTACCCAGAAGCAGATATAAACACTGACCACAACATCGTAATTATGAAGAAAGAAACGAAAAAAGACGCTTTGGCAAACTAAAAGATAAAAATATCCACGAAAGATTTGAAAAAAGGTCAAATAACCTGTTGAAAAATATCAAGCAAATTTCTTAACTAAGGAAGTAGAAACACGATGGAATAACATTAAATCCAGCCAAGACATGGCGGCCAGAGATATTCAGGGGTATACACAAAAGAAAATAAGAAATTATGGATAACAAAGGATATCCTGAATTTAATAGAAGGAAGACGAAAATATAAAAATAGATCAAACAAAACAGGAAAATAGAGATACAAAGCTATAAAATGGGAAATTATTCGCAAATGCAGGAAAGCTAAAGAACAATGGATTGATAAAAAGTGCAAAGAGGTACAAACTAAGATGGAAATAAGAAAGACAGACGAAGTATACAAACTAATTAGAATGAATTTTAGGGATATAAAACCATATAGCAAAAATATAAGGGACGCGGGAGGAAACGTCCTTATAAAAAATATAAGGGAGAGGGAGTAGATGGCAAGAATATATAGGGAATTTTTATGCAAGAGAGGAAATAAAAGCATTAGAACAGGAATCAGACATTGAAAATGATGACATGGGATATCCCATACTTACAGATGAGTTTGAATTAGCATTAAAGGGTCTGACAAATTGTAAGTCGTCGAGTAAAGATAAAGTGCAAGCGGAAACTCTAAAAGCCACCGGACAAGCAGTAACAGAATGTCTCTTCCAACTTGTAATATGTATTAGACAGGCGACATACCCAACAATTTCAAATGTAACATCGTAGTAATTGTACCAAAAAAAGATATAAATTTTCGAACAAGAAGTCTGACAGCACACGTGTCAAAAATATTAACTACAATTGTAGAAAGACGGATGAAACAAACGGGTCGAAGAAATACTAGAAGAAGATCAATTTGGGTGTAGGCGAAATAGTGGAACACGGAAGGCTATTTGAGCTCAGAGAGTGATAATGGAGATAACAATAGAAAAAGGAGAACCTGTGTATGTAGGATTTGTGAATCTAGAAAAAGCATTCGACAATGTAAAATGGAAAAAGTGTTCGAAATACTCAAAAAGATTGGAATGAGTTGTCCGGATAGATGAATAGCACATAGCTTATATAAAGAGCAAACGGCGACAATAGAATTAGAGCAGGAACGTGGAGAAGTAAATAGTATGAAAGGGGTGAGGCAGGGACGCACCCTATCTCAATTAATTTTTAATTTTTATATTGAAAAGGCAATGAACACTGTCAAATGCAGGAAGACATTTGGAATTACTATGCAGGCACACAAGATTGATATGCTTAGATTTGCAGATGATATAGCGATATTCGCATTTAGAGAGAAAGGGTTAGAAGCGGCTTTTACTGAAATTGTTGAAAGCATATGTGTGGAGCACAGCACAGTACCTCTATAAAATACAAGCAGCAGGAAAGCAAACAGAAAGCGTTAGAAATCTTCTGGAATGTTATACTTCAGATGCATGAGGAAGATAGCACGGCCACACAAAATTAATAACAAAATAGGTTATAGAGATAGTAGGGGAACAAGGATATCTGTGGAAAAAATAGGAGAAATAGAAGGGCAGAATACGTTCTAATGCATTTTTGGGGAATAGTATTGTATATATTACAAGCAGAGATAGGAAAAATCAGGTAGATGTAGATGTAGACCTAGATCAGATAGTGATAGATGAAGACTGCAAATTTCAGAGAAATGTGTAGGTTGGTTGAAAATAAGAAATAATGAGGGTACGCGTCTAATCAGTTCCAGGACTGAAGACCAATTGGTTAGGGGACATCTATATATTATATTAATTTCTATGCTAATATAAGCAATAATTGTCTTGAAGAAATACAATAACTAACTTAAGTGGGTTCCGGCAGATTTCGACCTTTCAGGTGTACAAGCAACATACCTTGCTCAATATTATAATATAAATAGTAATATAAATAGGTTACGCGTATTACACTAAAATATTAGAAAGCACCAGCGGTCTTGTGAGAATTTTTGCAATAGATAAGGTACAAATTGTCGGGCGTCTCACATTGCAAACAAACACAACTCTAACATTGAACGAGACTTCTCGCTTCTTCTATTTGTTTAGTATCATGAAATGGCCACTGCAAATGCAGTTATTAATATTTATCGGGAGCTTCATTTGCAACACATGAACCGCAAAGCACGGTTATTACCATATCAGCAAATTTATGCAAATTTCCTATCAATACTGGAGCACCAGTAATTTGCTTTACATTTCACAGCCTTAAAATCATACTTTAAATAATATAAGGTAATTTGCGACTAGTACTTGCATCGGTTACTCATGCATGGCTTGACTGTAAAATTGGTTCGATAATGTGGAATTTTTGCGGTTGCGCTTATATCTACCACATAATTTTCACTGCCTGAAGAATTTGTCGGGGGTAGTTTCTTTTTTTATTGTTTTATACGATTGAATTATATTCACGTACTGATAGTAGCAATGAGGGCCTTGATTACATTACGTAACTCTTTTGTGTCACTTCTCCAACTAGCAAGAAGTTAGTTACAAAACGGTTTTCCACTAGAATAACACAAAATAGTTAGGTTAGTGGCAGCTTTTCAGGTGAAGTAGGTGAAATGTCTCCTAGCAAAAAAAATTCTAAGTAAAGTACTGTTGTTTAATTGTTTATCATATATATTAAATTATATATATTGAAATACCCAGTTCTTTTAAAGCTTTCACTCTCCCAATTTAAACATAAAGGTTTTCTTGTTACACTAAAAAGATTTGTCCCAACGTAATGCAGCTAGATCTCGTTTTTATTTTAAGTAAAGGTTTCAAGTTGTATTTCTTCAAATCTGCACCAAAATACTTGGTTGTCATGGTAGCAGTGATGTGATTTATTGTACACCAAATAAGGCATATCTCAATAACTGAAGAATTTGCCGAATATAGTTTCTTTATCTGCAGGGTATATAACTGCAGTTATATTGTACAGTAGACTGAAACGGGTGTGTGATTTCGATGTAGGTTTTCTAGCTCATTGTACTTCGTTTTTGTTGTGAACAAATTCAATGTGAGTGTGTTACAGGTGAATGAAAAGTTAAATTGTTTAATTTTAAACTGTCCACCAAGGGCGAAGATCCCGTAACAAATTAAGGGTTCACAGGCTAAATACAGTGGTGTGGGAATGGGTTCCTATAGAATTAAATAAAGAAAAGAGATAAAATCGAAAACCATGAAAATAAATACATGCAATTTCAAGTAATGCTGCTAAAACCACTTACCCTGAAAGGCTTTTAATATATTCTTAAGTTTACGGTACCAACTCGTCTGGTTTGGTGATAATCCGCTTGAATAGGCCGGGGATCTTAATTAAGTCGTCTTCCTGGTTGTATGGAGTTATTTCTACAATCAATCGGTATGAAAACACCATTTCATTGCGTCACTTAAATGTATTCAAATACAAACATAATAACGATAGTCCTGTAGACAGGAAACAAAACACAATTTTTTTAATGACATAGATTAGTTACTTTCGATTAATCATAACATCATTATTCAATTATACTCTTCACATCACGTCCTCAATCTTTACACCTTAAATTTTCAGATTAGTATATCTAATAAAATATACAGTATATCCTAAAATGATGGTAGACTTTTTATTATTTCATCAATGTTGAAGTACAAACTCCCTACACAAAGACAATCAAAAACACAATAGCAGGATATGTATTGCTATGATAATATGGTTATTTAAGGGTATATTGAAAAAAAAGGTTACCTTCGTGAATATCAGATAAATTGCACCCTTATATATCCTAAACCCTTACCTGATATCACAAGGACGAAAATTTCTTATTAACAATAAAAACCCAAGGTAAAGTTGGATGGAAAACGGCTTGAGGAAAAGAAAAACTCTTTAGAGATAAACGGCTAGTAGAGTGTTAGCTCAGGGTAGATCATGAGCTTGAGTCATGGGTTGTCAAATGACCAAAAATATAAATAATGAGCGCCACCGTATTTTTCAATACAACAACCTACAAAAATTATCTGTGCTTGTATTAGGGAATGCGGAAACCTTATATCAACACCACTAATATAGCCATAAAACCTGAATTTCACTTTTTTAAAACACTTACCAAAATCTCAATTACCAGATATCATACAGATGTCTCGACTCAACCTGTGAACAAACAAATGCACAACATGGACACCGTTTGTGTCCTTAAAAATATTTACCAAAAATAATATAATAGAATTTAAGTTCCAAAAATATACACCCTGGGAATTTGTTATCATTACACAAAAGTCTGATCATGAATGACCTGTAAGTTTTACTTGTATTTTGAATAATAAAAGAGTTATGCAAAAATGGATTCTATTTGATAAAATTCCTTGATTTGTTTTAATATAATCTTTTTCTACTATTAATTTTATAGAACAGAAGTATAATAAGGTTTAGTATTCAAAAAACTTAAAGATCTCTAAATTGAATATTTCATAATAAATTTTCTAGAAAGTTTGAGCTTTCTTAATAATTTATATTACATATTTTAATCTTTAGCCATCAGTAGTACTACGTTGACCTCACAATCAAACTTAATTACTTAAGTTCTGATAAAATAGCATGTTTCAACATAGAGTTAGTTTTACTTAATATGTATAAAAAGAATTCATCACGTTGTTTAAGAGTCAAAGTACATGACCTCAAAATTATTAAATATATTTTTAAATTAGCGTAAAATAACATGTGATATTTAAATTGGACATCTGAATATTTCTTTTTTGACATTGTATGTCACTAACGACTTTTTCAGTTTAGTTAACGTTATCTGTTTGTGAAATAATTATGATAAGCAAACAGCATAGCCATCTTTAAAATTTATGCAAGATTACAAATTTATTACGGAATTCTTTCTTTCACTAAACAATTTTTAAGTTACTTTAGTCTAGATAAAGTTTCAACCTTGTATTTTCGTATTACGATTAAATAATTATAAATGAGATTAAATGTTAAATAACACTCACGTGTGGAAGTACAGTACGACCAAAAGAAATCGAACTATGACCTCAGCTGTGGGATATTACATTAACAATCTGCGTTCTGCGATGCACAAACAGGAAACACATGAATACGGACGAATTTATCGCTGGAACTATAAGAATTCTTCTGAATAAAACACTATTTAACGAAACCAATTCCTCCTTAATTACATCCTATAAAATTTAGTACTCCAAATCCCAAACTAAATTTTTTTTTCGGCATTAAATATTCTTTAAAATTAACTGCATGATATTAACTGTATCCAACATATTTTCTAGATATTATTTCCAAGATATTTTCTAGATCCAAGATATTGCACTAAAAGAAAAATATTAATAAAATTTATTTACTTGATTATACCAACTGTTTTAATGATGAGGGGGAGCTTCTATCTCCTTTGGCCTGCAGGAATCAACTGAACTGCTCTAGGTGGAACACAAAAATGAAAACCATTACGCTAAAGCCGCTAGGAACTACCTCCAGACACGAAGATTCAATCAGTTCTATTTTCTTTCGGACCGTGTTACAGGCCACGTGCCTGGTTACGACCATCTTGACCTTTCTATGCCGCTGATAGCAGCTTACCTGTCCAGACGCTGATAGAAACGTGACACGAAATGACAACTTGACGAAGCTTATTAACAAAACATAGACCTCAAGAGATAAGGAGTCTATATGCTATTATAAATTTTATGAATTATTTTTACTGTACGGAAATTTACAAATTATTTTTTTATATTATTGCTGTATTATTTTAAATTAATAAGTGAAGTGTAACTACGTAAAAAAAAATACGTTACAATATAAGGCCTCAAGAGGAGAATACTTCATGTAAATATTATAAAAACTACAAAAACCAAAGTGTTTAAATCATAAAGTGTAAATAATTCGTTCATTATGCAAAAAGCAAATACAAATCACCCTGAATAAAATCAAAAATAAGCTACAGTTAATTAAAGGAAGCACACTTGGCAATAACTTAACCGCATTCACCGACATAAATAATTGCGGGCGCAATTCAATCACATTTAAAACATATAAGACATTTTAAGCTTAAACATAAATACAAATTCGATATATTTAAAGCAAAATAAACGTAAAATGAAATTTCTTATAACCTAGCTGCATTTGCATAAGAAATTTGTTAATAAAACGCATATAATTTATACCAGTTTTTATAGGCAAACATTTAAAAGCGAGCATATTTTATAAAGTATGAAGAATTGAGTCGAAAGCATATGTGCCGTTTGAAATGTAGGAATTGAAACATTTAATAAAACCCACCAATATAAGTAAACAAAATATGGACATTAAAATTACAACTACGTGCAGTTTCAAGCATGTATGATCAGAAAGCAAAAGAACAATGTGTTGATGAAAAGTGCCAAGAGGTACAAACTAAAATTGGAATAGGAAAAGCAGACGAAGTATACAACTTAATTAGATTACATTTCAGATATATAAAACGGTATAGCAAAGACATAAGGGGCGGGAAAGGAGACAGCATTATAAAAATGTAGAGAAAGTGCGGAATATATTAGAAGCAGAGATAGGAAAAAAGAGAAGAAGAGGCAGACCTAGATTAGACTACTGCACACAGATAGTAAAAGATGTAGGCTGTAGAGGTTTCAGGGATATGTGTAGGCTAGCCCAGAATAAAATCAATGGAGGTATGCATCCAACCAATCCCAGGATGGATAAACTAATGACGAAAAGATAACTGTGCTTAAACATGATGATTATTATAAGTAACTACCAGAATTGATTGGGCAATATTCTCGAATAATGTTAAGTGTGTGAAAGGATTTACTGGAAAACCATTTTCAGCAAATGTCTAAGTGTGGGGGATCTTGGTAACCACAGGTTGCTATACCTCCTTCACTGAATCTCGGTAAAATAGGGTATACAATTAGAAAACAATAGAAAGGGAACGAGCTGAATACACATGCTGTGTGAGAATTTCAGGGAACTATGTAGGCTAGCTCAGATTATAAATAAGTGCAGGTACGTGTCCAACCAGTTTTGAGACGGAAAACCTAATGACGAAAAAATAAGCGCAGATAAATCTGATGATTAGTATAAACAACTAGTTGTTGGTTGCGAAATACCTGCAACTAATGTTGACTGTGCGAAAAGATAAATTGGAAAATATATTAAATCGCCAAATGGTTAAGTGTTGGGGGAACTTGGCAGCCACAGACTGCTTACCTCCCTTCACAACCATTGAAGGTCGGAGAAATAGGGCATATAACTGTAAAACAATAGAAAGTGATCTAACTGCATCTAACAAGAAAGAACAGCGCCTATGAGGAAAGACAACAAACATAGAATAAAAAGAAAATTGTTGAAAGCATATGTGTGGAGCACAGCACAGTATGCCTATGAAATACGGGCAGTCTGAAACGCAGACAGAAAAACGGTAGCAGCCTTTTGAAATGATGTGCTTCAGATGTATGAGGACGATAGCATGGACAGACAAAGGTAATAACAAATAAGTTACAGAAATGGTAGGGGAACAAGAATATCTGGGGAAAAAGAGAAATAGTAGGGCGGAATACGTTCTAAGGCATTTTTGGGGAATAGTATGTGATATATTACAAGCAGAGATAGGGAAAAAGAGGTAGATGTAGACCTAGATCAGACAGTTATAGATGCAAACTGTGCATTTTTTAGGGAAATTTGTAGGTTAGTTCAGAATAGGGAACAATGTTGGTACGTGTCTAACCAGTTCTAGGACTGAAGACCTAATGATGATGAGAGAAAGTTGTTAGATGGCAAGAATATATAAGGAATTGATATGCAGGACATGAACAATAACATTAGAACAGGAATCAGACATTGAAAAGAATGACTTGGAATATCCCATACCTAGAGATGAGTTTGAATCAGTATTAAAGTGTCTGAAAAATAGTAAACGTAGGGTATAGATAAGGTGCAAGCAGAAATTTTAGAAGCCGCTAGAGGAGCAGTAACAGAACGTCTCTTCCAACATGAAAGGTATATGTACGAAACAGATGAGATTTTAAATGTAACATCATAGTCAATACATCAAAAAAGGGCGGCACAGATAAATGTGAAAACTTTTGAACAATAGGTTTGACAGCATACAAAAATATTAACCAGAATTGTACAAAAACGAATTGAAAAACGAGCTACAAAAATGTTAGGAGAAGATCAATTAGGGTTTTAGCTCTGAAGGTGATAATGGAGGATGAAAGAGAAAAAGGAGAAAGCGTGTATATAGGTTTCGTAGATCTGGAAAAAACATTCGACAATTTAAAATGGCAGAATACGTTTAAAATACTAAAATAGATTAGAATGAGTTTTAGGGATAGATGGATATTTCATAGCTTATACAAAGAGCAAACAGGGGTGATAGAATTAGAGCAGGAACATAAAAAAGTAAATATCAGGAAAAAGGTGTGACAAGGATGCGCCTTATATCCGAGATAATTTTTAACTTTTACATCGAATAGCGAATAAAAACTGTCAAATACTGGAAGACGTTTTGTAACATATAAATATTCTGTAAATTTGTTCATTGACTTTAGCGCAATGCATCTGTTATTTTAGTTGTTATCTAACAACATTTATATAATTTATGCAGCCATTATTGCATATTTAATAACCAATAAACTCCCAAAGCACACTTTAATTCAAATTACACTTAAAATCTACTACATACTACATATTCCTTACTGATAGCACTTAAATATACAACTTGTTAACGTGTTCCTACATCTTAAAGTATCTAAGATTTCAAATTGATACGACGATTGGCGATCGTTGGCCACTTTTCGTTTCTTAGTTGAACTGGAAGGTCACTCCGTGTTGAAAACATTCAACATGTGCAGGAAAATCAAGTTTTCCTGGCGAAGACGTCGTAATAGACGGTCAGACTGGTAAAAGTTGTCTATGACAACTAATGTAGAAATGTAGTGTATAAATCCCTTTGCGAACGGTTTGTATAAATGAGTAAGCATACGAAATTAGTTATTTTATTATAGTGCAACTTTGATACCGTGCAACTTAGCAACCATGAAATTTTGAATTTTAAAACTTTGAAGCTTTGGAATGTTAAAACTTCTATAACTCTGGAAATGTGGATGGTCTTGTAATAATTTAGAAGTAATTTCACTTAAATTTATGGAACTCGTTGAGAAGACAAATCAATAAACTACTGTGATCCACACGTGGCCGACTTCGCTATGTAATCAGCGTGTTCTACTGATGCACAGGTCGTTTGAAGGTTACCGTTCATTGACGCTGTCGGTAAGAAAGTATTAGTTTCTAAAATAATGCTGACGTTACAAAGTCCATTGCGTAAATTTTGCATGCAATGATATGCTTTTGCAACTTGTTTTACATTACGTTGCTGTATGCAATTTATTATGACTTGTGTAAATCTTTTGTCAATTAATTTTCAAATGATCCTTTTGTAAAGTATAAAGTACAATGAGTACTATAACCTATTTCTAATTAATAGTGTGTTCAATTTAAAATATCATATCTCACCGATTGTACAGGTGTAGATATAATTCGTCAGTTATCTTTATTTATGACGAATTGAAATACTAATATGTTAAGTTATACCACTTGAATGCTATATGATGAAAATTGGAACGTAAAGTAATCTGTCAATTATTGATTTTTACCAAAAGTTAAATAAAAAATATTTAAACATTGCGAAGTCGCGTAGCGCTACAATGACTACTATATAAAAATATATAATGTCCATAATTAAATATCTGACTTAGAAATCACTTTCATAAGAATTGAACTTTATTTATTACTGTTATGTACTATGATGTTATTTACTTTTCTTAAAAGAGAATACAGAATTATTTTTATTGGACTTCAGTTCATTTTTCAGTAATATTAATTTCTCCAAATTTTGTACGCTGTGTACAAAGTTAACTTATCCGAAAGAGTATCATGATAGTAGAGACAATCGAACTTAATTCAAAGATTCTATATTCATACTGATCCGTAATATATATATATATATATATATATATATATATATATATATATATATATAGTCACCCCACTCATCGTTAGATCCTTGAAGAAGACGAACAGATGTAAGTATGATATATGTGACAACCAAACTTTGTATTTAAAGTGGTTTATGATAATATAGGTTTCTAAATTTTCCTTGAAGCAAATTCATTCAGTCAGTTGCTTTATAAAAAATTTAGGTGCCGTCCTTTATCCTGTTTTTTTCAATTCAAATATACCCACTGACCCAATCTTATGCGACCGTGGACCAAAAAACCCAGTTAGCTAAATGTCTTAAGAGTGTTCTTTTACTATAAGCCAATTTCCATCCAAACCTTACCCTGGGCTTGATACAAGTACATAAGAATTCTCGATAGGTAATGTTAATCTACCACAATTCATTGCGGAATATATTGATAGAAAAAATAAGATAACAGTTTGCGAACATTATGCAGGGCCAAAAATTGATATCCTGAGATTTGCAAATGATGTAGCGGTATTAGCATCTAGCAAGGAAATGTTAAAAGCAGCACTTAATTAATTGGAGGCAGTTCTAACAGAGAGATGCGGTATGAAAATTAACAAAAACAAAACTAAAATACTAATATATAAAGGAGGAGAGGAAAAATTAAAAAAATGAGTAAAAATAGGAAGCGAAAACTTACACTGGATGAAGGATTTCTGATACCTAAAAAGCCATATAACGCAATATGGAACAAATGCAAAAGATATAAGACAAAGATTAGAACAAGGCCGTGCTGCACCTATTAAGAAAAACAACGAGTATGTTCAAAGACAACAAACATAGAAAGAAGGAAAAGGTTGCTCAAAGCATATATATGGAACACAGCACTTTGAAACTTGGACAGTATGGAAGCGGACAGGAAAATGATTGAAGCCTTTATAGTGCTACTAACGTATGATGAAGGTATCATAGACAAACAAAGTTAAGGGCAAAAAGGTTCTAGAAATGGTATATGCAGAAAGAAATATGTTGGAAAACAGTAAGAAATATGAGTGGTAGGATTAGGGGTCACATACTAAGGCATGAGAGAATTAGTGCGGAGTATATTTGAAGCAGAATTAGAAAAAGGAGAAGAAGATGTAGACCTAGGTTAGACTATTGCACACAGATAGTTAAAGATGTAGGCAATGAGATTTCAGGGACTATGTAAGCTAGTGTAGAATATAAATTAATGGAGGTACCCGTCTAACCAGTTCCAAGACGGAAAACTTAAGGACGAAAAGAAAATTGTACTTAAACCTGATGATTATTACGAACAACTAGTGTTGGTTTTGCTGTATTCTTAACTAACGTTGATTGCGCGAAATGATGTATTGGAAAACTATAAATTCGGTAAATGAATAAGTGTTCGGGGATCTTGGTAGCCACAGGTTGCTTAACCCCCTTCACGCACCACTAAATATAGGTGAAATACGGTGTATATCTAGAAAACAATAGAAGGGTAACCGAGACGTATCTAAGCAGTGGAAATTTGTAGGCTATCTCAAAATAGAAATCAATGTAGGTACGCGTCCAACCAGTTTCAAGACGGAAATGGTAATGGCGAAACAAATAATTGTGCTTAAGCCTGATGATTATCATAAACAGGTACAGGTGTTGCTTTTGCAATACTTTCAACTAATGTTGATTGTGCGAAAGGATTTACTGGAAAAATATTAATTTGGCAATGTCTAAGTATTGGAGGACCTTGGTAACGGCAGGTTGCTAAGCCACCCTTCACATGCTACTCAGTATCGATGAAATGAAGTATATTTTTTGAAAACAATAGAAGAGGAACCGATCTGTATCTGTATAAAAAGGAAGAATTGCTATCTTCGAGAACAACAACATAGAAACAAAAAAAAGTTGTTGAAGCATATGTGTGGAACATTTCAGTGTACGGGTATGAAATAATGACAGTAGGAGAGGCAGACAGATAAAAAATTGAAACTTTTTGGGATAAAATCTTTCAAATTTATGATGATAATAGTATGGACAAACAAAGTTAATAACAAAGAGGTTCTAAAAATAGCAGTGGAAGAAAGGCATCTGTGGAAAATAAAAAAATATATAGGAAAAATAGAAAAACAAGTCCCGTTCTTAGTCATTTGGGGAATTGTGCGGGATATATTTCAGGCAGAAATAAAAAAGAGAGGTAGGATTAGACCTCGATCGGACTATCGCACGCAGATAGTGAAAGATGTATGCTGTGGGAATTTCGGAAAAACGTGAGTTAAGTTTCGTGGCTGGGAGCGGCCCTTTTTAAAAAACCATTTTCAACTTCTTAACAATTTTATTTATTTATACAGAGTTGACTTGGAATTTTGACAAATTAGTTTTAATTTTACTCTAAGTCGAAATACATTAATTAATTGTACAAAGATTAGTAATCCAACGAACTGCAATGTTAAAGCTGAACGATGCATTTACTGTCGTCGACTGGGGCTCCCGGGTTTTTTATAATATCCCTACCCCCTCACATGGATGTGGGAACTTGTAGATTTCATGTCTGCTTATTCTCTACTCTATTCATTAATACATTGTTGCGATCTTAACTCTAAGCAATCTTGATACGTGACCGTCTGCGACCTCCTGTGACCTGACATCTGCAGTGTCACTTATCGTCTGTGCTACAAAGTAGCGCTTCCGTTCCCATGAACATTAATAAACTGTATAAATTGTCCTTCATTTACAATGTTGCACTTCACTTAGCTCATTTCTTATAATTTCTAATAATTTCTTAATTCTTCTATTTCAATTGGGGGATTACATAACTCGTGTAGGTTAGCTCGAAATAAGAAACGATCTATCTACGGGTGTAACCAGCTCCAGGACTAGAAACTTAATTATGATAATATATCTATATGGGGCCAAAACGAGCTGTTGAGTGCTCTTTATTGTATTAATTTAGCTTTTGGAAGTTATAATTTTATCACACGTGGAAGTATTCAAAACCCTTATCCTTATGGTTCTTCGATATGCAATTAATTCATTGGTTGTTATTCGAAGTACAAGATCTACTCTCTATAGCCGTTAGGATGAAAAGCTGGTTCTCAACCTAAGATATATCTCTTAACTGGAAATATTTTGATTGGTGTGTTAGCCTTTGTTTTGAATCCTATGTTGGAATTATTTGCCACATTTGTTAATTCACGAATTATTGAATTTCCACAGACTACATATTAGTGTAATTATGAAACAAATAGCTTTGATAACTAAAATTAATATGTGGAATATTACAACATTTCTAACACTTGTATAACTTTTATCGTCAAAACAACTGTTGTCACTTTGACACACCTGTTGTAGAATGCTTTAAAATAGTTTTAGTAGACACTCAAAATTAAATGAAATGTGCTGAGCAATTGTAGTTAACATATTTTATGAATCACACGTTATCTTCAACAGATCTGTAGGAGACCTTAAATAAAAAAAAAGCTATAAATTTTTTTCTTGAATGCAACTCATTACTAATGACTATTGCTGGAATGAATTTTAAATAACAGACTTTTGTAAGAAACCTGATTGTCGAATTCAAGGTCTTGTGTATTATTGTAAATGCCTTAAACTGAAATTTTTTGACAATACATAAAAATTAAGCTACCGTAAGAATTATTCTTGTAAGTTTATTATTATAAGAAAGTTTTTGAGAAACCCTATAAGTACGAAAGTGTAGCAGATGGTTGCACGTTACCGTTTGAAGTTTAATATGATTAAATTGATTAAATCCTGTATTTTTATATTTAGGTAAAGTACCACAGATTGTCTATTTTTGATTAATAAATTGTTGTTATTTATAACTTTAAACTAAGAACGGACCATAGGATCTGTTCCTTTTATTCGAGCCTAAGGTTGATGAAACATGCGGGTTTCTGCGTTTTCACTGGACTTTTAATTTTAGAAGTATAAACGTTGTGGCACCCATAACTTTTGTCTTTAACTATACCAAAACATAATTCGCCCTTGGCCCATTCTCATACAAAAATACAAACTAATCTCCAGAGTTAGCCGTATTGATTTACAGGGAGTTTTCTTTTTACTCTTAGCCGATTTTCATCTATCCTTACACTAAGAAATTTTTATATTCACAAACTCCCGTGTACTTCAGGCATGTCACGTATTAGAAAATCGCCTCTTGCAAGGGCTTCCATAAATTGTGTTCAATCTTCTACGGATACACTCTTAATCACCCTGGCAGAGCAGTATATGTTACACCAGCACCGAAAACGTGTCGGGCCGTTTGCACTTCACTAGTGGGGTTTTATGTTATAAGCTTGTTTAGAAATAACTGCCTAATTATAAATTATTTTGAAAATTAGGTGTTTTAAAGAATCTAGTACATGTAAATAGATAACTTTAATTCCGTAGCGCACACAGTATGAACTTCGTTAGAATTAATATATCTATATTTGTGCTCTACACATACCTTTGGAAGGTACTATGTATATAACGAGAATGTGTAGTAGTGTAAATAAAGCTCATCACTCAATGGTAGCCATATATTTTCCTTCATTATACCTCTACGTTAGATTTTCTATTATAAAATGTACCTAAATTAGAAATTATTCTGGTGGTAAACATTAATTAATTTTAGGAATATACGTTGAAAGCGTTGTATATTAGACTTTCCAATTTTCAACACTAAAATGTACGTAAACAATCAACCTTAATATTTAAAATTTGACCGTGTACTAAAAGCAGTAATACTACCAAAGTAGCACTAAAATTATTAGGTTCCACGATAACCATAGGAGTCAAAGCAAATTTTAAATTAATTTCCAGTGTACGTTTGACAACGATCTCTCGCTCTTTAAAACAATAACAGGGAAACAACTGATGCGAATGTGATTACAACTGGTATGCGGAGTTGTAAACTCTGAATTCGCAATTCGAATCCCAGACAACAGCTTGACTATAAAATTATCACCACTATCGGGATTTATCCGCAAAGCGGGCGCATTGTTCTTTCAATCATTTCAAGGTTGTTGATTTTGTGACCTCATGATTTTTGTATACTTCAGTAATGTAAATTAAAATATACCTGGAAATTTATACTTTGTATCTATAAACAACTAAAGCTACCGATAACAGTTCTAACAATTTGTATTAAATATCATGTAGCATAAATTGACACTGTATTTCAGCGTACTCCAAATTATACTTTTTTCTTGCTTCCAATAGGACCTTATAAGATGAATAAGGGTCGCTAAGCTTGCGACCACGTCCCCAATGCTTTACCCGAAGATACTACATTGGGTTTAAACGCGAAAAAAACCTGCTCCAAATGTAATCTAACTTTAAATTAATCGATCCTAAACAAAAATTTACAGCCTAAAACTAACACTAAAAATAGGGTTTAAATAATAGTATCTCTAGCATTGTTTTTGAAGTGTATCCGGTCAACAACACACGAGCAAAAGTGAAAGGTAGAGGGACCCGTAACACCGGATAGCAGCTGCCAGCTCCAAATCTAAAAATGGATTCAAATTTCTAAATATTCGCCACTACAAACGTGCTTGTTCAAGATTATTGCATAATTTGCTTGTTAATATAAATCAATGCTTATGCCAATACAGTTACAGCAATTTTTATACATACCTCTAATGTAAATTTATTCAGCATCTGAAGATCTAGTCGTCTCCATACATCTATTTGTTACTTACTGCTAGAGAAGATGGATAATATGCACCGCAAAAGTCCTGGTGGGTATGCACGTTCGGGGGAAAGGGGGGTAAGGGGGTCACAATCACTATTACTTTTAAGTCCTGGGGGGGGGGGATGCGCGGTTTCACTCTATTTTATTTTTTTGTTTATTTTATTAATTTAATTTAAGTAGGGTTGTCAGATTTATTTTGTTATTATTTATTTGTTTTTGTTTATTCCCCATTACGATTTTCCGCGCGTATAAGTTGAGATAGTGATTGTTTTAGTGGTGTAGGAGTTTGTCGTTCATATTAAGACATATCAGCCGAGTGTCCTAACTCTGGCACGACCATTTTCCTTTCAACTTCCCTATTTGCAAGATTCATAATCTACTTTACAAACCTCCGTCCAAACTGATGCTGCGTACACTATTGCCGGCTCTTTTGCTCCGGCGTAAACTGTCTTAAGTGATTTGTCCCTGCAACCCCAGTTTATTTTCGAGACCGCCATCATTTTACTTGATAATTCGCTGCCCTTACTTTTTACGTACTGTACGTGCGTTTTCCAATTTACTTTATTATCTATCTTGACACCTAGGTACGTGATGGCTTCTCTGATTGGGATACCCCCCCACCAGCTCTAGTTTAGGGGATCGCTGTCCAGGTTTCGTCTCGCAATAGAGCGTCTCCGATATCGACTTGTTAAATTTTAATTTTACCGCCTTCGACCATTCGTGCAACTTATTTAGCGCCTCGTTTGGTTTTGTTTGCATGTCCATTAATAATCGCGATTTAGTAATTAAAAGCATATCATCCACAAACCCAACGACCAAACATCCTGTGAGCAACTTGACCCTAAAGATGCTCTCATACAGCAACTTCCAGAATGTGGGACCAGAGCATGACTCCTGCGGGCATCCCCTTTCCACTTTGCGCAACAAACTTCAACCGGAATTTTAACCTGTGCCAATCACCCCGAGAAATAACTCTTGACCAAAGACATCAAGTTTCGCGGACAACCCCTACGATCTAACTAGCAAACGATTAATGCCACCAGGCAACATCAAATGCTCCTGAAATGTCCAAAGCAACAACAACACAGTATTCTTTAGCATCTCTCGCCTGCTTAATTTCACCGACAACGAACTCTAACGCGTCGATAGTCGACTTCCCCCCATGAAACCAAACTGTCGATTACTAAAACTGTCTCGCATTAAGTGCGCACGCGCGCGGTAATAACTCAATACAAAGCTTCCCCCAGTACCGGTAACAAGCTAATTGGACGATAGCTGCTCGGGTCTGACGCATCTGCCTTTTTAGGTTTAGGGGGAAATTTCACATTCTAGACTTTCCAGCAACGCGGAAATACGCTCTGTTCTCAACAAAGATTAAACAACCCGGCAAAGACACACGAGGCTAACAGGCACGGCTCCAGAGCTGCGTCTGAAGTGACTCCATCATGCCCCGCTGCTTTCTAAGGGTTCATCCTCCTACGAGCCCATACGACTTCGTAAACTAGGACTGCTTTATGGGCACCTGTTCCAGGCGCATCTGTAGCTTCCCGACGTACTAAATCGTGCTACCCCTCATCCTTTTCGGATTAATTCGATAGGAAGAATTTTTCTAGCAAACATTCCGCCGTGGTTTTAAAACCTTCCGTGTATTCGCCATTTGTTTTCTTTATATTACCAAGCAGGGTTTTCTTTTGTTCTCCTTTTATTATGCGGTACGCGGTTCCCATGGTTCTTTCTCGGAGTTACGCGCCCAGAATTCTTTAAATTTATTCGTTCGCGCTTCTTTTATTAATATTTTATATTCGCTGTTACTTTGTTTATATTCGATTCTCCGTTGTTTTCTTATTTCTGCCAAGGCGCGTTGATAAAGTCGCCTTAGGTAGGCGTTTCTGCCTGCTTGGCGGTTAGTTCCCAGATACACCAAGGTACGCTTTCTTTAAACGTTTTCTTTCGCAGCATGGAGTACGACGACGCGTCTACTACCGCGTCGTTTAATTTTTTCACGAGTGTTTCTATTTCGCCGGCCTCTCGGCAGTTTAATAGCTCGTTCTCGAAAGCGGGGATAATTTCTTCAAATTTTTGTTTAAACCGTTCCCAATTTGTTTTTCTATTACAGATTCGCGGAAATGTAGTTAGCTGCTCGTTTGCGCTTGCTTTTGTTTGAGCATCCCATGTTATTAATTTATGCTTCGAGAGCGCTACCTTGCCCGATCTTAATTCCCAATTACAAATGATCCCTAACATCTCGTGCGAGGCTGCAGTAATACCTATAAAACTGCTACTTCTATTCCACTCAAATATAGGTGAATCATTAATGTTTATCACACTATGATCCCATTCCGTCAAAAGATCGAGAACCTGCGAGCCTCTATCGTTTTCGATAGGGCTACACCATAACGGCAACTTGAAATTGAAATCTCACCCGGTGATTACATTTTTATTTCTGCCAATTTTACGAAGATGCCCTCTATTTGATTAACTAGGTCCTCGATTTGGGGATTTTTCCGCCGGGAATTGACCAGCGTAAGGTACGCACTTATTACGTAGAACGTATTTAGTCCCGTTTTTATTTCGGACGTTGTTAACAACTCGTTTGACAAATTAGTTAATATAATTCCGGCGCACGTCATATTATTTATTATTACTCCGTTAGAGGGTGGTACACTATCCGTGTTCATAACGGTATCCCCCTCCCAAAACCTGTTATTTTGTGGCTATATAGGTGCGGTTCCAGTATAAGTCCGATGTCGATATTGTTTTCGATGAATAACTTTACGAATTTATTTGTTGTCCCTTTACCTTTCCCGAGATTTAGTTGCGCGAACTTAATCTTCTCATAGACTTTCTTTTATTTTCACAGACCGTAATCGATGATACGTGTGATTGCGTTCTTCAGACGCAGCATCGTGGAGCATCTACTCAACTTGTCATGGCGCGCATCGACCTTTGCGCTACCACCAGTTCTGTCGTTTGTCCTTGCACAAACCATACAGCGGGGGACTACATTCCGGCAAAGCTTGAACTCATGCCCGGCCTGGGCACAGTTACCGCAGCACTGTACCTTCTCCCTGCAATCCATCGATGTATGGCCGTACTCGTAGCACCAAAAGAACTACGTTACCGAGAAGTGGTCCCAGGCTCTTACTCTTCGCCAGCTGAGGTTGATAGTATTAGCTATTATGCGCCTTTAAAGTTTGAGGGTCACTTCAAACACTACGTTAGCGAAGGAATCCCTAGAGCCCTTTCCGCCAAACCTGAACCTCTCTCTCAGGTGGTCTTTAAGCTTTAAATCGCTGAAGCGGGGATTCTGACTCGCTATCAACCACACGAGCTCTTGAGTCTTCATTTCCGCTTCAAGCCCCGGAAGAACGCCCCGTGGACGCTTCTTCTCGATCGCCTACTAGTTTTTTGCAATTCCCGCCGACCTTTGGCTACAATTTCTTCGCATCTTTACGACCTGCGCACTCCAGTACAACACCGCCCCTACGTGTCGGACTAGCTCCGACCACAACAAACCCATCACGAGCGGGATCGATCTTTTTGTTCAAGGTCGACATTACGTCCTCTTTCTCACTAAGCGTGGCGTCGAACTTAACTGCAAACGTTGGTGTTGCACCTGCAGCAACTGCAGCATACGACACCTTCCGCGGCATCACCACCTCCTAACTCCAGGGACCCTGCTGACTTGACACAGCAATAACCCCCGCTGGACTTCCCTCAACAACGCTAGCTCTCCCGGAATCGTCTACGCATAGCCACAACTCCCTAACCTTGCCTATAAGCTGATTCGTCTCATCGCAGATATCATCCACGACGTGCTGAATCGCTTTTCTCTGATCCATTACGATCGTGGCGGAAGTCGTCGGCAGCTTCCCGCAGATGGACGCGTGTGCCTTTCTCGCCGTAAACTTCAAAACTCCAGCTCATCGAAGTCGCTAGCAGCAACGCTACCATTGCTGCTAGTCAACATCTTGCGTTGGCCCTTAAAGCTGAGGGTAATTTCGGCGTTGCATCCACCGTAGGACGCTCCGACTCTCCCGGCACGACCGCCGCAGGCATAAGTTCTTCCCTAAAGTCTCAACTTCCTTCTGCGACTCTATCATAACATTCGTCAACGTAACCTTAAGGTTTTTCCCCCTTATACCTACCCCAGCCTCCGACCTCTTCTTTCTCGGCAACGGCTCCTCGTCTCGGCGGATCACCATTCTGGCAAAGCTAACAACAAAAAGACAACCAACGAAAGACGCAACTCAAAAAACGACCTAACCGTTACGACACTAAAAGAACGCAAAGATCAGATAAACCCCTAAGCGTCACGAATATCAGCAACGGCAAAACACGTCCAATAAAGATACTTTGATTGAAGATAAGCGTAAACAACCCTGTATTTATTTTTTTACTTAAACTTCAATCCGCCAAATTAAATGTCAAATTTAACAAAAATACGATAAATACTAAACGTCAAAATAACAACAAAGACAAAATAAAATCGCTATCCCAAAAAAATACCACGATTAAAATTGTACTGTAAATAAAATTGTATTTATTTATTAAAATTTTTAAACCTCCAAATTAAATTTTATATTTAAAAAATGCAATTACATCTAAAAATAAAATTTATAAAATACTCGACTTTAAATTTGAATATAGAAACAAACAATAAAAAAACGTGCTATTGGAACGTAATACCGGTAACGCACTAATCACGTATATACTCAGTGCCTGGTACAAACTTCAAGTGATACACCACTAATTTCACCAAAAGATCGACTAAAGGAATCTTTAAGTACGCGAAGTCTTAAAATATGGAATATTTTTATATAAATTATTTCAAAATTTACGGTGTTTAAGTTATTTATTTAATTTAAAAAGGGTCTACGTTTTGGTTTTTGAATTATTATTTTATTATACGCGCAGTATAAAATATTTACACACTTATTTATGGTTTTACACGGTGTTTACTCGATTTACGCGGTTTTTGCTTAAATTTATTGAAAACGCCTTTTAAATTATTTTGAATTTATTTTTGTGTATTTGTTTATTAGATTTACGATTTTTTAATCCAAAATTTAATTTTGTTAGATTTAAACGCGTATTTTGGTCAGAATTTAAGTTAAAAACGCGATTTATTTATTATTTATTCGATAAAAAAAAATTTTTAATTTTATTTACTGCCCCTGTATTAAAAATTAATGCCACACAATAACAAAATTAAACACAATAAATAACAAAGCTTCAAATATAAAAAAAAAACCGTATATAAAAACTTACTTGTTGCTGCAGAAGCGTGAGCTCCGTGAAACATATCCGCACACTTCAACAGTTAACTAGAAAGTCTTTCCAATGAGACGCTTTAGCCACTATAATCACGTGTCAAAGATCACTGATAATCATTACCTGCAATATTTACGATACTAAGGTGTTTCTTAAAAAGACGAATACACTATTCTGTTATTAATTCAACTACTTATGTTGTATTGGATTAGTTTACACACTGAAGCGAGCATGCATAAACGTACCGTCGCGCGCACTAACGCATATACATACGTAAGCGCAGTGCCACATAAACATGGTCACATTCGTACATGAAAACGCACAGGAATACGTACAAGCGCGCTTGCACATATGCACACACACTCAAACTCGGTCTTCGGTGCGCACGCGCCTTTAAGCACAGGGTTGGTATTAACCTATTTTTATTTACTACTTTTAAACATGTGTTTGACGACTAATCATAGGACCTCTTACTGCTATAAACTCTGGAAATAAGTATGTGTATTTATATAAACCTATACAGTTTGACATCCATGACCTTGTATCGTGATTTATCAAACACCCTTTTAAATGTGTATGTACGTACACACATACACACACGCTAAGATGCACACCTGCAGACATACATATGCGTAGAGAATATCCACGCACACACACATAGACATGTACAGACCTACACAAACAGTTACGTACACACGTAACACTCATTTGTCTCACACGTAAAATCCAAACATACATACACACATGAACACAGGACACACGCTGTTACTTGCGCACATAGATATACAAGAAGCACATACATAAACATAAGTACGAGCAAACATACACAAATACATGAACACGCACATACACCCGCACACGTACGCTCATCGCCTATGCGCGTTTATCATACTATTTATTGGTGATAGCTTATTTCAGCTTTGTTTACCTAGAGATATGCACTGAAAAGGTAGAAAAGAAACATAATATTCTATATCACAGGGTGTCGCCTTTTATGAACATTGATTATATTTGGTATCGTAAGCTGCATCTCTAGTTTATCTTGATTTATGGAACACGCCTGACAAAACCACACACATACAGGTGCACGCACGTACGCACAGTCACACACACAACACAACGCACATACACGTACGCATAGACGCGTGCACGCGCATACGCAGACATATACACTGACCCTCGGTCACATAGGTACACGAGTACATTGACACATGCAAATACACGGCACACGCGGATCCGATCGTACGCGTGTACATACACACACACACACACTTGTGCGCGCGCACAGACACTCAAGGATACACACACGACTATACACACCCGTGTACACGTACGCACAACCAGCACACTCGCACTCACCTTTAATACAATGTTAGTGACTGCCTGTCTCAGCGTCGTCCTTTTAGGCATAAGCTCTTACTCGAGTGCTCAGAAATCTTTACAACGTTATAAAAGCTAAAAGGAGAGCAACATTTTATATTACATACTGTGCCTGTTTTGAAGTTGTACACCGTATATCAAGATTACCTTCGCTCATAGAATGAAGATACGACATATCCGTCTTGCATCTGTTTCTGATTAAGTTTATGGATTAAAGTTACATCGCTGTTCTGCGTAACTTTGTATAATCGCTTTAGAGCTGCTGGAATGGCGGTAATTTTTGCGCCTTTCGCTGTATCAGAGTTACGTAACGTTAGAGTTATCTTCTGAAGGAGGACCGAAAACCAAGACATTTATATAGTAGCAAATAAAAAATACAAATTCTTGATGATGCATATGTGTTAGCAAGGTTTATGTAGTATATTAATATCAAGTTATCCGAATTTATTGGAGTGCACTAAACGTAGTTTCTGGAGATTAAAATTTATGGCTGACAAAACAGGAATGGCGTGTCTCTACTACCTATCATAAAGCAGAGCAACATCTTTTCATCAAGTGCGTACCGCGGTATAGTTACGTCAGATGTATATCTAACATTTAACACTTCATGTTCTGTAACCCTTGCAGTCATGGAAGGTGATTTTAGACAGGCTGCTTTCAAGTAAGCGCTTACTCTAGAGATGGAGATCGCACAAGCTGCTACCGTTGAATTTCCTTTTGACTTTCATAAGCTTATTAAATTTAGAATACTAAAGCCTTATAGAGATCCCTTGACGCTCGTGTTACTAACACATTCTATTAAAATCAGGATTGAGAACGGCAATTTAATGATGATAGTAAAAGCTGCAATCCATTCCATGAACAACAGTGTATTTGACATGTCAGATATTAGTAATATAATTACTGAATTTTAGCTAACATCTGTTGAATAGATATTTATTTAACATACGATGGTTGTCGTAGATTCTTTGAGAAATGCATTGTAATAATAATAAAATAAACAAGAAACGGGTAAGGCAGGGATGTGCCATATCCCCGTTAATTTTTAACTCGTACATCGAAGAGACAATGAATACTGTTAAATGCGGGAAGACATTTAGAATTACTATGCAGGGACAGAAGATTGATATGCTTAGATTTGCACACGATATAGCGGTATTAGCATCAAGCAAAGAAGGGTTACAAGCAGCTCCTAATGAAATAGAAACAATTCTAAAAGAGATATACGGTAGGAAAATTAACAAAAATAAAACTAAAGTACTAGTATGCAAACGAATGGAAAATATATCAGAAGCTAGAATACAAATAGGAAACGAAAACTTACAAGAGGTTAAGAATTTCTGCTACCTAGGAAGTCATATAACGCAAGATGGGGAAAGAGCAAAAGATTAGCACAAGGTCGTACTACGTTTAACAAGAGATAGCAATTACTGTTCAAAGACAACAAACATAGAAACAAGGAAAAGATTGCTGGAAGCATATGTGTGGAGCACAGCACTGTACGGCTGTGAAACTTGAACAGTCGAAGAAGCAAACACGTAAAAGATAGAAGCCTTTGAATTGTGGTGCTACAGATGTATGATAAAGATATTGTGGACAGACAAACTTAAAAAGAAAGAGGTTCGAGAAACGGTGGGGGAAGAAAGAAATATGTGGAAAACAATAAAACATAGGAGAGATGATAGGCCACATACTAGGGCCTGAGGGAATAGCGTGGAGTATATTAGATGCAGAGAAGGAAAAGATGAGGTAGTGGTTAGATTATTGCACACAGATAGTCAAAGATGTAGGCTGTGGGTATTTCAGGGAAATGTGTAGGGTAGCTCAGAAGAGAAATCAATGGAGGTACGCGCCCAACCAGTTCAATGACAAAAAACTTTGTGATGACAAAAAATAATTGTACTTTAACCTGATGATTATTATCACCAACTACAGGTGTTGGTTTTCCAATATTCTCAACTAATGTTAGTTGTGTGAAAGAATTTTCTTAAAAACTATTGATTTGACAAATGTTTGTGTTGGGGGATCATGGCAGCCGCAGGCTGCCTAACCCCTTTTACATACAATTGATTATCGATGAAAAGGGCATATACAGGGTGCCCGATTCCTTACACGTTGTGTGGGTAACTCTGTTATTTGTGACATTGGAGAAAAGGTTAAATAGGGAAAGTAGTGCAGTTTTTAATGCCGAGTTCAGCCATGAAAAGATAATTAACATACAGGGTGTAGCAAAAGCGTTATACCAAAATAACGAAATTTTAATCTTTTTTGTTTTGCTTCGTGGTTTATTTATTTTGATAGATACAGCAAAACGTTGTAAATGTTTTTTTTGCATTATTTTAAAAGTGTGAGGGTTTTTATTAATTAGGGGCGCGGTAGATTATTTATTCGGTTAGCTTTATGATAATCTCAGGGGTAGGCTTCGTAAATACTCCCTGTATGTTTGTTGTGGTTTGTTTAGCATTCTTCTTAATTTTCTTTGGGAATTAAACCACTCATAGTTTTTAAAATCTACTTTTACGTTTCGATCCATGACCTAGGTCATCTTTAAAATAAAGCACACACGTAGTAACTATTTTTAATTAATGAAACTCAACCGATAAACATATAAAACTTAAGTGAGTGTTTACACATTCTCACAAACTATACACTTTATACAAAAAGTAATGAACAATAATAGTTTGTATGGTATCTTAATATACAAAAGAAGCCGACTCATACCCGAAAACGCGAGCACGCAAGAGTCGCTTCATCACGCCACAACGACTTAAACGATACTCTTCGATACACTACCGATAGCAGACGCCACAGCACTGCGGAGCGTATATTCCCAACAGGTGAGGGTCGCGTGGTCTATCATAAAAGATATGTTACACTCTCTCCCTTTGACCTCTAAGCCGTCTCGGCGAGGGGTCAACAACAACAGAACATTTCTTTTTTCTAGGTCTGCCACGTTTCCGAATTGGAACTACTGGTGGTGCATCTTCTAAACCATGGTAAGTCGTTAACGCTGACGAATGGTATACACCGAGGGGCACTTTAGAGTTTTTCAAATCAGCGATTTGATACGAAGTAGGCGAAACCTTTTTTATAATGACATAAAGCCCATCTTTACGTGGATGCAATTTTGAAGTAACCTTTTTTAAAGCATTACTTTGAGTATGAGTGGTGACCATAACTTTATCATTTACGTTGTAATCAGGATTTGGATTTCTTTTCCTGTCAGCATATATTTTCTGACGATCCTGTTGCATTTCATGCGTTTGTTTGGCTTCAACCCAGGTTCGAGCCATTTTCTCTAAAAAGGGCGTGATCTGCGGCACACAGTTTTCCGACTGTACCACTACGCGAAGATCGTTTTGAACCTGATCTGGAGTTCTCAGCTCCCTACCAAACGTGAGAAAAGCAGCGGTATAACCAGTGCTTTGACTATAAACCGAATTCATAGCAAACCGAATCACAGGCAATTTATCAACCCATGAAGCGTGGTCTTCTTTTACAAGAATAGCCAAGCGAGGCTTTAAGTCTCGGTTTTTCCTTTCAACAATATTTGCGGCAGGATGATACAACGGTATCAAGTGCTGTTTAATTCCTAAACAATGGCAAACTTTTTGCATAACATCTGATACAAATTGTGTACCGTTATCACTTGTTATTTTACGAGGTATCCCATACCTAAAGAAAACTTCATTAACAAGTACTTTAGCGCATTCATGCGCGGTAGCACGCACTAGAGCAAATAGCTCAACCCATTTAGTACTAGGATCTTTCACAATTAAAATCCACTTCTCCCCATTAACCGATTCGGGAAGAGGTCCAAACAGATCAATTGACAGCACTTCAAACCTCTGATTGTACACAGGGGTTTGAACTAAACCAGCAAGTTTTTGATTACTTGCTTTGTACCGTTGGCACTCCAAGCACGACTTAACATAATCATAAATGTATCGGCGCATACCAACAAAATAGTACACTTTCATAATTCTTTGTAAGGTACGTTCAGCACCGTAATGGGCAGCAGTTGGTGCATCGTGGTACTCTTTCAGTACACGGGCTCGTTTATGAGCAGGGACCACTAATTGTGCTTCATCCCATCCTTTTCAGAATTATAATGATATAAAATACCATTAGTCATGATGTAACCACAATCAGTCCATTTTGTGAAATCATGACATGAAACGTCTTCAAACGTACGAATTATTTTAGCTAATTCTTCGTCTTTCAACTGCTCAGCACGAATGTCTGCAGCAGTTCTCGTGGGCATGTCAACTGTAACCAAGCACACATCACACGCGGTTTTGGTATCATGTCCACACGGTGGACGAGATAAACAATCGGCAATAAAATTACAACGACCTGGTATGTAATCAATCCGAATGTTATAACTTTGAATCATTAATGCCCAACGCGCAAGTCGACCAGTAGGCGACCGTAAGCTTAACAACCACTTCAGAGCTTGATGGTCAGTAGTAACTATTACTGACGATGTGTTTAGGTAACCTCGAAATTTATTCAGGCTTCATACAACACAAAGAGCTTCGTGTTCGGGGCAATTATAATTTCTTTCAGCAGACGTCAATGATCTTGACGCATATTCTATTGGGTGTTCATCAGGCCCTTCCCCTTGCATTAAAACAGCGCCCAAAGCCTACGCAGACGCATCAGTTCTTAAAATGTATGGTTTCGTACCATCATTTTGCTGTAAAATTGGGACAGTAACAAAAGATTTTTTTTAAGGAATCAAAAGCATTTTGATGACTTTTTTTCCAAACCCATTTAACATTTTTCTTTGTGAGGTCAGAAACAGGTTTAGAAATTTCAGCAAACCCTTCAACAAAACGTCGATACCATGAGCAAGTTTGTAAAAACGATTGCACATCTTTGACATTGCGTGGTTTAAGCATATTAGTAATAGCAGAAGTTTTTTCTGGATCAACCTCAATTCCATTCAGTGTGATAACATGACCTAAATATTTTATGCTTGAACAAGCAAAAACACATGTTTCCCTATTGAGAGTTAACTTAAATTGTTTTAACCTTTCGAAAACTTTTTCCAAATCATTAAGATGTGAGTCAATTGTTTCTGACAGTACTAAAAGATCATCCAAATATGCTAAAATCAGCATATCTACCAGTCCACGTCTAAATATATCAATTAGCCTTTGAAAAGTAGCTGGGCCGTTTCGTAAACCAAACGGCATTACTTTATAACGAAACATACCAAAAGGACACACGAAAGCAGTTTTATCTCGATCTGATTCGCGAACACTAATTTGATGATAACCAGATCTTAAGTCTAAAGTCGACATAAAAAATGTACACTTTGTGGCATGTTACAAATCATCCATACGAGGCAATGGATACGAATCCGGTGTAGTAATAGCATTAAGTTTGCGGTAATCTACACAAACACGAGTTGAACCGTCTTTCTTTGGCACAAGGACCACTGAGGCGGCCCAGGGTGATTCACACTCTTCAATTACGCCTTCACTAAGCATTCTATCGATTTCTTTGCGCATAATTTCCTTATTAGAGGGTGACATACGGTATGGGGGAACAGCAATAGGCGGGTGATCCGCTGTTTCTATTCTGTGTTCCGTAAATGGGGTGGTCCCTCCTCCTAGTCGGAAAATATTTTCGTTTGCTTTGAGTAAGTGGTCTAAACGAGAAACTTGGGAAGCATCAAGCATGGTTTCTTCGTTAGAACGTAACGCACTAATGGAATTTATAGCAATGTGCGGCTTGCAAAATTTATTACAAATTTCTGTTTTGCGTTGTCTGCAAAATTCCACGTACGGTTTCAAATGTCTAAAACAAGTTTTGCGTCCTCGAGAAAATCTATGCCAAATAAGATCAAGTTGTTCTTAGCATGAGGTAAAACAATGAAAGATGTGTTAATGGAACGACCACTTAGAAAAACATTTACATTGGTTACTAAGATATTTTGAAACGAAGTGCTTCCGTCAGCAAGTTTAACCGTAACTTGATCTTCGTAAAATTTTTGACCTTTTGCCAACAAGGCTTTATGCAATGAGTCGCTAGCAACACTTTGTTTTGCAGCAGTATCTATAATACCAGTGCCAGACATACCTAATATTTGCACATATAAAGTAGGACGAGGGCGGGGTTTAACCAGCCTATCTTTTAAATATATACCACAGAATTCCATGGAATTCACTTTTTGCGTATTTTCTGTAGTTTTACATTTCGGACAGTTAGCGCGACTATAACCCGGGTTTCCACAACCAAAACACGAAATAGGGTTAGCACTGATTGTATTATTTACTTGAGCAGTCTTTTTGCGAGCTAATTTACGACAATCATCTGTTTTATGACCAAATGTCTTACAGTAACCACATCGAACATTGTGGGTTGATTTCGTATTTTTAGAAATTACTTTATCCACTGATTTATAAGTTTCAGCGCGATCAATACGTTTTTCCACGAAAGTCTCTTCAATCAAACGCGCGCGTTCCAAAAGTTCAGTAAAAGAATTAACACTATTCCGAGAAATTTTCTGATGTATCTGAATATTTAAAAGCCCATACACCATATCTAACTGTATAGCTTCACTTAAAGTGTTAACCGGTAAATTTTCCAAAATATTACGACATTGACAAACGAAAACGTCCGTCGGAATGCAAGCATCTTGCTCCCGAGAGAATAATTCTCTATAAACACGATATGGAGGTTTTTTAGGTCCAAACGTGGTACGTAATAAAGCTAAAGCATCAGTCCAATTGTTTACATCGGCTTTCACTCCTTGCCACCAAGACGATGCAAATCCACATAAAAGCATAGGAAGTCCACGAAGAGCATTAGAATCATTTACTTGCGAACAATCTTTGTAAACTTCAATTGCGTCAATAAATGCGTTCACATCTGTGCTTTTTTTACCATCAAAACGCGAGAGACACTGTAAAAAGTTTTCCCATGCGCTGATGGAGGGTTAACATTATTAATATTTATATTTACACTACGAATGCCTTGTAATAATGCTTCAAACTGTTCCTTCGACAAGGTCACAGATTCACTCGTTGAATAGTTCATGTTTGTGGAAGTTTGTTTACTTCTTAAAAAATAATCGTGTGACATACGAATTTCTAAATAAAATTATCAAAATAATTAAAACTCGTAAAACATTCTTAAAATCAGCTCAAATATTCACATATTATTTAACACAAAGTTTCGTATTTCATACAAACAAAATTTCATAAAGACAAAATTTCAAAAATTTTTATGCTGAACATGTACACTGTAGTACATCAATGAAAAAAGAATAAAATGCTCTTCTATCAGAACTACCGCCAATTATGCTTTCCATTTAAAAAAACATAACCTCACTTATTTACTCGAACATGACCAAACAAATAAGTTTATCTTATTCTCCTTTTAAGATAATGTAAAAAACATCTACAACGTTTTACTGTATCTATCACAATAAATAAACCACAAAGCAAAACAAAAAAGATCAAAATTTCGTTATTTTGGTATAACGCTTTTGCTAAACCCTGTATGTTAATTATCTCTTCATGGCTGAACTCGACATTAAAAACTGCACTACTTTCCCTACCTAACCTTTTCTCTAATGCCACAAATAACAGAGTTACTCATACAACGTGTAAGAAATAGGGCACCCTGTATATGTTGTATATATATATATATATATATATATATATATATATATATATATAGGCTGTAGGAATATCAGGAATTTGTGTAGGCAGTTCGAAGACGGAAAACCTAATGACAAAAAATAATTGCACTTAAACCTGATTGTTATTATAAACAACTACAGTTGTTGGTTTTACAACATCTTCAACTAATCTTGATTATGCAGAGGGATTTATTAAACAACTATCAATTTGGCAAACGTTAAAGTGTTGGGGAATCCCCCTTCACGTCCACTGAATATCGGTGAAATAGGGTTTACATGTACAAAACAATAGAAGGGGAACCAAACTGTATCTAACAAGAAAAAGCAACGGCATGTTCGAAGACAACAAACATAGAAACAAGGACAGAAGTGTTGGAAGCATATGTGTGGAGCACAGCACTGTACGCCTATGAAATAGAAACTGTAGGAGAAGCAGACAGGAAAAATAAGATGCCGTTTGAAATGTTATGCTTTTACATAGATAGATAAAGTTAATAACAAATAGGTTACAGATATAGTAGAGGAATAAAGATATCTGTCTGAAACAAATAGAAGAAACAGATGGGAAGGATATGTTTTAAGGCATTTTTGGGGAATAGTGCGGGCTATATTATAAGCAGATATAGGAATAGAGAGTAAATGTAGACCTAGATCAGAATATTGCAAGCAGATAATGAAAGATGCAGACTTTGGGAATTTTTGGGAAATTGTAATTTACCTTTAGTAAACGTTTAAAGTGTTTTATTAGGTTTCCCTTTAAAGGGTTTGAATTGATTCACAAAAACCTGGTGACCGAAAAAGATTTAATGATCGAGTTAAAATTAAATAAACAAAAAATGTAAAGGTACGAGGCTTAACAGGGTGTAACTTTGGAAAGGATAGTTAGATTTTAAAATTCAAACAGGGATGGATTGTCCAGAAAATTCTAGATTAGGCTAAGATGGTTAGTCGAAGAAAACTCTAATCTAGGTTAGATATGAATCAGGTGGATCGGGTAGATCGGGAGGATCGGGTGGATCGAGAGGATTGGGTGGATCGGGAGGATCAAGTGGATTGGGAGGATCGGGTGGATCGGGAGTATCAGGTGGATGGGGAAGATCGGTAGGATCGGGTGTATCAAAAGGATCGGGAGGATCGGGAGGCTCGGGAGGATCGGGAAGATCGGGAGGATAGGAAAGATCGGTGGATTGGGAGAAGAAGGATCGGTGGATCGGGAGGATAGGGTGGATCGGGAGGATCGGGAGAATCAGATGGATAGGGAGGATCGGGTTGACCGGAAGGAGAAGGATCGGCGGATCAGGAGGATGAGGATCAGTGGATCAGCAGGATCAATGGATCGTGAGAAGGATCGGTGGATCGGGTGTAGGAGGATAGGTAGATCTGTCCCAGAACCGGTTCCATCCCCTACTAATACCCAACTATATCGAGTGGGGCCGTAATGACACAATACATATTACGGTTTAAAATGAATGCTTCTTAATTGTCCTTTAAACTGAGTTCTTTATAAAAATTTGCAACGCATTTGTTTTAAAACAGTCTAAACACAATACTTAAGAATTTTTCGGTAACGCCATTCATTTCCTCTAGTCTAATTAAGAGATATACATCTAATATCGACTCTACTGGAAGTTTGCACCAGGTTTCCAACACAAAAAAAACAGCTTTTAACACAATCATTTATAAAACCATAAAAATGAATAACCATCCTCTGCGAATAAAAAGGACTCTCGAATTATAATCAC
This sequence comes from Platerodrilus igneus, assembly GCA_036346225.1. Taxonomy (NCBI): domain Eukaryota; kingdom Metazoa; phylum Arthropoda; class Insecta; order Coleoptera; family Lycidae; genus Platerodrilus; species Platerodrilus igneus. Next base: position 4,957,304 of record JARFIW010000544.1, read on the forward strand.
TTCACTAGTTGTCAACATCAATATTTGTATGTCCGATGGTAAATTATTTTACCATCTACTCACGTATTAAAGGTAAATTTTTTCGATTTCTTACTTCAATATCTCTAAAGCTGGTACATGTGTACAGATTTTGGAACATGTTAGTTTGTTTTGACGTAACATCTGGTACTTTCAACTGATTATTGTCTCTAAATTTGCTTAAAATCTCGATGAACGCGTAAACAAGTTATCAGTAATGAGTCATCTTGAAATATAGGCTTTTTCTACGCTTTGTCTGTAGTATAATTATTTTATAAATAATCTTGTAACTTTACAACTTGTTTATATATGTTTAATTTTAATTATTTACGAAATTAGACATGTATTATACATTTTATATTACATCAAAATCAGAATTACCTACAACGCTTGAACTGTTTGTCAAATTCAACACTATATCATCGTAAAAATTTCTATTTCACTCCGCATAAACTTCATTCGTCAAGTTTCATTAAAGATTGAAACGTATTTTTTTTGTTGGATGGGCGCCAGTGAAACGTATTTTTTAGTTGGGCGCTTGTGAAACGTATTTTTTAGTAAGATGCGCGCCAGTGAAACGTAATTTTATAAATGGGCGCCAGTGCACAAAACTTTTCCGCTTCCTTTACAGAGAATCGAAGAAAGGGTCATCTTCCGACATAGCTAGGGGTATATTCCTGGGTAGAGCAATAAGAAATGGGGGGGTAGTCGAATTTTGTTTTCAAACAAAAACTAAACAAAGTTAAATAGGCGTCACCAAGTCCTGAGATAATCACGATAAGAGCAAACCACAATTCAAAGGGCGGACGTGGAAACCCAAAGATAAAACGATCGCCTTCGTTAACAAAAACCTGTCTTATAAAAATAAGACGCAGCTCCTGTAAGAAATTACAAAGATTAAATAAAAAAATGTAGAATATCATTTGTGTCCTATTAAAGTATCAAAAATAAAAAATGTATATTCAATATGATATTGGCACAAAATTATTACCCAAAAATTCTACCTTTATGTTATCAGATTTGATCGCATTTGACCAAAATAAAAGTCTCAAAGTTTAACTAATTGTTTACTGAAGTAAAAACTTTCTTTTAAAAATTCATAACTTTTTAACATGTAAAAATTCTCAACAATAATGTTTATAACAAAATCAAAATTTTGTCTTTTTAAAGCAAAAAACTGCTTTCTAAACATAAGCTTGTTTTAAATATTTAATCCAAAAAAATTTGTAAGCACAATGCATTGAACTACCATTTCTATCCTGGGCAGATCTTATCAGGTGGATTACAGTTTCATAATTATTAAGCAGTGTGTATTTAAATTTTGCAATGAAGTGAAATAAATTTTCATGTACATAACAAATTAAAAGTAAACAAAAGTTCACTGCTATTACTTATAAAGTACTTTTTGTATTAGTTATATAAATTTTTATAACCTAGAAATTTTGTATGAACACAAATGCAAACACTTGGCCATTGTCACTAAACAAATTTAAATTTTTATACTAAGTTTTTATAATTTATATGTGAATAAAAGCTAACTTCAAGATTGAAGAATGTTTAATTTGAATTTTAGGAAAGCTACACGAAGCATCTGCTTTCACGGCAAATATCTTTAAAATGTTACTACATCACAAAAAAATATAACGTCGAAAAATATACTTCGAAATTTATCTGAAGTCGAATGTAAATAAAGCCTACAAATATATAAACCTAACCTAATAAAAATTTCTTTCTGCGGTTTGTAAAACCAGTTTAACAATAATTGAAAGAGTAAAACAGGTCATATGGTCATAAACATGATAGCAAATTTCGTGTTTTTTGTATGACCGTCTGTTTATTAAAGACTAACGACATTCTAAACACATGCAAAATTTCTTAAATTTAATAACAAACCAAACTGCATCTGATTTTCATAGACAAATCCCATCAGAAATTCCGTCAGCTCAAAACAACACCGTAAACCATTTCAAACTTAGGAAGCCGTAACCATTTCTTGGGGTAACAGCAATCACGACCACATACATGTCCGCAATCTCCGATCCTTGTACAGAACAATACAACTTACAAAACAAAATTCTCACTTGTACTTTTCTATTGCTTTTTGTAGGCGCGCGTTAGTAGAAGTTATTCATATTTATTCAAGTCTACCATGACTTGAACCACTCACACTAATAATTTAATCGAGGGTCGCAAGCCTCTAGTCTGGAAAACATTTTGAGGAATTGATAGCTTGGTTGCGACTAACGAACAAACGAGAAACGAACGATAGCGACCATTCAAAGACTCGCCGTTAGAGGTAGAGAAATACGAAAGCAACAAGATTGCTAGAGATGCTCGACAAAATAACTTTATGTCACACAGATATTTTACTACAAGAAGATTATTAAAACGAAGCGTTCCATTACGTACTATATGGAACATTAATAAAGAATAAGGCACGCTTGGCGCATTATACTTGTAATTCAATGCGAATAAATACTGATCAAGTTAAACATGCTTCAAGATAACGAACCAGAATATTAACAGGTAGACTTGTATACACTGCTGTTCATATGTATGTAAAAAATTAACTTTTAGCGTGATTATTTACTATTGGTGAAAAACCTGAAACAGGTCAATTTGTATTTTTAATTTGATAATTTATAGTATAAAAATATTACCCCCTCTAGTACCCCATTTGAATTATAAGCATTCCTCAAAAGTTTTAAATAGGGAAGGGGTCGTGTGGCATCTTGTTTGAAAAAGACTTTAATTTTTTATTTAGCACCATGAAGTTTTTTTAAATATGGTGCAATCGTGGCTTAGAAAATTAATTTTGAACATGTAAAATTTTGATAATGTCTCCATCACAAAACTTTACGTAGAATGTAATCAGGTGTTTTCTGATCTGTTCTGCTAAGGAAAGAATCGTTTAGGATACTAAAGAATTAATTCAAAAGCCATATAAACAATTTAGTATTTAATACTGTTATTTTGGTATTTATAAGTTATTGAAACATGTCAGTAAATTGAAAAAAAATTGTGTGTGTATTTAATTTAATTATGAGTCATTTATCCAAAACTCGGAGAATAGGCATTTTAATTATGATTAGTTGCGGCAATAAAACAAGAACTCAAAAGGAGGTTTGTGACATTTCTAATAATAAATACCCTGATCAACATGTCTCGTAGTTTACAGGTGGCAAAACTGTAAAAAAGTTTCGTAAAGCTGGACATGTAAAAAATATTGAAAAATCAGGTGGAAATGTTAAATTTTTTGAGAAAAGTTGGACGTCTTATAGAGATTGAGAAAATCCGCGAAAGACGACTTGCCATCGACAATGATATAAATAAATCGCCGATTTTGAGAGCTATACATAAAGAAAAATAGCATCTATACAAAGTACAGTTGGTTCACGAGTTAGGTAAGGATGATCCTGATAGAAGGCTAGAATTCTGTAAATTGATGATAGACAGCATGGAAGCAGATTTACAGTGCATAAACAAAATTGTTTTTCTGATGAATCGATTGTTCATCTAAACGGAACGGTTAACAAACAGAACAGTAGATATTAGAGCAGAGAAATTTCTTATTGCATGTGAGAAGCTTACAGTCAATATCCTAAAAAAGTGAACGTTTATGTTGGTATAATTAACAATAACATTATTGACCTTAATTTTTTTAAAGGCACAGTCAATTGTGAGATTTATCTAGGTTTTTTGACTAACTTTTTAGTGCCTACATTAGAAAGACTTTTTCCTCTGGTGCTATTTAAAATCAAAAGCATATTGTCAAAGACCAGACAATAGTATTGATTTAAAATTTGGGATAACAGAAGAAATTAACAACATAACCCCTGAGGTCATACAAAAGGTTCTACGAGAATTCGAAAATCGCCTTGCTTATTGTCAATAAGTGAATGATAGTCATTTCGAACATTTAATTTAATTGTGAAATACATTGAAAAAGACATTTTAAATATTACGCGACATTTTTTGCTTCATTCTACGTAAAGTTTTGTGATGGAAATTGTATTAAAATTTTATATGTTCAAAATTAGTTTTCTCAGCTATGATTGCACCAAATTGAAATAAAAATGTATATTGCTAAACAGAAAATTAAAATTCCTTTCAAACAAGGTCCGTACGACCCCCTTTCTTACTTAACATTTTTTGAAGAAGTGTTTATAATTCACCGGGGTTGCTAGAGAAGGGGGTATTAATTTCATTCTATAAATTGTCAAATTAAGAATAGAAGTCAACCTGTTTCAGGTTTATCCCCAATAGTACATAATAACGCTAAAAATTAGTTTACTTCATACATATGAATCGCAGCGCATGTAATAGACAACCGAAGTCGTGGATTTAATGAAAAATACGAATAGCTAGTTGCTTATTTACGCGAAATTGAAATAATAGCAATGTAGCAAAGTAAATTAAAAAGATCTATTTAATAGTGTATTAACGTAGGTTCATGTAGTCAAATAACTAATAAGATTAAAATGCTTACAAACTAACACCGCAGCTATTTGTAAAATTGATGACCTGAGCTATCTATGTAAAGCTGTAGCGAATTTCGAAAAGCGCTCTAGAATTAAGCAAAATTCCGATGGACGATACATTTACGAATAACGCAACAAACTTGAAAGGTCTGATACCGCCTTAAGCAAATTAAAATCCATTAGATATTTAGTAGGCACATATTCACGATTCGACGTATTCTCTATTTTCCCAGATAATGCAGCCACGTACTTCTCGATTAAAAAGCTTACTCTTTTAATTATGAAAATAGATTAAGCCAATACACCTTCCTAGAAATAAGTAAATAATTCATTCTTCCTCTAATTGCACACTTTCTTTTTACTGTTTTTTTAACAGGAACCGTTATAGGTAGATACGTACAAGCCTTCCTTTAATTGTAGCAAACGGTTTTAGATTTTGGAGGTAGACTCGAGCGTCATAAAGATCAAAGGAAACTCATCTAATCCGCATGTGATAAACGGTTCGCTCTTTTAAAAATGCCTGGATTTACAAGCGCTTTTATATCAAGCATCTGGCTTTAAAACATACGCTTTTAAATGGCGTTAGTTAGCTTTTTAATTAAAATTTTTGACGAGAAAAACCTTCAACTAGCAATTTTGTTTGTTTCTCTTCTTATATTTTTAAATGAAAGTATTCACATACAAAGGAAAGCATTTGTTAGTATACTAAAAAAGTAATGCTTTGAGACATAATTTTTAATATTGATACCCAATCGAATAGAGAGTGTGATATGTAAATCTTGGTATTTTTATCTATCACTAGTGTACATGCACGATTTGACTTTCAATTTTTATTTATTTGACAATTAGTGCAGTAGATTAAGAGGTGAATCGTGAACAAATTACTATATAAGTTTATTTTAGCTTATTGAGTCCATCAAAATATTTAAAATTCACACGAATCCGATCACCTAAACCAGTTATTGGAGCAACTGGGGGCTAAGAAAATCTTTTTTTAAATGACAAGCAAGGTGACAAATAAGGTTAAGATTTATCTCTGATTTCGAAAATTATATTAAAAGTGCAATGACTTAATTTTTATATCCGTGTTTAGGGGATTTTAATGAGGAAAAAGCGTGTAATTACAATATTTTACGTAGATTCGCTACCGCATTTTCTTCTGATTACCAAAATGTTTTTTTTACAAAATATTTCAAATATTTGTAACCTTCATAATCAAATTATATTCTGTACAGGAAGAAGTGTCAAAAAAAAAATGTAACTTTGTGTAAAACTTTTTTCTTGGATAAGAATAATGCCCATTTCGAATGGACCTGCACCTTGCCGAAGGTCTAGATTACTAAAACAGGTAAAATGGCTTGCGTGTTCTAATGAGCTAAAGAGCCAAACTACAGGTCCAACCAAAGTAGTAGGGTCGTTAGTGAGGAACCAGACTAAGACAGGTCCCCGAAAGAGGGCAGCGGCTCTTTCGGTACTTAGACTGGCAGAGACCATAGGGGTCGGTATGGCAGTCTAAGACACACTACCGCGATGTGGAAGGCAACGGGAAACCACCACATTATCTCCCAAGTACACAGCGTACCTAAATTATAATAAAATGATGGCATTCTCTGGGGTAAAATATTCCGGAGTTAAAATAGTCCCCCAGTCGGATCTCCGGGAGTGGACTACTTCGGAGGATGCGATCGGAAAGTTAAAAATAAGAGTCGGGAACATTCTGCGAGTCGGAGCGTGGAATGGTAGGACTATGAAGTAAGTGGGTAAGATAGAGAACCTAAAAATCGAAATGAATAGGTTATTATTAGACATAGTAGGAATCAGCAAAGTTCGGTGGCCAGAGGCGGGGATTTTTGGATTGGAGACTTCAGGGTAATTCATACAGGAGCAGAGGAGGGAAATTTGGGTGTGGGGATAGTTATGCGGGAAAAGATAGAATACTGTGTAGAAAATTACTTACAAAAGAATGAAAGAGATCTCATGGTTAGATTAGAATCTAAACCAGTAAACACAGTAATAATACAAGTATACATGCCCACCTCTATCTACAGTGACTTAGAGGTAGAAGCCATCTACAAATATATCGAAAACATATTAAGATACGTAAAAGGACATAAAAATTAAAAAATTACGGGGGATTTTAATGCCGTGGTAGGTGAGGGTAGGGAAAGAGCGGTAGTAGGTTTATTTGGTTTAGGTACGAGAAACGACAGGGAAAATGGGCTGGTAGAATTTTTGCGACAAGAACAATTTAACCATCACAAACACATTATTTCAACATCATGCTAGAAGACTATATACGTGGAAGATGCCAGGAGATATCAAATAGATTACATTCTTCTTAGATAACGTTTTAGGAATCATGTAAAAGACTGTAGAAGCTACCCAGAAGCAGATATAGACACTGACCACAACATCGTAATTATGAAGGCCGCACTTAAATTAAAAAATTTGAAAAAAAGAAACGGAAAAAGGCACTTGAACCTACAGAAACTTAAAGAGAAAGTTATTCAAGAAAGATTCGAAAAAAGATCAAATGAATTGCTCAAAGATATCGGGAAAATATCTGATACTAAGGAAATAGAAACATAATGGAATAACATTAAATCCAGCCTCGACATCGCGGCCAGAGATATTCTGGGGTATACACAAAAAGCAAATAAGAAACCGTGGATAACAAAGGATATCCTGAATTTAATAGAAAAAAGACGAAAATACAAAAATAAATCAGACGAAACAGGAAAACAGATACAAAGCCATAAAATGGAAAATTATTCAAAAATGCAGGAAAGCTAAAGAACAATGGATTGATGAAAAGTGCAAAAAGGTACTAAGATAGAAGTAGGAAAGATAGATGAAGCATGCAAACTAATTAGAAGCAATTTTAGGGATATAGAACCGTATAGCAAAAATATAAGGGACGCGGGAGGAAACGTTATTATAGAAAATGTAGAGAAAGCGGGTAGATGGCAAGAATATTTAGGGAATTTATATGCAGGAGAAGAACTAACTGCATTAGAAAAAGAATCAGACATTGAAAATGATAACTTGGGATATCCTATACTTAGAGATGAATTTGAATTGGCATTTAAGGTTCTGAAAAATGGTAAGGCGCCGGGTACAGATGAGGTGCAAGAGGAGATTCTAAAAGCCGCTGGTCAAGCAGTAACAGAACGTCTCTTCCAACTTGTAAGCTATATGTATGAGACAGGCGAGATACCCAAAGATTTCAAACATAACATCATAGTAATTATACCAAAAAATGAAGGCGCAGATAGATGTGAAAATTTTCGAACAATAAGCTTTACAGCACACGTATCAAAAATATTAACTAGAATTGTACAAAGACGAATGGAAAAACGGGCTGAAGAAATACTAGGAGAAGACCAATTTGGGTTTAGGCGAAACAGGGGAACACGGGAGGCTATCTTAGCTCTGAAGGTGATAATGGAGAAAACAATAGAAAAAGGGGAAAGCGTGTATATAGGGTTTGTAGATCTGGAAAAAGCATTTGACAATGTAAAATGGAAAAAAATGTTCGAAATACTCAAAAAGATTGGAATGAATTATAGGGATAGACGGATAGTACATAGCTTATACAAAGAGCAAACATGAGTAATAGAATTAGAGCAGGAACGTAGAGAAGTAAACATCAAAAAAAGGGGTGAGACAGGGATGTTCCCTACCTCCATTGATTTTTAACTTGTACAATGAAGAGGCAATGAATACTGTCAAATGCAGGAAGACATTTGGAATTACTATGCACGGAGAAAAAATTGATATGTTTAGATTTGCAGATGATATAGCGGTATTAGCAGCTAGCAAGGAAGAGTTAGAAGCTGCTCTCAATGAAATGGAAACGGTTCTAACAGAGAGATACGGTATGAAAATTAACAAAAGTAAAACTAAAGTGCTAGTATGCAAAGGAGGGAAAAATAAATCAATAGCAAGAATACAAATATGTAACACGAACTTATAAGAGTATAAGGATTTCTGCTACCTAGGAAGCCAAATAACGCAAGATGGGAAAAGCACAAAAAATATAGAACAAAGATTAGCACAAGGTCGTTCTACATTTAACAAGGAAAAGCAATTACTGTGCTCAAAGACCACAAACATAGAAACAAGTAAAAGATTGATCAATACATATGTGTGGAGCACAGCACTGTATGGCTGTGAAGCCTGGACAGTAAGAGAAGCGAACAAGAAAAAGGTAGAAGCCTTTGAAATGTGGTACTACAGACGTATGATGAAGATATCATGGACAGACAAAGTTAAGAACGAAGAGGTACTAAAAATGGTAGGGGAAGAAAGAAATATGTGAAAAACGGTAAAAAAAGAGGAAAGATAGGATGATAGGCCACATACTACGGCATGAGGGAATAGTGCGGAATATACTAGAAGCAGAGATAGGAAAAAAGAAAAGAAGAGGTAGACCTAAGTTAGACTACTGCACACAGATAGTGAAAGATGTAGGCTGTGGGAGTTTCAGGAAAATGTGTATGCCAGCTCAGAAGAGAAATCAATGGAGGTACGCATCCAACCAGTCCCAAGATGGATAAATTAATGACGAAGAAAGTAACTGCACTTAAACATGATATTTATTATAAGCAACTACAAGCATTGGATGGGCAATATTCTCGAATAATGGTAATTGCGTGAAAGCATTTACTGGAAAACTATTATTTCGGCAAATGTGTAAGTATTGGGGGATCTTGGCAGCCACAGGTTGCTTAACCCCTTCAAGAAATCTCAGTGAAATAGGGCATAATATTAGAAAACAATATAAGGGGAACCGAGCTGTATTGCTGTGTGAGAATTTTAGGGAACTATGTAGGTTAGTTTAGAAAATAAATAAGTGCAAGTACATGTCCAACCAGTTTTGAGACGGGAAACCCAATGACGAAAAAATAAGCGCAGATAAATCTGATGATTATTATAAACAACTAGTTGTTTGTTGTGAAATATCTGCATCTAATGTTGACTGTGCGAAAAGATATTTTGGAAAAAATATTAAATCAGTAAATGTTTAAGTGCTGGGGAACTTTGCAGCCACAGGCTGCTTACCCCTCTTCGCAACCACTGAATGTCGGAGAAATAGGGTATATAATTATAAAACAATAGAAGGGGACCGAACTGCATCTAACAAGAAAGAACGGCGCCTATGATGAAAGACAACAAACATAGAACAAAAAGTTGTTAAAAGCGTATGTGCGGAGCACAGTACAGACAGTATGCCTACGAAATACGAGCAGTCTAAAAAGCAGACAGAAGAACAGTAGCAGCCTTTGAAATGCCGTGCTTCAGATGTATGAGGATGGACAGACAAAGGTAGTAACAAATAGGTAATAGAAACAGTAAGGGAACAAGGATATCTTTGGGAAAAAATATGAGAAATAGAAGGGCAGAATACGTTCTAAGGCATTTTTGGGGAATAGTATGGGATGTATGACAAGCAGAGATAGGAAAAAAGAGGTGGATGTAGACCTAGATCAGATAGTGATAGATGCAGACTGTGCAAATTTCGGGAAAATCTGTAGGTTAGTTCAGAATAGGAAACAATGATGGTACGCGTCAAACCAGTCTCAGGACTGAAGACCCAATGATGATGATGAAGAATAATGCTTAGGGAAACACTTCCTAATGTGGATATTCCGGGTATCTTTTGTCCTGTTGGGTATTCTGAAGATATAAATTATAGACGGTAAGGATACAGAATATGGTGCTGTTCCCGTACTAGCAACAGATTGGGACGTGGGCGTTGGTAGCACACAATGAAAAGATTATACCTACGCGCCATTTGCAGTTATTGAACCCAAATACATCAGATTAGTTCTGCAAGACAAAGCAGCCTCTGCAATTAAGTCCACTTGCCTATACATTCACTAGTAGCAACACTTGCCAATAGAAAATACCAAATACCAAACAAGAAGTATGTTTAATACGGACAAATTCCTACTTATACAGGGTGACTTACGAGAAACGGATGTTTTTCAAATGAGCAGTACAAAATTAATTTGCAAGATAGTATTATTTTAATGTTACACAAATAAAGATTATCACATACCATTCATGAAAATGTTATTTTTTAAAAATTACATCAGTCATGTGGTGGCCATCTGACTCAATACAGGTTTCCAGCCTCTGTAGAAAATTTTTCGAATCTCGGATCAACAAGTCTTGATAAACCAAATTCACCTCTTCTGTAATTGCGTCCTTCAAGTCTATTAAATTACGAAGTTTGTGAGCATAAACACATTCTTTTAAATACCCCCACAAGAAGTAATCACAGTAGGACAAGTCCGGTGACCTTGGCGGCCATGGTACGTCACCAAAACGTGAAATCAGCTTGCCGAGAAACATGTTTCTCACAACTTCCATCGATGTGCGAGCAGTATGCGCTGTCGCGCCATCTTGTTGGAAATAAACATCATTCATGTTGAATCCTCGCCTTTGAAAGTCTGGTCTGAGAAATGTATTCAACATGTGAACATAGCGTTGTAATGTCACTGTCACCGTCACGCCATTTTCTTCAAAAAAATATGACCCGATAACTCCAAACTTGGCTACCGCACACCAAACTGTAACTTTCGGAGAGTGGAGAGGTTTTTCATGAATGTTACAGGGATTTTTAGTAGCCCAGTAACGAAAGCTTTGTTTGTTTACCGAACCGTTCAAATGAAAATAGGCTTCGTCGCTCACTAACAGTATTACATTACGGCTATTATTAAACAACACTTGCATACTCACTGCAAATTCTTTTCTTTGTTCAGAATCCGCCACGTTGAGTTCCTGGACCACCTGCATCTTATACGGATGAAATTTCAAATCAAGTCGTAAAATGCTCCTTACAGAATCACGGCTCATGTTTAGTTCTCGTGCATTTTGGCGTGTAGATGGAGTCAGACTCATGATTATTGCCGCACTCACACTGGCAATGTTTTCAGGCGTCCTTGCTGTTCTTGCAGGTCATGGTGGCTTTATTTTTGATATTGTCCCCGTTGTTCTGAATGCTTCAATCCACTTTAACAAAGTGTTTTGACTTGGAACTGTGCCGTTCCGACCGATATTGAAGTGGCGACGAAGAATCCGTTGTGTGGTTATAACAGACTCACCATTTCGAATAAACGTATCGTACGCAAAAACACAATGCTGCGTCGTCCGTTGATCCATTGCAACTGAAATGGTACGCCACACCCTCCGTCGCCCCACCGCCTACCGAGGGCATGCACTAGCCATTTCAAAAGCATCCGTTTTCCGTAAGTTACCCTGTACAATAAACGATTTAGCACTCAACCTATAAAGCACCGACATGCATACTGTTAAATATTGCAATTGGTCGAGATCAAAGGTTGAACGAAAAATATATTTAATTAATAGAAAATGAGATTTACTCACAAGAAAAGTCAGAGGTGACAACCAGACACACTGATTACCAAAAACGTATTGCTATTAGCCTACCTTGAACTGCCATTTGTGCGCTCCGAATACCCGTTTTGTTCTGAAGAATATTGGTTGCAAACGATTAAGCTAATTGTACCTTTATATACTTATGCATATCGCTGTTATTAAATTCGAGGCCTTCATCGCAATAAAGACTCTTTATACGCTTTCTGAGTTGAGTTTTAATAGTTTCGACACATTTCTTTATTCTTTCGATAGCTTTTGATTTTTCTTTTAGGAAGTAAATCGTACGCATTCTAACGTGATCAAAAGTAAAACATAGAATAAGTTTTGCGCTTTCTATTGATTTGCATTCTATAGAACCACATAATTTCCAATGCATGAACTCGCTGGAGACCTCAGCACGTTCTGTACGTTCATAAAAATAGTTCGATGGTGCTTACCTTCCACACAAGCTCCACAAACTTGTTCATCACTGATGAAGTAAACGTTGTATCGTATTAGTGTTTTCCTTACGTATTTTTGTCTTGATGGGCCATCCTTTCATGCCAACAGTGAAGAGAATTTCTTGAAGCTACGTTCACTTACGCTATGCATGGTTTGTCCACTTTTTACTGTGATGAGCATTGTATACAACTTGTCGTCGCGAATATCACATGCTAGACCACACCGTTTAGAGCAAACTCATAATCCGCCTTTGTTTGATATAAAGGTAAGTCCCTTATCCGTAACAGTTTTTACTGATAGTAAATTACGGCGTACAGTAGGCGCATACAACACGTCTTTCGTCCTATCGAAATAAGAATGCTACGGCCATTCTAGTAATACTGGGATGGGCCTTTATAGAAATGATACGAAACATAAGATAAAAAATGTATCAATTCCTTAAGCGTAATTTCAATACTGTACTACCAATAACATGTACCCTGAAAAAATTTTCACACTGCCAAACTCTGGGCGCCAATTTGTCTTGTCTAGTTTAGTAGCAGCCTCTTAGACGACGGCTACTTCTGGGGTGGTCTTTAATTATTTTACTTTCCTGCTCAAAAGGAGTTCCTTTAACAAAAAACCTTTTATATATTTAAGTAAATAGAACATAACATTTCAATTTCTACGTCACCTTAATCTATTTTACGTAACATTAAGTCATTTTCCTGTAAACAGGTAAACATACAACAATTCAAAAGTTACTTACATCAATGTAAATATCAGCCACATATCAATATTCAGGTGAACAAATACGCACACACACACGCACGCACGCATGCACACGCAAACACTCGCACACGCATACAGGAGTGTAAAATTTCATAATCATGTCATTCACAAATAATCATAACCTTGATAATTAACTATAATATTGATTTGTGGTATTTATAATTTGCAGTTAAAACTGCATTTTCAAGGTTTTGCACATTTAATTATTTAACACAATGCTTTTCTTAAAGTTCTATCACTTTATCAATACCTTGTTAAACAAAATATCATGCAGAAATTCTATAAACAAGAAAAACAACATTTTCAAACATACTTGTACCTCATGGTTTATGCCTTCAAGGGAACAAAGAATTACATTATTAACCAAAAATTAATTCATTTGCCTTTTGTACTTACATTTAAGTTAATCTTTGAAATCAAATCGTCCCAATCTGTGAATGTTGTGAGCATGCCAAAAATATGTAGTTACAATGTTAGTTTACGCCCGATTGTTACTTCATAACACATGGGGTATCTACGAATATTCTTTCATGTTCACATGCACATAAGGCTTTATAGAAGACTCGCAAATAATGAATTCTTACTTGTTCTATGTTTACTCACTAGAGTTTGTCCGTTTGTACTTACTCTCCATACGTTTAATCAAAAGTGATGTTGCGATAAGTCTTCCTATTGGGTTTTATATTCAAACGCGTATAAAATGAGTGATACCGTATCATTTACTTGAGTTAGTATCCCGTACTAACCTTTCCTCTTGTCTTGAATTGTCTTCAGATTCTACCAACCAAGGACGCCGCAGTACGTCAGCGTCTACGCCTATCAGTCGTTAGGTACCAAAGTCTATAGAAATTCGAGCTGCAACAACGTCACCAAGTGACGCATGACATTCAGAATGACGATGGACATCGTCCTCTGCACACAATCAGATCCAAATCTTTATCGTGAAGCCGCAACGTTCAAATCTACAACGTAGAAATGCTCTCCGCAACTTTACAAACTAAGGGATTTCAGTGTTAAAAGGCATTTGCATTAATTACGCGCACAAAAACCCTTCTAAATATTTTCTTTGTCGTCATGCCTTTAATGTCTAAATAGTTCGTATTTTTAACTTGTAAATAAATGCTATTTCTGTTACTACGAAGCATTAACAAGCTCACCTCGGACAAACCAGAACACCAAGTTGGTGATTCTTATGTGGTCATTCAAATGGTTAATGCAACAGAGTTAACACCGGTTAATTTAAGTACTTATAGACAATTTAAATCCTTTAGAAAGACCGAGCAAGTGGACATGGTTACTGTTAAGGCGAATTTCTTATTATGATGTAAACCCGCCTTTAGTTATTGTTAAGTCGTATTTCTTTATGATGTAAACCCGCCTTTAGTTATAGTGAACGAGGGGTTTGCATCCCTTCCTAACTTGTTAGGACCAGTAGTCGTCAGGCACTCGTATGATAAGCTGTGCGCTCTTAATATTGATGCACCCTAGCGTGCTTTATCGATATGTAACACAAGATTCATGTAATCCGCGATTCCTTATTATACGTTATATATTTGTTTTTGTGTGCTACAATGTTAGTTATTTTACCCGTAAATAAAGGCAGAAAATTAGCCCCACATTTCTTTATTTTGGAAGTGATATCCTACCAGTGCGATACCAAGGAAACCTCTTGTACTTGGTCCACTACAAAAAGGGTCTCCAACCAAGGCTGAAGAACCGCATCAGCGGCCTAAGGAGCCCCCTCGCCTACATTGGTCCTTCTAGCGCTGGACACCTCCGTAAATGGGGTACAGGCACATCTTTAATGGAACAAAAGGTCAGTCCTTTCCATTATATTCTATAATTTAACCTTCAACTTATTTATTGTCGAAACGACGTGGGCACATCATAAATTTTTAGGTGTAATCCCAGTTATCCTATTATTTATCAAAGAGCTTTGTAGCACATTTATTATCCATACGTCTATATGCAAACATTGTAAATCGTAAATCTTAAACCCCTTCTTAAAGGTTTTATAAACTGTTTGTTAAAACACTGCAGGCGGTTTTCTCAATTGACTGCTATCTGCGTAAAAACCGGTTCGCTCAACCCTATACGTTTCTTATCTCAAGGCGTATTGTGCGCCGGTAAAACCAATTAGCATTTCTTTACCTTACCGTCAATTACATATATAATAGCTTTATTTACGGCTATTAACTTAAATATTTGTCGCTCATCACAGCTGTTTCCTTTTAAAAGGCTTACATTTCTATAATTGAATTTTACCGTAATTATACTCAGAATTTATTATCCATTTTTGTGGGTACATACACCATAAGCTTTAGGTGTATTCTTAATAAGCCTCATACATTCATCAAACTGCTTTCTGACATAGGTTAAAAAATTATAAACAACCCAAGTTTAAACGTTTAATAACTTGTCCTGAAATTCTCTAGTAACAATTATATTTGCACATTGCAAGTCGTTTTCAACTACCTGTAGTTTAACCCTATAACCATTTGTTATTTTTTCATATTCACATCTTGTTATTTAAGTGCGTTTTTTAGCTTCATAAATACAATGGCTGAACTTACAGCTGACAACCTGAAATATTTTGTAGCTCGTCGTGGCATTTTAAAATACACTTTAACGCGATTTGATTCATTTATTAGTAAATGCGCGATATCATTGTCAGAAGCGTCCCGCATTGACTTGCAAACTCGCTTAGAGGCATTTAAAAATTTACCAGTCGAATTCGAAAAGATCCAAGGAGACATTGAACAAATATGTATTTCTAGCGACCTTTCCGAACTCGAAAGTCAAGATCGGGAACGAGAAGAATTTGAAACACGTTATTATGCATTAGTTGCACAAGCTAAATTACTTCTTGCAGACAACAAGCAGTCAACTATGACTGCGATGGGCATTCAACCGCAAGAAACACGCTCCACGATGCAATATTTCAATCCGAGCCTACCTCCCATCCCGTTACCTGAATTTTCAGGTTCATACGAATCATATATTAATTTTAAAGAAACCTTTGTGCCTCTAATAGACAGCAACCCTCATTTAAAGAACATAGAAAAACTCTACTACTTGCGATCAACCCTGGGGGGTGAGCCATTGAAAATTATCAAATCATTAGCGACTACCGACGGTAGCTACGCCACTGCTTGGCAAATGCTTAAAGACCGGTATGAAAATAAAAAGGCTATTATTCATGCTCATATGAGATCCATGTTTGAGATTCAAGCCGTTAAGGATGGCTCCCATCAACATTTAAGAAATTTCTTGGACTCTTTCCAAAATCATTATAAATCATTAGAGAACCTTGGCGAAAACATTTCTGATTGGAGCACAATGCTAATTTTTCTTTTGACCTCAAAATTGGATTTAGCTTCCCGTAAGGAATGGGAAAATTATTCCAAGCACGAGCAATCACCTCACATTAATCAGTTTATAACTTGTCTTACTGACAGATGTAAGTTTTTAGAATCTCTCAATTATAAACTAGCTCACACGGACAGAAGGCCGGAAATTAAGCCAAGATATATTCAACAAGCCAAGGGCGTCTCACATACGCTCTTAGCTGCATCCCCCACCGCTAAGCCTTGCCCGTTATGCAAGGAATTTCATTTTTTGTATTCATGTAAGCGTTTTCATGACATGCCTATAAGCACCCGATTTGCTGAAGCCAAGCGTGCTAATTTATGTACGAATTGTAAGGGCAAACACCATTCTTTATTACATAACCCAGTTTCTAGAGAACCCGTGAGTTCACAATCGCAACAAGCCCCTATATCATTACCTGAAAACGAGCCTAAGGTTGCTCCACAAAATGACCGCAGTCTCTACTGCACAAATCAAAATCCAAACTCATATATTTTATTATCCACAGCTCGCATTAAGGTATACGATGCTAATCGTAGACTAGTTACTTGCAGGGCAATTTTAGATAATGGCAGCCAAACCAATTTTATTACTGACGATTTACGTAGACAACTGAACCTTCCATACGAAAACATAAATTTGCCAATTTCAGGAATAAGTCAGACCCTTGTGCCGACTACCAAACGCGAAAAATTAGAATTCCAATCCTCAAATGGCGCGTTTACATTTAAAATACCTACTTTAGTAATCAATAAAATAACAAACCTCATCCCTCAATATGAGATTAACCCTGAAATTATAAATATTCCAAGCGATATTCAATTAGCCAACAACTACTTTTATGAGCCTCCCGAGGTGCAAATACTCATTGGCTCAGGTCTATTTTTTGATACAGCAAACATTGCCAAAATGTATCGCCAAATATTAATAGCACCTAATCAGCGTGATCTTCAACGCATACTATGGCGTGAAAACCCGGCTGACGAGATAGCCATTTTTCAACTCCAAACCGTAACTTATGGAATGGCAAGTTCCAGTTATTTAGCAACACGCTGCCTCAAAGAAATATCCATTCAATGTAAAACTGAATACCCCAAGGAGAGTCGAATCCTCGAATTGGATAATTACGTTGACGATGTAATAACTGGCGCCTCCACTCAGGATGAGCTTAAACTTGTCCGTCAAAACCTGACTAAGATACTAAAATCCTATGGCTTCGATCTACAAAAATTCACATCCAATAGTCCTGCCGTACTATCCGACTTAGAGGCAACTAATCCACATGTAGAATTTATATTAACTGACCTAGCTCACAGCAAGGCGTTGGGTATAACCTGGAATTCTCGAGACGACGTTTTCGTTTTCACTTCAAACATTAAATCTAAACCGCGCCAACTTACTGAAAGAAATTTATTGTCCACTATATCTACGATTTGGGACCCGTTAGGTCTTCTTGGGCCAATGATAATCACTAAAAAAATTCTTTTGCAAAGGTTATGGTTGCAAAAGACTGATTGGGACGATCCCGTACCTCATGACATATATAGAACTTGGAGAAATTTTATTGATAATTTATCTTTAATTCAATCATTTAAAATACCTCGCCAAGTAACCGTCAGGGAACCGTGTTATCTTGAGTTACATGGCTTTTCTGACAGCTTTTTAAATGCTTATGGTGCCACAATTTATGTGCGTTCCATAGACTCTCGAGGCAACATTGGAAGCAATTTGTATTGCGCGAAATCACGTGTTACGTCTCTTAAAGCCATCTCTTTGCCCCGTGCAGAGTTATGCGGTGCTTTGATGTTAGCGCGTCTTGCCAAACGCATCTTAGCAGCAATTGATCTGAAATTTGATAAAATGTTTTACTATACTGATTCTACGATAGTTTTATGCTGGCTCGCTTTAGAACCACGCAGCCTAACAACTTTCGTTTGTAACCGAGTAGCGGAAATTCAAATGTCTACAAATGTTGAAAATTGGCACCACATAAGCTCAGCAGACAATCCTGCCGACTTAATATCCAGAGGAGTGAGCCCTCAAGAGCTTCAAGGTTGTAAATTATGGTGGCATGGGCCCCAATTTTTAACTGAGCCAGCTTCAAATTGGCCGAGTAATACTCATATATCTAACTTTACACCCCAGTCAGCCACTCACGACATTCCGGAATTTAATGCCAGGGCATTTGTTTTAACCTCGCAGGAAACAAAACCTCAACAAGAATTTACATTTATTAAAAATGTGTCCAACTTATCTAAATTATTAAATGTCACAACCTATTGTTTAAGGTTTATAAATAATTGCAAGGAACATGCAAACTCTAGAATTTCAGGGCCGCATACTCCCGAAGAAATAACACACAGTAAAAATCTCCTTATACAGTCTGTTCAGAATGCAGCATTTTTAGACGACATCCATTATCTAAACGCCCACGCCCGAGTGAAAGCTTCCAGCAAACTAAAGGCTTTAAACCCCTTTCTTGATAAAAATGGCATCCTAAGGGTCGGAGGCCGACTTATGAATTCTGACCTAAATAGTTCAGCCAAGCACCCCGTGGTGCTCCCCAAGAGACATATATTTACCGATCTGGTTATTTTAAACGAGCATACGCGTAACCTTCACGCTGGTAGTAATGCCACACTATCCTTTGTGCGGCAGAACTTTTGGCCCCTAAATGGTAAAACTGCAGTCAAAACTATCCTAAAAAAATGCGTTCCTTGTTTTAGGGCGAATCCACAACCGCTGATCAACATAATGGGAGACCTTCCCAGTTCTCGCGTCAATATGTCTCACCCTTTTTCTGTCTCCGGCGTTGATTACGCTGGTCCCTTTTTGTTGAAACAAGCTAAATATCATAATCGCCGTTTCTCTAAGGCATATGTCTGCGTTTTCGTGTGCATGGCTGTCAAGGCGGTGCATATCGAGTTAGCCACCGAACTAACGACTGAATGTTTCTAAGTATTTTGCGTCGTTTTATCTCTAGACGCGGTCTATGCAAAGATATATATTCTGACAATGCGACAAATTTCGTTGGCGCCAATAGCGAGCTACGGAATATTCGTGACGTCGTACAACAAGACATAATACAAAACTTTTGTAGGGAAACCAAAATCAATTGGCATTTGATTCCTTCTAAGTCGCCCCATTTCGGGGGAATCTGGGAGAGCTCAGTAAAATCCATCAAGAGTCATTTACGGCGTATTGTAACTGACTCGAATTCCTTAACTTATGAGGAATTTTATACATTATTAGTGCAAATTGAAGGTGTCTTAAATTCTCGCCCGTTGTGCCCACTCAGCAACGATCCACATGATCTGGAACCCCTAACACCAGGTCATTTCTTGATAGGCCATGCTTTAAACATGTTTCCTGACCTCAATATCCAGGAAAGGCCTGTCAATTGTTTGTCTCGCTACCAACATGTACAATACATGCTTCAACATTTTTGGACACGATGGAGATCAGAGGATCTGCATACATTACAACAAAGATCTGAATGGCAATTTTGCTCCTGCGTCCTCCGAACTGCTAGGAGCCATGGTCTTACTGAAAGAAGACAACGTTCCTCCGCTTCGTTGGCCTCTAGGTCGTATCACTGCTGTACTTACTGGAAGAGATGGTCGTGTGCGAGTAGTTAGTGTAAAAACCTCCAGTGGTGTGTTACGACGAAGTGTTGTGAAGGTGTGTCTGTTACCAGTGGAAATCAGTTGTACCTAATAAGTTAATATTGTTGAAGTTTTATGGCATTATAATTTACTTAGTATAGTTTAGTGATAAGGCATTTTGTGCCATTTGTTTTAGCAATGTTTGCTTCTCATTTATGTTGAACCTTAGGCCATCATCTGTAGATGGCGTTTTATCTCATTTGTCTTTATCATGCTTATTTTGTTTATCTTGAGTTACTAGAATACTTTGAAAGGTATCCCATAATACTTTCAAGGGGGGCGGTATGTTAAGGCAAATTTCTTATTATGATGTAAACCCGCCTTTAGTTATTGTTAAGTCGTATTTCTTTATGATGTAAACCCGCCTTTAGTTATAGTGAACGAGGGGTTTGCATCCCTTCCTAACTTGTTACGACCAGTAGTCGTCAGGCACTCGTATGATAAGCTGCGCGCTCTTAATATTGATGCACCCTAGCGTGCTTTATCGATATGTAACACAAGATTCATGTAATCCGCGATTCCTTATTATACGTTATATATTTGTTTTTGTGTGCTACAATGTTAGTTATTTTACCCGTAAATAAAGGCATAAAATTAGCCGCACATTTCTTTATTTTGGAAGTGATATCCTACCAGTGCGATACCAAGCAAACCTCTTGTACTTGGTCCACTACAAGAAGGGTCTCCAACCAAGGCTGAAGAACCGCATCAGCGGCCTAAGGAGCCCCCTCGCCTACAGTTACCATGCGAGTTCCGCCCTTCTAGTCAAAGGATCCCGAATTATGGTTTTCTTAAGTATGGCACAGCTTTAAAATAAGCGGCATTACACAACACGCTACAAAATACGCGTATAAAATATCTAACCTCGGATCTAAATTCGTGCAAAGGGTCTGGGACATCATAATTAAAACACCCAAGACCCACAAATACCTAGAAATTAATTCCGAATTAATTAAACGAACAAAACGTTAAGCAACAGAAAACCCTTACATTTCTTGAAAGACCTACAACAACTGAGTGGAGCAATCGTACCGGATACACTATCAAAATCAATCTGGTTAAACTGCTTACCGATATAAATGCAAGCTACTCAATCACAAGCATTCTTAAAGGACACAGAACGTTTAGCAGATGCTGTCTACGAAACACCATCTGCACATGGCGCTATTACGATTACCGAGTTTTACGCTCCTAGAAAACCTTGCAAAAGAAGTAGCCTCACTCAAAATACATCTCTAGCAAACGCAAAGCACTACAACTAATCAGCGATGTTAAAGCTCTTCTGAACTATTATTTCGAACACAGCAACGTAGTGAAAGCACGAGGGCAGAGCCAGAGCACGTAAATGTACATTGCCTTGCAATTTCACGACCCAGGAACACGCCGAACGCAAAAATTAGAGACAGCTAAATCCCTGCACTCCATTTCGCGCCGCTTTTACACAAAAGATCCCACCATATCTGTGTAACTTCTAATCAACACTGGTGCAGATCTCTATGTATACCCAAGAAGTAAGGCTTGTGGACTACTCAAACCCATGAAATGCCAACTGTGCGTAGCAAATAAGACGATCATAGACACATGCGGTACTATCACCTTAACATTAGATTTAGTACTAAGACGATAACTTACTTGACAATTCCTCATTGCAAATGTCAACAAACCCATTATTGGCATGGATTTCCTCGCACACCATAAATTACGGGTTGACCCAAAAGGCACGAGACTTGTCGACTCAAACACAAAACTTTCAAATAAAGGTCAACCCACCAGTAACAAACATAGTGCGATATCAACCACGGTATCAAGTTTAAAATACCACAAAATCCTAACCAAATACCTGGGCACAACCCGTTCACGAGTCCTGCCTACGCTAATAAAACATAGTACCAAACATCACATCCAAATGACCCAAAAGACATCTAATCTACAGTCATCCACGCAAATTGTTGCCTGAAGATTTTGCACAAAAACAGTAAGGTAGAAAATTATTGTCTACAATCGATCTTGCCAGAACCCACCAAATTTGCGTAGTTGAAAAAGACATAAAAAAGTCAGCTATAACAACGCATTTAGGATTATTCAAATTCTTTTACATGACCTTGGAATTACGAAACGCCGTATAAACTTTACGACAATCCATGGACGAAGTTTTAAGCGGACTAGAATTATGTTACGGTTAAATCGGCATCCTTTTAGCATATCAGTCTGAAGTAGACCAAAACAAACATTTAGAAATTTTGTTCAACAGATTAAAACACCACGGCGTGGTCATACTTGAAAAACGCATCTCTGGGCAAGAAAAAGTTAAATTTGTCGACTACATCATCACCAAAGTTGGTATCAAATCACTACCAGAAAATGTCAGCGTTATACAGAATTACACAAAACCTGGCACAGCCAAAAACCTTAGACGATTCTTAAGCATGTTAAATTATTACCAACGTGTTATATCACGAGCAGCAGGCTCACAAGTTACACTCAGCGACCTACTAAATGGCAAAATAAAAGGCAACGCACTTAGCAATTGAACAAGCTAAGCAAACATAGTTTTCAAAAAGTGCAATGAACAACCTAGCACAAGCTGGGCTACTCACTAATCCATTTCCCGACACAAACTTATATCAGATGCTTCAGACTTTGCTGTCGGTGGAGTATTTCAAAATAGGAGCAATCAACAATGGCGACCTTTAGCTTTTCATTCCAAAAACTAACTAATGCCCAAAAATATTTAGCTTACGGTCGAGAACTTGTTGCAATTTACCTAACTGTCAAACAGTTTAAACACATGTTTGAGGGTAGATATTAAACGATCTACACATACCACATATCTCTCACATTCGCTTTTGAACAGAAACTAGAAAAATGTACGCCCATGCAATTTAGATATCTGTATTAGATAAGCCAATATTTGACACAAATCAAACACCCATCAGGGAAAGGAAACATTGTCTTAGACACGCCCTCGAGAATGGGTAGCATCGACTTCATCCCGCTATCCAATTCTTGGAAAAACGATAAAGGGTTCAAAAGTCTCTGACCAAATACTTCTCTGTGACATTTCAACAACGATAGCATCCTTCTTCGTAAAAAAAGAATTACGAATGGGAACTTTCGCAAGCATTTACAACTTAGCACAACCAAGAATAGAGAAAACGACGAAGTTGGAAACCCAAAAATTCGTTTGGCCTGGCATCAGATCAGACTAGGGTACTTGGATACAAAGTTGCATCCAATGTCAAAGAGCTTTAATCACAAGAAACAGAAAAATTCAAACCACCACCTTCAAGACTCGAGCATGTGTACATAGATATTGTCGGTCCAATACCCGTTTTAAAAGGACGCCGCAACATATTCACATACATCGACCGCTTTATAAGATGGTCATAGGCAATATCTTTGCAAAACGTTTAAACTGAAACGGTAGCCAAAGCATTCATAGAACAAAGAATCGCACGCTTTGGAGAACTACTCAAAATCACGTCACTTTAAATTGCAACTATTCAAACAATTAGAAACCTTACTCAAATTCACAAAATCTACACAGCAGCTTATCGCCCGCGGTCAAATGGTATAGCAGAACAATTCCACCAACAACTGAAAACTGTATTGATATGGCACGTTGTATAAATGGACAAAATCAATACTTTTAGTCCTACTCGGGGTCAGTATTGTTTGGAAGGTAGAACCAAACTTTTGTAGAGCTTACATTTGGAGGTACGCTACGCCTACCAGGAGTATTCCTCATAAGTTTGAGCAAGTTACGGAATAAACACATACTGAGGCACTTGCAAACCAGCTACATTACCACTCTAATCGATTACAACCAGTCCAAGGCACCAAGCAAAGCAGAAAACAAACATTTATATTCAAAGGGTTGAAAAACACAAGATAAATTTTTGTAAACTGCGGAGGTAAAGAAAATTTTTATGATATACGTGCAATGGGGAATCTACATGGACAAAAAAACGGTCACCATTAACAAACAGGGAAAGAAAACTATTTAAATCGACATGGTCAAACCAGCATACATGGAGAACGTACCCTCAGAATCAGTCAACACGAGTCTAGAAGAACAAACTAGTACTTCTCCAATGACAATTACAAAGCGTAGTAGAGAAGTATACTTCCCAAAGACATACGAGGGCCATTTTTTTTCAACCTCCGATAAGCTATAAGTAAAAGACAAGTTTATATAAAACAATAATTTTATTACCAAAAGATTGGTACATTTACAGTTACTTTTCGACATAATTGCCGAAGAGATTAAGACAATTGTCATATCTGTGAACAAGCTTATCAGTACCCTGTTCAAAGAAAGTTGCCGCAAATGAATTGAAGTAGTCCTTGACGTTGGTTTGAAGGTCCTTATTGGTTTGAAAGCACTTCCCACCAAGCCACGTCTTCAGGTCAGGAAAAAGATGAAAATCGCTTGGTGCTAAGTCAGGACTGTATGGCGACGATCGAAAATGTCCCATCCAAATTGTTCGAGAAACCGTTGAGTTGCTCCAGCAGTGTGTGGACGGGCATTGTCGTGGAACAGAACAACTTCAGCGGTCAGCTTTCCTCTTCATTTATTCTGAATGGCTCTACGCACCCGTCGTAAAGTTTCACAATAAACAGCTGCAGTGATTGTGGTTCCGGGCTCCATAAACTCCACAAGCAACCCACCTTGTTGGTCCCAAAACACAGTAGCTATGGTCTTTCTGTTGTTGAAGATTTGTTTGAATTTCTTTGGTTTGTTTGGTGAAGTTGAATGCATCCATTGTTGTGATTGTCGTTTTGTTTCCGGTGTGTCGTATTGAATCCAGGTTTCATCCCCAGTCAGGATTAATTTTAAAAAGTTGTCTCCTTCATCATGATAATGCTCAAGGAACTCCAACCCTGACGCCATTCGTCGAGTTTTGTGGTCGCACGTCAGCATTTTTGGGACCCAACGTACACAAAGTTTTTTGTAGCCTAACCGTTTAGTAACAATAGAGTACAAAACAGACCTTGAAACTTCTAGAAATTCCGTAGACAAAGCAGTAATTGTGAATCTGCGGTTTTCTTTAACCATTCTGTCAACACGTTGAAGCAGGTCATCTGAAACGACAGATTTGCGCCCTTGGCTCCCTTCATCATGCACATCATTACGGCCATCTTTAAACTTTTAACACCATTCACGCACAACACCATCACTCATGAAGTTTTCCTCATACACAGGACTCATTTTTCGATGGATTTCTGCAGCACTATGGCCTTCAGCCTGTAAAAAACGAATCACACTTCATACTTCACACTTGGCAGGAGCATCAATAATAGCGGACATGTTTACGTGGCTGTACCACAACGCCGACTGACGCCCGAATGTCAACAATGGCGGAGTGTGTAGTGAAAGAGCTGCGCAGTCGCCTACAGCGCATGCCGGCTTCCTGCTACCCGCGTAGCGTCTGCTCGGAGCGATCGGAGGTTGAAAAAAAATGGCCCTCGTATTTCATCAGTTATCCTGACTAACGCACTCACCATAAAAAGGTATGTAGAAGTATGTAACCAACCATACTGCTAACTAACTGGCCAACAACCACGCAAGATGTAAATAAATAGCATCCACGTTTAAAACACCCCTTAGAAAATAATGGACTCGTGTAACACCCCTCGAAATACAAAGTAGAACAGTTCGAAAGTACAATACAAAAAAAACCCACGAGATAAAGGAGCTCAAAACGGTAAAGCGAATTACTTTTTAGTTGTTTTCTTTTTAAGGTAGTCACTAAACCTCTTGGAAAGAATCTAAAAAGAGTGCAAGATGAATATCACTAAGCTTCTCGTGCACTAAGGGTATACCTTCTGATTATCTCATCGTGATCACCAAATCTAACGGGATAAAATGAAGTAAACCCTCACAACGTTTTGGACAGGAGCTTACCATTAGTTGGAGCGATCTATCCCCGCACTCATCACTGTATCAAGACCACTTCCTAAAGCACGTGACGACGACGTGCACGCCAGGATTAGTAACATTCCGTCATCAACTCGCTCCAATTTCTATCAACCAAGGACGACGCCGTACAGGTCCCCACCGACTAGTCGCTAGGTACCGTAGCTTGTGGAAATCTAAACTGCAATATCGCTACGAACTGCCGCATCGCATTCTGCGTAACAATGGACAACATCATCTATACAACACCATCCAGGCTTCACAGTGAAACCGCAACATTAAAAACTACAACGTAGAAATGTTTTCCGCACAAAAACTTTGTATATATTTTGTTTGTGCGTCATGTCTTTAATGAATAATAAGTTCATATCAATATTTTAACTTGTAAATAAATGCTATCTGTGTTGCTACGAAGCATTAAAAAGATAACCTTTCACAAGCCATAACAGTGCAGCGATATAGGTATCTATTTGTCAAACCATTCATTGCTTCATATTATAGCATAGGATAGGTAGCCTGATAAAGTAACGAAACGCCTAGCTGTAAGCTATTATATTAAGCTGAAGGATGGCATCGAAACACGCTTTTAGTATAATAATTTTTAATCCAGCATTCTATTACAATGCGATAGACTGATATTTTATCCCTCAAATACTTATTACAAGATCCATGCTGAAATACATGGCGAACATTACAGACTATCGAGATTGTTAATTATCAGTAAATAATGTAAGACTTTAAGTTGTCCAATATGATATAAAATTGCGACGTGTATTTCAGCAAGGATATTTAAGGGAAGTATTAAATTATTCTGCTGCGGTAGAAGAAAATAAAAATGAACTTTATTTATACTTAACGAAGCTGTGTGTAGATAGAGAGTAGCTATTGATTACGCTACAGCAACCTGACAGGAATCGTTAGCAGGGTACATCAACCTCGATTTGATAAATTAGCATTGATTGCCGCTTCACCCAGAGGAATGAAAAATTATGTATAACTGAGGGCAAAAAGGAAAAGCTTGGTTCATTTGAAGGAACGTACTTTAATATTAAAAGTAACGAGAAGTATTTTCAACTAGAAACTTTTCTAATCGCCCATGTTTATGATTACGAAATCAGCAATTTTATGCTAGTTAGTCGTCAAAACCGTACAAAACATAACGGTTGGGTAGATTTGAATGCTATACTTTGCCTAAGAGTAGTGCTATCGAGGACAGTGCAAGAACTTCAACTATGCTGTACACATCCAACTGTCACGTAATGACCAACCAGGAGATTAATTTTATTATTTCACGGGATTTTGAAATGCTGATTCCAGGAATACGATGAAAACATTCAGTAGCCTCACATGGTTATTGACAGAATTTAAAATATTGGTGGGTTCCTATAAGGTTGCTTGAGCTTGTAAAGCAGGGGCAGAATTTGGATGGTGTTACTTCCATGGCCCATTACAATGGAGGTGCATTTACTTTAATTCAAAAAAGAAAATTTTAAATGTTACCGGCAGCGCATTGAAAACTATATAAAATTAACGACCTGTTCTCACAGTAAATGTAAGCTCTTATTTGAACATTGCACCATCACAAACAATTTGATTTTCTCAATCTTTTCTTTCAGAAATCGTTCGGACCCATTAATAAAAAAACAAATATTTGATGTGAAAATATATCTACTAAAGTATTTACTTTATAAGAATTTCAAATAATTATTATAATATGAAGGTATAAGCATTTTAAGTTCAATAATAAGTCTAAAGACCAAAAGTTAATAAACTCTTAAGATAGTCAAAATAAATTATTAAGTTATTTACAAAAAAGTTAGATTCAAAGTCCAATTAGATAGACCCGACATGTTTGGATCAGAAATATGCAATTTAAGGTTCGCACATGCTAGTAGTATAACTATGGAGAAGCTGGGACAGCCCTTTTTAAAGGGTCATAAATATCTTGTAAAGGGTGTGTGTATTATGGAAAAGAGAAGTATGTATGTGTGAAGTTCATGTATGTGTGTGTGTGTGTTAGTATTAGTTAGGTTTGAGGATAACGATAGTATGGCTATGGAGAAGCTGGCCGGCCCTTTTTAAAAGGATCATAAATATCTTGTAAAGGGTGTGCGTATTATGTAAAAGAGAGGTATGTATGTGCAGGTGTGTGCGTGTAGGGTGTAGGGTATGTATGGTTCGTCGATGAAGTTAACGTGGAAGTCGTGCCGCCGCCCTCGTGATAAAAGTGTGTGTGTAGATATCGATCGGGGGGGCGGTGTTGTTGTCGTTTTATTTTGGAAAAGAAAGGTATGTATCGTTATGTGTATAGGTGTGTAGGGGGGGCGTGCATGTTTTAGTCTAAGACGAAATATCGTAAGGGGCGCGCAAGTGGTGCGAACGTGTTTTTGTTTTAAGAGCGTGTTTTCGGGGGGGTGGTGGTGGTCGCGATCGAGAATAAGTCTGGGTAAATAACCGCAAGGGTTTTTTTTATTACAGGTGTCGATAAGAAAAAAAATTGCGATGGGCCTTTTAAAAGGGCTGTCTCAGCTTCTCCATAGCTATACTACTGACGTAATCGTATTTTTGCTCAAGATGGTTCGATCGATGACGTGTGCGTGTATTTTTTGCCCTTCGAGAGAGAAGATGATGAAAGTGCGCTATTTAATTCGTATACAAATACGGGGTCATGGTTATCTCATCGGACACACGTGCAAGACGTTTCAAGTAAACTTTTAATAATTTGGAAATGTTACGCTCGATGTTTTCGTAGGCAATTATGATGAAGTATTTAAAATAACGCAGAGATTTCAGATCGTCGGGCCAGAGAAAAAAAAAACGGGGTCGCGATTATCTCATCGGACACGTGCAAGACGTTTTAAATGTAATTGTTTCGGTATAAATGGTAAAAGTTCTCCTTAATTTTGTGTGCATTATATGAACCCAAAGCATATACGATGACGAATCGTATTTTGCCGAGAAATAAAAGTGGTCGTAAATTTTGTATAGTATACATTAATTATATAAAGCGGAAGTTAAAATATAAATGATCGAGTATGTTTTGTATAATTATTTTTTATTATCGAAGTCGGGAATCGCTTTTGTTAAAACATTGTATGTATAAAAGATAGCTTCTTGGAACGCGTTAAGAAAATACTGTAGTTTAATGATTACATCATTCGTGAGTAAGTTTTAATTTCAGTACACATCGTTTTGCATCATTAATTATATAGGAACCCATTATTTTTAACAAATATGGGCTCATAAATCCTCGAAATATAGACGTTTGGGATTTTTATATTCTTTATCGATGCCGAGTCGGCGAAAATGTTTTTGTTACTTACATTTTTGAATAAAAAATATGCCTCATTAATTTTTATGCGACTTCAATATCCGCATAATAAAAGATGGCGTTTTAATTTGAATGAGCGCTTTTTTTTGTCCAAAACAAGGGCAATGCTATTTAATTCTAATGAATTGCTATCTTTAATGTCTGAATCGTGTATGTGGGAGCGGTTTTCAGATGCGTAATAAATTGTACGTCATTCGGAGTGATATAAATAGAGGATCCCTTGTAAGGCTTTTTTATCTTGTAAAATATAAGTTTGAGAGTCGTGCAACGTGTTTTGTCATCGTGCAGCTTGCATTAGAAAACAGGTAATAATTGTAAATATATTTTTTAACTTTATGTAATTATATTCGTAATTAGAATTAAAATATGGAGTTAATTAAAAAAATCAATTCAGTAAGCCGCATCGATAGGAAGAAGACCGTAAAAGTCAAAGATCTCGAGCTACAGCACCCTTATCCGGTTTTAAGCATCAAATCTCTTCAGTCAAAGAAGAATTCTCGGCTCATTCTCGTCGAATTAGAAGAATGCGTTGTGTTCCTTCCGCAGAGAATCGCGGACGTAATTAGCGACAAAGATATCGAAGAGCTGAATAAACAGGAATGCCTTTGTTTGCACTACCTAGGATCGTTCGAAGTTGGTTAGTATTTAATATTTTAATTTTTTATTTAAAAAACTAATACGAAATTCGTTTATTTTAAAGGTAAACCTAATCCTGCAGCGAGTATTTCCTTCTGCTGCATGGGCGAAAAACAAAAGGATCCATCACCATCAGCCCTCACGGATCCTCCCAAGGAAAATCAAGAACGGCAAGAACAAAAAAGCCATCCGTATCGTCATCACACTAGAATACCTACCTATACATGGTAATTAATTTTATAATTTTAGTATTTTTACATCTTGATTTTTAAAGTTATGAGTATTGAATATAGAATTAGATCAGCAACCCATTACAATCGTGATATGCTAATTGCGGATTATCCACATAATTTTATAGAATCGCATGCAAGGAATTGCCTGCTTATTTAAAAGACTTTAAATATCGGGAC
This sequence comes from Platerodrilus igneus, assembly GCA_036346225.1. Taxonomy (NCBI): domain Eukaryota; kingdom Metazoa; phylum Arthropoda; class Insecta; order Coleoptera; family Lycidae; genus Platerodrilus; species Platerodrilus igneus. Next base: position 4,987,753 of record JARFIW010000544.1, read on the forward strand.
GGTTTTTGATTGGGTCTCGAGCCCTTTTTCTATTTTGCATGCAATTTAATTTGTTCGACAATTTAACGTGCTTAGAAGATTCGTATTCTAACACAATAGCGTTTTGCTTCACCGACGTGTCTCGTATGAAAGAAAAGCTTTTTAATTTATGTAATTACGACCGAAGGGCATTTTATAATATTAGCGAAAGCATCTCGGCCGGTATTAGGTTGTTTAGATTTGTAGATCAATCTGCCGTATCGCCATTAAAAACAGTGTTTAATTTTCAGTATAAATGTGAAAGTGACATTTTCTTTTATGCAACTCTAAGAACCGATTGCCTATACGTGGACTTAAAAAATAGAGAATTCGTGTTTTCAACTCAATTTATTAATTCTTTGTTGATTTGCAGAAAAACCCTCCGCATGCGCTTGCATGAAATCGGCGATTTATTTGTCTATAGTAAAAGTGTTAGAACGACAGATGTATTTTCTATAAAATCAACTAAAAATTACAGATTCAGAAAAATATGCTATGGACTTATCCTTTTGTATAAGATTTTTAAACTCGTACAAATTGTTAGAATAAAACGGGAACTGCATGCCGAATTAGAAGCCATTTTATGGTCCTGCGATTTATCGCCCAAAGACGATACGCTGAACGTATTAGTAAAATTGCACGGTTCAAAATACAGAAAGTTGGCATTGAAATACAAAAAAAAAAATGTTAACTAACAGAAAAATCGAAGCGGACGCGGGCGTTTCGATGTGTTGTGATCAGATGCTACAGTTGTATCGAAAAGTGCACGCAATTTTAACGAAATGTCGTAAAACTAAAGTATTTCGCAATTGGGTTCGAATATTAAAATCACACATTCACAACACCGAATCGATTTTAAGAACGGTGAAACAAACTTCTTCTTCGCTCTCGGCTAGTTATCTGAATCTATTCGAAAATCTTCTATGCCATATGAAAAGATATAAAATGCTATTTAAAATCTATTAAAAAACTACTGCGGCAGAATGTTCCTAAACAATGGATGTATTCTCGGAGCACGCCTCGACATTCTGAATTGGTTTGGAAGCCGATCGTGTCTGCGTTTAAATCGAGAATTCAAACAGCTCAAATTATTAATGTTGCACATAAAGATCTTAATTTATTTATCGAAGATTGTAAAAAACTAATTTTATCCAAATTGTATACGATTTTTAAAAATCACTCGGTAAACCTTAAAATTAATGTCGTGTTAGCGTGCGATTTTTTCAAATTTTCCGTCGCGCTCAACGAAAATGAGTTTCAAACTAGGTATTTTTCGACGCCCAACTTTTTAATTTGTTTCGGCAATTTAGAGAAGTTTAACGAGTGGTTTGCGTGCAATATCGCAACACGCTTGTTGGATAAAATAGAGAACGACGCAATGCACGGGTCAGGATTCACGCTATCCGAAATATTATTTTTAAATGTTAATATTAATAAATGCTATGATATGTTTCACGCGAGTTGTTTCATGCCTCTTCCTATCGCAATTCAAAACAAAAAGGCCTGTTTAAACATTAGAAACAATGTTTTTCATGCTTTTATTGGAGCGTTTTAGCCGGAATAATTAAGCCTACAGCAGGTAAGCATGCTAATCGCACAACTTCGTATCCGCATTTTGCAGAAATTTTAATATGAAAAATTTCGTCAGCCCCATGCCTATATCGGATATGTCGAAATTCGAAAAGCAGAATGATATTTCTGTAAATGTTTTTGCTCTTATTTTAAAACGCGCTCGATACATCGTAACACCGGTACAATTAACTAGCCAAAACGAGATAAACACGTTAATCTGTTAATTGTTGAAGATGCGTATGTCGACGAGTCGTCAAAATTTAATTCTGACGACGGCGAAGACGTCAACGGCGACGAGGACGACGACGACGGCGACGAGGCCGATAAAGTTGGAAAAAGTTTGAAAGAATTAAAAAAAAATATTAAAGATTATAAACGGGGCGTTAGATATCATTATTGTCTTATAAAAAATTTAGCCTCACTTGTGAGAGGTCAATTAACTAAACATACGGGTCACTTTTACGTATGCGATAGATGTCTCTCCTATTTTTACGATCGCAAACGTCTCGATGCCCACGAGCAAGTATGCGAAAAACTTAACGAGTGTCGTGTTATTTTACCCTCCGAAAAAAACAAATATTTACAATTTAAAGATTTTAAGTATAAAATACCTGTGCCGATGGTGGTTTATTCTGACATAGAATGCCTTATTAAAAAACCGAAAGAGCTTCCGAATCAGAACGCACTTTCAAATACCAGGAACATATTCCGTTTTCAATAGGATATTATTTTTATTGTGGATATGACGAATCTCTTTCATATTACAGTTCATACACGGGCACAGACTGCATTTCTTGGTTTGTGCGACAATTAAAACATATTGCCATATGTTATGGGAGCGCATTTTTAAAACGAGCCTGCTACGTCCTCTATAGATGCCTCGACGGCAAAAACGTGCTTTATTTGCGAAGTCGATTTCTTGCCGGACGACGAAAAGGTTATCGATCACGATCACATGAATGGTTCTGTAAGAGGTGTTGCGCATAGCAGCTGTAATTTAAATTTTAGGTTATTTCCAATTATTCCGTAGTCTATCATAATTTGAGCAATTATGATGCTCATTTTATTATTAAAGAGCTTGCTAACGCTTTCGAAGGCCCCATGAATATAATACCCTTGAATAATGAAAATACATAACATTTTCTAAAAATACAACGACGCAAATGTGACGTTCAGATTCATAGATTCCTTTCGCTTTATGGCAATGTCATTGGAAAAATTAGCATGCGAGTTGTCTTTCGATGACTTTAAAGTTTTAAAAAGGAATTTAGCTCGCTAAACCCGGATCGCATTAAATTGCTAATGCGCAAGGGTATTTTTCCTACGAGTATTTGGATGACATTTTGAAATTAAGCGAAGAAAATCTTCCTCCTATAGAATGTTTTATAGCAATCTTAATGAATCACATATTGAAGAATCGGAATATATTCATGCGCAAACCGTATGGAGCACTTTTAAATGCAAAAATTTAGGCGACTACGCGGACCTATATTTAAAATGCGACATTCTTTTACTTTGCGATATATTCCAAGACTTTAGAAAAATTGTCTTGAAACATACAAATTGGATCCCTTAAATTTTGTGACTTTGGCGAGCTACTCGTGGTCTAGCATGTTATTATATACTAAAATCAGGCTAGAACTAATTTGTGACGTCGACATGTTTTTAATGATCGAAAGAGGCATTCGGGGGGGCCTTACTCAAGTCGTAAAACGATATGTAGAATCCAATAATAAATATTATCCCCAAACGTATGATCCATCCAAGCCGAATAAATTTTTATTTTACGGAGATATTAATAATCTCTATGGTCATGCCGAATCTTGCTATTTGCCTTACGGGATTTCAAATGGCTAACGCCTGAAGAAATATTAAAATTTAATGTTACAACGGTGAGCATTACGAGCGATAAAGGTTATATTATCGAATGCGACTTGGAATTTCCTACGGACATTCACGACGCTCAGAAAGAGTTGCCGATGTGCCCAGAACAGGACACGCCTCCGGGCTCGAAATTTTCAAAATTAATGTGCACTCTCACGAAAAGTTCAACTACGTTGTGCATTACAGAAATCTCGAGGTTTATTTATCTGCGGGCGTAGTTATGACGCGCGTTCATAAGGTTTTAGAATTCGGTCAGTCTCCTTGGTTGAGACCGTTTGTCGAATTAAATACAAGAATGCGCACGGAAGCTAAAACGGAATTTGCACAAAATCTATATAAATTTGCAAACAATTCCATTTTGGTAAAACAATGGAGAATGTTAGGAAAAGACGCGTCATAAAATTAGTGACTCATTGGAGCGGTCGGTATGGTGCTCTATCTTTAATTTCCAAACCAAATTTCCATTCGGCAACGATTTTGACAAAAATCTGGTCGCGATCGAATTGAGCAAAACAGAGATAGAGTTCAACAAACCTATCTACATAGGTATGGCCATCTTAGAATTATCAAAAATTAAATTATATAATTTTCACTACGATTTCATGAAGGCAAAATTTGCAAATAATTGCGAATTATGCTACATGGACACCGACAGCCTTTTGTATAGTGTGACGTGCAATGATTTCTATGAAGAGTGTATAAAGACGAATCTAGAAAAATTTGATACGAGCGCTTATGATCCCGATAACATCTATAAAATTCCTTTAATTAATAAAAAAGTCATTGGTCTTATGAAAGACGAAACTAGAGGTCGTATTTTAACGCACTTTGTAGGCCTTCGATCGAAAATGTACTCTTTAAAAATAGAAGGCCGTGAGATAATAAAGAAGGCTAAGGGTGTTAAAAGTACATTATCGATCAGCAAATCTGTTTCGATCACTATCTCGATACGTTACGAAATAAAGTAGTTATAGAACGAGACCAAAATAGCATACGATCATATTTGCATAAGGTATATTCCATACGTCAGACGAAAATTGCTTTAAGTTATCAAGATGATAAAAGATACATTTTATCTAACGGAATAGATACTTTGCCTCATGGGCACTATCTAATAAAGGACCTTTGAATAAAACCATATTTTATTTTGTGAATTGCATGTTTATTATAAAAAATAATTAAAATCTTGTAACGAGAAAGAAATTGCATTGAATTTTGTATTTTATATTATAAAACCGCATTGTATTTTTTTAATTTTTATATTATGTATAAAATTAATTTAAAAATATATTTTAAGCGCTGTTGTAGAGGCTCTCTTTGTTATATTGTAATCAAGAAAAAGCATTGTATTTTGTTATTTTTATATTTATTATAAAAATTAATTAAAATATTGTAACAAGCCAAGATAAAAAACTGCATTGTATTTTTAATTTTTTATATTATGTATAAAATAAACTAAAATAATACATTTTAAGTGCTGCTGCATGTCAAAGTATCGCAGTTGTAGCGTCTCTATCTTTCTTATTTTTACAAGATCAAAAAAATGTATAATAAAAATCAAACAAAAAAAGAAACAAATTTTTATTTTTGAAATGTAACATATTTATATAATAAAAATATAAAAACAAATGTTTTATTTTTAAATGTAACAATCTATATAAGATCAGCTTTTTGAATCCAGGAAGGCTCTTGGAAGCCCAACCATTTGACGAGAATTTTGGTTCCTTTTCGCCTTAGTATTTTCTCGATAAGGTAAATATTTGGAACTCTCGTTTTCTGCAGCTCAGCTTCATAAAACTGTCCCAATACTGGATCGCCATGCATGTCGACGAGTAAATAAGTAGTCGGATTTGCTCGAAACACTTTACATATTTTAAACGTCTCCTCGCTCCAGTTTGCATTGTAGCCCTTAGAAAAATACTTCTATATTTTGAAATGCGTACAAAGTCGTCCACGGCATAACGAGGTTTTCTAGTCGCCAGTTTTAATTTATCGTAAACTTTCAGACGCGTTTTCGCGGTCACATTTTGGGTTTTCTTTTAGTGGTCGAATGCACCGTATCGTTGTATTTCGATACAATCGAATCGATTATATCGATCCACTTCCATTTGCCTCTCAGACTAAAAGCTTTATACAGTTTGTTTTTTATCGTTCTGATTGCACGTTCTACGATGGCGGCTTTGATTGAGCTATATGTGGAGTAATGATTAATATCGCCATATTCCTTCATCAGCCGTGCAAATTGGCCGTTATAAAATTCTGTACCATTATCTGTTTGCAGATTTTTCGGTAAAGGCGGCCGCGATCTTTTAATTTCATTTAGAATCTCGCGCATCGCAGATGTGACTTCATGACCATTCTTGGATTTAAGCGGTCTCGTCCATAAATATTTCGAATAGCAATCGATCACGAGTAGAATATACTTATGCCCTTTGTTATATTTCGAATATGGAATAAATTCAGCAATATCGGCTTGGAATAAGTCGTGATAAGATTTGATGATCGTTCTTCGACGTGGAAAATTTATTCTAACCCCTCTGTGCAGTTCATCCACTAGTATTTCCTTATCGTTATATTTCTTAGACATTTTTAAGGTTTGACACGAGTATGAGAGTTAGACGACGAGGCTTTATCTTGCTCCAATAACACGTGCAGGTGTCTTATAACGTCGGTATTAATTTTGTGAAATTGTAAATCCTCTCCAGCAGACGTCTTGACCCCGTCTAATTTCAAGTGGTTGAAAATTAGGAAGTTCGTGTTTAAAACAACTTCGTTCAACACTTGAACGACCGATTGCAATACATCTCGAATGATCACGTTATCGCGGTGAATGGCGACACCTTCGATAAGATTTTGTATTCTCGCGTTCACATAGAACTTAGAAACGGCATCGTGCTCATCTTCGGCCTCGCCTATGTTGACAATTCTCAAGCCTCGAGAGTCGAAGTTCTTGGCCTTACCGTCGTCGATCGTGGTTAGTTTCATAAAATTTTGCGCTTTTTCTGACAACGTCGAGTCCACGTATCTCTTGTTAACGGCATCGCCGAGCTCTGCGGGTCGTGCAAATTTACAATGGATCGCGATTTGGCGTCAAATTTAAGTTTCTTATTAGCATGCGTTTTTCCCGAAGATGAAGCGGTCAAACATATTTCCAATGCTTTGCCTATACGCAGATTGAGTTCTTCGCTGCAAAATTTTAAGTTTACGCCGTCGTTTGATTTTTAGGATCGGCCAAATTCACTATTCTAAAATCCTTCAAGTTAACTATTTTCTCGTCCTCGTCCAATACCAAGGCGCTTCGTTTATTTACCGCATCCGTTCCGGTCACGGGATTGCCTACGTTGCAAAGTTTTCTATTTTCTATGTTGAAATCGCCTTCCGGAGTTAGTTTAAAGCCTACACCAGGAGGCCCGCGCGCAGCGGTATTACCAAACCCTCCGCCTCCAGAGTCTCTGGCAACATACGCTCTTCCAAATTTATCGACGACCATTTTATTTCTGAGACTATTCTATAGAACGTGTATATTTTATTAGGCGATTAATTTCGCCTCCTTTAATTCGGATATAATAGAAAGAAATTCGTTTTGATTCTGAGAGCTATTGTTGCCCGCCGAACGTTCGGCCATCAACAAACGACGCCGGCTCACCAGCTCGGCCGGCGAGTCCCAATGAACGTATTCTATCTCATGATTAGAATTATCGAATTTTTTGTATCGCCAAATTCTGCTTATATTACTCGATGGCTGTCTTTTTTTCGATAAATTATCCATACCGAGACCTTTCTTTTCTTCGTTATTTTGGATCGTAATTGCATGGGAATCGTAGGAGTCGCCGATGCTGTATTCATCTCTCTTGACGACAACGACGACGGTGACGGCGACGAAGCATGCTGCGGCGAGGGAGGAGGCGTAGATATTGTAGTCGCCACGGGTGACGGTGTTAAATTCGGAACGATATAATTTTTATATTTGGGCGTTTTAGGCAGATCCTTGCGAAACAGTTTATTATATGCATTGGTTTTCTTCAAAATATCGATGTAATTTTTTACATCTAGCTCGGAAGGATTGCCAGCAGGCGTTTTCTTATTCGAAGGATTTTCTTATAAGTTAACAATCGAAGTAAGCCCTCCGTAATAGGATATTTTTTATTTCTAATATTAATCGTAGATCCGTCGTCTGCAATAGCTAACTCTGAATTGCCCATAGACCATTTATTCGAAAGGTCGTCGTATTGAATGCCGATTCCGGTATCGTCTATATTGGGATCCTCGCTTTTGGACAGGATGTCGGCATACTTTTTAAGTAAGGCATCTGAACCGTCGCCGACATTATCAGATTCGTGCTCCGCATTCTGACGTCGAATATAATTAGGATTTTTACTTGCAGAGAATTTTGATAGCGATTTTAACGGTTCTAGTAATTGAGCATGCTTCATTCCGTATTTTAATTGAGCTCGATTTTGATCTCGTTTAAAATCTAAAAACTTTTTTCTTATCGTTTTAGTGGCCTGCACTACGGCTCGATTTAAATTCGTAGAGTGACGTCGTCGTCGTCCTCGTCTCATCGCAGCCGCAGACATTGCGTTGATGAAAGTTCGCTCGAACGTCGTGATTTTAAATACATATGTAATGATCGAATCCTTTACGGTAGCGGCCCTCGTTTATGGCTTTTTCTTTGTCTACCACTAAGAATCCGTATCCGGCTTTATTGCCATCGCCGTCTTTTTTTCCCACGCTAGACGGCACATCTTTTGAAATCTTCGAAGCTCATGTCGGTATTAATGTGCTCCGAATAGATATGTCTTAAGTTCATTTCGTCTTGCAAAAACTATAATTAAATTTGTATTGTCGCGAATAAGATGCTTCGGTATTCTTGCATACGATTGGCTGAGGTAGAACGCGTCTATATTCTTATGACGGTTCATTGAAAAATATTGACGAATCGCGTTTTGTTCGTGACATTGAACGTCGTCGAAAATGAAAATCGAATTACTCTTAGCATCTTGCGGTGAAATTATTTCGGAATTTTCGCTAAATTCGTAATAGCCTAGTCCCTTGATCGGTCTCAAAACTCGACTCAAAAAATCGTATTTGGGCTGAAATAGCGACTTGGAGTAAATGTAAACGTTTTCAAATTCCAATCCGTTGGGTGCCAGTATCAAACTCAAAATCAGGTTTGTTTTACCGCAAGCAGAAGGTCCGCATACGATGCATCTTATGCTGGCCGGTAAGAGATCTCCGTGCTTTTTGCGCGTTCCAAAATAGGAATAAGGATCATCCTGTTCGAGCGTTAGATCCATATTTGCAACCGGTAGAGATTGTTTCTGTTTAATAACCTTCATGTCTATTATTCGCTAATATGACGCGTAACGATTTCCGTAAACGGATCGTATTCGAATATAGAGTCGTGCAAAATTAAGCAGTATGCTTTAGTGGTTTGATCGAAAATGTTGCTGGATTCGATTTCGAGACGTATATCGACGGCCAAATTTTTAATAGATTCTTCTTGACGACTGCAATCGATCACGAACACGGGACAATTGCCAAATTGCTGATAGTCGTTCAAACAACACAGAGCGTAGCTCAAATTGCTCGCGCCTGCATAATAGTTTTCCGGAAATTTCGAATAGTGCATGAACGGGGTCGAATAATCGTTATTGGCAAAGTCCGAATTCATATCTTGAAGTGGAAATTCTTGGGAATTAAGGTATAGTTTTAAATTTGTCAGATTGCAGTGATCGAACTGGGATGCCGATTGCTTCGCATTATCATACTTGCCATGCTGAAGAGTAAATAGAATCCATCGAGGTTTTTCTAATTCGTTCGAATTCTTAATACGCCAAACGTGAATTTTTGAAGACGGAAAGGACGGCAACTCGTGAAGCTCCCAGCGACGAAAGTAAACCACAATTCTGGGATTTTTATGCAAATGATGGAATAAATTTAATTTCGATTCATCGCTAAGCTTTAAATGCGGAACCTCCACGATATTTTAGTAATTTTAAATGTTAGCTCGTTTTCGTCGCTCTTGTAACAATTGACGTCGCTCTTGGATCTAATTAAAACAAGCTCTTGCGGCATGTTTACGACGGCTCGTTTATAATCCTCGCAAAATCCAAAAATATGCTTTAGAGGCACATTGCACGAGAAGCGTCCGTTCTTAAAAATGTCGGCGTTTGTATCTCCTCGAGGGTCCCAGGTGCTATTGCTCAAACCGTTGAATTTTTTGTGATACGAAGCGAGACCCTTCATCGTGCACGTTATACCAGGCTGCTTACAAACGTCGACCACATGCGTGCTCCCCATTTTGTACTGTATTTCATCGAACAAGAATAATATTGCGTTGTTCGTTATCGTATACGGTTTACCTTCGGTTTTCACCGAAAACGTTCCCTTAATATTAATGTAACTGTCGTAGGTTGCGATTATAGCATCGGAATTTTGGATTTCTATAATCACTCTATCGCTGTGGTCTGTGTGGTCCGTGTTTCGCGTAAATACGAATAATAATCTTCTTTCGAAATTGTCTCTTCGTAGCGAGGCCTTTTGAATACGTCTAATTTGGCCACCTCGTCGAAACGTAATTTCTTCAAAGGAGAACTAATCACCGACGAGATGTGATCTGCGACCATTTTCGTGCTACTACCAAAATCACCACGTATTTTACCGCCACGTTTAGCCATTTCTAGTACTTTTTTTCTTTCTCGTATTCAAAAGCTTGTAGCCGAGCGCTTTTAAGAAACTTGCGTCTGCGCGACTAAGAGCGAGGTTCTTCTTCCTCTTCTTTTAATATGATGTCGCTTTTCACACCTCTTCCGCTTTTTATTTCGTTATGGCCTAACGATGATTTGCGTGCGACTGCAGATTTCGAGAACGTTTTTGCGTTTTATATAGGTTTGTTTTGAGGAAGAAGAAGAAGAAGAAGAAGAAGACTTCGGCAGCAACGACGATAACAATGCCCAACGCGCGGATTTTTCTTAGGTATATTGACGACTGCGGCTAACGTCTGTTGCTGCTGCTGCTGATGCTGACGCTCGTCATCGTAAACGACGCCCATTTTAACTTAATAATAATTTTATTATTCGCGTCTTAGCTCTAGGCGAACGCAAAGGTACGTATCCTTCGAAAAATTAACCGCTTCACCCGTATGATCCACCAGTCTCAACGTAATGTTATCGAATTCGTCCACGCACAGAGGGAAACGAATTATATTGCTGGGTTGTTGTTCTATGCTGTAGCCTGGGGCACGGTTAAGCCAAATTCGTAAATGCTATGACAAAGTTGGTTATTGCGGTACGCTCCCGTCGTAATGTTAGTATCTACGAAAATATTAGATACCGAAATTATTTCCACATCGCGATCGGACGTATGCGAACGACCTTCCTCTAAAATTCGATCATGAAATCCCAGCATTCGACCGATGTTGCCGCGCTTCGTGAAGTCTACGGAGTATTTCGATTTTATTTCGCACTTTAGGGTATTATTATTAGCTCTTAAAGAAAACAAGCCGTCGACCAATCCGTCGTCGTCCAAAGTTACGGACGAATTAATTTCTTTGTTGGCTTTAGCCGACTCCAATATCTTTTTTCTCAGGAACGTGTTTAGCTCGTCTATTTCGTAGCATCCCTCGTCGATGGTGATTTCTTTATCTTTATCGTAATAGAACTTATTATTTCCCTCGTAAATATTTCGAACGGTGTTGCACGTGTAAAGACCCACCAAGCCGCAGGTGTACGTGTTGCCATCGTTCAGTCTCACAGGTGGGTATAGCGTACCGCTGCTGATGGTATTTCCATACCCGAATATCGTGAATGTCCTAGACATGACTGTAGCGCTCCGAGGGCATTATGGTTCTTTTATGTAAAAATTTCAACACTAAATGACCACACACGATCGTGTTAAAGTCTTGCTCCCTTTCCACGTTATAATATATATCGCTACCGTCAAAATATCTTAAGACTTCCTCGGGAGGCCTCAGGTCTCCGAAACTATCGAAGTATATCACCGTATTGGCCCTTTTTTTATAACCGACCCAATGCGTGCCCGGACCGGATCCATTGTCTAAATTTATAATACCACTTTCGTTTCGCCACGGCGGTGCTAAGCTTCCGTCGCGTCTTTTAGCGGCAACTCGTCTCGCATGTACACGCCTCTAAAATATGGAACACCTTTAGCATATTTGTGCAGATCGAGATCGGTCAATGCGCGCATGGGAGGTGTAAGGTGGTGGTGGTGGTGGTGGTGGTGGCGAGCTTAGCATTCCTCGGCACCGTCGAAGTCATCCGTTTTTGAATCCCCGGATAAGGTTTCAAGTACAAGGCGCTACCTTTCTTGTGAGGCTTTAAATACAATCCGCTGCCGACTTTTTCTCTTCCATGGCTCTGTTGTGACGCGCGTTCTCGTCGAAATACCTCTTTGCATTTTTGGCCGAATTGATGGCGTTTGCAACGCTCGACGCTCCGCCGGCCAGTGCTCCGAGCGCCGAAAGACCCGCAAATATCGGAATCAAGGGCAATAAGCCTCCTCGCTTGGGCACCGGTATTATGCGCGGTACTTTAATTTTCGAACGACCTCCCATCCTGTTGACTATAATTTTGCGGCATTCATCGCGCTCGAAATGAGACGATTATGCGAAGCATCTCCGTGTCCTTTACTCTTGATGCTTTGTTTTCTGATTTCTTTAGATATTTTACTTATAAGACCGCCTCTGAAGGAGAATTTTCTGCCGACGTTGCCGTTATTGTCTTTGAATTTACCCGAGCATCGACGTACTCGACGTCGTCGTTTTTGTCGTCGTCGTCGTCCTCGCTGTCGACGATCCAGTTTCACGGCCATTTTCTTGTCTATTCCCATTCCTAGTTTGCGTTTCGCTTTCATTGCAGCCGTTACGCCCAACGCTGCGAGCTTCTCGGACCACTTAGAATCTTTGGCCTTGACTCGCCGCCAAGCCGCTTCTTGCAAGACCTTGTCGGCCTCGTGCCTGCGCTCCACGTCTTTGTGATGCGAATACGCGATGTCGTGCTGCTTGCACGCTTCGTCTAGAGGATTAATACCTTTGTCTCCGCGATTTAAACGCTCTTGTAGCCTGGTTCCGGGACCGCAGAAGTTATGACCAGGAAGGTGCAGTTCGAAGGGCAATTTATTTAAGAGGTTGTTGAACAACCCTTCACCCCGTGTACCAACATTGACTAACATCTCTCCTGCAATAACGTAACAATTTAAATATATATATAAAAATAACTGCATACAGAATAAATTTTACTTACAAAAAGGATCATACACTATCTTTAAAATACAAAGGTTTCATTTCGACATTTAAATTCTTTTGATATAAACATAATACGTCATCGACAATTTTGTGAGGGAAATGGCGCGTGATTTCTAATAAGCCGAGTCTGTTGATGTCGTAAAGAACGTTTAGGGTACTTAGGATGGATTTCCAAATACGTATTCGCTTATCATCTCGACTCGACATAAGACTTGATCCTGCAGGTTCGAATAAAGTCCAGCATCCTCGAGGAGGGGCCCGCCTTCACCTCCATCGTCGTCGCCGTCGCCGCTACTGCTCTTGCACCTGTTATACGCGTAAGCTCCGAACTCTTCGGGAAGACAAGTGGCGACGCACTCTATATTTCTATCGTAGAACTCTTGAAAATCTTGTCCTTTCAATATTTCTAATTTGAGCATTATAAGAGGAGCTAGAGTAAACACTTTTGCAAATTCTTCGCGGGAGAGAGAAATTCGCGCAACATTGTATCCGGATTCTGTTGTTGTTGTTGATTCTAATGCGGCGAGAGCCGCAGCAGTTTTTTGCACCTCGACTCTATGAATGGACTCGTATTCGTCTTTAAATTCCACTTCCAAGTATCTGTCGATCGTCTGATGCATTTCACGCCTCCAGTGCCATACGTCTGCGACTACGGAGGCGGCGGTAGCGCCTGCAGATGCAACCTTGGCAGTATCCGAGCGGTTGGAAAAAAAATTTCTAAATTTATGTTCGATATTGATAGACGACAAATCTTTCCACTCGTTTTCGTCCATTTGCAATTCGCCTTCTTTACAAAATCTGTTGGGGCATATAAGTCTGATAACAGGGCTAAAATCCATATTGCTCTTTCGTTTGGTTAAGCCCACTTCGATCGTATGACCGTGAGCGCACCATTGCGCATTCTCCTTGGAGGAATTCAATCGGTATTCGGTGCTACATATCAGGGGATCCATCGCCTGATCGTTATCGTAGACATGAATACCTGACAAAACTTGCGGCGATCCAGATACTGCACACGTAGATGATGATGATAATGATGATGACGAAATTATGTCATCATCATCGTTATTTAAAAATACTTGTCTGTCGTCACCACTTGTATGATTATTTTCGTCTTGAATATACTTCACCATAATTGCTACTTAATTAAGTGCAAAATTTCACGCGCACATACACACCCTGAACGAAGATACCTCCCGGTTAGAACTGAAAATTATTTTGCATGCGTAGGTTTTCGTTCGAGCTCAAACGATGTTGCTCATGCGCGCATAGTTTATTTTTATATTTGTAATAGATGTAGTATGCCCACGCTCCTATTAATTGCATAAGTACGCTGTGTTCTAAATACGTCCATACACCATCTGAACTATCAAATTCTCGATCTTTTTTTCTCGCTCTCTTTCTCTTTCGAAGGCGATTCGTTTATGATTCCATGGCATGACGTACCATTCGGTCTCCGTAAAACTGCTATTGTATTTAAATCTTATTTTAAACATCAGAAAAGGATCGATGCCGACTCCGTCTCCGACACAATCGCCCGCGCATCCATTGTTCAACCGTTCGGCACCGTCGTCGTCGTCGTCGTCGTTGCCGGCCTCGCCGTCGCCGGATCCATCTACGTTTTCTATTTCTCGTCGTCGTTGAAGGCGTCCTCTTTCTCCTCCTAGATAACTTTTATAAATTAAAAGGTCTCTCGATACCGCGGACGACGACGACGACGACGTCTCCGATGATGATGGCGATAAGGGAACCTCTTCGGAATGGTTCTGTTGCTGCTGCCATTGCTGTTGCAGCTGCATGGTAATTAATTCCATACGTTTCCAATCTTTAGAGCGAGAGCATCTTATTTGTTGTTGTTGTGACGACTCGGACTTCGACAATGCCAAAACGTCTTTATTTTCAACAACCTCGAAACATACGAATGCATTCGGAGGATCTACGGGAACCGGATTTCTTTTCCAGGAGGGCACGCTCGGTTTAAATATGTATAGGTAATTATTACATATTAAAGAGTAGGCGAGATATGCTGCGACGGCTGCGGGCGGTCCTTTAGGAGTCATTTCGAACAATGAGCATTTTAATTGCATTCATAGGTTTTTATTGCAGGGCTGCGATGTGTTGTTGTGCGCACGTACATATGGGGTAGAACATGCGCATTCAGGACACGATTTTATTTGCAGAGGAGGTCCATCTATCTGATCTGCATGCGACGACGATTGTAAGCCATGCGCTAAACAATAGCGATGCGTCCATAATTGTTTTTGCAAATACTCCGGTAATTTATCGAAATTTCTGGCGACGTCTTTACTTGCATGCCTCTCGATATACTCGAGCGGTAATTTCGTAAGATCCTCGACCGTCAACATTCTTCTATATTACAAACGTATATGATTAAAAATAAACATATCATCTCGTAGACAATTTTCTTATCCCCTTCCTTAAGAATGCATACTATATGTTCCTGCATGATTTATATTGACGCCTAAATTTAATATTCTCGAAAGAGCTAACCCGCTCTGCTTTTCGGTATATTCGCCCAGTTTATTGTTCAATTCCAGAATGGCTTCGGGTTTAACTTGAGTTTGAAAGTCTTCAATTTTAAAATTTTATAATTTTAGTAGTAAAATGTCTGAGCGACGACGACGATGATGATGACGATGTATCCACGGCTTCTGAAGACGATGATGATGTTGATGCGTTGGGCTTTACGTATTCACCGTTAAACACGAAATTAATTTTAAGAGATCCGAATTTTCTCAAACATTTTCTCAAACGTCGCTCTATTAGGGCGAATGCATCTTCTAAAAATTGCATGGGATCTATGTGATATAAATTGACCACAGCACTCGAACGTATCCTGCGGGCGAAAGCCGATTTCAAATCGACCCACACGATATTGTTCGACGTTCTACGTCTTTTGACATTCTTCTTTGTTGTTAATCTATCGAAATTTTCAGCAGGATCGTCGACTTCGACGTCGTTCGCATAACCCTCGTCGTCGTCGTCCTTCGCACTAGTATTATCGCCGGATCCATTCTTTTACTAATACCTGCCCTCTGATCGCCCTATCACGCTTGCTTTTGCATTAGAAACGATCTGATTACATTTCAGATTTAGCAGCATCGATTCATAGTGACGTTTTCGACCTACGTTGCAAGCACTTTTCAATTGTTTTAAAATTGCACGCGTTGAGGTAGGCGCGTCTGGAATTTTTAATTCGTCCGAAGCTTGAGACATTTTTTGCACTTTCGGCACACGATGTTTACCGTTCGAATAATTACACAATAATAAATAGAAAAATATTTTGGATATTCTTTTTACCAAGACGACAAAACTATTATTCGTAGTAGGGGAGAAATTTTTTTTCAAATACAAACGCAGCACGCAATTTTTCTTATCGACACCTGTAATAAAAACCCTTGCGGTTATTTTCCCCAGCCTTATTCTTCTTATACTTCATCATAATTGCCTACGACACATCGAGCGTAACATTTTCAAATTATTAAAAGATTACTTGAAACGTCTTGCACGTGTCCGATGAGATAATCCTGAAAACACACTCCTAAAACAAAAACACGTTCGCACCACTTGCGCGCCCTTACGATATTTCGTCTTAGACTAAAACACGCACGCCCCCTACACACCTATACACATAACGATACATACCTTTCTTTTCGAAAATAAAACGACAACAACACCGCCCCCCCGATCGATATCTACACACACACACTTTTATCACGAGGGCGGCACGACTTCCACGTTAACATCACCGACAAACCATACATACCCTACACCCTACACGCACACACCTGCACATACATACCTCTCTTTTACATAATACGCACACCCTTTACAAGATATTTATGATCCTTTTAAAAAAGGGCCGGCCAGCTTCTCCATAGCCATACTATCGTTATCCTCAAACCTAACTAATACTAACACACACACACACCTACACATACATGACCTTCACACATACATACTTCTCTTTTCCATAATACACACACCCTTTACAAGATATTTATGACCCTTTTAAAAGGGCTGTCCCAGCTTCTCTATAGTTATACTACTCATGCTATTTATTTTATAATAAAATTCAACACCTGTTAAATAAACAGAAAAATTCTTCATAAACATTTTTTAGATGGAATAAGGCTTCCTAAACTTATTCAGAAAAATCAGTATCTCTAGGCAATTAAAATAATGACTAAATCTTGCTTATGAATTATATGAAAAATGAAAAGCTCACAAAAATGTAATAAAAGAGCATTCGACAGTGCATATCTGCTGTGCTAACTTAATTTTTAAGCTTTAATATAATACATCGTATTTCTTTAAACACCGAAGCTACTATATAAATTGAAATCTTGAACAGATTTAAATAATAAAAATATATAATAAGAAAGAATTTCCATTGAACATAGAAGAGTTAGTAGAATGGAGGCGTCTATTTGAGGATTATTAATAACGATGACTACTGTTGGTAGCTGAAATTTCAGAAGAAGTTATCTTGGGAATGGATCTCATGAGAGAATATTGGTTTCATGTGAACATAAAAGAAAATGTGCTTCGGATAGATGATGATGAGATTTCATTTTAAGGAGACAGTGACCAGACGATGCAAGTTCGAATGATTTGTGATATGAAAATACCTGAGAAAACGGAAATAATCGTGATAGGGCGCTCCGTGAAAGACAAGTATACATGATGGAAGCAACTGAATCGAGAATGGATCAGGAAGGATTACTGATTGGAAGAACACTGGTAAAATCTCGATATATGATACCAGTAAGGGTGCTAAACATTAATTCGCATACGGTGACTCTGAAGAAAAACATGATTGTGGGAAGTTGCATCCCAGAATGCCATATTAAATGTTGTATGGACGACACAAAAGATAAATGAACCAACGGTTGCTTACAGAAATTGCTGGATGTGTTGATACCTTCGTGTCAAGGATTAAACGGCGACCAACTGGGCAAGGTGAAATAACTGGTCGGGCGATATCGAGGTATGTTCGCACTGAATGATAGTGAGAAAGGAAGGACGCATGTTGTGCAACACAAGATCAATACTGGAAATGCAAAACCGATACGACAACATCCCAGGCGGCTTCCTTTGGCGAAACGTAAATAAGCCGAACAAATTATCACAGACATGGAGAAACAGTTAGTGATTGAATCCTCGAATAGTCCATGGGCATCTTCGGTAGTGCTTGTCAAGGAAAATGACGGATCGACAAGGTTTTGTGTAGACTACCGACGGCTCAACAATGTGACAAAGAAAGACAATTATCCTTTGACAAAGTTGATGACAGCTTAAATACTCTATCCGGATTTAAATAGTTTTCGTCCTTGGACTTGGAAAGCGGATACTGGCAGGTAGGCTTGGAGCCAAACGATAAAGAGGAAACTGCGTTTACAATTGGAACTGGATTATGGCAGTTCAAGGTTTTAGATTTTGCAATACCCCTGCTACTTTTGAACTTTTGATGGAGTCGATATTGCGTGGACTGTCCTGGAAAACATGTCTGATGTACCTAGACGACGTGATAGTGTTAGGCGGGTCTTTTGAAGAACATCTTAAGAGGAGATATTTTTCTTAATCTTTCCCGGGAATCAAACCACTCACAGTTTCCAAAATCATCCACATCCACGTTTCGATCCATGACCTAGGATCGCCGTCAAAACAAGAAGAACTCGAAATCTGACATCCATGACACAAACCGAAGGTGACTCCGATCCATTGATGTTCGACACACCTGGTTCGAGTACACTAGATAAAAATTCCAAAGTTCAAAACATACAAGGAGTATATACAAGTCAGGTATGGGCCTGAAATTTGTATTTGTTTTAGACACTTAGACAATATAAACCTAAACCTATCGCATGTCAAAAATTCACACACATTCCTAATAAAATGCAGAAACATCGAAATAATACCAAAAGGATTCAGAATGAAATTTGGTCAGATAAGCAATAAACTATTAAGGATTCTTGAAAGAGCAAGTTACAGTATGATGAGGGAATAACTAGAAAACCACTGACACATTATTTATAAGTTAAAACAAGATATTGAGGGCATTATAAATTTCATACGAATAAAGGTAACAAAATATGATTTTAATGAAATTCGCGTTAGTGCAAGAACTTACTACAAATCAGAATTTTTCAAACAAAAAAAAATTCACACAAAAAAATTTAATAACCTATTAATAGCGAAAAATAACGCGCAAACTAAAACGTTAAAAAACAGCAACACCATGCTAAACACCGTGACGACACAGAAAAATTAATTCTATCAAAAGGTCTGAACTTTGCAGTAACACCAAAATCAGTACCAACTTTTGAAATAATTAGCTGTATTGAGAAAACAGCAAAGCAATTCGAAGAAGATCAAGCAAACGAATTTAAAGTACGATGCAAAATCAAAATACAAAAGATTCACAAAATAAAACCAAACGTATGTAGTAACGCAATAGAAGCTATTCGCAATCTAAAAAACAATAACTCAATTATAAGTCTACCTGTTGACAAAGGCAATGCAACAGTAATAGTGAATAAAAATGATTACAACACAAAAATCAACGAATTCTTGAACACTAAGAATTACACCAGTTTAGAAAGAGGCCCAACAAAATCAATTGAAAATAAAATACACAAAACTCTATATAAATGTAAAAAAAATTCGAAGATAAAGAAAGGAGTAAACTGGTCACACATTACAGTAAACCACCTCACTTTTACGGTCTACCAAAAATTCATAAAAAAGACATGCCTTTAAGACCTATCGTAAGCTCCATGGAATCAGCATGCCGTATTTTAGCAAAATATCTCCTAAAAATTATAAATCCATTAGCAGGCAAAACGGACTTTTTCATAAAAACAACCAACATCTTTTAGAAACATTATCAAACATAAAACTTGAAAATACACACACAATGGTAGGTTTTGATATAGTAAATCTCTTCACAAATGTCCCTATAAACAAAACGTTTAATATTATAAAAAACAAACTAGAAAAAGATGACAACCTTAAGAAAGAACAAAACTACGTATATCATCGATTATGGAATTACTTGGTTTATGCGTCAATACCACATATTTTCAAATAACTGATCAATTCTACAAACAGAGCTTCGGAATGGCGATGGGAAGTCCACTATCACCAACTTTTAGTAATATATTCATTGAAGAATTCGAAAAGGATGTAATATTCACAAAAGAATTGAAACCACTAATCTGGTGGAGATACGCAGATTATGTCTATGCTATTTGGCCTCATAATACCGAACTAATTAAGAACGTTGTAGAGTCAATTAACAAAATAGAACCAACTACTTTATAAATAACATTAAATAAAAACCCTTAACCACAAAAAATATTTAAATTACTAGATACGTATTTCGACCACTAATTAGCTGTTGTTCTGGACACTTCAGAGGATATTCTCCTCACCACTTAGGCTGAAGTGAACCTTCCCAATCTATAACTTACTATATTGTTGCTTTAAACACTATCGAGGATATTCTCCTCACCCGCAGGCTGGTGTTCTCAACAACAAACAAGTGAATTGTGACATTATAACTTAAATCTACTTAATTTATACTAATTCTAAATCTACTGAAGCGGAACCAATTTAATCTTGCTTTCTCATTGGTTGTTGACCAATAGGGAAAGCAAAGCAGATGGCGCTATTGGCCCTTTATCGGTGTTTAAGAGGGGTCCTTTATGTTTAACAATTTTAATTGATTCATAGGCATTTAAGGAGGAAAACGTTGGTACCGCTTTTAACAATTTGACATTTTCTAGTTTAACGGGGTGACTGGTTTCAAATATATGTTTGGCGACCTGAGACCTTTCATATTTACCATATTTGAAGTGAGCAATGTGTTCTTTAAATCTTGTTGTTATATTCCTCTTGGTCTGACCAATATATTTTTGAAAACACTCTGGCCCTGCACAACTAATTTCATAAATCCCCGACTTTTGCAATTTTTCCACCTTGTCTTTTGGATTACCTAGCAAATCTTTAATTTTATTAGTATTAGTGAAAGCAATTTTGAAATTACACTGTTTGAATATTTTATCAAGACCCTTTGTGGTTTTGTGAAACGGAAGTTTAACATATTTAACATTTTCGTTAGAGGTGGTTGAATGCAAAATCGTTGATTTACGGATGTTGATCCTATTTTTACACTTTCTAAAAATATTATCTATAATATCAGAAGAGAAACCATTGTAATTTGCTATTTGTTTAATAAGAGCAAATTCCTTATTAAATCTGTTTTTATTTAAAGGGAAATTCAATAATCTATTAATTAGAAAGTTAAATAAAGCCAACTTATGTTGTATGCTATGATTAGAGGAAGAGAAAATAAAGCGATTTACATTGGTTTCTTTTCTATAAATGTCAAATTCTAATTTATTACCATTTCTAATTACTAATGTATCTAAAAAGGGTAATTGTCCATTATTCTCTAGTTCATACGTAAGTTTTATCCTTTGAAATTTTGAATTCATTTCTTTAAGAAAATCATCAACATTTGATTTAGAAATGTCAAAAACTGCAAAAATATCATCCACGTACCTTAACCATATTCTTGGGAAGTATTTGGAGTTTTCTTTTAACTCGGTTTCAAAACGAGACATAAATAAATTTGCTATGAAAGGTGATAAGCTATTTCCCATTGCTGTGCCTTCATGTTGTTCGTACAACTTGTTGTTGAATTGAAAACAGTTCTGGGACATGCAATGCGAAACAAGCTTGATATAGTCCTCAACTTTATCATCATCAATATCACTATCTATAAGAACATCCTTTAAATATGTTAAAGTGCGCGGTATTGGAACACTTTTTAGATACATTAGTAATTAGAAATGGTAATAAATTAGAATTTGACATTTATAGAAAAGAAACCAATGTAAATCGCTTTATTTTGTCTTCCTCTAATCATAGCATACAACATAAGTTGACTTCATTACCTTTTTAATTAATAGATTATTGAATTTCCTTTTAAATAAAAACAGATTTAATAAGGAATTTGCTCTTATTAAACAAATAGCAAATTACAATGGTTTCTCTTCTGATATTATAGATAATATTTTTAGAAAGTGTAAAAATAGGATCAACATTCGTAAATCAACGACTTTGCAATCAACCACCTCTAACGATAATGTTAAATATGTTAAACTTCCGTTTCACAAAACCACAAAGGGTCTTGATAAAATATTCAAACGGTGTAATTTCAAAATTGCTTTCACTAATACTAATAAAATTAAAGATTTGCTAGGTAATCCAAAAGACAAGGTGGAAAAATTGCAAAAGTCGGGGATTTATGAAATTAGTTGTGCAGGGCCAGAGTGTTTTCAAAAATATATTGGTCAGACCAAGAGGAATATAACAACAAGATTTAAAGAACAAATTGCTCACTTCAAATATGGTAAATATGAAAGGTCTCAGGTTGCCAAACATATATTTGAAACCAGTCACCCCGTTAAACTAGAAAATGTCAAATTGTTAAAAGCGGTACCAACGTTTTCCTCCTTAAATGCCTATAAATCAATTAAAATTGTTAAACATAAAGGACCCTTCTTAAACACCGATAAAGGACCAATAGCGCCATCTGCTTTGCTTTCCCTATTGGTCAACAACCAATGAGAAAGCAAGATTAAATTGGTTCCGCTTCAGTAGATTTAGAATTTGTATAAATTAAGTAGATTTAAGTTATAATGTCACAATCCACTTGTTTGTTGTTGAGAACACCAGCCTGCGGGTGAGGAGAATATCCTCGATAGTGTTTAAAGCAACAATATAGTAAATTATAGGTTGGGAAGGTTCACTTCAGCCTAAGTGGTGAGGAGAATATCCTCTGAAGTGTTCCAGAACAACAGCTAATTATTATTATTATTTTTTTTTATTTTTTTTTTTATAGAGGTTTCCTACTGATGATGACCACATAGTGGTCAAAATACGTATCTAGTAATTTAAATATTTTTTGTGGTTAAGGGTTTTTATTTAATTTTATTTTAATCGTGCCACAGTGTTCCTATAGATTATCAACTACTATATTCACATATGAATTAGAACATCAAACAAAACTTCCGTTTTTAGTTATTCTAGTTAGCAAAAACGATACAACAATTAATACATCGGTATACAGAAAACCAACGCACACAAACAGATACTTAAACTTTGATTCAAACCACCCACACTGTGTCAAACGATGAATTATCAAAACCATATATTGTAACCTATTAAGTTATTCAGAAGGAAAATAATATGTCTGCTCTACCATACAGGCGGCAGAGCCTCGATAGATTACGAAAAGTTCCTGTTTGACGGTCAAGCTCAGGGTAAAAAGGATGTTGAATGGCTTTGAGAAAAAGGGGTCCCTCTAAAGAGGTCTTCCAGCCAGCTAAGCTTCCTCAACTTAGAGTAGAGCTATGAGCTAGGGTCGTCGGATGGTATACGATAAAACAAAAGAAATTTTATTGGACGCCACCGTATCTTAATGAGTGTTTTATAATAAATTATTCGAAGATCAGATACGTAAATCTTCGAAAAAAATTTAAGACGAGCAACATAAACAAAAATACTTACTTTGGTCTCTGCAATTTGGAATGGAAACGACGATCTCGTGCTATCTGAAAATTTAACCACACCTAAACATGTTCAAACTAGGGCTTCGCTAGAGCCTAGACACTTTATCACAAAAAAAATTATAAATAAATCCACTAGTCAAGATTATACTTTCAAAAAAAAACTTTTAACTTCAAAACCAATAATGTCTTTCTTCAATACTACAATTTCATATTTATAAACTGTTTGCTTCTGTAAGACAATTACTTCTGACTTCAAAGAAAGAAAATTTTATGACAACTTAATATTTTTTCTATTGATTTCTTAAAAAAATATGTATATATACATCGTTTATTTAAACTTATCTCTATGGAGACTTTCGAAACAGTTCCATTATTACGGTTTAATATAAATCTCTAAGCATTCGTGCAACTTTTTTTTTAATTGCTTAAATTACTTCAATTCTCCACAAGAAATATATGACTTTCATTTTATGTTACAGTGACTTTATGCTACTAGAATAGGATCCTGTTCAGTGTACAAGAAACAAATTACATATTCAAAAAAGAATTTCGCAGGTTTTGACTCTATAGTTTTAATAGTTATCTTTAATAAAATCAAAGGTCAAAGAAAAATACTTATTGTCGATATTGAGCTATACTTCAGGTATACTATCACAATGTGTTATACACAATAATTTGACAAACAATTCTTATCACATCACATGTTTAGTAAAACAAACCTTTAAATACAACTTTGTAACTTCAAACATAATCTTACAAAAATATCTTGAAAATATTAAGGTCAATTATGTCTTATCCAAATACTAAATTTTGAAACTAAATTTTACGTGAAACAAATTAATTGATCTATGAATCTTTGCAAAATTTCAAGAATTAATTTTAAACAAACTTATGTATAGCTTTTTCAAACATTATACGTGCATTTTAAATAAAAGTTCCTTGGAAAGAATATAGGTATAAAAATATTTAGATGACTCACCGCTGGCTATCTGTTTGGCGGCCGGTTTTCCTTCATTTAAATTTTTTTTAAACATCTGCGTCCTTACTCTTATAGTTGAACGTGGCTGACGCAGGGGTCCGAATTTGACCTTCATACAAACCAATCACATGTGGGGGTTTCCACTTTCCTGCCTAGCAACAATTGAAACTGCCTACCAGTCTCGTGCTTGCCTTATGGTTAACGATTGTTTTTTCAATAAAACTTAATTTCCATTGCTTTATTACGTGTAACTTGAATTTAATATATTAAAACTCGGAATTAAAATTGTCTTTATATTCAATAATTAGTAGTTTAATCTTTAAAACTCTAAACTAAAAAAAACTTGCGCATAAAAATATATTTACAACCCATTCTAGGTCGATGCTGCCACCAAAACTAAACTCATGGTATACGTTGACTCCACTTGACTATTCGTTGGGGCGGCATGTTTAATTAAAAACCTGCAGGCCCTAGATAATACTGGTATTCGGATTACATCTGATATCAAAATGGCTTTTTCCACTAGACAATGTTAGCTATCCAAGCATGCGCCGGGAAGGGGGATATTGAATCAAGATACAAGCAAATAAAAGTTCACTTAAAGTTTACTTTGGCTATTCTAACGTAGATGGCGTACTATGTATGAATTCATAATAAAAGGTTTCAATAGAAATTTAATATTTATTGACTAGGTGTATTGAACAAAATCGTATATTTGAATAACCAAAAATCGTAATTGTTACAATATGATAGAGCATAATTAATATCATCAAACGAAGAAATTTTAAAAAAAGAGAAAGAGAAGATCTAATCAGATGTATACTAATAGAAAACAAGTATCCTAAAAGAATAATAGAAAAAGAAATGGATAAAGTTCCAAAAAATATAGAAAAAGAAAATTAAAACAACGATACGCACAAAAAATGCTCTTAATACCATACATAAAAGAATACTCCGAAAAAATCCAAAGAATAGGAAACAAATTCAGAATTAAAACAGTATTTAGAACCAACACTACACTAATAGCACAATTAACAAAAACAAAACCCAAAAACGCAATACAAAGTTCAAAAAACTGCATCTACAAAATACCGTGCGAATGTAATAAGTTTTATATAGAGGAAAGGTTCCAGGTCATTAAAAATTTGATTAAAAGAACGTGAATCATATATAAAAATTAGAAAATTTGAAAAATCCATGATTTGCCGACATGCATGGGACTCCAGAAATAAAATAAAATGGGAGGACGCAAAAATTATCGGCAAAGAAGATGTAACATGTTTAATTTCAGCAATAATTATTCGCATTGAATTACGAGGATAATGCGCTAAGCGTGCCTTATTCTTTATTAATCTTCTTATATTAAAATATCTGTGCGACATAAAGTTACTTCGTCAAGCATCTCTAGCTGTTTCTTTCGTATTCCCCACTTTTAACGGCGAGTCTTAATACCATCGCGATCATTCGTTCCAGTTTGGTTCGTAGTCGCAGTCAAGTTATCAATTCAAGAAGATGTATTCCAGACTAGAGGCATGCGACCTTCGGATAAATTACTTATGTAAGCAGGTCAGGTCGTGCTAGACCTGAAACCATTTTTGATACCTTCTACTAACGGTTGATAAAGTATACATTTTACGAACTAATTTAATTTGGTTTCATTTATTTAGCGCGTCACTTAGAATTCGTCACTTAGGATTTGTAATTTGTCACTTAGAATTTGTCAACTAAGAATTCGTCAACTAAGAGTTTGTCAACGAAGAATGATAGATGTTGGTTTTGATTACAGTCGCCTCAAATTAGAAATGGCTAGTAACATTGCTTGGAGATTATGAATTTCCATCCAGATTTGCCTTGGAGCAACAGAGGCAGTTCAGTTCATTATTAGATATAAGAAATTTCTTGCATGTGTTTTGAATGTCGTAAAAATTTGATAAACAGACTATCATATAAAGCACGAAAAGTTGCTATTATGTTTTCGAACATGTAATCTGTTTAATTCTCAATTATTGTTGAACTGATTTTACAAGCCGTAGAACGAAATCTTGTCAAGTTAGGTTTATATAACTACAAGCTTTGTTCCATTTGAACCTTAGATAATTTCAAGGTATGTTTTCGACGTCATACTTTTTTTTGTGTTGCACAGTTGACAGATGTTGTCATGAAAGCAGATGCTTCGTGCAGCTGTCATAGAATTTAAATTAAACATTCTTATTTTTGTGATTAGCTTTTATCTACTGATAAATTATTAAATGTAAATACGAAAATTTAAATACACGCTGCATAAGAATTTAGAAACTGTAATCTACCTGAAAAGATCTGCCCAGGTTAGAAACGTTAATTCAGTGTATTGTGGCTACAAATTATTTTCAATCAAATGTTTAAATCAAGTTTATGTTTGAAGAGCAGTTGTTTGTTTTAAAAAGCCAAAACCTTGACTTTGTTATAGATGTTAATGATGAAATTTTTTTTACTTGTTAAAAGGTTTTGAAATTTTAAAAGAGAGTGTTTTTAGTAAACAATTAGTTAAACTTCGAGGCTTTTATTTTGGTCAAATGCGATCAAATCTGATAACACAAAGGTAGAATTTTCGAGTAATAATTTTATGCCAATATCATATTGGATATACATTTTTTATTTTTGATACTTTTATAGGACACAAATGGAGTTCTACATTTTTATTTATTTAATCTTTGCAATTTCTTACAGGAGCTGCGTCTTATTTTTATAAGACAGGTTTTTGTTAACGAAAGCGATCGTTTTATCTTTGGATTTTCACGTCCGTCCTTAGAATTGTGCTTTGCTCTTATCGTGATTATCTCAGGACTTGTTGGCGTCTATTTAACTTAGTTTAGCTTTAGTTTGCAAACAAAATTCGACTTACCCCCCCACTTCTTATTGCTCTACCCAGGAATAGACCCCTAGCTATGTCGGAAGATTTTTGTTCACTGACGCCCATTTGGAAAAATAAGTAACACTGACGCCAACAACATATATATAAAAACAAAATCAGTTACACTGTCGCCGGAACGTGGGGCTGGCATAAACAAAAGCAGTTACAAAGAAAACCACCAAAAACTCTAAATCAAATAAGCTGCTTGTATAACCCTACATAAAAATAACTGCGTAGCAAACGAATTTGTGACTTTCAGTAAACAATGGATTCCATTACTAAAAAAAATAACAAAAGTAATAACAAATAAAAATCAAATGCCCCCAATATCTAGGTAGCATTGCAAGTTTTTCTTGGGTTTTCCAGGCGATATTAACATGAAATACAGCCTACATACATGATTTCTATTTATACATACAACAACTAATTACCTAAAAATAGGCATATTAGCAGCCACCGGCTGCTTAAGCCTTATGGTAACGTAATCACATACTTCTTTAATAACCATCCTCTCAACCGTATAAATAGAAGTATGCTAAAGAAGGCTTTCCAATCCTCAAATTATTGAATTTATTTGAAATTATCAATAAAAATTAATCAGCTGATTTCACGTTAAGCGTATTAGCTACCCAAAAAGTTGGTCCCAGGACGCAACACAAATTGAAGGCAATCATTCTTTTAAACTCTAAAATTCCTATCCAATGCCCCAAACTAAATACATCGAACATCAACAAATCAAAGTCACCCTCAATCCATGTCACAAATGTCAAATTTGAAATATCGACAACGATCCTAGGTCATGGATCGAAACGCAAACAAAGATGACGTCAGAACCATGAGTGGTCCAACTCCCAAAGAAGATTAAAAAAATGCTAAACAAACCACAACAAACATGCAGGGAGTATTTTCTAGAGGAGATAATCCAAAAATTACGCGGGGCAAACCTTACCTTGAGCCCCCAGAAATGTCACCTATTTGGAGAAGAGGTGGAATACCTAGGACATGTCGTTTCCGAGACCTAAATTAGAGCCGACCCTGACAAGATAAAAACTGTACAAGAATGGTCTACAGCATCAGATATACACCAACTACGGAGTTTTCTGGGTACATATTACCGACGATTTATACTAGGGTATGCGAACATTGCAAAACCGTTGACAAAATTAACCGAAGATGGACAAGAATATAATTGGAGTGACGACTGCAACAGCACATTTGAACAACTGAAACGGCTGCTAGTTACAGCAGCAATGCTGAGTTATTCACGGTTGAGGGAGGGGGTAAATTTGTGTTAGATATTGATGCCAGCAACACAGCTGTAAGGACACGTTTTTTCTCAGGTGCACTACGGTCAAGAAAAAGTTATTGGGTGTTTCAGAAAGGACTTGTGGCGGTCAGAAAGGAACTATTGTGTGACAGGAAGGGAGCTGTTGACTGTCGTCAAATCCGTATAGCACTTTTTAAGTACTTATACGGCTAAGAACCGACCATGCTGCACTAAAATGGTTACTGCAGCTTTGAAATTCTGAAGGGCAAGTTGCAAGGTGGATAGAACGGCTGCAGGCATATGACTTTGACACAGAACATCCTGTAGGAACTAGCCATCGGAATGCAGACGCTCTGTCAAGACGATCGTGCCCGATAGACTGCAATCATTGCTCCTAGATGGAAGAGAAAATAAGTGTCATCTATAGAATGACGGTAACTGATGATACTTGGCAACCCGAAATAATACTAGAAGATCATGAGAATAATGCCGAATTGGGACGTATTATTGAGTTAGAAATTAGAGGACGACTACCAGCTTGGGAAGAAATTAGTATTTCAAGTAGGAGCCCGAAGGCGTGCTGGGCACAGTGAGACTGCTTGGTGATTGAAAATAGAATCTTAGAACGACGCCTGGAGTATGAAGATGGTACTGAGAGATGATTTCAAATAATACTGCCGAGAAACAGAGTACCGGAAGTGTTGCAGCACTTGCACGAAGGTATCTCCGGGGATTGAATGACCGCGTTTTATGAATTAGTTGCATAGCATACAGCAATAAACATCTTGTGCGTGTGTGTGTGTGCGTGCGCGTGCGTGCGTGCGTGCGTGCGTAAGTGCGTTTTGTAGCAGCTTACGTACCGACGGGAATTGTGTTCTCTCAATGTTGTGATTTATTTTTAGAACTTCACAGAGAAATTACAATGAATCATCATTATTCAAAATATTACCTTCAAATTTTTATTCAAGAGGCTGTTCTCTTCTAAAGCAATTCAATAAAAATTATAACAAAGGTGATTGGATTACGCAGGTCAGATTTGAGAAACCTTGTAAGCTCGAATACACAAAACATTTTAATTGTAAAAGTGTAAACGAACGCTACTAAAGTGAAGAGGGTTTTGTAAATCTGAATATACCTCTATAATCTGCTGTAAATATTCAGTGAAGCTGCCGTCATGACATTTAGAGTGCTGAGAAGCTGCTTTTGAACGATTCAGCTGTTCGCTTTTGTAAACCGCCTTTCTTATGTTTCACTGTGAGATTAAACCGTCTTAAGAGTATCATCTGCGCTATATAAATCTGCATTACTGTAGATAAGAGGATGAGAACAAAATTCAATTCCCATTGGTTATATAGTGGCCGCAATTCGATGTATCTATTAAATTACAAATCAATTTCAGGAAATGGAACAATGCTGACTACTGTTCCACGATGTACTCCTTATCCTACATAAATTTTTACCCAAATTGACTTAACTATAATTTATTATTCTGAGAATTAAGATGCAAGACAGAAACTATGAAACCTTTATTCGGATCAGAAGAGTGATTTTGATATTCAAAACAATATTTAAAACAGTCCACCGGCTTCAAAATACTTACCTAAGGGAGGAACAAGGGTGAGCGAGATGGAATTGTGTATCACAAATCTTTTTCTTGGAGCGTTGTTTTTATTAAAATGTAACATTGATAATAGTGAAAGTGTGAGTAATAAAAAATTTAAATTGAATAGGGTTAAAATAAAACTTGTAAAATTTCATTAGATACTGTTATAGAATATTGTTTTGACCACAAGATACTTGAAGCAAATAAAATAAATTGAATTACGTTTCAGTAGATATTAACAAAATTGTATACAGTTTATTTTAATTAAAGGTCATCGAAGTCCATAATAAATTATGCTCCATATTGTACTTTGAATATTTTCTGCATTTTACACTCACGATACCATATTTTAATAAATGTTTGCTTTCACATTTGTTAAATTGCTTAATTACCCGAGCTGCCTATGATACGTTAGTACTCAATATGAATTGTAAGTTAAAAGACCTACTTAATTGTCATTAAATAAAACTATCCTGTATTATGTTTAAACGCTAGAAATATGCTCAACAATTGTTGCAATATAAATAAATTAAAAGCGCTCTTTGGATTTTTGTCACTTTCCTTTGTTCCGTGCTCCGGCATTTGGTATACACAATTTTATAAATACGTGTAACAGGTTGATTTTTCTGTTACGAGTTTGTTAGTTTGACAAGTTATTCTACTTACCCTCAATAGATAGGGAACGAGCTACATTTAAAAACAACAATCTGTAAAATAAATGTTATTAATCAGTTGTGTTATGAAAGCCACGCAATTTGTACTTTCCTCGTGATTCAAGCACCGCACCGAAATGGGCCTTTTCGAATTTAATTTTGCAGGGCAGGTACCAAGGCACAAACTTGATCCTAAGTTAGTTTGGGCACTTTATTTTTGATTGATTAAGCGACAGTGAGTAAGTCTACTTTGACTTCATCTTTAGTAATTGTCAAAGCTAATGAGGGTTTTTACTTTTACCAATTAGTTGCGGGGGAACGACACAATAAGCTAAGTTAGAGTCATGTTAAATTATATTATACCTGGACGCACATGATATTAATTTAAGTTTTGACACACTCACATTGAAGTCAGTCAATAACATTGGCAGCATACTGGAATACACATAGGGCGTGAGACGTCACTTAAGTTTGGGTAACTCAGACACCCTTAGTTGACACACCGACCGTACCCAACAGTTACAGCAACAAATTTTGAATCATAGCTGTCAGTGAATCAGTGAAATTTAGCATGGTGTTACAAATACACCTGGGAAGCAAGTGGCAGTACTCTTTCCAAATCGATTTTTTTTTTAAATTTGCTTCGCAGGTGTAGTCATCGTTGGTGCCGTTAATTGCCAAAATATTAGTTTGGGTTCTCTAGGGTAACTGCATCGTCAACGCTAGTAGCAGGTTACAACTTGATGCTTATCAAAACCTATAACAGGTATCTGTATTATTTTATTCTGATAATTCGAAATAGTTTTATATGTTATAACGAAGGTTTTCTTTACTTATTAATAACCGAAATATGCATTTAATTTAACTTAACTCTAATTTATCATCCCCCTAATTTTATAGAAAATAATTAATTCTGTATGTCTTTCAATTTTAAAGCGAACTCGATTTAATTGCCGTTGACTTAAGTTTATTAAAGCAGAATTATTAATTATTTAAAGTTTTAGGATACTGTTTGCATTAGATCATTTTTACGGGTGACGAGTTAGGCTTGTATATTTTGTGACCAATCGTGGGTACATTATAACCTATCATTTATCTTGAACTTTATTACTAGTGATAAATCTGTGTTTATGAAGTCTTTTTAGAGTCTTACTAGCAGGAATACAAATTCAAAGAACACACTTTAGCTTTGCACATTTGTAGAGTATACTTCTTACTGCCTGAAGTGAACCATTTTTTACTGGTTAATAAGGATTTTAAGATTATAGCGTTGGTTCATTATTCAGTGAATGTAGGCGGATGCTAAGGTGATCTAGATATGTTAATTACAGGGAAGGACCAATTGCTCTTTGTAGCAATACAGATGGCAGTGTAGCGGTTATGTAATAAATAAAGCAACTACAACAAACTACTTAATAAAGGGTATAAATACCTTAAAGCCTGTGCCGCTCGGGGCAATAAAAGTCACACACAAAAGGTTAGCGGACAACCAAAAACACGCACGTTGGGTGTGGTGTCGCTTCCAAAAGCTCTCATACAACTGTCTTCTGTACGGTTCGAGTACGACTGTGTCACTTCACGCACTCCCACTGCCGGCATAAAAGTTTCACTAAACTGTAGGGTACCCGCACTAATGATATTTATTGTCACCAATACCAAAATGTTCGATAATGACGTAACATACCGCCCACCAAATTCATAGAATTTTGTAAAGGAGGGAAGTAGGTTGGGTAAAGGAAATCACATGGGATTTGACCTTGCTAGGAAAACAGGTAACGAAAGATAGGGTGGTACACTACAGCGAGCGATATTACCAACTATGCAAAATATAATATATATATATATATATATATATACGAAAATAAACAAATATTTAAAAATAATATACTACCATACATGTAAAAAATGTGTATATACATCTAAACATAAAATAAAATTAAAATACCGGTAGCGGCGCTAGTTTGACCAAAGATTCTTTTTAATGTGCCATGTGCAGTTTTGATCTCAGCGACACGTATAATACCGTCCGCACCGGGAAAGGTATTAATAATACGACCAAACTTCCATTAAAGTAGAGAAGGCTGGTCGTCCTTGATGAGGACAATAGTGTCCTTTTCAACTTGTCGGACACCTACCTTAGAGTGCCATTTAACTTTTTGATTCAGAGTATGTAAGTACTCATGGCTCCACCTGCTCTTTAATGATAAAACGTTGGTTGAATGGTCCTCATCTGGTGGTGCAGAAAGAGGCTCCATAGTTAGGAAATGACCTGGAGTTAAGCAACGCAACTCATTTGGATCCGAACTCAAAGCGCAGAGTGGCCTTGAATTTAAAACAGATTCAATTTGAGTAAGAACTGTGTAAAGTTCCTCAAAGGTAAGTTTTTGTTCGCCGATTACGCGAGCTAGGTGTGTCTTTACCGACTTAACACCGCTTTCCCTCAAGCCACCGAAGTGAGGGGCGCTAGGTGGATTAAACGACCACTTTATCTTTTCTGAGGTTACTGCACTATGCAGATAACTCATAAGCTGACGATAGGCACCTACAAAATTAGTACCGCAATCACTAAATACTTGAGAACAGTGTCCTCGACGTGCTATAAATCGTCGCAAAGCGGCAAGAAACGCGTCTGCCGACAAATCCGAAACAAGTTCAATATGTGCTGCCTTAGTGGCAAAACAAACAAAAATGCAAATATAGGCCTTAAGAGTTTTAGAGCCTCGTAGGCGGCTAGCCTTTATAAAAAGAGGGCCAGCAAAATCAACACCAACAATACTGAACGGTTTGATCTGGGTAATACGTGCTGCCGGTAGGTCTCCCATAGGAGGAGTTACCAGGACCGGTTTGGTACGAAAACATCTATGACATGATGATAAATAATTTCGGATTGAGTTTTTAATAGAAAGGATCCAGAAATTCTGTTGGATAAGATACGCTATGGTATTAACACCGGGATGGCAATACCTTTCATGAGTTGACCGAATGACAAGTTCGGTTAATCGGTGTCGCTGAGGCAATAACACAGGAAACTTTTCAAAATAGGAAAGCGAAGAATGTGTCAAGCGCCCACCTACTCTTAAGATATTTTGTGGATCAACAAATGGAGACAGTTTTCGCAAGCTTTTAGGTAATTTACGGTTTGCCTTGATCGAAACTATTTCCTTTGAAAATGTAACATTTTGTACATGCCGAACGATAATCATGAGAGCATTGTGTAATTCAGTGTCTGTTAAGGGACCCGTATGACGTTGAGCCATGGGTTTAGAAAGTCTATAAATGTAAGCCACGATGCCTTGGATTTTATATAACGATGAAAAGCGACTTAGTAAAATGTCAATGACGTTTGGATCTGTTTGAGCGACAAATGTTAGGATCTTCTTTTCCGTAGTTACCTCAGCAATTGAGTTTGACAATGTTGGTTGAGGCGGCCACGAGTCACTAGGGTAGTGAAGCCATTCAGGCCCCGCCCACCATAGCGAACATAAAATAACCGCGCTTGGCATTAATCCCCGAGGTGCAGGATCAGCCGGATTATGCGAAGATTTAATATAAAACCATCGACTAGGTGCAATGATTTCTTGAATGACGCTAACACGGTTTGCCACAAAAGTTTTCCAACGAAAAGGTGGAGAACGTATCCAAGTGAGAGCGACCGTAGAATCACTCCACGCTGAAAAATCGGAGATTTCTATCAAGCCTTGATAAGACCGAATGGTAAAAGAAACTAAATCGGTTAATAAAACGGCGGCACATAATTCCAAACGTGGAATTGAAATGCGCTTAATTGGAGCTACCTTTGTTTTAGCGGTTACAAATTGTACAGTTATTTCTCCAGTAGTTTGATTTATGAACTGGAAATATTCTACCGCTGCATACCCTACCTCGCTAGCATCGCAAAACCCATGCAAATGACAAGTAAAAAGATCCGAAGGGAGTAAACAACGTGGTAACTTTAATGACGATAATAACGGCAACTCTTCTTGATACTGCTGCCATTGAAACGAAATGTCTGCTGGTGGGATGTCATCCCAATTTAAACCTAACATCCACAGAGGCTGGATTAGGCGTTTTGCAAAAAGTGTTAGTGGGGCTAAAAACCCTAATGGATCATATATTCTGGCAACTTGCGAAAGTATGTTGCGCTTTGTACATATTGGGTTTAATGGTTTAACCCGAAATGAGAAAATATCTTCTGTAGGTGACCATTGAAGACCTAATATTTTTATTGATTCGTCAGAATCGAAATCGAGAGAAGTATATTGGCAAAAATCTGACGGAATGCCTTCCGAAATAGAAGTTGAATTAGAACTCCATTTTCGAAGTTCAAAACCAGCCGAATGTAAAAGTCGGATAAGTTGATCTTTGATTTCTTGGGCCGATTGTATAGAATCTCCACCGGCGACGAAATCGTCAATATATAGATTTGACCGTATAGCCTCAGCGGCTAACGGAAACCTTTTGCTTTCGTCAATTGCTAATTGCTGAAGAGTCTTTAATGCTAGATAAGGCGATGACTTAATATCATAGGTCACTGTATTAAGCTGATAAGTCTGAATGGGTTCTTCTGCGGAGAACCGCCAAACAATTAATTGAAACTTTCGATGTTCTTCGGTAACCAAAATTTGTCGATACATTTGGCGAACATCACAAGTAAAAACGAAACGATGAGAGCGAAATTTAAGTAAGATTGACGAAATGTCATTTTGGAGACTAGGTGCAGCCAATTGAGTGTCATTAAGTGACACGTTGTTTTTAGCCTTTGCAGAGGCGTCAAAAACCACACGAATTTTAGAAGTATGACCTTCCTCTTTAAACACAGGGTGATGGGGTAAAAAATAATTATCGTTCCCAACGGGCGGAGAATCGAATAATGCCATATGACCCGCATCAAGATAGTCCTGCATGAAATTGTTGTACTGTGCGCGTAGCTCCGGTTGAGCATGCAATTTGCGCTCTAACGAAAATAGTCGTTTTCAAGCCATGTCAAAGGACTTATCAAAAACGTGCAAAGTCTCGTTGAACGGTAACGCAACAATAAAACGACCGCTAGGGTCACGAGAAAACGTGTTTTCAAAAATCAAATCTGCCATTTCTTCTTCTGGAGAAGTATAAGGCTTGGATGGCAACTCTTCTATCTCCCAAAACCGCCTTAGGGTCTGGTCGATAGGATCTTCTTCAGAAGTAAAAAATACTTGGACAGTATCAGACTGCAAGCTTTTTGTGGGACCAATAATAGTCCAACCAAAAATTGTATTTATGGCGGCAGGCCGAAGAAATTTGCCATGTATAACACCGCCATTGATGATGAACGGATAAACATCTGCTCCGAGGAGCATGTCAATGGTTCCTGGAGAGTTCCAGGTCGGGTCTGCAAAGTGCAGGCCGCATAAGTGTTCCCAATTATTAGGAACTTTAACGCTAGGTAATTTGCCAGATATTGACGAAAGCACAAAAGTTGTGACTTCTAGAGATTTTTCAGAGTCTAAAATAGAGCGAATGGTGAAGTTGTCTGCCCAAGTCCATAAATCGGAACTTGAGACCGTATGCGAGGGAGGCAAAGTTTGTTCACGCAATCGTCTCAAATAAAGCTAGCTTGGGAGCCAGGGTCTAAGAGTACCCTGATCGGTTTGTATCTACCAGACCGGTCTTGAACTTCCACAACAGCAGTGGAGAGTAAGACAGTAACCCCATGATTTGAATTCGTGTGTGAAGACAAAACATTTGCCGTAATAGGAGAGGCTGACTGCGTCCTATTGGCATTTTTATGCATGTGTGTAGCGGTCGGTTCAGCTGAACGGCTAGAAGCAGGTTGCGGTTCAAAATGTAGCAAGGTACGATGCGGCTTGGCGCAAGTTCGACAAGAAATATAAGATTTGCTTTGCATGGACGCATGGTCTGTTCGTAAGCAATTTAAACAAAGGCGTAAGCGTTTGACAATGTCGAAACGTTCTGTCGGAGTTTTCCTTAGAAACAATTGACATCTGTAAATTAAGTGATTGCCCTTGCAAGAAGGACAATGGTGCGAAAATGAATTCTTTGTGTCATTAGAGCTAATTGGTGTGTCCAGTGAAACTACGTTAGAAGAAACTCTTGGTTTAAACTGAAACGCTGAGGATTTCTTAGGCACTGATGTGTGAGCTGTATGAACAGTCGTCGAATAAGGAACAGGTGCGGTTGAAAAAAAGGTTTCCAACGCTGCACATTGTTGAGTTAAAAAATATCTCAAATCATCAAAATTAGGTATGTGCTTCGGATCCGATTGGAGTTCAAGGCGTTTTCTAGTAAACGGATCGAGTTTTTCTAAAAGAAAATCGACCAGAATGAAGTTCCAATGTTCAGTAGGAAATTTTAAATTAGTTAGAACAGCGAAGTTCTCTGAAAAACAATCAATAAATGCCCTAAGTTTCTTAGAGTCTTCTGATTTTAAAGGTGGAAAGTCTTTCATAGCTTTCCAATGCAAAGTTGCTAATAAACGTGGATTGCTAAATCGCTCACGCAGGGCATTATATAAAATGATAAAATTATCCCGCGAAACAGGTACCGATTTAACAATTTTCAAAGACTCCCCGCTACAGCAATTAATAAGGTAATTTAATTTCTGGATATTGGTCAGCGACGCATTATTATAAACCAGACTGATAAAAGATGAAAATTCAGTTACCTCATTATTAAAATGCGGGAGCTTTAACGGTAACAATTTTGATTCCGTGCTGCTTGGAGCATTTTCCGTAATTTGTGCCCGCATTTCTTGCATGGTTTCAAGATGCAGCAGTATGCAATAATAAGCAGAATCTACTTCTTTCCGTAAAGCGTTGTAATTGAATAATTCTGCCTCGTTACATGACGCTACGACATCAATTAGAACTCTATTAAAATTGGAGTAAATGTCATTTACTCCCCTTGTTTGAATATGAAATAACGTTTTTAAACTTGAATCACTTTGTATAGCGTTGCCAAGTTCCAACATCTCGATAATGCGTACCTTAAATAACTCAAGTTCTGCCAAATGTGTTTTTTTCGGAGCAAAAATGACTGTTATTCTGAAAGACCTACAATAAAATGCTGTAAACGGTAACCGCTCAGCTGTGCGCTGAGAAATATTAAAATATTATGGGTTGTTCAAGGCACGAAAATGTAAAATAGCGCATAAATCAATAAATCACGTTTATGACTATTAGCCTGCAATGGGTCTTAAGCAACACGTGGAAAATTAAGGGTTTGTCAAACAAAGCATTACGATAAAATTTACAGTTTACAACGGGCGGCCTTTACATCAAAGCTCAGAAGGTCCACCAACTTCTAACATGTGGTTATCATATTTGCAAGAAAGATGCAGCCTTTACAACTCTATTACCCTTTGCAGATGTATTCAATATTTTACTGCAAACCGACCGAAGGGTTGTATGTGATACTAAAAACGCGCAATGGCTTTTAATGCAAATTAGCAAATTTTATATTAGGAATTTGTTTGTAATTAAACGCTTGCTGGTTTAATTACGGCGAAATCGCTTATTTTAGTTTAAAGACAGTATAAATAATATTTACACATTTTAACCCGCTAAATATGGGCTTTAAGCACAAATTTAAAAGCTAAAATAAATGATTAAAAACACGCTCGCTGAAATGCAAAATAATATTTAGTTTAGGACATGCGTATAACATAGGACTAGTAAAATTCGGATCGTATTAAGGACCAATAAATGTAGGGGGATGCTAAGGTGATCTAGATATGTTAATTACAGGGAAGGACCAATGGCTTTTTGTAGCAATACCGATGGCAGTGTAGCGGTTATGTAATAAATAAAGCAACTACAACAAACTACTTAATAAAGGGTATAAATACCTTAAAGCCTGTGCCGCTCGGGGTAATAAAAGTCACACAGAAAAGGTTAGCGGACAACCAAGAACACGCACGTTGGGTGTGGTGTCGCTTCCAAAAGCTCTCATACAACTGTCTTCTGTAACGGTTCGAGTACGACTGTGTCACTTCACGCACTCCCACTGCCGGCATAAAAGTTTCACTAAACTGTAGGGTACCCGCACTAATGGTATTTATTGTCACCAATACCAAAATGTTCGATGATGACGTAACAGTGAAGATGAGTAAACTGGATTACAGATCAGACTAGGAGGGCACATCTGGCGCCCAAAATATATTTAATACAATTTTATTCCTGCTGTACTAATCTAAATCTAATTCATTTTAATTTAAGGTACATAAATATTTCTCCAATGTTGTTGAATATATACAACCAAGATTTAAACTTTATATGCTGAATACATACTTAAATATTCTTAGATAATTGCAGTGTTAGTTTACAGGTCGCGTAGGTAGCGTTAGCTCACTTAGCGATTAACGGTAATACCTCTAATCCCTGGTAAGAAATTCGTGGAGCGTTGCAATAAACTAAGAGTGCCTGAAGATCATCCTCGTGTAAATAGGTATTATTAAAATATTTAAATACAAGGGTGGTTCCCATTGATGTTTATTAAACATTGATGTGAAAACTTTAATTTTTGGTTTGAGTAAAAACATATATTTCTGAAAAACCAGTAAATCTCATATCAACCAGAAAAATACAGAAGTTTCCGGAAGCTAATCACGTAAAAACCTTTTAGTATATAAAGTGGGAAAATAATTAAGAGTTGTAACGTAAATTCCGCGCAAGGTTACATTACATGTTTAAAATATTTGTTAAAACAATGTCTTATTAAAACTTGTGGAGTATAGTTCGACGTAGAAAGGAAAATTTTATTGAAATAAAAGCAACTCATGTTGGAAGAAGGATACTGGAGTTAATCAATACGATAAATGTAAACATACACAAAAATTGATTTTTTGATGCAGTTATTCATTAAAGTGCCATGCAGAAAATCAGATACCCCGTGTATAAATAATCACCCTGCATAATATAAGCATATTGTAAATACATAGCAAGTAACGTAAGTTGTACTTGTAAAAATTACTAATTGCAAGATACCGTATTGCAAACGCAAAGCGATTGTTTTAAGATAATTACCAAGCCAATTAATTTCACTTATTAATCATCAATACGTTTTGATAAAAATGTATTTGATTTGCTGTAAATAACATAGAAAAGTACTAGCTTTACGCATTTAGCTTAACAAACTACAATCAAGGTGTATTTTAAACCTCCATTTTAATAAATTTTGTGTACTGAAACATGAAAGCAAATATTTTATATAAAATGCAACCACTTTTGCAAAAAAAAAACAAATTAAAGTTTAAATTAATCACCCCATGGATTACAGAAATTTATTTTTAATAAAGAATTTTCTAGACAATAAGAGGATGAGTCATCGGTATTTAGAATACCTAAATAACTCATTAATAAATAAATATTTTATTCCAAGCAGCCACCGGAACACGAAAACCCACAAAAAATTATGAAATATCCCATATAATTGATTATCTTTTGCATTAGTTTGCGACGCCACAATAATAGTATACGTGTTAAACAATGAGAGCAGGACGAACGGCGTACGTCACGAATAACTGGAACCAGAAAACAAGATAATATAACTCAACAAATTTGAACGCTTATGAAGATTTCCAAGAAAAATGCGTTAAATAGGCGTTTATTATTTAGAATGAAATCGCGCTAACTCTACAATATTCTAAAAACGAACAATTTCGTGTATATAAGAAAGCATTTATTAAACGTGGGATTCATTCATTAGATAGATTCGATTCATTCGATTCTTAAATTAGATCGCGAAATGTTATTTTGATTTAAGCTCGAGCTGTTGTGTCCCAAAAATAATATTTGAAGTATACAGTAAGCGTACTGTAATTTAATAATTATTATAATACAATGAATATAGAAGTGATGTTTTTAAACGCAAATTACATACCAATATGGAATTAGTAATTACAATGAATAAAGAAAACTTCTCAATATAACGCTATTTTAAACATTTTATTAAATAATTTAAAGGAAGATTAAACCAAAAGTGTACTTTGGTAATTGCTGTTTGAAATGAGGATATCTAATATGAAAAATCTTGTAAATTTAAAATAAGGTAAGCAACAATTTTTTTTATAATAGGTACTTCTTAGAAATTATTTTATGTTTAAAAGAAATTATGTTGTAAATGTAAATGCTTTTGTATGCAAGAAAACATTTTATAATGTATAAATGCTTTGTGATGTTGCTGTGTTTTATTTCATTTTGAAAACTCCGTCAATTCCGTTGAGCTAGCCAGGCAAAATTAGAAAGGAAGGTAAATAAACAATTTCAAGTTTTACAAATTGCTGTATCTGTATCACAGCACCCTTTTAGTAACGCTAAAAGCGAAGTGTTATCATATATATATATATATATATATATATATATATATATATATTGACGTGATAAGGCGTCTTGAGAGGTCATTGAGTCCCTAACTCTAAAAATAAATTCCACCAAAATATAATAGAATCCGGAAAAAAATGTATTTTCCATAAATTTATGGTTACGCCCTGTATAACACAAGTGTGCTTTTATTCATTGACGTACAATGCCAAAAAGCAAACTGCGCGTGTAAATAATCAACCTGTATGATATAAACATATTATAAAGAAATAGCAAGTAACGTAAGTTGTATATGTAAATTGTAAGAGACCGTAAAGCGCATTTAAATGCAAACGTAAAAATCGATCGTTTTAAGATAAATACGAAACCATTTACTGTTTAATTATCAATACATTTTTGCTAAAAATGCATATAATTTGCTGTAAATAGCATAAAGGAGTACAGTTTTACGCATTTAGTTTGCGAAACTACAATAAACGTGTATTTAAAAACCTCAAAATCAATAAATAATCTTGTGTACTGAAACGAAAGCAAATATTTATATAAAACGGAACCCGTTTTGCATTAAAAACAAATTAAAGTTTAAATTAATTTCCCTGTGGATATTACAATTTATTCTAAATAAAGCATTCTCTAGAATATAAAAAGATGAGTTATCGGTATTTTAAAATACGTCAAATTCGTATAACTCATTAATAAGTAAACATTTTTTTCTAGAAGCAGCTTGAACATTGAAAATAAACTATAAAATCCCTAGAATAACCGATAAATAATCAATTGTCTCTTGCATTAGTATGCGACGCCGCAATAATAGTATATGTGGAACAAGAACGGATAGAATGCATCAAGGATAATTGGAACCAAATAACAAGATGATAAATGCCGAAATCACAGACGCTAATTACATTTTCGGAGAAACCTTACATCATCATAGTGCACATTTTTCTAGTAAGGTTCTGGAAATAGAGATAAGTTTGTATATAAAGGAAACATTAAAACCTTTGAATCAAAGTAAAAATAAATATTCAATTTGCTCTTCACAAAATTATAACCCCTTTTTAATCAATTAAAGCCAGCAAAAGTAATTATGTATTATATCAAATGCTTCATTGAACGTTCAATGAACCTTTCCCTTTTAACGTATTTTCTACGTGTTAAAAAATCCTTTAATGACACTTTACACAAAATATTCAAGTACATGTTAGTTTTAAATATTCAAAAATAAGATTTGTGCTATTAGTTAAAACATAAATGCTAACCTGGTTATTTTACTGTTAACGTCTTGATTTAGATTTTCCCCATTTATTGTATTCAGTACTTAGAGGACTGTAGTTCTACGTCCACACTTAGTTAGATTTCTTATTGACTTGCTTAGTTAGATTTCTGATTGAATTGTTTAGTGCCCTAATTAATAAATTCTAAAGATTTGTGTATTACTAGATCAAATTATATGCCAACGGCGGATTTCTTATACACTCGTATGTTTGAACGCGCACCTGACTGTATTCTTCACTTGAAATTTTAATTACTGTGACTTTCGCTTATAATTTTTTTTTTTAATTTTACCATTGAACTTTGCGTAATACTTTTCTTTAGAATAGTACAGTTCGTGCTTCAGTTAAGGAATCAATGAATGTTACCGATTTAGATTAATTATATAGGCTAGCCCTTCCACGTGCTGTCATTGGTTGACCGTTTGCTATCTTATAGTTCGACCATGGCAAGGCGTTGCCCTGCGCTATCATGCAGCCGGTTAGGTTTTACTTGGAAATACTTACTATATGTATTGATCAGACGCTCCAAAAATCACGTAGATCCAAAGCTTTATATTATGGATTTCGTTCGCCAATGGTACTTTATACCTTTTAACATCACGTAATCGTAATTTTGTACAGGAATTTATTAAATTTTCCTTTCAATTCTGCACGTATGCAAAACTTATTGTTCCATATTTTATTTACCCAATATGCTGGGTTTTATTCGAAAGTGGCGATTCTTACATTTAAAACATCGTGTATGTTAAATTTTATAATGAGATTCTTTAACAGATGACGTAAAATAGATGCGTTTATTGACTTCTTGCGTTATGAAATATGCTTGTTTTGAAAGGCCTGTTTACATAGGTACGCATTCATTGTTTTCTTGCGCTAATACGTCGAGTTTGAAAAAGACTTGTTTTGCGTTTGTTTTATTTTGGATACGCCTAATTTGTATTTGTTTAAAGTTTATGCCAGTATTAATGTTTTTAAAATGAATTGGGTTGCGTCCAGAGTTATCTATTTTACTAAATGTGGTTAAATTATTAAAACCTGAGCTTCCTTTCATTTACAGTAGTTAGTTGTTGACTTTATACAAGGTGTCTGGTATTTGCTTTTTGCATAATGAACAAATTGTGTACTTTTATGGTTTAAATGTCTAGTTTTCTTTATTTTTGTGTTATTTGCATGAAATATACCTTCCTTGTGACTTTATATACCCTTAAATAACCCTATTATCATAACAATATATATATATATATATATATATATATATATATATATATATAACAAAACGTAATATAGGTAAGTTTGGATGCATCTCTGTTTATTTAATTATTTCTTATCTTTGTCCACTAACCCCTACCATATTCTTTTGCTGCTAAAGTTAATCCCAAAATATACGTTTCAGCAATCAGAAGTTTGTTATATTTTCTCTTGGTAAAAAAATTCGGAAAGCTTGTAAACTAATAGTACGAATATGTCGTTTATTGCACCTGTAAGAAAAACCTCAACACATTGTTTATGATAATAACAATATCAATAGCTCTTCCTAGTTGTTTGGGTTTCGTCGCAAGTATACTAAAAACAAGAGATATCGGAGACGCTACTCAAGTAGAGAAAAACTAGTGTAAACTGACACTGGGGCACATTGCTCTGAAATTGTCACAAAGTTCTTAAGCTACCGAATATTTTGATATACAGTTATCTGTAGTGATAAAGCCTTCGCGTGCAGTTGAAATGTTTGTGTAAAGGTTTAAAACCGATCGTAGGTTAGTTTATATAGCTAATATTGACCCAAAATAAGAATAGGCTAAATGTACGATTATTATAATAATGCAATCAGATTATCTTTGTGTGCCGAATGAATTGTTTCAACGCTGGGTGATTCTATTCATAAACAGATATGAATACATTCACATTTAAAATACTTAAACAAAAGCTCTGTGTACTCTTTAGTGACGGACTACTGGGTTTATACGTATAATGGAAAATAAAAAATTTGATATTTGCATGTGTTTTTGTGCATGCAATCCTAGCAACAAAGGATGAAGGCAAACTGGTATGCATTATATAGAATATATGCCTCCTTGGAATAGTCACTAAAAAAATGCGTGCTAGGATTTTACTTTCCCATTACAAGTTCTTATAGGGATTTTCTTAATTCAATTCCAGTCGTAATTCAATTAAGAAACTAACAAGAAGCTCAACTTCCAAACACGTTTAAAGTTTACAATCCATATACAGGAATTAGTTGGAAATAGACTTTTTTCACCTATTTACGGAAATCGAATCCTCCATAATGGACTTGCAATCCTCAGACAACGCTACAGGAAATAAAATCCTTACAAACATTGCACCTGGAGGAAGCAGTTATAGAAAGAAAACGGATACGTTTTTGCTGCTCTACGCGTTTCTATAGATTGAAATCTTT
The DNA here is from genome assembly GCA_036346225.1 of Platerodrilus igneus. Taxonomy (NCBI): domain Eukaryota; kingdom Metazoa; phylum Arthropoda; class Insecta; order Coleoptera; family Lycidae; genus Platerodrilus; species Platerodrilus igneus. The sequence continues at coordinate 5,032,494 of JARFIW010000544.1, forward strand.
AGTTCAAATAACTAAAGCTTTCAACTAGATACTTATTGTAGATAGCAATTCCTATTGTATAAATCCCGTTTGTTTGTCTGTGATACTGCTATAAACTTTTCAATTTTATAAGAAAATTAGGTTAGAGAGCCAGATTAATTTGATCTGCTTTGAATCCGTTTTTTATGGTAACACAATACGAGCTCGGTTGGCTGCAGAAACAATTTACCTTTTCACAAGTGTTGATCTGATTTAAACTTGTTTCAGTCAGTGATTGTTTCGGAATTATTAGATTAGGGGTTTTACTCTTTGAAAGAACAAAGAGGTACACACGCTTTCTAAAACTATTCAAAAGAATTAATGTGTTTTAGATGATATTCCATTACGATGAACCTGTATCTTGAAGAAGTTCTAAACGGGTGGAAAGGCTTTCGGGTTCCTAACTACAGGTTCAACCAAAGTAGTAAGGTCTTTAGTGAGGAATAAGACTAAGACAAGTTTCCGAAAGAGGGTAGCGGCTCTTTCTGTACTTAGATTGGCAGAGACCATAGGGGTTGGTATGGCATTATAACACACACAAGTATACAGCGTACTTAAATTGTATTTAAGATGACGTCATCACCTAAGATAAAAGATTCCGAAGGTAAAATGGTCCCCCATTCGGATCTCCTGGAGAGAATTACCTCGAAGAATGTGATCGGAAAATATATAGCAAGCGCAGGGAACATTTTGAGAGTCGGAGCGTGGAATGTAGGAAATATGAAGCAAGTAGGTAAGCTAGAGAACTTGAAAATTGAAATGTATAGGTTAGCACTAGACATAGTAGGGATCAAAGTTCGCTACCCTGAGGCGGAAGATACTTGGAGTGGTGATTTTAGGGTAATTCATACAGAATAAGAGGAAGGAAAATGGTGTGTGAGGATGTTATGCGAGAAAAGGTAAGACAACGTGTAGAAAACTACTTACAAAAGAACGAAGGAGTACTTATGGTTAGATTATAATCTAAACCGGTAAATACAGTGATAATACAAGTATACATGATCGCCTCTAGCTACAATGAGGAAGAGTAACAGGCGATCTACAAAGATATCGAATACATACCAAAATACGCAAAAGGACATGAAAATTTATTAATTACGCGGATTATAAGTCAGTAATAGGTAAGGGTAAGAAAGGAGCGGTAGTAGGTTTATTTGGATTAGGCACGGGAAAACAGGAAAATAGGCTGATAGAAGTTGGCGACAAAAACAATTTAATCATTATAAAAACATTATTTCAACATTCTGAATTTAATAGAACATAGACGAAAATACACAAATAGATCAGATGGAACAAGAAAACAGAGATACAAAGCCATAATTTGGGAAATTATTCGCAAATGCAGGAAACTAAAGAACAGTGGATTAATGAAAAGTTGCAAAGAGGTACAAAAGTAAGATGAACATAGTACAGACAGACGAAGCATACAAACTAATTAGAATGTATTTTAGGAATATAAAACCATATAGCAAAAATATTATAGAAAATGTAGAGAAAGGGGTTAGATGACAAGAATATATAGCAAATTTATATGCAGAAGAGGAACTAACAGCATTAGAACAGGAATCAGACATTGAAAAGGATGACTTGCAATATCCTATACTTATATATAAGTTTGAATTAACATAAAAGGATCTGAAAAATGGTATGGCGCCGGTTACAGACAAGGTGCAAACAGAAACTCTAATAGCCGCTGGACAAGCAGTAACAAAACGTCTCTTTCAACTTGTATATATGTTTGTATAAGATAGGCGAGAACCCAAAGATTGTAACGTAACATCATAGTTACGATACCAAAAAAGAGAGGCGCAGATAGATGTGAAAGAAATATTACCTAGAATTGTACAAAGATGTATGGAAAAACGAGCTGAAGAAATACTAAGAGAAGATCAATTTGGGTTTAGGCAAAACAGGATAACATGGGAGGCTATTTTAGCTCTGAAGATTATAAGAAGAAAACAGTAGAAAAAGGGGAAAGTGTACAAATAGGGTTTGTAGATCTGGTAAAAGCATTCGACAGTGTAAAATGGACCAAAAATGTTCGAAATACTCAAAAAGATTGGAATGAGTTTTAGGGATAGACGGATAGTACATTACTAATACAAAGAGCAAACAGCAGTAATAGAATTAGAAGGCGGCTCCGTGGCGTAGTGATATGTGTGTGACTACTAGGCCCAAGGTCCCGGGTTTGAATCCCGACACGGTCCGCTTGAAAAATGTTAAGCGAGCATTTTTTACAAAAATACACCCTCGTTCGGTTGAGAGGTAGAATGGAGGTTCCGTGTGTAAGTGTTGTCACGCACGTTAAAGATCCCTACCTTGCTTGAAACAGCAAGGGTTCGGCAAAATTCCAAATTTTACAGGTAAAAAAAAACTCGCTTCCTGCCCAATATAGTACCTACGGGTGGAGCATTGGAAAATCACATGTAAGGTAATAGAATTAGAGCAGGAACGATGAGAAGTAAATATTAGGAAAGGGGCGAGACAGGGATGTGCCTTATCCTCATTAATTTTTAACTTGTACTTTGAAGATGCAATGAATACTATCAAATGCGAAAGACATTTGAAATTACTATGCGAGGACAAAGGATTAATATACTTAGATTTGCAGATAATACAGCGGTATTAACATCTATCCAAGAATTGTTAGAAGCTGCTCTTAATTAAACGGAAACAGTTCTAACAGAGATATGAAATAAAAATTAACAAAAATAAAACAAAAGTTCTGGTATGCATAGCAGGTGAAAATAAATCAAAAACAAGAATACAAATAGGTAACGAGAACTTGCAAGAGGTTAAGGATTACTGCTACCTAGTAAGTCAAATAACGCAAGATGGGACGAACACAAAAGGCATAAAACAAAGATTAGCACAAGGTCGTGCTACATTTAACAAGAAAAACCAACTTCTGTAAAGACAACAAAAATAGAAACAAGGAAAATATTGGTTAAAACATATGTGTGGAGCACAGCACTGTACGGCTGTGAAGCCTGGACATTGGGAAAAGTGGACAAGAAAAAAGTAGAAAAACCTTTCAAGTGTGATGCTACAGACGTATGATGAAGATATCATAGACAGGAAAAGTTAGGAACATAGAGATTTTAGAAATAGTAGAGGAATAAAGATATCTGTGGAATAAAAAAAAATAGCAGAGATAGGAAAAGAAAGGCAGAGGTAGATTGAGATCAGACGTTTGCTCGCAGATATTGATAGAAGCAGACTGTCCAAATTTCAGAGTAATGTGAAGGTTAGTTTAGACTACGAAACATTGAGGGTCCGCGTCTTACCAGTTTCAGGACTGAAGACCTGATAATGATGATGATATATCACCCACCCCATTCTACGACGTTTTTAAGCTAGCCTAAACTCTAATTCTTTTGTAGTTAGATTCTACCATTCTGTGTAGGCGATTTTCTCTACTTACCTTGCTGCTTTCCTCTTTGCACGGAATACCATTACATAAAAATTTGGCACCCAAAATGGGGTTCGATTTTCGAAACGGTACTTTTTACCTAATGTTAGCTACGATTTTCGAAACCCTTCTGCTGTTTTTAAAATTTGCTAGATTTGTCCTCGATTCTTGGAAACCTATATTCTAACTCAACATTTGGTTCATAATTTTCTGTACATACACCATTTCGTTCTGACAACAATTTCTTTCCTTTATTATGTTCGTTTTATTGTTCCTTTTCTGTTACGTGGTTATTTTCTGTAAAGTTTTCTTTAAGCCAAGTTACCAGAATTATGTTTTTTGTTGGCAAATCGAGTTATTGAGAACAGTGGTGAGCTATTTCTATTCCTATATTCTATTTTGTTGCTCCAATTCTATTAAAGTTCTTAGATTCTATTTTGTAAGTTCACAAATTTTTTTTGGTTTCTTTAAATTTTAATTTTTTCTTCGGGTATACTTTAACTTCTTTTGGCTCCGTTATTCTTTTATTGAGTTAAAATGTATATTTGGTGCATACATGTGAAACATTTGCGCGAAACGGAGCTCCAGTACGAATTGTTTTCTGGAAGTTTTGATTCTAAGGTCTATGGAGATGAACTCCATATAATCGTGAAGGGTGCTTTTTGCATAAAACGCAATGGGGCACTCCTTCCACCAGCCACTGTATTCGATTACGCTGCCGACCTGACAGTAGTCACAACTTCTGTACAAGACCTTCAATAGTCCCTATCCCAATTCGATGGTTGTAGCATGTTTAATTTGCCCACTATTTATTTACATTTAATTATAAGTGTAATACACCAAGCGTGGTTTATTCGTTATCATTATTAATAATTCATATTATACATAAAGGAACGCTTCATTTTGATGGTTCTTCTATAGTTGAGTATATGTGTAATATAAATCTATTTCGTTTAGTATCTGTAGAAAGAGCCAGAGCGGTCAGCGATTTCTACCTGAACTATGGAAAGTAACACGATTGAAGCTTTAAGGAGAGAATTAAATAAAACAACATTCGAAGTCGACGGGCCACTACTGGTAAACGAAGTCAATGTTTCCCTAGAGACAGGAGGAGCGGAAGGCGTGTAGCGGTCCTGAATAGCGAAACTAGTACAAGGTAAAACCTTAGAGGATGCGGGAGCAGATCTGAAACGAGCTTTGGTACTAGTATCGGAAGAGAATTTAGACGAAATGTGGTAGAAGTGCAACAAAAAATGATGAGGTTGAATATATTGGCGGCAGGAAATAGTGGATCTGCATTTATTCAAAATGTGGGAACTACTAAGACAGTTGATACAAAGTTGATGTTTTTTAACAACACTGTAGCGATCCTGAAAAGAAAGTTTAGCGAAATCAGTACAACGATAAAGAGTATGGTCTTGTTGACAAAGCGGACATTTAACGACATTATGATTTGTATGTACTAACATGGAAACAGCGAAGCGAGACCTAGCATTGTTGTTAGTCTGAACAACTTTGTTTAAATCAGATTTATGATTGACCGACAAATTTGATAAAGATTTACAAGTTTTGTCCAACTAAGCAATTAACTCTGCATAGGAGTGATTCTGATAACTCAAAATTGCGGGCAGTGTGCACATCCAGGCGATTTAGGATTATTTGCACCAGGATAAAGGCCCATTCCTCTACAGGCAAATCAAACTTCTTAAGGGCTTGCAAGTTATCGTTAAAGTGTCTACTAATTTTTGCAAACCTGATGGGTGGTCAGACTTCAATTTTGGAAATTTTCCAAAATTTTCCTAAAGAGCAGACGTGATGCGGCAAATATTATGATATTTTTCGCAAATTATATGCAAGGGGGTAATTTGAAGCGGTTTGATCAAAATTTTTATTGGAAAATAATGCGAGACTTTTCAACGGGGACTGGAGGTAGAAAAATTTATTGACGTCGGAGAGGTCGTCATTATAGTGAACCAGGCTATCAAATCAATCAATAAAGATTTCGAACGTTGATATCGCCGTCAAATGAAGAGAGAATTAACGGCGGTAGTGTCACTTTGGATTTTGTACTGTGTGAAGGTGCGGATCCACCTTCTACAGGGGAGGCAAGATTGATTGGAAATAACTTGAAATAAAGGGCCTTAACAAGTAAAAAGGTATTGTCGAAGCGCTTTCTGATTGAATCCTCTATTTCAAACTGATTATCTGCGTCTTCAGCCAAGCGATTTCATCAATATTGGAATTATGTTGTTCAAAAAAGTTTGCCTTAATCGTAACAATCGACGTGTATTGAGCCCGGAAGAGTTCTAAAATACTGGGTTTAACTACAGTCTTGTCAGCGATTTCAAATATCTCCTGAAGGGAGTTAATTTGCGCGTTTCTTATAAGATACGCCTTTTTGAGTCTCATTGCCATGATTAAAAATTACTAAAACGAACACAAAGAAATACAAGCGGGCAAAATATGCAAAAGAAAAAGGAAACTTTTAATGTATGCACTAATATAAAGCAGGCAAGTAGTATTGATTACCGCGAGTTATGTATCCCCCAATTACATATATATATTGATATATTGAATCTAATATGAATTATTAGAAATTATTATGTAAAAGTATAAGTTCAATGCAACATTGTAACACAAGGATAACCCAGAGAGGTTATCGACAGTTCATGAGAACGGAATGCAGCTGTGCATCCGTGAGGGCAGTGATACTGCAGGTGGCAGGTCACAGGCGGTCAACAGACCGCAATTACTTAGAATTAAGTTGTTACATTGTAATAAAGTGTACAATTAAGAGAAACGCAGACATGAGATCTGCAAGTTCCCACAGCCGTGTGGAGGGCAGGTTATTATAAAAGGCCCGGGAGTTCAATGCCCGGCAGTCAGTCTTCGAACTCCATACTTCGTTGTTCAAGCTACTCACTAGTCAATAATTAATTTTAGTATTATGTCAAGTTCATCTGTTTCAAAGTAAAATAAATGTGTTAAAGTCAAAAGCTTTTTTAAAAAACCAGCTCCAAAGGCCCAAACTTTAACTGGCGCAGTCGTAACGGATGTCAAAAGGGCACTGAAAATCCAAAAATCGGAAGATTGGTGACCAAGAATTTTTATTCGAAATTTTGGCAGAACCCAAACCAAGTTGGAGGAAGAACAAGCATAGTCTGAATCCAGCAACAAACCAAGTTGGACAAGGAACAAGAATCGTCTAAGGCCAACAATCAAACCAAGGTGGACAAGATACAGAATCGATCGAACCCACCAAAGAAACAGATGAAACTAATGTAAGTTCATTTCCATAACCTTTTTTATTTCAAACCATAAACTATAATTGATATATGCTAGTATTATAACTATTGAGTACCATTTATAATTACTGTTTATGAATTGTATTTTTATGAATATTTTCTTCAAAATAGTTCAAAGTGAATTATTTTCAAAACGAGACTATAAAACATTTTATGAAACTTGAATGTTAAAGAAATATTTTTTCTTTAAAAGCAAATGAGACTTGATTATTTACAAAGAGATTTTCTTAAAATAAGTAAGAATTAAATTTAAAAAGAGATTTTCTTTAAAAAGTAAATGAGAATTAATATTAAGAGATTCTTACCATAATTAAAAACAAACTCAAAATAATCCAAAAAAATAACGGGCGCACATTCACTAAACACCAAAAATAAGAAACATCAACCACCGCGATTCAAACCCACGTTTATAAACCGGTAAACTAACGCGAAATTAATTTCAAAGCTAAAGCTAATTCGAACAAACTGTACAGAACGCAATTTAATCCTTTAAGCAATCACGGAACAATTATTAAACCATTGACCTCTATAATACTGAATAAATCACAGCAGGAACTCTGCATTAACTAAAAACCACGGTAACCTAAAACCACTGTAAGATAAATACGCGAAGAAAGCATTCCTTATTATACAGTTAAAACTCAGAGAAAATCACTTTCAGAATTCTTGCACAGTACTAAAGAAATAGCTTTCAGGAACTTTCAGTACTAAAGCAATTTGCATCATACACGGGACAATAAAATCGACGCAATTTCTATATTAATAAAAGCGTGTACAATTGCAATAAACTCTAAACGTTTTTCAACTAATTAATCAGCATTATAAAGTGCAGTAAAACGATCATCATAAGAATCTTTAATTAAAACGCTAAAACGTTATCATACACTCATAATTGTAAACCTGAAAACGCACATTACGGAGAGATTCAATTACCAACAAGCATTATAATACCAAGAGATCTAAAAATAAAACAGACGTAACACTTTATGCGAAAGCAGTTAGCAATTACAGAAACAGACGTATCTAATTTCTATTAACACCTGTAAGAGTTAAGTACCTCAACAAGTATAATCATATGTACGCAATTATTACAAAGTAATGAACACTATATCTTTTAGTAGTTCATGCAAACAATAAAGTGCAACCTCGAGTCATATTAATTACAAGTTGACAAAAGTTAAATAAAACAAAGCTAAACGAGAATAAATCTATCCATTTAAGATTCCTTAAGAAACAGGAACTCAAGACAAAGTAAAAGCTGCATTAAAAACAGACAAATCCCAGACTACGGTAATTATTCTAACATTATTGAAATAAATCTCACAAGAACATCACTGCACTGTGTAATTAAATATAAACAAAGAACGACTACGATTTTAAAAATAACTCGACGCAATATTAACAAATCCAAACCAAAAATTAATATTACAAGTACGAAATTAACCTCAATTTTTTTTTACCAAATTTTATCCACTCAATCCAAACTGAAAATTAACCATTCCTAACCAAAAAATAACGCCGAAAAATAACAAAATAAACATCAAACTTTACCAAATCTTTATGTACCTAATCTAATTGAAAAATTAACAAACCAAAACCAAAGTTAACGTTTCAAATAGCTAAATCAACATCAATTTTTACAAAACTCTAAGTTATCCAATCTAAAAAGGAAAATTTAAAAAACCAAAGCAAAAATAACGTCATAAAAAGAAAAATCATCCCCAATTTTTACAAAATTCAAAATTATTTAATCCAAAAGAAAAACTAATACATCCAAAGCATAATTAACGTTACAAATAGAAAATTAACCCCAATTTTTACAAAATTTGAAATTTCACAACCCGAACGGAAAATTAATAAATCCGAAGCAAAAGTAACAATACAAATAGCGAAATAAACCTTAATTCAAAACAAAAAAAAAAAAAAATTTTTTTTGAAATTTCCAAAAAATCGAAAACAACCCTTAACCAACATGAGTAACACAGACTTACGTCTCTATTTAGAGACAATTCAGACGTTTGATGGCACCCAGGCCCATCTCTCAAATTTCATTGGAGCATGTGAAATGTTCCTAAAACCTTTACAAACCCGGAGATGACGCAAGAAATGCATTGCTTATACGCTTAGTAATAAGTAAACTAGCCGGAAGGGCACTAACCTTAATCGCCAGTAGGGACGATTTATCGGAATGGGACCAGTTTAAACAGCTACTAATTGCATATTTTGGAGACCAACGTAATATAAAATGCCTGGTACGAGACCTAATAAACCTTAGAATGGAACACAATCAATCCCCTACCAATTCGGAATGAAATGCCAAGACGTGAGAAGTTTAATTTTAACAAAATTAAAAATCGAAGAACCCGATCAAAACGTTAGACATTTAAAACAAAATGTATGACGAAATGGCACTAGACACATATATAAACGCTTTACCAGAACGACTATCGGATAAAATCAGATTCCAACGACCCCAAAATCTAGAAGAAGCTATGAGCCTAGTAACAGAAGAAGAAAATGTAATGTATTACCGCAACAGACTATACAACCCCAACGCAAATAAAAGTTATTCACCAACAAAACTATACAAGCTACAAGACAAACAATCCCTCAACAAAATTCACACCCTTTAACACACAAACAAATCAACCGCGAAGTAACAACCCAAGTTTTAACAATACCAATTTTAATAATCAATTTAAAAATTTTTCAAGACCAATATTCAACCCAACTTTTACGAAACCCGCATTCCAACCGAGATTCAATCAAAACCTAAACCAACAAAGACCAGCATTCAACGCAAACCCTAATAGAAATACACCAATGACTAATACTCATAACAACCCTAACAATTATTACAAACCAACACCAATGGACACCTCATCTGGTAACACCAGACAAAACACAAAAATAACACATATCCGACCAAACCCTCATCAGAAACGTAATTTTACATCGGAAGAATTATTTCATCAAGAAATAGAAAAATCTGACACTGACCAGAATAATGACATTGAGACACATACGAACAATGAAACAAACCATGCAGAAACTTATGAACATGACGAACAATACGAAACTTACGAGGAGTATGATGAAGAAAACTCGAACTCAAATTTTCAAATGGACCAATTCATAACCGACCAAACTTAATAAACTTAAATAACATAAATCACTTAGTATTACCATACATAGAAATACCCCACGCCAAATTCAAACTATTAATCGACACCGAATCATCTAAAACATTAATTAGCCCCAGAACCGTACAAAAACATTATTTAGATTATGTAGAAAGAGAACCATTCAAAATCAAAACAGCTCATCAAACGACACTACACCAATTCGTAGCCAATATACCCTTACCAAGAACATTTAATGTCAAAATGAAACATAAATTTTGTGTATTCGAATTTAACGATAAATATGACGGATTAATCGGAATGGATCTTCTAAGAAAATTAGGAGCCAACATTGACATTAAAAATCGCTTATTAAGGACAAAATACGGAAAAATCCCAATTAAATTTCAAAACACACAAGTTGAACAAAAATACACTATAGAACCCCGAACGGAAAAAAAAATAAAAATCCCAGTAAAATCTAACAAAAATTTAGGAATAATAAATCATATGACATTTCAACAAGGAGTAGAAACCCCAACTGCCTTAGTACAAATAAAAGATAACTATGCAACCACAACAATATTAAATTCAAACGACTATCCCGTAGAATTATCATTGACAGACCCAATTAACGTAGAAGAACTAAATTTTAACGAAATGGAAATAGACGAAAATTTAGAAAACGATTACAACCCAATAGAACATGACGAAATGTTAAGAGAAAATTTAACTAACATCCGCTTTAATACCGATATCAATCAAGAAGAAGAAAGAGCAATTAAAAACTTATGTTTTGAATACCGAGACATATTCCATTGTGAAGGAATACCATTAACATTCACCAACACAGTAAAACATAATATCGAGTTGACAGACAATAAACCAATCTTTACAAAAGCATATAGACTACCTCATGCAAGCCAAGAAGAAGCTGACAGACAAGTAGTAGATTTATTAGACCAAGACATAATCCAGCACTCCAATTCACCATGGAGCAGCCCCGTGTTAATAGTACCCAAGAAATTAGACGCAACCGGAAAGAGAAAGTACAGAATGGTAATAGATTATAGAAAGTTAAATGAAAAACGGTAGATGACAAATATCCACTACCAAATATTACCGAAATTTTAGACAAATTAGGCAAATGCCAATATTTTACAACATTAGACCTAGCATCAGGATACCATCAGGTAGAGATGGAAGAAAAGACATATCAAAAACAGCCTTCAGCACACCTAGAGGACATTACGAATACAAACGAATGCCATTTGGACTAAAGAACGCACCCGCTACTTTCCAGAGAGTCATGGACAATATACTACGAGGAATACACAATGAGAAATGCCTTGTATACCTTGACGACATCATAGTTTATTCCACATCATTGGTAGAACACATAGAAAGATTGACAGAAGTATTTGAAAGACTTAGACAAGCACATTTTAAAGTACAATTAGACAAAAGTGAATTTTACAAAACAAGTATCATTTTAGGACATGTAATAACACCCCAAGGAGTAATGCCAAATCCAGACAAAACAAATGCAGTTCTAAATTACCCATTGCCAAAAACAAACAAAGAAATTAAAGGATTTCTAGGACTTAGTGGTTACTATCGCAAATTCATTAAAGGTTACGCTCAGATAACCAAACCCCTGACAAATTGTTTAAAAAAGGGAAACAAAATTGAACACACCCGGAATTTATTAAAGCAGTAGACAAAATCAAAAACATATTAACTAATCACCCTGTATTAGAATACCCAGACTTTACAAAACCATTTATACTGACGACAGACGCATCGAATGTAGCATTAGGCGCAGTATTGAGCCAAGGAAAAGTAGGTAGCGATAAACCTATTAGCTACGCATCCAGAACCCTAAATGAAACCGAACAAAATATAGCACTATAGAAAAGAGTTATTAGCCATAATTTGGGCAACAAAATATTTTAGACCTTACCTATACGGAAGAAAATTTTACATATATACCGACCATAGACCACTAGTATGGTTATGCAAACTGAAAGAACCGAATTCAAAATTACAAAGATGGAGAATCAGACTCGAAGAGTATGATTACGAAATTATATATAAAAGGAATTTATAACAACAACGCAGACGCTTTAAGCCGAATCCAACTCAATGCATTAGAAACGGAATCCATTATAGGAAACGTAGACGATACAGAAATAAGGGAAGATCCAGACGAGATCGACACTATACATTCGACACAAAACGAAGAACCAAAAACGCGATTAAAATTTTAAACGAAGCAATCGATATGAAACCCAATCAATTTATAATAACCGAAGTTTTAAATAACCCCAATCCAGTAAAATATACAAAAGTAGATAACAAAAGATATATCAAATTCAAATAACAAAAGATGATAACGAGGAACAAATAATTAAAATTTTAAAGGAATACACCCCGAGAAAAACGATTTTATTTTTATTTCAATACCGAACATTTATACCAAAGATTTTCAGAATTATACATTAAACTATTCAATAACTCTGGACCTGAACTCATCAGATGTACTAGAAAACTAATAACACTAGACGACCCTGACGAAATAAACGATGTAATTAGAAATCAACACGAAGAAAAAACCAACCATCGTGGAATTAACGAAACAATAAAACAACTTGTAAGACGCTATTATTTTAAAGACATGAAGGACTTGACCACAGATTTCATTAACCAATGCGAATTATGTGACAAAGCGAAATACGATAGGAAACCCCCAAAGATACCCTTAATGTTAACCAAAACACCCGACAAACCATTTCAAAAACTACATGCCGATACTCTAGTAGTAGAAGCGCAAAACTATCTAACAATTATAGACGCATTTACAAAAATAGGCCAAGCAATACCAATCACATCCAAAAATAGCATTGACGTGACCCAAGGATTTTACAATATTTCACATTTTACGGAACACCCGAATCAATCACTTTAGACAATGGTAGCGAATTTAAAATGAGACAATTCAAAACACTTTAGAACTTCACAAAATAAAATTCATTTCATAACGGAAAACCACCCTGAATCAAACGGACTAATCGAACGATTACATTTAACCCTGTTAGAACAAATTCGATTATTAAGAATAAATTATAAAAAGGAACATATAACCAATTTAATGTCATACGCACTAATCGCCTATAATAACACTATTCACTCATCAACAAATTTTACACCTTTAGAATTAACCTTAGGACATTCAGATTCACGAAATCCCTATGACATACACTACAACAAGGAAGTATATCAACAATATGCGAAAGATCACAAACAGAAACTAAAAATAACTTACGACAAGGTAAAAGATAAACTAGAGAACGATAAAGAACGTATCACCACAACCAGAAACAAAAATACCGACTCAAATAAATTTTCAATAGGACAAACCGTATATGAGAAAAACTTTCAAAGCAAGCGACATAAAACAGCACCCAGAAATTTAGGACCATTTAAAATTAAGAAAATATCAGATAAAAATATAGCAGTAGTAGACAACGGTAAAATAACTAAATACATTCATTTGAAAAACCTAAGACACCCTGTAATTTCAGATGGACAATCATCACCCTTACCGTCAACCTCCACCCAGGTAGAACGGACAACCAAGTAATAATATAACATATAAAACAAACCCCAGTATACTACCAATAAACTAGTCAGTATACAAAATACAATATTTACGCAATAATATCAACCCTTACTTTAATGTAACAAATTTTAGCAACATTAAGAAAAACGAAATAATATTTTTAATAGTAGAAAGTAACAATTATCATTATTATCATTTATTTGCTTTTCCAACAACGGTTACTAGCACATACCAAGTAATCATACCCAAAACCAAATTCCTATCCCTAAATGAACTGAGATATGGTTATACAAACGAAAAATGTACCGAAGTAACACCAAATCAATATTTATGTCAATCGATGACGACAACAACCATTTAGAAGACAGCCCTTGTGCAGTACAACTATTAAAATTCTCAAATCATTACGAAAACTGTGAAACCAAACAAGTGCAAATAACTAATATGAAAATTCAAAAGGTTACAGATAACAAATGGATAGCCATTTTCCCAACAGAAGTAATAGCAACCATCCACTGCAACCAAGATGAAAATAACCAAGCATTAATCGGAAGCAAACTAATTACCCTCAAAGAAGATTGTTATGTGAAATTGAAAGATGAAGTAATCAGAGTTTATCAAGATCCCATAGCAACAAAGAAACTTGCAAACCTACCGGAACTACAATTCAAAATACAACAAGAAGACGAAGAAATAAACAAGAAACCTATGAAGCTAGAGCATCTAGACTTAGACGATCTCAACCACGCCGTGAAATTAGTGGAAAGTTATAAAGAACAATTAAGTGAAATCAAAACGCCAAAGTTACATTATAATAATATAAGTGTTTGGACAATTGTATTGATCATTTTAGTAATTTTGTAATCATGTATGTATTATACAAAATGTACCTTAGATATAAGAATGAAGGAAACAGTTCTAGATTTAAGGAAACAAAGAGAAAAAGGAAACAATAAGCATACCATTAGAAACAATGAATTTTAAATGAATTTAAATAATGAATTTTATGTATTTAAAATTAAGAAAACCTTAATTTTTATTTACGGTGGGAGGAGTTATGTATCCCCCAATTACATATATATATTGATATATTGAATCTAATATGAATTATTAGAAATTATTATGTAAAAGTATAAGTTCAATGCAACATTGTAACACAAGGATAACCCAGAGAGGTTATCGACAGTTCATGAGAACGGAATGCAGCTGTGCATCCGTGAGGGCAGTGATACTGCAGGTAGCAGGTCACAGGCGGTCAACAGACCGCAATTACTTAGAATTAAGTTGTTACATTGTAATAAAGTGTACAATTAAGAGAAACGCAGACATGAGATCTGCAAGTTCCCACAGCCGTGTGGAGGGCAGGTTATTATAAAAGGCCCGGGAGCTCAATGCCCGGCAGTCAGTCTTCGAACTCCATACTTCGTTGTTCAAGCTACTCACTAGTCAATAATTAATTTTAGTATTATGTACAAGTTCATCTGTTTCAAAGTAAAATAAATGTGTTAAAGTCAAAAGCTTTTTTAAAAAACCAGCTCCAAAGGCCCGAACTTTAACTCGCGCTATATGTGGAAATTTAAATTAAATACTACAAATAGTTTAAAGAACAAATTCAAATATTAATCAACCAAGTATGTAACTATAAGATAGTAACTACCAAGACACATAAATGCTATAGCTTGATAAACGGTATCTAACAACGTAAGGTAATAAAAATTTTAGAGTTCGTAGGTAACATTCAGATCCTGCGAGAATTGATCATATATGTTAATGCGGCGGTTAACTTCGATAACCACAGATGGTGAGATCAGTGGACATGCATATTGAACAACAGAATAGCGGAAACCTTTAAGTACTTACCTAAGTTATTAGATTTAACGGTGTTTGAAAAACTAGTAGTAAAAACCGTCGACTTTTTGACAGATGTTCTTATTTGTCTATCTAAAAACCATAACCACGCACAGTACACTTTAAACTAAGTTTTCGCGGTATATGAATAACACAGAGTAGCTTGAAGGTTGAATCGAGACAATTTTAATGACATATAATATCCTGCAAGCTTTATCTTATGAGTAGTGGGGTAAGGCCGGTCCTAATTCAAAACGTGCTCACACGTATTTTAGATATCTAAAATACACGTGCACCCTCTTGAATTAGGACCGGCCTTATATACTTTCAATGTAAAATAGTTGTGAAAACATGAATTAAGACCGGCCTTGTATACTTTCAATGTAAAATACTTGTGTGCACGTTCTGAAGTCAGACCGACTTTATATTACTTTCAATGGAACATACTTCAAAACACACGTATGTTGAAAAATGTAAGTGCAGAGAAAAATGTGTAGCTGTTTTGAATTAGGTTTTCTAGCGAGAAGTTACACGTGCACCGTTTTGAATTCAGACGGACCTTATATACTTTCAATGTAAAATACTTGTGGGCACGTTTTGAAGTCAGACCGGCTTTATATTACTTTCAATGGAACATACATACTTTAAAGCACACACACACGTATGTTGAAAAATGTAAGTAAAGAGAAAAATGTGTAGCTGTTTTGAATTCGGTTTTCTAGCGAGAAGTTATAAAGTAGGTCAGATGCAAAATATCGCATTCAAGTCAATTGTGTTTAATTAAAGTGGATTCTGATTTATGTTTTTTATTTATGTTTAGAGGCTGCAAATACACATGGGCCGGTTTCAATTCAAAATGTGTGTTCACTCTTGTGATAGGTTGAAAAGTAGGTTGGCAAAGTACGCAGATGGTGGTAATCTGCTATATAAGGAGATTGCTCCTAATATTAATTTAATTAGTCGAAGTTTACTGCATATATTTATATACCTACATATACAAACATGTATATAATTGATATTCAGGGATGTAAATACAAGAAAAACAAGTTTGTGTGCAAAGAAATTGCGGTTTTGGACTTGTTGGAAGGTGTTGTTTGGCATCCAATTTTTAAACTGCCAATGCAGTCTAGTTGCTTGAGCCAAGATCACATAAAACATAACGACTGGGTGACAAGGAATATTCATGGTCTTTCTTGGGATGAATCTTCAACGGCTGGAATGGTGTTATCATATATAGCGCCTTATTTGAAGCAAATTCTCCGACTTGGTGAATAAGTATTTGCGAAAGGTCTAAAAAAGAAGAAATTGATTGAAACCTATCTAATGCAAAACGTTGTAACTGATATGCTTGCACTAGGTTGTTTTAAGCTATCGGAGTTAAAAATCAACAACCGTTTAAAATATAACATCCATTGTTGTAGACACAGCAATAATAATCTGCAATGTGCAAAATAAAATACCTTGTTATTAAAAAAATGGCTTGAGAATAATAAAAACAATAGAAAGATTGTGTCTGTATTATTTATTTTAATATAATTTTACAATGTTAGCCGAAGCAAATTATCCGATCCGGTGAAGAAGTATGCGTGAAGGGTCTAGAAAAGGAGAAATGGATGGAAACCTATCTATTGCAAAATGTTATAGGCACGACAATAATGCTGATGTCTACAGAAAAAAAAACAATTAAACTCAGTCAGCACGAATGGGACTCTCAACCCTAAAAGCAATTATAATTGATCAACGCAATAGCTCTTTACTGGTTTTACAACATTTAACAAATTGTACAGATATCTCGAAAAATTTGCCAAAGACAGACAGACAAATAGACAAACAGACAGACTGACTGCTCCAATTTTTTCATTCTCGCTTTTAAAGAATAACGAGTCGTAGTTATTAAATCGCGAACTCAGTTTATCTGCAAGAAATATATAAACGAGGAAATCTATGAAATGCTTCAAATTCGAAAAACTAGAAATAAATCTATTGAAATATATGCTAACGTTGCAATTGGTGGATCTGCTCACGCAGTCAACGATTTTTTTCCAGCACTTCATTTGGATTGACTATAAACTACTCAATAATTTTAACCTAACCACTATCATTATTCTTCCTGACAAGGACTATTTTAAAAAAAGGTTTTAATTTTTGGTTTGTTTTATAGAACACAACTACAGCTTGACAATAAAGAATGAGCATTTATCACACACATATCTTGAGTATATAAAGATATTAAACAACAAGAACAGCAGAAAATTCAACCCATGTCAGACAGCGTTTTTTTTTCTTTGTCAACGATAGTCTAGTCTATTGCTTCTTCAACATTCGCATTTCCATAGTTACGTACTGAAGGCAACTCTGAATTTTAGATCGCATGCATTTCTAATTTCAATTGCAAAAAATATGAAAGCATCTATTTGAAATGCATTTCTAACTTTAATCGCAAAAAAATGAGAGCATCTCTTTGAAATATGCACTCAGATTAAAAGTCAAAAATTCTTTTACACCGTTCTGTAAACTGAGATTACGTAGTTATTAAATCGGGAGTAATGTGAAATAAAACACACAATGTATTTTTCTTTATTGTATTTTATAAAATACATATATACATATATATATATATATATATATATATATATATATATATATATATATATATATAATGTTATGTACTCTAGAATAAACATACTATAATTCACTCAAGTTGTTTATATCTTCGTTTTCTAAATGAGCAAGCATCTCAAATATAAAGAACAGTTCTAACTTATTCCAACTCTAAACGGTAAAAAAATATTGCATTATCGGTTCTATGAGGACTGTCTTCAGTTTCAGCAATCATACTACGAAAAGGAAAATGAACCACTTTTTAATCCTGAAGATTTACGAAGTATTGCGTCATTAGGAGTCATAGATTGTTCTATACAAAACGAAGCGTTAAAATCTGATAGGTCGATAGTAGATTAGAATTTGAAACTAGCAGAAACGTTTTGCCAAATACATCTTGCCATTGCCTTATACTTCATGATAAGATAGTCAAATACAATCCACTCTCAAACAGCATAAGAATATTATAATTACTTTATTATTACTGCACCTTTACAAATTATGTAAAAGAAAAAACAATAAAATCATTTAGCAATCACAGTCTATTTATTATTATTATTTTACGTGTTCAGGCGCCAAAGGTGTAACTGTGAATTTCAAGTAAAGATACTGGGTAGTGTAAATCGCATTCAAATAAGTAAATATATCCTACATCAGAATCATCGGCAATATTAAGTAACGTCTAAACGTAATATTTCTGGACTGGTGCCATCTAAAAAATTCAAATTCTTTATATGGAAGATATTCAGACATTACAGCCCCATATAAATTATTAACATCCAAATACATTAAATATTTAGAATTAATATTCTGTCTTTTAATGCAATTGGAATTGTATCGTAATACTGAATCAAAATGTAAATAGTTATAAAGTCCAAAACGGGAACAAATGCTGGACACACTCTTTAAGCGGATTATGATTGTTTATATTTATCTTCGAGTGTAACACTTCACTGTTAACTTTAAAATATCACTACTGACTTCGGTCTAAATTACTTTAGAATTAATATCTGTAGAGATTTATTGACCATTTATACATAAATATGTTCTGATGTAAGCAAATAGCTATAAAATTAGACATTTGCATTTTTTCAGAAAAAAATAAAACAAATTCGAAATCTTGCTGATAACTATAAAAAAATGCATATTTGCAATTTGTTTTCAGACAATGAATCAAATTCATTATGTTATTAAGAGCACCATTATTTTTGCTTACATGCTGTTTTTTTCTATTCATTTCAGTATCGAAACAGTACTGACACTTTAGAAAAAAATTACAAATTTGCATCGTTTTCTGAAAAAATTGCACAAGAAAATTGTATATATTCAGCTATCTAATTATACTAATGAATAAAAAACAGTATGTAAGCAAAAAATAATTATGCTCTCGGCAAAAAAAATACTGATAACGATCAACATTGCATTCTTTGAGCCTTGGTTACTGTTTTACAAAATCTTCATAGAATATCTAGCTATCAACTTTTTTGATTCAGTATTTCGCTACAATCCCATTCGTTTCTAATTGTATTAAAGAAATAAAAAAATTGAGAAACTCAACAATCTCGCAATTAACCTATATTCCATAGAAAATATTAAAAAATACGCCCTTTTTTGTTTAAGTAAAAATTTAGGGAAAAAAATGGAATCTATAAGAAATTTTTAATGCTGATGTCTGCAGAAAAAAACGATTAAACTCAGTAACAAATTGTACAGATATTTCGAAAAATTTGTCAAAGACAGGCAAACAAACAGACAGACAGACTGACTGACTGCACTAATTTTCCCATTTTCGCTTTTAAAGAATAACAAGTCGTAGTTATTAAATCGCAAACTCAGTTTATCTGCAAGAAATATATAAACGTGGAAATTTATGAAATGCTCCAAATTCAAAAAAACTAAAAATAAATCTATTGAAATGTATGCTAACGTTTTGATTTGTTCTATAGAACACAACTACAACTTGACAATAAAGATTGAGCGATTATCACACACATATCTTGAGTATATAAAAATATTAAATAACAAGAACCGCAGAAAATTCAACCCTCGTCAGACAGCGTTTATTTCTTTATCAACGATAGTCTAGTCTATTGCTTCTTCAGCATTCGCATTTCCATAGTTACGTACTGAAGGCAAGATTAGACCAAGTAAATGCATTAAGAAAATTAAATTTATATATTAAGCCAACGAATACATACTCTGTATTGGTGTCATCAGGTCGTACGTTGCAATTGGTGGATCTGCTCACGGTGTCAACATTTTTTCCAGCACTTCATTTGGATCGACTATAAACTACTCAATAATTTTAACCCAATCACTATCATTTTTTTGATTTGTTCTATAGAACACAACTACAACTTGACAATAAAGATTGAGCGATTATCACACACATATCTTGAGTATATAAGGATATCAAACAACAAGAACAGCAGAAAATTCAATCCATGTCAGCAAGAATTTAAATGCTAAGGTATTTTCTAGATAGCAATTGTAGAAATATGAAATCTACAGAAAATTTAATAAACTCAGTCATGCATAAAATTTAATGCTGACATCCGCAGAAAAATAAAAGCGAGAAATTTAATGCTAACATCAGCGGAATAATAAATAAATCCACTCAGTCAGCATTAATGGAAGGCCGGGTCTGGCTTCGAAACGGTGCACGCGTATATACCATATTTTAAAATTAAAGTTGTCAATAGCAAAACCAAAAAAAAAATTAAATTTTACCTAGAAATCATTCGAAATATTTACTTTTTTCAGTACAACTGAAAGAACTTGACTTTTATACATTTATACATTTTTTAATCGATGTCATAGACTTTTTTCTATACTTTGGTAAAATCTACGTGAAGCATTTATATTAAATAATAAACTGACCTGTTAGAAAAAATTAAAAAAATTGCATAGTTTTCTGAAAAAAAATGCATCCTTTTTTCAGTACAACTGAAAGAACTTGACTTTTATACATTTTTTAATCGATATCAGTCTGTACAGAAACAGCAATGTTTAATTAGATCAGCCAAACATGATGTGTTTACTATTAAACAAAACAAAGTAGTTCTTAATCCAAATGATGATAAAAGAATTCTTAGTACCTCAACCACTGATACTAAACCTTGGTGGTATAACTATACACTCAGAAATGACTTGTAAAGTTTCAACCACTGGCTTAAATAAAGAATGCAATTAATTTTATCCCGATTAACATATAATATTTTTTTAGTTATAAAAACTTTAGTGTTATGTTTATACCTGCACAAGTACACCGTTTTTTCTTTTTTGGATGTGACTAAAAATAGGATACCTTTCAATCTGTCCGATTTGAACTATATTAGTATAAATGTATTGTAGAGAAAAATAGTAGTAGTAACCGTTCTGTTTAAAAAAAATCCAGTTTCTTAATAACATACCAGTTAGTTTATTTGAGAAATGTATAACAAAACTTTTATTTAAAATTGTCAATGTTTATGGCTTTTTTAATACTGTTTTTTTTAAAAAAAAAACAATTGAAGCAACATTTTAGGAAAATTCTATCATTATTAAAATTTACTGAGATTAAATCCATCTCTTCCAATAAATTAAATTGCAGGCGATTTTAGCGATTGCATCCAAAGCAATTCGCTATGCAAGCATTTCCATATTTACATACTGAACGCAACTCTGCAATTTTAGATCACATGCATTTCATGCACTAAGATTAAAAGTCAAAAATTGTTTTTACATTCGTTTTGTAAACTGAGATTAAATCAATCTAATCCTTAAAACAAAAATAGAATGCCGTTTTTCTGGTTGTGATTAATACACAATCTTTATTTAAACCAGTATTAAAAAACATTATGCAGTTTTATAGTAGAATTAACGTCGCGTAATTTAATTTATTGTTGCAGCACTTGACAATGAAAGAACTTCATGACGTAGCATTGCTCATTTAATGAACTTTATTATCAATGTAAACGCTTCCAATGTAAACGCAATTACATACATATATATAAAAGTCAATCTCTTTCAGTTTTACTTAATAGTTTATGGAAAATGCCATGCGTTGCACAAAATCACGATTTGCATATTCCATTTACAGGATGGCACGAAACAAGAAACGTACATCAGATTAATAGGTTATAATTTTCCCTAAATTATCACTTAAACAAAAAAAATGGGCATATTTTTTTAATATTTTCTATGGAATATAGGTTAATTGCGAGATTGTTGAGTTTCTCAATTTTTTTATTTCTTTAATACAATTAGAAACGAATGGGATTGTAGCGTAATACTGAATCAAAAAAGTTGATAGCCAGATATTCTATGAAGATTTTGTAAAACAGTAACCAAGGCTCAAAGAATGCAATGTTGATCGTTATCAGTATTTTTTTTGCCGAGAGCATAATTATTTTTTGCTTACATACTGTTTTTATTCATTAGAATAATTAGATAGCTGAATATATAAAATTTTCTTGTGCAATTTTTTCAGAAAACGATGCAAATTTGTAATTTTTTTCTAAAGTGTCAGTACTGTTTCGATACTGAAATGAATAGAAAAAAACAATATGTAAGCAAAAATAATGGTGCTCCTAATAACATAATGAATTTGATTCATTGTCTGAAAACAAATTGCAAACATGCATTTTTTTATAGTTATCAGCAAGATTTCGAATTTGCTTTATTTTTTCTGAAAAAATGCAAATGTCTAATTTTATAGCTATTTGCTTACATCAGAACATATTTATGTATAAATAGTCAATAAATGTCTACAGATATTAATTCTAAAGTAATTTAGCTAGTGACCGAAGTCAGTAGTGATATTTTAAAGTTAACAATGAAGTGTTACACTCGAAGATAAATATAAACAATCATAATCTGCTTAAAGAGTGTGTCCAGCATTTGTTCCCGTTTTGGACTTTATAACTATTTACATTTTGATTCAGTATTACGATACAATTCCAATTGCATTAAAAGACAGAATATTAATTCTAAATATTTAATGTATTTTGATGTTAATAATTTATATGGGGCTGCAATGTCCGAATATCTTCTATATGGAGAATTTGAATTTTTTAGATGGCACCAGTCCAGAAATATTACGTTTAGACGTTACTTAATATTGCCGATGATTCTGATGTAGGATATATTTATTTATTTGAATGCGATTTACACTACCCAGTATCTTTACATGAAATTCACAGTGACACCTTTGGCGCCTGAACATGTAAAATAATAATAAATAGACTGTGATTGCTAAACGATTTTATTGTTTTTCTTTTTTCATAATTTGTAAAGGTGCAGTAATAATAAAGTAATTATAATATTCTTATGCTGTTTGAGAGTGGATTGTATTTGACTATCTTATCATGAAGTATAAGGCAATGACAAGATGTATTTGGCAAAACGTTTCTGCAAGTTTCAAATTCCAATCTAATATCGACAGTACCAGATTTTAACGCTTTGTTTTGTTTAGAACAATCTATGACTACTAATGACGCAATACTTCGTAAATCTTCAGGATTAAAAAGTGGTTCATTTTCCTTTTCGTAGTATGATTGCTGAAACTGATGACAGCCCTCATAGAACCGATAATGCAATATTTTTTACCGTTTAGAGTTGGAGTGAGTTAGAACTGTTCTTTATATTTGACATGCTTGCTCATTTAGAAAACGAAGATATAAACAACTTGAGTGAATTAGAGTATGTTTATTCGAGAGTACATAACATTATATATATATATATATATATATATGTATATATATATATATATATGTATATATATATATATATATATATATATATGTATATATGTATTTTCTAAAATACAATAAAGAAAAATACATTGTGTGTTTCATTTCACAATACTCCCGATTTAATAACTACGTAATCTCAGTTTACAGAACGGTGTAAAAGAATTGTTGACTTTTAATCTGAGTGCATATTTCGAACAGATGCTCTCATTTTTGTTGCGATTAAAGTTAGAAATGTATTTCAAATAGATGCTTTCATATTTTTTGCAATTGAAATTAGAAATGCGTGTGATCTAAAATTGCAGAGTTGCCTTCAGTACGTAACTATGGAAATGCGAATGTTGAAGAAACAATAGACTAGACTATCGTTGACAAAGAAGAAAAAACGCTGTCTGACATGGGTTGAATTTTCTGCTGTTCTTGTTGTTTAATATCTTTATATACTCAAGACATGTGTGTGAGATAATCGCTCAATCTTTATTGTCAAGTTGTAGTTGTGTTCTATAAAACAAATCAAAATTGAAAACTTTTTTTAAAATTGTTCTTGTCAGGAAGAATAATAATAGTGGTTAGGTTAAAATTATTGAGTAGTTTATAGTCAATCCAAATGAAGTGGTGGAAAAAAATCATTAATTGCGTGAGCAGATCCACCAATTGCAACGTTATCATATATTTCAATAGATTTATTTCTAGTTTTTTTGAAGTTGGAGCATTTCATAAATTTCCTCGTTTATATATTTCTTGCAGATAAACTGAGTTCGCGATTTAATAACTACGACTTGTTATTCATTAAAAGCGAGAATGAGAAAATTGGTGCAGTCAGTCAGTCTGTATGTCTTTGGCAAATTTCGAGATATCTGTACAATTTGTTAAATGTTGTAAAACCAGTAAAGAGCTATTTCGTTGATCAATTATAATTGCTTTCGGGGTTGAGAGTCCCATTCGTGCTGACTGAGTTTAATTGTTTTTTTTTCTGTTAACATCAGCATTATTTTCGTGCCTATAACATTTTGCAATAGATAGGTTTCCAACCATTTCTTCTTTTCTAGACCCTTCACACATACTTCTTCACCGGGTCGGATAATTTGCTTCGGCTAACATTGTAAAATTATATTAAAATAAATAATGCAGACACAATCTTTCTATTGTTTTTATTATTATCAAGCCATTCTTTTAATAACAAGTTATTTTGTTTTGCACATTGCAGATTATTATTGCTATGTCTACAACAATGGATGTTATATTTTAAACGGTTGTTGATTGTTAACTCCGATAGCTTAGGACAACCTAGTGCAAGCATATCATTTACAACGTTTTGCATTAGATAGGTTTCAATCAATTTCTTCTTTTCTAGACCCTTTACAAATACTTCTTCACCGGGTCGGATAATTTGCTTCAAATAAAGCGCTATATATGATAACACCATTCCAGCCGTTGAAGATTCATTTCAAGAAAGACCATGAATATTTCTTGTCACCCAGTCGTATTGTTTTATATGATCTTGGCTCAAACAACTAGACTGCATTGGCAGTTTAAAAATTGGATGCCAAGCAATACCTTCCAACAAGTCCAAAACTGCAATTTCTTTGCACACAAACTCGTTTTTCTTGTATTTAAATCCCTAAATATCAATTATATACATGTTTGTATATGTAGGTATATAAATATATACAGTAAACTTCGACTAATTAAATTAATATTAGGAGTAATCTCCTTATATAGCAGATTACCACCATCTGCGCACTTTGCCAACCCACTTTTCAACCTATCACAAGAGTGAACACGCATTTTGAATTGAAACCGGCCCATGTGTATTTGCAGCCTCTAGACAGTAGTAAAATCATAATTCAGAATCCACTTTAATTAAACACAATTGACTTGAATGCAATATTTTGCATCTGGCATACTTTATAACTTCTCGCTAGAAAACCGAATTCAAAACAGCTACACACATTTCCTTTGCAGTTACATTTTTCAATGTGCGTGTGTGTGTGTGTGCTTTAAAGTATGTATGTTCCATTGAAAGTAATATAAAGCCGGTCTGACTTCAAAACGTGCCCACAAGTTTTTTACATTGAAGGTATACAAGGCCGGTCTTAATTCATGTTTTCACAACTATTTTACATTGAAAGTATATAAGGCCGGTCCTAATTCAAGACGGTGCACGTGTATTTTACATATGTAAAATACGTGTGAGCACTTTTTGAATTAGGACCGACCTTACCCCATTACTCTTATGTTATAACTAATCTTAAATTAACTATAAACACAAACGGAACAGAATATGTATATTGATACTGAGAGGGTGCTGTGACAAAGCCGCACGTTGATGAGTCACTAGAAGAGTGCTGTGACAAAGTCGCACGTTGATACGTTATTAAAGAGTGGTGTAAAAACGCGTCTCTCTGATGCACCGCTAAAAGGCTGCTGTGATACAGATACAGCAAATTGTAAAATTTGAAATTATTCACTTACTTTCCTTTCTAACTTTTGCCTGACTAGCTCAACGGAAATGTATAAGTTTTTAAAAAATAAAATCAAACACCGCAATATCACAATGCATTTACACATAAAATAGTTTCTCTCATACAAAATCAAATAAAACATTTACTGCACGTTTCTGTCAAACATCAAATTATTTCTAATAAGTACTTATTTACTTAATTATAAAAAAATGTTTCTTACTATATTTTAAATTTACAGCACTAAATTTTTTTCTTATGGATTGTTTACCTGGTTATTATTTTCACGCTTGTAAGGATTGTTTTGGCAAAAAAAAATGTTTGATAGATAACCTATAAAAGGTCAGAGTGTTTTGAAATCTGAACACAAACTTTCCAGGTGAAGATCCTTACAAAAGTAAAATTATTATATAGTTCAAACCTATTCTATTTTAAACTTAAATTAAATGACAAAATTCAAGTATTAGTTACAAACAATGTTAAAAAAATATATACTTACAAAAATCCACGAAGGGCTGTTCTAATTAAATATCTTTGGCTTCTTGGCTTTATTCTAGATTGACGTTCAAATCCCAGGGTATAAAATCGTGCATATTATTTAAATTTAAAAACCAATGTTTATCCTTGGAATTGTTCAATAAAATTTTTAATCGCTTTTCCTTTTCCTTTAAAATCATTTACTATCTGTTCTTATTGCACTTGAACCTGATGAAGAGAATTCAGATTTCCTTAATAAAGTTTTGTTTTAACAAGATTGTGCATCGTCTCATTTCGCGCGTCCTGTTTATGAATTTCTAGATGCTAATCTTTCAGGTAGATGGATTAGCAGGCGAGGGCCAATACAGTGGCCAGCTAGATCGGCAGACCTTACCCACTTGACTTTTTTCTGTGGGGTTATTTAAAATGTAAAATTTATACCACGAGGCCGGAAAATCATGAAGATTTAAAACGGCGAGTCACTCAAGAAATTCGTCTTATAGAGGCAGACACAATAAAAAATGTTCTTTAGGCATTTTTAAATAGAATTGCTTACTGTCAAGAAGTGAATGGATGGAAATTTCAATATTTAATATAATTTTAGTTTAATTTCAATTTCTTGGGTTGATGATTCATTAAATAATTTGTGATTGCACTTATTTATTGCATTAGATAACGTATTTCTTGGAAAAATTAATTTCCCGGAAACTAATCAACTAAGATTAAAAGGTAAGACATTTTTGAAGAGGCTTTCTAATGATATGTCACTTGACCCCTATTGCTATTTAAGATTTCAAGGGTTGATTTTGCCCTACCTTAGGGGATGAATCTACAGAGCTAAAACTATAAGCAATAAAACCGCAAAAAAAACACTAAAATTGATGTGTTTTTGGAGTTTTCATAAAAATGCGTCGTTTTCATTTTATTATTAGGGATCCGGACTGGATATTGCTGTTTATTTTATAAGTGTAACCGTCCATATCGAAAGTAATTGCTTAAGAAACTGACTTTCCGGAACTTAATATTAAATGAATAAATGATTTGCTTTTCAGATAGCGTTCCTGTTAGGAAAATAGATTAGGTATTTACTTTTTGTAAAATAACCATATTTTTTACCTTTATTTTTTAACCAACAGGAACAAAATGAAAGACTTTCTGCTTAAAGGAAATTCTATTTTACTAATCTAACTCTCATTCAAGTTGTATAGAAAAGCTTTTAAGGAAATTCTGTAAAAGGCTAGACAGTTCAACATTAGTATGATAGCATTTATGAATTAACACCGAATCCTTCAAAGCTGTATATCTGAAAACAATAAGAGTAATTCAATAATGCACGGCTTCATTCCTCAAAGTAAACACTATCAAGTGTGCTGTAGCTTTCGCAGTTAAGCTTCATTGCCTGTATAGTATTACGTAGCGGTAACTATAGAGTTCCTGACAATTCGCAGGAAGGAAATCCATTTGACTCCCTTATACTAGAAACCGATATTAGACGAAACATTATGTCTACCACCTGTTGATTGTCTCTATCGAGCTTTTGAAGTGGTCAGCAAATATTGTTGCTGTTATATTAAATGGATTTTTGTTAACCGACTATGAATTTATAGACTACAAGAAACGCTGCAAAAAATTAATTTGAGGTCTGCTAAAGTGCATATTTAGACTTAATCTTTAAGATATTATACATTTTTTCATCTGGTGTCCATTACATGGAGTAGCTACGTACTCTGAAAATTTGTACGCACACCCAAGTAAAATCCGCCAAAAAATATAAAGCTGATGGTTACATGGAAAGAATGTGTGTGTTTGGATGCTTTGAAAACCAATCTATCAGGACGCTTATGATTAGGACAATTGCTTACGAAACGTTTCTACATTTGATAGCACGTGGTCGGCGATAACATTTTATCCATTATTACTTTCATGTAGCTATAGCTACTTCTCATTCAAGAACATGAGTTAGGTTAAGTGCGTGGGTAAAATTTGTGTATTTGGTTTGTGTATAGCAACGTAAATGTTGAAAATAATGGCTTTTCATTTACAGTGCAGTGTAATCAAGAGCACTCTGAAGTAAACGAAGTAAGCATTGCTTCTGGACATTTTTTCGTTTGGGGCGCAACGAGTTGCAGACATATAATAAAATTTTCATGACATAAATATGTAACAAAATGAATACTTGGAAGTGTATTTTCACTATCGTCAATACAGTAATGTTTATTTTGTGTTATAGAAGTTACTTGACAAGGGCTGATATCCTGCGAGACGAAGACCGTTGTCGAGAACAGACATAAGTGTAAAATAATACAGACAACCCCTGTTTAATAGTGTATTGTTCTAGAAAGTTGTGAAAACCCCATTGCATGGTTTTGTAAGTTACCATTTTTTCATTGTTTGGGTTTGGAGTAGGGATGAACTCGGGCTGGGCCAGGCTCTTAATAAGCCCGGCCCGACCCGACGCAGAAAGGTGACCGGCCCGTCTCGAGCCCGACTTAAAATGAAAATTGACGGCCCGACACGGCGGGCTGGGCCGGGGCGGCCCGAAATTTTGGGTCAGCCCGACTTTCATTCAGCGATTGAGAAGATATTTTTTTATGGTGTGTTCAACAAGTAACTATCACTCTTTTGTTTGATTTAAGAGAATAATGGTTTTGAGTTACAATCAAGATGCTTGTGGAACATACCGTGCATTTATATTTCCAATGCTCCACCAGAAGGTATTACATTGGCCAGGAGGCGAGTTTTTTGTTGCCTGGAAATTTAGAATTTTGCCGAACCCTTGCTGTTCCAGGCAAGGTAGGGATCTTTAACGTGCGTGACAACACTCACACACGGGACCTCCATTTAACCTCTCATCCGAACGAGGGCGTAATTTTTGCGAAAAATGCTCACCTGTCATTTTTCAAGCAGTCGGCCGTGTCGGGATTTGAACCCAGGACCTTGGGATCCGTAGTCTTATGCTTACTACATTGATCCACGGCGACGCCTGTGGAAAATACCGTAGTATGTCATTTGATTTTTGATTCTGCTACATACCTAGACGTAGCCGGAAGAAAAAGAAATACCAGGCAACTATCAAACGCGGAGAGTGGGGCGATTCGCCTTTATACCAAAAAGAAACAACAAACACATCGCCCACGATTATCTATTAACAAATAAAAATAAGTAAAGGATTCTGTACAAACAAGCAAAAAGAAAATAAATTAAGTGTTATTTTTTCACAGCAAACAATTATATTGTACGCACAATTTAGGAATTTAGATACGAAGTGCGCATCTCGTATTTACACAAAATCAAATTAATCAGTAGTAAATAAACTTGTGAGAGCTTTTGTCAAACGTTTATAAAGTTTTACCTAATACTTTTTGTAAAATAACTAATTAGTAGGAAAGAATTAACGTGTGGGAGCTTTTGTCAGACATCTTTTTAATTGTACATAGTGCCGTTTGTAAAATAAACCAATCAGTATCAAGGAATAAGCGTGTCTGTCCAACATTTTTAACACAGGTACATCACACATGTAGAGCGATAATATCGATTAGTAGCAACGAACAATAGTTCTACAATCTGACGTTTCTTGTCACACAACTACACCAAACGTTGATACGGAACATCCCATTGACACATACAAAAAAAAACGAGTTGCATACCTGTAGGAGTCCGGATGCTTAGCTTGCGAACCGTCGGGGGTGAGTTAGCACAGAAACGCTTCGGTATTCAGAATCCTTTCACCCTGCCATTGTAGCTCCAGCAGTGATCTACGGACAAAAGCAGTTGGTCTACAGAAAAAAAGAACCCATTTGGCCTCCAGCTAAAAAAAGCAATCCACGTAAGACACCTCCTAGTTGTCGAACATGCATTGCTTTTGAAATACGGTGACGGATAATGTAGAATATATGTCAACACACAAACTGTAGAATCAAATTCAGCAATGGTTCCAGTAACGCGAATTCGAACTGCAAATCGTCGCTTATCGAAGCCCGATTAAAACTGAAAAATCCGGGTTTTATCGAATAGTATGCGACCTTATTTCAACAAGTCTTTACATTGGAACAATAGAGAAAACCATTATACGCGGTCGTAATGTATACGAGAAAGCGGGTACCTGAAACAGGATATAACTATCTAATTGTTGCATAAACTTGTCGTTTCAAAGGAACTAGATTTAAGTTGAGGAATTTATTTGAGAGCGTGATTACTATTAATTATATTAAAGGATTTAACAGTAGAAACAGAATTTATTCGAGCGGGTATTGAATTAACAAGGGAGAAAAATAGGGTAATTAATTTATGCTGAAAATAAACGTAACAATTCTTTAAAAAATCCTAGAAATAGGTAACAAAAGTACAAAATGTTTAACAATTTTTAATGTTTATGAAATTGTACGTTTAACGTACCTTATAACCTTTATAATAAATTTGCGTCCGTTTTATTTTGTCGTTCCTACTTTAAAGAATTTTACTAAAATTACCTACTTGATATTAGAGAGTTATTGCAAATTCATTTCAAGCAGACTTTATTAAAAGAATCTTCAAATAAAGTATCCTTTATTAAAGGTTTGCATTCAATTTAAAGGAGTGTTATTGCAAGTGTTTTATCTTTTAGTCTATATTTTGACATATATGTTTAGTATTCTATATCTATAGGTTATGTTTTAAAAATGAATAAAGAATTAACCTCTTTTGTGATAAGGTGATCTATAATACATGTTTAACTATATTGAAAAAAATCAAAGAAATTGTATTCACACAAAGATGAACCTTTTTTTATTATTTGAGTCTTTCATTTCCCATTGATTCGATAACATTTGTATGTGTTGTCAAAGCGTTTTCACGGAATACTCTTCGAGTTTACTTTAAGACACTGTTTTTACTTTTTCTCAAGCATATAGCATATCTGTTTTAAGATGATTTTTACAGCTTACTTCTAGGAAAAGCATTACAAAACAGCATTTTCGTATTTAGAGCGTTAAAGTTTTATATCTTTTTATTGTTATAAACTTGGACATTATATCTCTAAATTTAACTGCGGAAATAACACTACAACAAACATTTATTTCGCTATATTTATACAAAAAGCAGACAATTAAATGTAAGTTTATACGATATGTTTTTCCATCATTATGTGTACAGATATTTAATCTATTTACTTAATAAGAACCAACGTAAAGCATAGTAGTGCTACACAATCCGCTAAATAAATATTACATATTGTCCAATAAAATATTAGCTTTCAATTCAAATTTTAATTTATGCGGTGACAAAAGATACTTTTCTATTAGTGTCATTCTTAGAGTTCCTTCTGTTAGACGATTGTAGCGTTGGGCTTGTTGTCAAGCGGTAACTCGCGTGAGATTATCACTTCCAATACAGCTGTCGTCAGAAGAAGTCGAATTGTTCCTTGAACGCAAGGACGATGACGTTTGAGGAATCTACGTGTTGGAAGCACGTGAAATTTAAAATTGTTTTCGTGAGATAATATCGTCTCCGACGCCACTTTTGTTGTCCACTTGCTGGAGAATAGCTCGCAGATGATGAGACGATATTTTGTTTGAAGGGCCTTTGGTTAACATGCAACTTTGAAATCATATGCAACTTTTAGTTAACAGAAATTTTGTTTAACGTAAAATTTTGAATAACATGTAAATTTTTGTTAGCATGTAATTTTATTTAATATGCAACGTAAATTTAATCAACATACAACGTAGGAAAATTTAGAAAATTTAAGAATTTAACCTTCGTACGAATGTGGATTTGACGAGTATCAATTAGTTAATATGGACGCCGTGATATGGTTTGGAGCTTCAATAAGCAGCAAATTTGGTAGTACCGAATTGGAGATTTCCTTTATTTAAGTGCTAAAGCAAGACGCCTAGCAGGTATTTTTCCGTCAGATGAACATCTGGTATGTAAATTTGCTTTCGTATGTCAGCTGTAGCATGGATATAGCAGACAAATAATTTTTTGTTTAATCACGTGATTTAAACTTTAAGTTAGGTGAATGACAGACTATATATTTTTCATATTAAGCAACAGGAACCTGTAAATTTTTGATTTTTAAATCTTTTTATTAATACATTGAAATTACGGAAGATGTCATTATGAGATAAGGTAAGTTAAATTCTACCTTTTATGAAAATTGATATAATTATTTGAAACATGATTTACTTGAATCATTAGAAATTAAATTTATACGTTACATATTTCACTAATAGCTGAGTGGAATATTTTTGTGAGGTTATAGTAGTGCTACTCAAAACAACCGAAATTGTTATATATAGTTAATTATTCAGAAAGTAAACTCAGGCTCACTCATTTTTAAGTAAAATTTGGCTAGATATTTCTAATAGAAATGACCATATTTTAACGGTGAAAAGTACTTATTATACCAAGTACTTATGTACATATTTTTCTAGAATTTAAATTAATCAAAATTATATTAAAAGAAAAAGATGTTTTGTAAATAGCACGATAACTAAATACTGAAGGAATAGATTTTTATTTTGGTCAAGACTATTCTTTTTAATTGGAATGAATGAAGGTTGATTCGAATTATATTTTTAAATCTTGGGTATAAATGCACAAACAGTGCTATCTTTGTTTAATCTGTTCACAGGTGTAGCAGTGATGTATAAAGGTCAAAGTCGAGCCATAAAGTACGAAACTTTAGGGATTGAGTTGTTTTAATAAATTGTATAGCGGTAATTGAATAAAGGTTTCCGCATTCGCCTTGTACAAGGGACTTAAGTAAGGTCTTCTTCGTATAGAAAAATTCGGTGGCGCCATATTCTTTATATTTTTGGTCGCAGTCCAACCCCGACCCACAGCTCATGTTCTACCCAGAGCAAATAGTTCGACTAGCCGCTTAGCCTTTTGAGATTTCCTCAACTACGAGCCATTTTCCATCGGAACTTGCCGTGGGCTCTATCCGCTTACTGGAAATCCTCGTAAAATTTTCTTTTGCCTTTCAGCTGGTCACATAGAAAGAAAACCTAATAGGAAAAATCCCTTAATATAAATGAAAAGGCTATAAGGTATTTGGCACATGTCAAAATTAAGGCGCCTTAAATAAAAGCATTCCCTGCCTGTATTTAAATTAAATAAAAGTGTCTTGTATATTTATAAAGTACAAACATTAAAAGTGTAAATACTCCCTGTATGTTTGTTGTGGTTTGTTTAGCATTCTTCTTAATCTTCTTTGGGAATTAAACCACTCATAGTTTTTAAAATTAACTTTATTTATGTTTCGATCCATGGCCTAGGATCGTTGTCAAAATAATTTATTAACAACAGCGCAAAACGTCGGTATTCTAAACAATCAGCTATAAATGAAGTCGAAATAACGAAATAGTACAATGATCAATAGAACATTTATGTTAATATGGTTATGTTTATTCTGCAAACAGATGAGTGGCTCTTAGACATAAAACAAATACGTCATCATTTGTGCATGAGGATCCGCATTGCGTGGGGTAAGCGCACAATATTGTATTCGAGAATTGAATTCATGTTGAGTTGGGAATCGCCTAATAGATTAACTTTTATCTTTTATACATTATTCTTGTTACGACAAGAGTAGGAATTTATATATTTACAAATATTTGAATGAGACGGCCTGCGAGCCACAACCAGTCTCGCTCCACCTCTGGGGAATGTTAATAGAGAAGTTGTTAGACCGCGAAAGAGTAAGCGTGTAAAAAATGCGCTTTCGCAATTGTAACATTGGTGTTCAATTAATAATAAATATCGTTGTTATTCTTTGTATGTCAGTATTATTTATCACAGCAAGCTTCGCAAGCTTCTCGAAAATACAGTCCACTGCTCTTGCTTGCATTACATCGGTAGTGAAGACGACGCGTCTAAATTAGGTCTACCGTGACCTACTCGTACTATAAAAATTTTATTTTACGTACACTTCCAGCCACTCAATCTCGAACCACTGAGCCTATCAATTCTGATTTAAAAATTCTATTGTAATAAAAACATTATTATTATTATATTGTTTGTTGTACACTTCTACACACATTCAAAATATGTACAAATTGAATATACAAGTCATATAAATATATGCAAGTTCTGCAGAGATTAAAGTTAACAATTAAAAATGTTTATTTTTTTTACTATTTAAGTCCAAATATTGTTAAATTTACATCAATAATATACATGTCAATCAATGTACCTATAATCTGATATTCTATATTTAAAACGGTAGCAAGAATATTAGAGCAATATTCATAGGCATGTACAATGACTTGGACAAAAGAAGATAATATTTATTGATTATCCTCTATATCTCTAATCTTTTTGAAGTTATAAAATTAAAAAATGCGAGCATTTCAAAAATCTTATTTTGTTACTTCCTATGTTGTTCAAGCAGTCTTCAATTGAATACTGCTTATCTATGTATTATAAAAAAAGCTGTAATAGTATCAATAAGAGTGCAACTAACGAGTATATGTGTATGCTAAAAAATAATATGTTCAGCTTGGATTAGATATTTTGTACGATTGTGGATTAACATCAAGATGTTTGTGAATGTGGATATTGTATTTCGTTTAGAATTTATTTTGGTGCACATACTTGAATAATGTAAATTTGTTTTAAATATCTGATATACGAAGTCTAACAAGAAATAATTTCGGATCAAAATTGTTTAAACATATTCTAAAAAAATTTTTGTATACCGAATATACTGCATGTATTATGTAAAATACTTATGTGTCTATCGTGTTAATGTCAACTGACAAAACAAATAGTAAACTAAATAATTATGAAGATTAGCTATGGTCTAAAATTTACAATCTTAGAGCTGTGCTGTTGAAACATTTAGGCCCTATTATATATTTAGTTTGTCTAAAGGAATGAATGAAAATATATTTAAAAATTAAATTAAATAAAAACCCTTAACCACAAAAAATATTTAAATTACTAGATACGTATTTCGACCACTATGTGGTCATCATCAGTAGAAAAAAAAAAAATTAGCTGTTGTTCTGGAACACTTCAGAGGATATTCTCCTCACCACTTGGGCTGAAGTGAACCTTTCCAACCTATAATTTACTATATTGTTGCTTTAAACACTATCGAGGATATTCTCCTCACCCGCAGGCAGGTGTTCTCAACAACAAACAAGTGTGAATTTACTTGTTTGTTGTTGAGAGAGTTATTATTAAATATAATAGGTAAGATAACGATATTAAACTAAGTTTTTATCAAAGACAATAAATAAGATAAAGATATTAACCTAAGTTATTATCAAAGATAATAGATAAGATAACAATAGAGTGGCTCCGTGGAGCCGTTAACTGGGAATTTCTCGTACACCCTAAAAAGAGCAGCCTGTGAAGCAGGCCCGTTTGCAATAAACGGCACGAGGGACCGGCAAAGGCATTTGGGTGCATCCCTGCACCCGGCCTTAATTGATATCGGTGATATAATCACCCGATAGCCACACGATATTTTTACAGACACTCACACATTCATACACTTATACATACATTCACTGTTAGCGACCATGTGCACTGACAGCGGCACCGCATGACCTCACGAAAGACTCCCAGAGGCCTGGTCAGGGTGTCTATGAAAACCCCCCGCGCAACCACACGGTGACTAACGGAAATGAAAAGGCAGTAGAAATAGGAACGGTAGAAAGAGGGAGGTAGGTATTTGGAATGCATAATAGGCACTTCCAGGTAGAAAAAAATAGGGGAAGGGCTCGCATTGGGCTAAAGAGACAGAAAAGGTGGATAGCAAAGCACTACTCAACCAGCCAATGTAGTCAGTAGCCCGGAGTACGGGAAAAATCACTCTTATGTGGTAGACGGGTGTTCCAGGACGAGAACAGGTCTACCGAAAGAAAGATAAGGCAGAAACGGAGACAGCAGGATACGAAAAAGTAGAGTTTTTGGACAAGCGTCCGAGAGAAGGTAGAGAGTTGTCCCTATTAAAACACAGATCGGTCTGAAGGACCATTGCGATATTAATCCGACGAGTTAAGATATATCATTTGTTAAAAAAATTCACTAGACTCTTAAGAGAACTAGTACGATCACTTTTCTAACGAGTGCATCCACC
The DNA here is from genome assembly GCA_036346225.1 of Platerodrilus igneus. Lineage (NCBI taxonomy): Eukaryota > Metazoa > Arthropoda > Insecta > Coleoptera > Lycidae > Platerodrilus > Platerodrilus igneus. Next base: position 5,069,165 of record JARFIW010000544.1, read on the forward strand.
ACGATAAGCAAATCAGACAAAAGTTGACACAACAACTTAACAGTATCACTACAGATACAATCACACAAAAACAAACTGTTTCAAAGTAATTTTTTTAAACGGTAACATCTTAAACACACAAAGATGCCTAATTATAAGCAATTAAATACAGACACACTGTCCCAATTTGCTAAAACAACCGAGAATTTAATAAGATATCAATAGAAAGCAATAGCACCTCACCACGAAATTCAACAAAAAACAACGAAAAAAAATGTTTATACGTTATGATAATTTAGTAGAAGGATAAACAAATAATGATATAGAATAATGTGGGCGACTGTAATAATTCAGAGGAAAAACACATGGAATAGAAAGTCCTAGTTTTTTGCAACTGCGAATATGAACTATTTCTTACAATTGCATAGGCCGCGGCTCCTATGTGAGCTCAAAGAAGAAAGCATCCACTCCTAACATCAGCTCAAACCAATCATAAAAATTCAATGAGTTATTACAACCAAAGTTACGACAATTACCACACAATTAAACGATGTAAGATAAATACTAAAAACCAAATACTCTATTGTAGGAAAAGTTCGAGGAATAATTTAATGAAACGACAGAGTTATACTGGGGGTCTAGAGAATTAAGCGATATATAACTAACGGTAAATTGAAGGGAAAGTCTACCAAAAGAAAAAAGATAGCTAATTTAAGGTAAATAAGTTAAACGTGTAAAAGGTATATTCTGTATAAGAGCGGGAATAAGTAATTAAAGTTAACTAATCGATAGTGAGAACAAAAAATATTAGGTAAATCGTGAGGGGAATGGAACGTGAAAAACTTAGGTAGAATTAGGGTCAGCAGAGAATGGCTTAAGGTCTTTAATATGCCACCTGCCTTGGCGTTTTCCTTCAGCGTCTTGAAGTTCGTAGATAAGTGGACTAACGACACGGGTGACCTTACAAAGAATAAACTTTCGGGGATAATTTTGAAGAAAATTTCTTAGATGCATCCGATAAGACATAATTCTTTTTCTAAACTTGTTCGCCCAAGGCAAAGGAAATATTTCGTTTACGTAAGTTATAGTGGTCCTTACTCTTTTCGTAAGCTTTTAACAAATTTTTTCTAACGTCGTTAAAGATAGAAGGTAATGATTGTTGGTCTTTGTCCCAGCGTACTTTATCGTCAAATTCAATTACGTTAGTATCGTCAGGAACTAAACCATAATAACACACATCAATTGGGGTATATCTTCCGAAAACAAGAAATGACAGAGTGAATCGGGTTGCTTCGTGTTTAGATGTACGTAAAGCTTGAGCAATTTTAAAAATATTTTCATCCCATGTAGTATGGTCTGAATCAATATATGAAGAGATAGCGGTAATTCTATTTACTCTTTTGGTGGGGTTTACTTGATGATGGTATTTTGCGTTAAACCAGATTTTTTGTACTTTGTATCTCTTAACGAAATTTTGAAAATCTTTAGAGATAAATTGTGCCCCATTGTCACAAATAATAATCTGAGGAACACCAAAGATAAGAAATACATTTTGCTCTAGGAATTTAATTATAGCAACAGATGTAGCTTTACGTAAGGGTCGCACCATAAATTATTTTGACAACGATCTTAGGTCATGGATCGAAACGTAAATAAAGATAATTTTAAAAACTATGAGTGGTTTAATTCCCAAAGAAGATTAAGAAGAAAATTAAAAGTGTAATTGCGCATGTGTAAATGTCAAAGAGGGGGACACTTTATTGAAATATTGGTAAAATGAACGTTGCAATAACTCTCTAGTGTTTTAGGCGGTAGAAATAAATTATACACGCGATTGATAATATCGACGTTCGCCGCATGATTAGAAAATTTGAAGTATATACAAATACATAATATAAATCGTGCAAACTTTTGAATTATGAATAAATCACCTAGTTTGATGTTCCTGGGCATTTTTAACTTGCCTAAAGTACAACATAAGGAACATTAAATAGGAATAGAAAAAAATATTCGGTATAAGAAGTAAGTTATAATATCACGTCTCCTTTACACTAAACAAGAAGAAAAACTGATTATTAATAGGTTTATGAAGACACTACGTGAAAATATAATTAAGAACGTTTACTTACTCAATGTGAGATAGAAGTTTCGGCCCGAAAAATTCGGGTCGACCCGAATCAGTTGGCCCAGCCCGGCCCAAAAAATGATAGGCCCGGCCCGGGTCCGGCTCGAATAAAGTAGTCAACGGCCCGGCCCGGATTTGAACCCGAAATCGGGCCGGGCCGCCGAAAAGTCCAAGCCCGGGTTCATCCCTAGTTTGGAGCATTGTAAGAGCCCGCCACAGTAGGTTACAAAATATTTGCTGTAAAAATATGGCATAGAGTAAGGTAAATTAGGGCAGAACTGAATAATGAGATTCAAATATTCATTAGAAAACTATATTAAAGCTCAGTACTTCCACCGACTGGGCGGCAGTAATGTAGAAATTATTAACTAGTTACGAACGTTGCAAAAAATTTTATTATCTATTCACTGTAACATTTTAAGCGATAAAAAACTTGAAATTCACATTTGTAATATAATGAAAGTTGAATATTGATGTATAGCTATAGAAAACGGAATGATGTATGTAACATATTTTATATCAGTTTCTAGATTAATATTTCGTAGTTATTCTACTTCGCCTAATAATTGATAAAGCCGTTGAGGCAAAAATGTGAAAAAAAGCGTAATAGTTAAAACGATTCTCTAATATCAAACAGATAGGTACGGTAGTAGTAGAAATATGCCAGCTTTGCAGCAAAATTTCCTCCCATTTTAATAACATTGTCATCTTATATTTCCCTCTCATATAAATAACATTGTCATTTTATATCTTAGGATTTAATAGTTTTCTTCAACTAGGAAACCATGTTTTAGCCTCCGGCATGGACCACACTCTCAATATCCCTGATCTAAACCACTGGACCTTAGTATCCTTCCGTAGGACTACTGAACCTCAACATTCTTCTGCTGGACCACTGGCCATAGCATCCTTCCACTGGACCAATTTGACGTCACTAGATGACGGCTACTGCCAGTCGGAAAAAAAGTTGACTCAAGCAGAGATCGAATGGGTATCTTAAATCTTGTTTTTTATGCAAATACGTGGAAACATCCGTTATACCTACTCGGTCATCGAGTTAACATCGTTATGGTGTTTTACTTGTGATATTAACGACGAATAAAAGAAATTGTTATGAATTTATTATACTGAACCGATCAATCGGTTATTTCTATAAGATCTCATCTCAATGGTGTTTATTATCTATTCGTCATTTTTTTTCAATTAGCATTTTATTTGCAAACAGGAATAAAATAATTGTATTAAATTATGTTTATTATTACATTTATTACCAGTATTTTCATATTTCATTTACCTAATGTATTATCCTATTAAAATTAACAAACGGTTACGTAGGTCTTCAAGTGTATACTATACTTGTAATAAAACAAAAGTACAATTTTTACACTTTGTTTATTGGCATACATTTATCTTTTTGGCATTTAAAAATATTGATTTACACAATTCTTATTTAAAATTGCAAGCATTATAGATCCAGCCATACTGAAGTTGTTCCACTACGAATCTAAAAAATAGAAAAGTCTATTAGAAAACATGTTAGTATAAAAATCTTAAGTCTAAAGAAATACATTCTAACCTACCGTAAACTTCTACCAAGCTGCAAAAGTTCTGAAGACTAGATATGTGTTTCGGCCTACAGTTATAGTTCCCAGCAAAACACCACGGCAAGGTAACACACAAGTCTTCAAAAAAATGTTTATTTGCAACCAGAAATAAAATAACCGTATTAAATTATGTTCATTATTCTGATTTATTATCATAATAAAATATATACGTCATTTACTTTCAAATAAAATTTTATTGTACTCGGATGCTGATTGAGACTACAATTTGCGTAATACTTTACTTTTAGCAATAACATTTTTAAAATAATTTAAATAATAAAATTGTTAGGATAATTAGTACTCACGTTTTGGGGGAATTACATGCCAATCAATAATACTTCACTAACATTTGTTCAAAAGAATATACCCTTAAATTAAATAATAAACCTCTTTAATTCAAAAGACGGTTCGCTCGACGTAAAACATAATCTGTTACTGATCAATTTAGTTAAGAATGTAGATGCAATTAACTAGTGATTATATGTATCGTTATTTTTCCAGTTTCTAATTGAAGAAATTTAACCTTATAAGTTTATTGACAAATTAGATACCAGTATAGTTAAACACAGTTGCTGTTTATAAACAATGATGGCTGCTGTTGGTACAAAATTCGTAAAATCTATAGGTCGTCTACTTTCAAATAAAATTTTATTGTACTTGAGATGTTGATTTAGGCTATTCAATATGCCAAACTAAACCCCCATAAAGCCCCGGCCCAGACCCCATCACCAATCTGATCCTACAAGAATTCTGGCTCCTCATTAGAGAATCCACTCACCTACTATTCCAAAAAAGCCTCTCCTCAGGGATTTTCCCTGAGCCATTTAAATATGTTTACATTTCCCTTATACTCAAACCCAATAACCCTCCTGAAGACCCGAAATCCTACAAACCTATTGCACTCCTTCCAACACTTGGCTAACTCCTTGAACAGACCATCCTATACAAACTAAACTCAAGACATAGAACGCCATTTTCTACTCTCACCTAACCAACACGGCTTTCGCTCGGGGCATAGCGCTGTACGTACAATCCGCTCCCTAATCCAAACGGCCTAAACATCCCCTTATACATACGTGGTCTTCTTATTCCTCGACTTCCACTCAGCCTTCGGTCTCCTTTCGTGACCCAATCTTCTGAATCAACTTAAACAAGCCAATTTCCCTTCCAACCTCTACCTCATAATGAAATCCTTCCTCTCATCCCGAACAGCCACCCTAACTCCCAATTTTGCCACTTGGTTACTAAACCTGTCAGCCAAGGATGTCCACAAGGTTCCCGTATATCACCTACCCTATGGAACCTCGCAAGCAATCCTCTCTTAGACCTCAATATCCCAAACTTCTCCACCTTCACTTATCCCAATGACGTAGCTTTCCATATACACGGCAACTTCCGTGCCTCTATAGAATCCACCGCTGCCGTCCTAATTAATTCAGTTGAATCTTGGTCCTCTTTAAACAGACAACCACTCTCCACATCTATAACAAAAATGCTTCTGATCAAAGGCTACCTCAGCCCAAACCGAAATCTTAGGATTCACAGCCTTAACACACCAATTCTCCTCTCAACAACAGCTCCCTACCGTAGACTCCACATTGACACACCCCTAAAAATAAACTCTCATCTTTCCAAACTTTGAACCAAAACACAAATCATACTCCATAACCTACTTCACGCACTCCCAAAGTCAGTCCACCTCACCAAACCAACACGAAGACTAATCATTAACCACATTATAATCCCAATCATCACATACGCAGCAGATCCTTGGCCCCCGCTCCCCCCCCCTTCCAGACGTACGCTCAACACCTTCTTAAGACCTTTCCTACTGTACACCTTAAGAGCGTACAGAACCACCACCGCAGCGTCCTTATATACCTTGTTTCAAATCCCTCCAATCGAAATCTAACTAAACGCCTCACTCCAAATCTGAAACCTCAAACATAACCTACCAATCATCCTACACGACAGAACACTTCACTATGACGAATACCGTACTCTCCCTAAAACTGACATAAAATCCCGTATACATAACTTCCTACTCCATTCCTGGCAAGATTTTTGGTCCCACTCCACCACCGGCAGATATACATTTGATATCTTCCCTGATGCCACAAACATCCCTCCACATATTCCTTTCTCTAATCTCCCTACAATGCAATTTCTATCCGGCCATGGTAACTTCCGTTATAAACTTCATCAATTCCATTTAACTCCTTCTCCTCACTGTTCTTGCAACAATCAATCTCTAGAAACCCCACAACACCTGATATACCCATGTCCCCTAACCTCTCTACTACAAATCAACCTCAAGCAATCTACAAACTTTGACCCGTTCTCCCCACTTCCTAACATGAACTTCCTAGTCACTAACTACCCTCAAGAATTCAACCATTTCCTAAATGAAATTCTTTTAACCAAACCTACCACCCACAACCAGCGGCACTAACACACTTAATGTACACTCTTGCAATTTACTACCACATCACACGTACACTCGCACTATGCACACAATCAGCACCACTCCACGTGCACAGTCGACGACTAAGGTAGGGGCACAAATCCCCCTCACCAGAACTTCAAGAACCCCAGTTGTCTTTGAATTATTTATTCAAAGTTCTTAAATAGATGTAAATACTTATAATGTACGGCCAGTATGGGCTCTGGCCTAGGTAGAGTGTACCACAACAAATTAATTTATCTATCTATTCAATGTGCGTGATACATCTACTTCTCGCAATAACATCTTTAGTAACAGTATGATCAAATTCAATTTCTTTAACTATTGCTTATAGGATAAGGCATTTTCAGTGTAAGAAATAATTTACATAGTCCTCTGAAAAATTTAGAAAAAATAGACGGTATTTAATAAGCTTATTGAACCATCATAGCTTTAGATAAACATTATAATATTTTACAAAATTTTTCATGTCAAAACCTATAATCTTCTTCTAAACAGCATTGCTCAGTGCTTGAGATATATTTATCATGTAACCCATCGATTCGCTAAAGCTTTTTTTCCAGCTACCCAAATCTGTTGCAATTTTTAAATCGGATCACCCCCAGAAGAATTACCCCTTTTGGCAAAACAGTGGTTAGCGGTAAATTTCTTAAGACCTTTTTTAAATATCCAGTCTTTTAAAATGAACAGCAACACAGACCCCGCATACTGTTTAATACCCAAAACATAACAGCAAATACTAAAACATCTTTATTTAGATTTAATTAAAAAAAATTGATAAACGAACAAAACACCATAAATATTTATTAATATCCTGGAGTGCAGAAACTTTTTGAATTACACGCAATGCATGTACTTAAATCAATGGTTATTATATTCAGTATTTAGGTTTTCAATTCTTTAGCGTTCTAAATAGAAAGTATACAATGTTTAAAACCTTCAATAATTTTTTCAAACTCTTCAAGCGTGTTTAACCCTATAAATATGTAAATAAACAGAAACATTATTTATTAGTATAAAATATATTAAGCAATTATTATATGAGTTTTTTTACTATGTTTATAGCATTAAGTTGACTTATGTAAAGTATGCGAATATGACAACTTGATGTTGCAGCAAGTTTGTGCCCTTCGCACTAATTTTTTCAAAACCTTCAAAATATCAAGTACGGATGTCCAAATCCCCCGAATATACGGTAACCAAACCACAAAATAAAAAGCAGTTATTAATAGATGCATTATAACATAAAAAATTTACGTTTTAGAACTGTTGCAACACTTAGTAACCACTAAAGGTTTTAAAGTTATAAGCTTTATCACTCGTCTGTTAGACCTGAAATAGAATTATATCAACGTTTGCTGATATATATATATATATATATATATATATATATATATATATATATATGCTGTGATCCTCCGTTATTTGAATCGAGCCTCACTTTTGGTGCGTCAAGAATGCTGTGAATCCTACAAAAAGCTATTCATTAACTCAACTGTTCCGTTGACTTTCTTCTGTTCATCGCCTCGGCTGCTCCCCTAGATAAACCTTCATCCTCATTCATAAAAAAAAAACAAACACATTCCTACCACAAACATCACCGTTAACTCTATTTACATCAATATTCACAATACATTAAAATTTCAAAATTAAAAATTCAGCATAAATTTCAGTATCAGAAAATTTCAAGATTTAAATTTTTTATCATTTTAATGTGCATCCAAAATTAAAGTCCTTGTAGGATGCCTACTAATTACTATAACAATATATGCAGACCTGAGTCTGAGTACAAAGGGAGCATCTTCCACCCCTTTACGTTAATTAATTAACCAGGTTCGTCTAATTGAGCTCAAAGACATACCCAAATTTTCATTATAATCCAGAACATAAATACTAAATACCCCTTTCTACTTAAACAAGAAAATTTTCACCTTAAAATTAAAAATTTGCTGTTAGTACAATTTCACTACTGTCCATTTTAAGTAAATCAATTATAAAGTTATTCAACACACACCAAAATATCAAAGTTCGAACAAAATAGTATAATTTACCTGAAGGTTACTGCACTCGTAGCTTCCATGTACATCGTCCCTTTGTTAATCACACCATTCCAACTGGGTTATATTTACGGCTTCTGATTCTCATCGCTTTTAAAATTTGCTCCATCACCATTCATCTAAAGTTGTTTCAGGGCTTTTCCGGAACTCATCTGTGTATATCTGCACCTTGTTATGTGGATCCATTCATGTTTACGAACCATTTAATTATTAACACCCCCGAAAAATAACAAAGAAATTCATACTTCTTTCACCAATATACGCCAAAACTGCCTACTTTTGTGTATTCATTTGCCGTTGTAAATTTTACTGAATTGGTACAGTGATACTAAACTTTATTACCTTGTATCTTCTTTTCTAAGTGCACTAAAGTACATTCATTGTAGCACGTAAAGAACAAGCTGTTTTAAATCACAAAAATATTCGAGCAAACTGTTTAAATTATTTAATTAAAACCGGAAAACTAAAAAGCACTGTTTAACGCATTGAATCAAGTCGAAGATCTAAGAGAGCTTGTTCATATTTACCTGGGTATATATAAAGGTTAGCCTGTCTGTCGGCCTAGTCCCCAAAACGGACAATTCTAAAGAATTTCGCATGCTAGGTTCCCATTCCGCAGCCCGGCATGTGATTTTTACGAAATTTGCACTCGCATCAGTTACATCTCAGAAATTTCGACACGGCTCGCAAAGTCTGGAAATAACTAATTGAATTTTATACAGAAATGTTATTTTTACCTCTCAATTTTGCCTTTTATTTTCACCCAATCGCAATCCCGTGACGTTGCTCTACTCACGCCTTTTACTATATGTGTCTCGGTCTTGCGCATATTATCTGTCTCTATCTAACCTGTTCTTATTGGTGCAAATTGATATTCTTTATTATCGATTATTTCAGTCTATGTGGACTGTGAAATAACCCACCTTTAGCATTTCTCGTAACTATTATGCGACGGTTTCTCCAACATTCTCTGTAACCATTAATTATCTGCAAAATTTACGCAGAATGAGCTTTTTAAAAATACGCAGGTGTTCAAACATACTAACACTTCTACGATTTGCATTTTATTGGGTTTTTTCAAGTTTTTATAGATATTATATGTTACTAATGGTTCAATTAACTTCAATTAAAATTAATACCCTTTAATTTTTAGTGACTCCTAATCAAATATTAATTATTATCTGTACATTTTGTTTAATACCGGTTACTTAAAATAGAGTTAATTAATTATAAATTTTGCACGTAATTTCTCTTTGTTTCTTTACTAGGAATAATTAAATTCCACGTAGCTTTTTAATACTGCTTTCTTTTTTTTTATAGCACGCGTCTTGTACATAATTTAACTCCCTTATTTTTAATGAAACGAATGAATTTTTATGCTTCACGGTTTTTTTTAATAACGCGTACCTTTTCCCAAAGCTTCTACACGGTGATTAAAATTATTTGATGTGATTATTTAATTTTCTACCCTGGTCTAAATATGAGTATTTTATATATATATATATATATATATATATATTCTAGATAGTTAATTACACAAGGTAAGTTTATAAATATTATCGTATTACAGTGAATAAGATGAAATAATAACATATACTTTTATGCAAAGCCCACATGATCATTTCAAATCGAGCTAGTGATTGAAAGATTGAGAATATACGGTCTTGGACAGAACTTGAACCTGTATCTTGGTTTTGTCGGAACCATGCGTTTACCAATTACGTAGTTCTAAATATCTTTTACAAAAATTATTAGGACTATCTTAAACTAAATGACAAATTTCAAATATCACTTACAAAAAACTTGTGTTTGCAAAAATCCACGAAACGCTTTTTATTCAGCTAGTAATTAAATATCTTCTTATTTTAAATTGATTTCCAAATTAGCTTAATAAGATTTTCAATATTTAAAGTTCTCGTTTCAAACAGCAGTCTCCAAAGTACATTTCAGGTTAAATTTTCCTTTAGATGATTTAATAAAGTTTTTAAAATAGCGTTGTATTGAAGAATTTTCCCTCTTCATTGTAATTAATAATTTTCATTTTTTTAATGTAATTTGGGTTTAAAACATTACGTCTATAGTCATTGTAGCAATGTAATTATTAAATTACGGTATGCTTACTGCATACTTCAAATATTATCCTCGCAAAACAACAATCTGCGACATAAATCAATATAACATTTCGTGATTGAATTTAACAATCGAATAAAACCCCGTTTTAATTAGCGCTTCCTTAAATATAAAAATTATTTATTTCCAGAATGTAGTAGAATAGTATAGAACATTACGATGCAAGGATTCCCAGAAAAACTTATAAGCGTCTAAAATCGCGGCGTTTATTACTTCATAATCTCGTTTCATTTATTCATGACACGAGCTGCCTCGTTTTTGTTTAACAACCATGGTGTCGCATCGCTTTTCTCCAACAGTGAATGCAAAAGATAATAAATAATTTTTATCAGTTATTCCAGGGATTTTACGAGATTTTCGTGTTCCGGCTGCATCTTGGATTAAAAGTTTCATTTATTAATTAGATATTTACGTAGTTCTATATACGGATGCCTTATCCTTTTATTTTCCTAATATTCTACAAAGTTCTTTATTTAAAACAAATTTCTATAATCCGCGCGGTAAATAATTTAAACTTTAATTGCTTTTTAATGCAAGGAGGGTACATTTCTATCGAATTATTTGCTTTTATGGGAATACGTGGTTTACTATCTAAACTTAAGACTAGAATTGAGGTTTTAAATACACGAAATTATTTTTTATGCCAAATGCGTAAAGCTAGTATTATTCTATGCTATTTGCAGCAAATGAAAAGCAGTTTTATCAAAAATGTATTGATATTTTAATTTTGCCATTTAGTTTAAGATAGTTTAACATAGTTCTAATACATTTTTTTTGTACAGAATTTATACCAGGAAAGTTTATGTTCAGTGTTTGAAGCACTATGCCCTTTTAATAGATTATCTGCCAAGGATGGGACTAAACAAAGTCGGGTAAAATATCAGTAAAAAAAGAAATTTAGTTCTGTAAATTTAAAATAAGGTAGAGAACTTTTTTTTTATAATAAATACTTCTGTAGCACAGCACTCTTTTAATGACGCTCTCAACGCGGCGTTACCACAGCACACTTAAAAAAAAATTAGCTTTCTTTTGGTTTATCGTTCTTAAACTGTCACCGCTTTTCCGTTTTAAAGATTGTGCTACATCTCAATCTATCAAATTGCTAGTTAATTCTTAAAATAGTGTAGTAAAAAGCATCTTTAATGGATGTGTATATTTTGTCAGATTTAATTTCTACAGCAAACCCAGAAAAATTGGTACCCATCAATATTCTGGGTTTATCGTAGAACTTAAATATGATAAAATATATACTTCATATCACTTTCAGCTAGGATACATCCGCTGCCAGTGGCAATTTAAATTCGAGATCGAGATATATTACTGCATTTTCTACATTCCACCAGACCATCAGGCATGGCCGCCTGGGATGGTCGTCCGGTCATAATTTCGACACTTGCTCAAAAATATCTCTATACTTATTTACTGTTTGTAATATATGAACAATAATATATAATATTTTTATAAATTAGATCTTCGTTTATCACATTCCTGCACAAAATAAATGAAATTGTCTACCAACCATCTGGTTTAGTAACTCTCGCATACTGAATAGTCTTCAGAGTTCGCGTTCACGTAAATTGATGATTCTGGTCCCCTTTATAAGTTCCAGTGCAAACGTGTTTTCTTTTTCATCTATAATACCATTTCCGACTAATACGATCCTAGCACACCTTTATTTGCTTCAAACTTTAAATCGAATTGATTTCCAAGTTGAAAATGTACGTCTTAAACCATAATTCATATTTATTTTCTGCGTCGCTATGACGACCTACAACATAAAGAATTGGGTCTGATTTTTTGTTAAATTTTTTCCGGTTGCACATCGCACAAATAAGGGTATCACGATGTTGAAATCAAACTTGCGAAATATGTTAATAAAAACAGTTGCTCCTGTTTACGTATAATTTTTTACCTATACAAAATATAGAGTACACTGTTATATAAATGCAATGTTTTTTTATAATTTCTTTTACAGCTGTTACGAAATTCATTTCGATTAGCAAATTATTTTTTTCTCTCTACTTATGGACACTATGTAAGTATATTTGCTTTTGTATGCTTAATTTTGATGGAAAATGTTTAAAAAATGCACTAAGTAAATATTTAGTTATTTAAATTTTTCTATTGATAAATATTGTTTTCTAAAAAGATTTAACAATTGTAGTAAGTAAGCAAATAAAATCAATCCATAATGTATTTCTTTTTATTATTCTTGTTCTAAGCTAAAGATTGATTTAAAATAGTTGAGTTCACTAATTAATTGCGTGGACTTTTGTAGTATAAATCCTCTGGGATATATTTGGATTAAACGTTGTTTTTTATGCGAGTTGGTTTCCATTTTATAACATGTTGATTTCTTAAGGGTTTGTAAATAAATTTTTTCTCTTGAGATTTCCTTTTTCTCTCTCTATGACGTTTTTAGCTAGTACGGGCTAATTTTCTTTGCGTACTTTATTATTTTCTTTCTAGTCCGCACGGATTACCGTAACAGACGTAGGTTATTTTGATATTTTATGCAAAGCTATTTGCGTTGAAGTAAAATTGTGTTGTGTATGATGCAGTTGCTGTGATTCTTATTCACACGGCGACTCGCAACGAAAGTATGGGCATCATCTTTGAAGCATTTTTTCTTACCGACATAAATATATAAAAATAATTACTTACAAGTAGTATAGTCTGTGTTGTAGAAAACCCATATAAACAGAATAATAAAATACTTACTTATTACAACTGCAAATATCACTCCCAATCTATACACTTAAATAAGAGTACTTTATTGTAATTTATATACTAACTTTCATTCGGTCTTTCATAAGATGGAATCCCTCGCACAAAAACAAAGGAACTTAATTGGATCCACTGCCAGTTAATTAGTTTTCCGTAACAAGAAGGATATTGGTTCATTGTAATTATTTTGACGATAGGTTTGAATGAAGTGGAACACGATAAAAAAGAAATCACGATAACAAATGCAATAAATACCGTCTTTTCAATTTTTTTTCTTCACGATAAGAAACGCATTTGTAACGTATCCACTTACGTCAAATGTACAACCAATGTCAACTGGTATGGAAATTTAGTCTTCTGACATTTTCTTGTTCGCTTAAATTTGAATAGCGGTTGAAGATTATTTAGCATTTGTAGTAATTTCCTAGCAACTGAATTCATTTAAATTTATTGTGTAATAAATGGAGAAAAGATATTTGAAAAGCGGTATTTCTAAGAAACCTGTCAGTTTACTGATTATATTAATGGCATCTGTGCTTGAGTACATACAAATGCAGTTAAAGGCGCCGGTACGATGAAACATTGAATCTTTGAAAAATGGAACTCAAGAAATAGATACCGAAAATCCTAGTTGCACAAGTAGTAATTTGTTAAAACTTTTATTTGCGAACACAATTTTAATACTCTTAAATACAGTTAATTGCATAATATGCGCCAGAGAACCGCAAACACTACTCTACTGCCCACAAAGGCTATTGAAAAACTTTCTAATTACATTGACAAGGTTACCAAGATTATAACATTTATACACCATGTAACATACTGTTTTAATACGCTCTAATAGTTCTATTATTTCTAAAAATAGTTATTTTCTAGTTTAATTTTAGCATTATATGCATTTTAGCATAAATATGTCTGCAATTGTAAACGGCTGCAAGATCACCCAAGAGCGTCCTAGCGAAGTTCCAGGAAGACATAATCCAAGAGTTAATTAATTTTTCTAAAGGCACTTTACTTCAAAGGCACTAAACATGTCAGATTAGTTGCTATCTATGATTAGATGTCAATCATGTTTTAGGACCCTATTTATGTCTGGGTGGTCGGGAGGTATTTTTCAATTAGCGGAGTACTCAACTAAAAATTAGTTCCGAGATCTACTTGTGTGGCTATCTTAGTGCAATTGGCAGTTTAATTAATCTTAAAGATTTACGACCGGCGTATCCTAAGTCGAGTATGAGAGCCAAGAAAGGGGTTATTTTTCAATTAACTTAAATGTATATAAGGATGCCAGCCGGTGGTAATCGGGGTTGAGTATTTCCAGACGCGTTAGAGGTTAAAGCTGGTTGTTTATTTCTAGACTGAGTGAAGTGTTTTATTTCTCTGAAGTCAAGTGCGTGCCGTTATGTTCTAAGTTAATTATTTCTCTGAGTAAGTAAATAGTATATGTGGTATTACCATGAACTCAAGGCTGTGTTATGGAGCATAAGTCAGTTATTTGTTTAAATACAGTATTTGTCGACTTCCATAAAATACAACTCCGGGTTAAAGCTCAGTTCAAGTAAATTGATCCGTTAGATTATTGTTTTGGGAGACCGCATCGTTTTAGAAGGGTCTACTATTATATTGTGTTTCGACGGTGTCAGAGGCCGTTAATCACTAAGCCACGCGACTACCTGAGTATGCAAGCTCAGGTCAGGAGTCACGTTACTCTAGTATTTGACCCTTGAGAAGGTCGTGTTTTTCCTGGTGTTGATGACCCCGTGGTTAAAGGAGGGTCGTCGCTATAAGCAAGTTAAGTAGACTACGGTAGAACTAATTAATTATTGTATTGGGGTGGTTTCACCCAGAACTGTTATTAATATTCATAAAATAAGGATCTTAGTTTAGTTTAGTTAAGTTGTGTTTGTGCTAGCCGGAGACTTTAAAAGATTAGCCCCTGTGAAGTGATTATTTTCTGTCCTGCAATCTTGGTTCATCGCCCACGAACAAAGTGCGACGAGTGCTATTACCGCGATTGGTCCATGGGCCGTTTAATTCCCATGGTGGCGCCCTATTGTAAATACTGTTATTTACTGTATATTTTTGTTATGCATATGTAATTAGTTGAAGTTTTAGTTAGTAGCCCATTTAATAAAACATCGGAATTTCGTCTCAGTGTTTTTGTTTAATGAACCCCCCTCTCACCGACTGCTGCAGCTTGCGAGGCAACGTCCCGAAACGTGAGGGTACGATAGTGCTAGAGGTCCTGCCATTTATTATTTATTGTTAATTGGATACCCTCACGCGGTAGGTAAATATTTTAATTACAACCAGTGTCGCTATATTGATAGAAATATTCACTTATTAATAAACCAGGGGTAATATTAATAAATCGTGCTTGTGAAACTGATTACCAAAACGATGTTGTTTATTAAAGTGTTTTCGTATAATTAATTTTTGGCGTTATATTGATAGAACGGAGACGGAAGACGTAGTATATTCCAATGCCGTGTTTATTGTCTAGTAAACGATTTTATCTACGTCTTTCCAGAATTCAGCAGCACCTTAGCATTGCGTCTTGACCGGCATACATTTTCAGTTGAATAAAATGTACTTAAAACAGATAGTTGAGTTTGCTATAGAAAATTTCGCAATCCGATAGTTGTAAATTTCTTTGTGGAAATTTTGAGGATGCTGCAATAGAAACCATCACCCAAAAAATTACGTTGGTCTGATATATAAACATGAGGTTTAGCTTTCGCGATTTCCTGCAACGGCTGAATCGCATCTTTCTAATACTATAATTTACGATAGTAAGGGAAAACGATGGGGAACTTCTGTTTTTCTACGTACTGGTTACTAGGAAGTAACATTGAAAACTTGAACAGACCGATTCATACACACCGCTATCTATAAAGGAGCTAACTGCCCAAGAGGAAAACCTTCTGCGATGAAAACGTTGATCAATCCAGTCAACCGCGTCTGTAAACCTGAATCATGACAACAAGAGTTAGACCACTTCAATAAGGTCCTATAAATTACTCTATCGCAGAAATAAGTAAAGCATCGAGACTTAGCAAAGTGAAACCGCTATATACGGGTACAAAAATTGCGCCAGGTGTAACCTTGTGCCTTACGCTAGTTAAGGTTCGTAGCAGGGAGCGGTCCTTTTTAAAAAGACATTTCCAACTTCTTAACAAATTTATTTTTTATTATACAGAAATTAATTGGAATTTTGACAAACTTGAACTGAATTATTCTAAGTCGAAATACATTTATTAATTGTACAACAGTGAGTAATCTAGCGAACTGCAATGTTAAAGATGAACGATGGATTGACTGTCGTCGACTGGGGCTCCCGGACCTTTTATAATATCCCTACCTCTCACATGGCTGTGGGAACTTGTAGACCTAATGTCTGCTTACACTTGACTCTATTCATTAATACAATGTTGCGATTTTAATTCTAATCATAATTACTTTGTTGCGAGCTTACTTTCTAGGTAATCGTCGGTACGTGACTGTCTGTGACCGCCTGTGACCTGACATCTGCAGTGTCACTTATCGTCTGTGCTACAAAGTAACGTTTCCGTTCCCATAAACGTTAATAACCTGAATAAAATTGTCCTTGGTTTACACTGTTGCACTTCACTTAGCGCGTTTCTTATATTTCTAATAATTTCCTAATTATTAGTTTCTTTACATATATATCAATTGGGGGATTACATAACTCCTCCCGACGTACATTAAGAGTTTTTACCTTTCTTGATTTTGAATTTTCAATTTATTTAACTTTATTTCTTAAAATTTATACTTTCTAAGGGTACATTTGTTTCTTTGGTTGCCTTAAATCTAAAACTGTTTCCTTTATTTTTATACCTAATATACATTTTGTAAATTACATAAATGATCAATAAAATTGTCAAAATAATTAATATAATTGTCCATACACTAATATTATCGTAGTGCACTTTGGGCGTTTTGAGTTCGTTTAGGTGTTCTTTGTATTCTTCCATGAGTTTCATGGCGTGGTTGAGGTTGTCTAACTCCTGGTGCTTGAGTTGCATGGGTTTTTAAAGTGTTTCTTCGTCTTCGCCTTGCGTTATCTTAATTTGTAATTCGGGTAAATTTGCTAATTTCTTGGTTTGTACGGGATCTTGATAGACTCTAATTATTTCATTTTTCAATTTTAAATAACAATTTTCCTTAAGGGTGATTAATTTACTTCCGGTGAATGCTAGGTTACTTTCATCCTAATTGCAGTATATTGTTGCGATTACTTCGGCGGGAAAAATGGCTATCCATTTATTTTCCGTTACTTTCTGGATTTTCATATTGGTGATTTGTACAGGTTTGGCTTCGCAATTTTCGTAATGATTGGTAAATTTTAGTAGTTGTACTTCGCAAGGGCTGTCTTCTTGAAATGTTGTCGTTGTCAATGATTGGCATAAATATTGGTTTGGTGTGACTTCATCACATTTTTCGTTCGTGTTACTATATCTTAGTTCATTTAAGGATAGGAATTTGGTTTTGGGTATAATAACTTGGTATGTGTTAGTCATTTTCATTGGAAAAGCAAATAAATGATAATAATTGTAGTTGTTATTCTCTACTATAGATATTTCTATTAAAAATGTTATATCGTTATTTTTTACATAGCTTTTAACTATAGCTATTTTTTCAAATATTAAAAGGTTTGATTCTACAACATCGAAAGGTAGTTTACTGTTGGTTATAAATGATCTAATTCTTAAAAGTCCTCTTAATAAATCAATTGGTTCTATGATACTTGAATGTAGGGTATTTAATTTGGCAAATGTTACTGCGTTTTCTAACGTTGCTAGAATTTGTTGGATTAAGGTAAGGGTTGATATTATCTGGTTGTATATCGTGTTAAATCTGATTAAATCTCGCATGCCTAACATGGTAGTTTGCATGTTATTTTCTAGGGTTTGTATTTGATTGGCTATACTATCTTGGTTTCTAACTAATTTTCTTAACGTGTCGTTGAATTTTATGATCGTTGATTGAGTTAACGATATTTGGTTACTAATTATGGTTTTGATGTCGTTCTGGTTTTCGATTAATTGTTGTATCGCGTTGTCATAACGTTTTGCGTCTTGATTGTCTAAATTGCCTGTTATTCCTTTTATTATATTTCCTAATCCGTTGATTAGTCCTCTTTTTTGTCTTGCCGTTTGTTCTGTGGGTATTAGTCGATTAAATTTGTCTTCTATGTTTCTCAAAATACTTTCTATTATGCGGTCATAGTTCATCATTTCTATTGCGTATACTTTTCCGAATTTTGTTGTGTCCATCGATTGTTTTAGTCGATAATAATTATTTTTGATTAACTGAAATTCTTGTTTTAGTTCTGTTAAATCGAATTTTTGCGCAAAACTCCAATAGTCTATGGTGTTCTGCATACTGCCTAATTTTATTGGTAGTATACCGGGGTTATTTTTTATGTCTTCAATTATGATTTCGGTGTCCGTTCTACCTGGGTAGAGGTTGACGGTAAGTGTTATGATTGTCCATCTGAAAGTACAGAGTGTCTTAAATTTTTGAGGTGAATATGTTTGGTTAACTTGCCGTTGTCTACTATGGCTACATTTTTGTCGGATATTATTTTGATTTTAAAGGGGCCTAAATTTCTCGGTGGTGTTTTGTATCCTTTGCTTTGGAAATTTTTCTCGTATACGGTTTGTCCTATGAAAAATTTATTTATGTCTGTGTTTTTATTACGGGTCGCGATAATGTCTTCTTTGTCAATATCTAACTTATCCTTTACTTTGTTATACGTTATTTTTAGTTTTTCTTTGTGATCCTTGGCGTATTGCTGATAGATTTCTTTGTTATCATGTATATCATAAGGGTTGCGTGAATTTGAATGTCCTAGGGTTAATTCTAATGGTGTAAAATTGGTTGATGAATGAATTGTGTTATTATAGGCGATTAATGCGTATGACATTAAGTTGGTTATATGTTCTTTTTTGTAATTTATTCTTAATAATCTGATCTGTTCTAGTAGGATCGAATGTAGTCTTTCGATTAGTCCGTTGGATTCAGGGTGGTTTTCATTTATAAAGTGAATTTTTATCTTGTGTAATTCCAAAGTGCTTTGTAGTGTTTCATTCTTAAATTTGCTGCCGTTATCTAACGTTATTGTTTCGGGCGTTCCATAAAGTGTAAAATAATGTAAAAATCCTTGAGTTACGTCAATATTATTTTTAGAGGTGATTGGTATTGCTTGGCCTATTTTTGTAAATGCGTCCACGATTGTTAAGTAACTTTGTGCTTCTACTACTAGAGTATCGGCATGTAATTTCTGAAAAGGTTTGTCTGGTGTTTTAGTCAACATTAAGGATATTTTCGGGAGTTTCCTGTCGTATTTTGCTTTGTCGCGTAGTTCACACTGATTGATAAAGTCTGTAGTTAAGTCCTTCATGTCTTTAAAGTAATAACGTCTCACAATTTGTTTTAGGGTTTCGTTGATTCCACGATGGTTAGTTTTTCCTTCGTGTTGGTTTCTGATCACATCATTTATTTCGTCAGGGTCGCCTAATGTTATTAATTTTCTTGTGTATCTTATAAGTTCAGGGCCTAAATTGTTGAATAATTTAACATATGTTTCTGAAAATCGTTTATACAGGTTTTCCGTGATAAAGTAAAAGTAAAATCGTTTTTTCTCGGGGGTGTATTCCTTTAGAATTTTAATTATTTGTGTTTCATTGTCGTCTTTGGTTATTTGAATTTGGTATATCTTTTTGTTATCTACTTTATTGTATTTTACAAGGTTGGGGTTGTTTAAAACTTCTGTGATTATAAACTGATTGGGCTTCATGTCTATGACTTCATTTAAAATTTTAATTGCGGTTTTTGGCTCGTCATTTTGTGTTGAATGTATGGTGTCCATTTTGTCTGGATCTTCTCTAATTTCTGTTTCGTCTACGTTTCCTATCACTGATTCTGTTTCTATTGCGTTAAGCTGTATTCTACTTAAAGCGTCTGCGTTATTATTGTAAATTCTTTTTGTATATGATGTCGTAGTCATATTCTTCTAATCGGATTCTCCATTGTTGTAATTTTGAATTAGGTTCCTTGAGTTTGCATAGCCATACTAGTGGTCTATGATCGGTGTATATATAAAATTTTTCGTCCGTATAGGTATGGTCTAAAATACTTTGTTGCCCAAATTATGGCTAACAATTCTTTCTCTATTGTACTATATCGTTGCTCTGTTTCATTGAGGGTTCTGGATGCGTAGCTGATGGGTTTATCATTGCCTACTGTTCCTTGACTTAATACTGCGCCTAAGGCTACATTTGATGCGTCTGTTGTTAATATGAATGGTTTCGAAAAATCGGGGTATTCGAATACGGGGTGATTTGTTAATATACTTTTGATTTTATCTAGGGCTTTGATGAATTCTGGGGTATGTACAATTTTGTTTCTTTTCTTTAAACAATTTGTCAGAGGCTTGGTTATTTGAGCATAACCTTTAATAAATTTGCGGTAATAAACACTAAGGCCTAAAATCCTTTTATTTCTTTATTCGTTTTTGGTATGGGGTAATTTAATACAGCGTTTGTTTTATCAGGGTTTGGCATGACTCTTTGGGGTGTTATTATGTGACCTAAAAATGCTGCATCTTTCTGTAGAAATTCGTTCTTATCCAGTTGTACTTTAAATTGTGCTGTTCTTAATCTTTCGAACACTTCTCGTAGTCTTTCAATATGCTCCACTAATGATGTTTAATACACTATTATATCGTCTAGGTACACAAGGCATTTTTCGTTGTGTATCCCCCGTAGTATGTTATCCATTACTCGTTGAAAAGTTGCGGGTGCGTTCTTTAGTCCAAATGGCATCCGTTTATACTCGTAATGTCCTCTAGGTGTGCTGAAGGCTGTTTTTTGTGTATTCTTTTCTTCCATTTCTACTTTATGGTATCCCGATGCTAAATCTAGCGTTGAAAATATTGGCACTTGCCTAGTTTATCTAAAATTTCGGATATATTTGGTAACGGGTATTTATCGTCTACCGTTTTTTCATTTAATTTTCTGTAATCTATTACCATTCTATATTTTCGTTTTCCTGATGCGTCCAGTTTTTTTGGTACTATTAATACGGGGCCGCTCCATGGTGAATTGGAGTGTTGTATGATGTCTTGATCTAATAAATCGGCTACTTGTCTGTCAGCTTCTTCCTGACTTGCCTGAGGTAATCTATATGCTTTGGTGGTGAATAAGGGTTTGTTGTCGGTTAGTTCAATGTTGTGCTTGACTGTATTTGTAAAGGTTAGGGGTATTCCTTCGCAATGGAATATGTCGCGATATTCGAAACATAATTTTTGTATTGCTCTTTTTTCCTCGTGATTGATGTCGTTGTTAAAACGGATATTATTGAAATTTTCTCTTAACATTTCGTCGTTTTCTACGGAGTTATAAATTTCGTTTAAGTTCTCGTCTATTTCCATCTAGTTACAATTTAATTCTTCTACGTTAATTGGTTTTGTTAAAGATAGTTCTACGGAGTAGTCATTTGAATTTAAAATCGTTGTTGTGGCATAATTATCTTTGATTTGTACTAATGCGGTTGGGGTCTCTACTGCTTGTTGAAAAGTTATGTGATTTATTATTCCTAATTTATTATTTGAATTAACCGGGATCTTTATCTTTTTCTGTTCGGGGTTCTATTGTGTATTTTTCCTCAACTTGGGTATTTTGAAATTTGATGGGGATTCGTCCATATTTGGTTCTTAGTAAACGTTTTTTTATGTCAAGGTTGGCTAATAGTCCGTCATATTTGTCATTGAATTCGAATATGCAGAATTTATGCTTCATTTTTACGTTAAATGTTTTGGGTAAGGATATGTTTGCTACGAATTGGTGTAAGGTTGTTTGATGGGCTCTTTTAATTTTAAAGAGTTTTCTTTCCACATAGTTTAGGTAATGTTTCTTTACGGTTCGCGGGCTAATTAAGGTTTTTGAAGATCCGGTATCGATAAGTAGTTTAAATTTAGCGTGGGGTATTTCTATATAGGGTAGTACAAGGCGATTCATATTATTTAAGTTTATTACGTTTGATTGGTTATAAATCGGTCTATCTAAAAATTTGAGCACGCGTTTTCTTCGTCGTCCTCTTCGTAAGTCTCGTATGATTCTTCGCGTTCATAACTGTTCGATTGGTTTTGTTCGTTATTTGTACTTGGTTGATTGCAATTAATCTGCTCATCTTCATATTCCTCTACTTCTTGATGAAATAGCTCTTCTGAGGTGAAAGTGCGTTTTTGATTAGGGTTCGGTCGAATGTGTGTTATTTTTGTGTTTGGTCTGATGTTACCAGATGAGGTATCCATTGGTGTGCGTTTATAATAGTTATTGGGATTATTATTATTTGTCATTGGTGAGTTTCTAATAGGATTCTCGTTGAATGATAGTCCTTGTTGATTTACATTTTGATTGAATCTTGGTTGAAATGCGGGTTTTGAAAAGTTTGGGTTGAATGTTAGTTTTGTAAAGTATTTATACTGGTTATTAAAGTTTGAGTTATTAAAATGTGGATTATTGGTTCACGTTTGGTTTGTTTGTGCATTGAACGGATTGAATTTTCGTTGTGAACTTGTTTGTCTCGCGGGTTGTATGGTTTTTATTGGTGTGTAGTTTTTTTTCGCGTTGGGGTTATATAGTCTATTTCTGTAGTACATTACGTTCTTTTCTTCGATTATTATGTTCATAGCTTTGGCACACCTAAATGCGAAGGGTAAAATATAAGGCCCCGCTGAAGGTGTACTAGGAGTGAATTGTAGCAACGCTATGCTCGAACCGATGGAAGTGGCTTGAACTCGGAGAGATTAATTTGTTGCTTCCTGTTCCGCGGATAGTCAAAAAGCACACAAGGGTCGTAGGAGTGCTACATAAGAGAAAAGTAGATATGGGCGCCAGGGCTAGGTTCCGCCCAGGAAACAACTCAAGCAAAAAGTCAACCACACCCAACCCGATTAGGAAGACTATGTAATCCAGGTTAGAATTCTCCGCAGTAATTATCTTAACGGCTCCTGATTTCCAATTAATAAAAGCTTTGTGTCGTACACAATTGCACAATCTCTTTAATATTTATAGATAAAGTAACCAGACAGATTCTAAGCAATATAAGATAATGTGACCCAGTGGCAATGTAATAATGACACTGAGTAACTCAAGACAAAAACCCCTAGGCTCGTACTAAAAATTTAAAATTGAGTGTTGTGAATATAAATTACCAAATATTTATATCCTACAATGTGCGCAAATTGTGTTTACAATTAGACTTAAAATAGCAATATTCTTTTATAATCTTTACATTTTTATCGATAGTTAATTGTCACATATAAATCCCTTCACCCTTAAATAATTATTCTCACTTATGAAAAATTTAAGACCAACCAATATTTTATTCTAGTTAGAAATAAATAACTTTACTACTCCGCACCACAAGTAAACTATTTTCTAGGGCTACTCACGATCACCCCTTGGACATGAACCTGTACAGATGAATTGGATTCCGGAACAGCCGATCCAATATCCAACGTCAGCAGTACCAACTAGGGATTAAGCCTCTTCTTCAACTCTACTACCAATTCCAGAACCAAACGCAGAAAGACATTCACAAAACGCACGAATGCGCCAACAACTAATAATTCAGGACAACCTAAGAACCCTGCAATAATACAATTAACCACCTGTTAATTATAACTCCTCTTTACCTTTGTTAAAAAGAGTTCTTATACAATACCAATAAATTCTTGTTCTGTTGAAATATAGACAGAAGTGCTAATATCTAAAGGATTTAATATTAGTACCATAAGGACAAAGTTTATTACTTACAAAAGATGGACGCTTACGCCAAACTATCTTTCCGATAAGCGGTCCGAACAGATGCGGAATTTTAATTTGTACCAACAACTAGAAATATCCGTTTAGTAAATTTAGGTGTGCTTACCATTCATTTGCTACAAATCCTTACAACGTAAGTTCAGGTAGTTTCAACTCTGAAAACCCTTTTAATTTAGTAAGCCATTAAGCGTGTTTTACGTGCGACCTAACGTTCTTCTGTTCGTAAAATCAATAATTATGTCCGCGCAGCCTGCTATCATGTTAACAAACAAGTACTGATATCCCGACTCTTTATACAACACATTGATGCGATACTACGCCTTCAAACATTGAGATATAGTTTAAACAAAGGTTAAATTTCCTTAAAATAACTTTCTTCCTAACTTTCACAATACAGTGGGTTCCTCAACGTTACACCAATCAAATAAAATAAATTTGTTTATTACTAGAAATTTACAACTTTATATACAGAATTATATACAGAAATTGAATTAATTTTGTAGCGGTCATAGAATGACTGTTACAACTTCTTCTATTTGTTGGGGATGTTGAAATCTAATTTTGTCTAAAAGTCGTTCGGGTAGTGCATTTAAATAGGGGTCTAATGCCATCTCGTAGTACATTTTTGTTTAAAACGTCTGACATTTGCGTCGGTTTCTTTAATTTTAGGTTTTGTCAAGATTAAGCTTCTTACATCTTGGTATTTTATTCCAAATTGATATGGGGATTGGTTGTTTTCCATTCTAAGGTTTAGTAAATCTCGTACTAGACATTTTAGGTTCCTATAATCTCCAAAATATGCTATTAATACTCGTTTGAATTCATCCCATTGGTCTAAATCGTCCATATTGGCGATTAATGTTAGTGCCCCTCCGGTTAGTTTACTAACTATAAGACGTATGAGTAAAACGTTCCTTTCGTTATCATCGGGCTTATAAAATGTTTTTAGGAATATTTCACAGGCAAACTAAAGTTACTTAATAAACATTGGTCTCCGTTCAATTGGGGGATCATTTCCATGTAGATTTTCATTTCTGCACTCATCTTGGATGGGAGAATGTTCTGGTAGTTAAATTTTTAATTTGACTTTGATTATTTTCCGATTTTTGAAAAATTTGAATTTATTTCGTAGTTTGTAGTGTTATTCCTTGCTTGGACTTATTACTTTTCCATTTAGATTGCGTTGGGTTACTTACTATTTTTAGCTTAAGTCGTTTCAGATTATTTAAAAAATGAGTTGCTTATTTTATATTTAATTGCACGGTGTTGAAATTATTTTATGGGTTTTACGCTTAGTATTGGTTTGGTTACGTTTATTTTTAATTTGCCGATGTTAGTTTTAATGTAGGTTTGATTTCTGAAATTTCAATAAGACTGAGTGATTTTTTGTGGTAATTTATCTTACTTGCTTGTTTTGCGTCAGTTAAAGCTTTTCTATTTTTATTCCGCTGATTTTAATTATGTCTGTAATAATTATCTCATCCCGTGGGTTTATGTAATTTCTTAGGTGTCTACAACGCTTTTCGTTTTATTACAATGTGGTAATCTACTGTAGGATGTTGCCAGTTAATTAGTTGAGTCAGTGTCTCTGTTGCAAGCTTATTTTTAAATATACTGTAGGTTTTATTGAGTGATTACTGCGGTTTAATACAATTTATACTTTATTCTATTTTCCTGAAGGCTTTTATTTGAATAGATTGCGTCTTCTCTATAATTAATTATTTCGTCAATAAAATACTCAATTATACAATGTCGCGTTTGGAGTAATGAAATTTTTGCGTTGTAAATTTACTGAAGTATTTCATTAAAATTGTCAAGTCTGAATGAGGTTGTTATATGCGTTTTTCAGTAGTAATTATATATAGTTTTTCTGAGTTCGTTTTATAATTTAAGATAGTATTTTATAAAGTTTCCGGACGCAGTTTTATTTAATTTATAATGCTTTTATTCTAAAAGGTTTTTGTATTGTTCAGATCCGCGATGTTTTAAATAGCTTTTGTTCAGTTATTATGGTTAGATATATTTGTTGCGTTCAAGGTGAACTAATTTTATTCATTTTTAATGATCAGACGATGAGGTTCCGCGTTTAAATTCGCGCTTTGTTAATTCTCGTAATAAAGATGTAAGGTTTTAATAATAGATTAACAAATTGTCTATTTACCTAATACGATGCGTTTTGTCTGGATAATTTATTGGCTGCGTTATTTTATTGCGTGATTATAAGATTTTAGTTTTAATTTATAGTGGTTTTAATTTTCGCCTTTACTTCGGGGTATTGCGCCAGTTAATACCGCGTTGTTGAATTCAAAATTCGTTTTTTGTTTCGTTTCAAAAAAATTTTCTGCGCCAGATAAAATCGTAAATACAGTCTCAGGTGCGCTTAAAATTGGGACTTTTTTAATTGTTTCAAGCTTCTATATGTCTCTTTTATAAATAATAAAAAAATTCAAAACAGCTTGAAGATAATCTCTTGCAATTGCTAAGTAGATTATTTTCATAAAATTGCATAAAATAATGGTAACAATAGTCAATATACATACTACATCACTCAATAAGTCCGTAGGATGATACATAGATGGCGTTGCTATGTAATAATCCATATGATTTGTAGGAAGTACTAACCTTAAAAAGATATCTGTCAAAATTTCATGACAATCCGACGATTAGTTTACAAGTTACAGAGGTTCAAGTGACGATACTTTTGAGTTTTTCAAAAAAATGAATTCCAAGCAATTTCGCGTGTTGATTTATCATTGCTTTTTGATGGGTAAAAATACCATCGCAGCCAAAGCATGGCTTGATAAGTGTTATCCGGGCTCTGCTCCATCGAGGCAAACGGTGGAGAAGTGGTTTGCTGATTTTAAACGTGGCCGTACAGACACTGACGATGCTGAACGCTCTGGAAGGCCAATTGGGTGGTTACACCGGAAAACATCAAAAAGTCCACCGAATCGTTTTGGAAAACAGAAAAGTGAAATTGCGTGAGATAGCTGACACCTTGAAGATATCAGAAGGCAGTGTGCACACTATTTTGCATGAACATTTGTTCATGAAAGCTGTTCTCAAAGTGGGTGCCGCGTTTGCTCACAGTGGACCAAAAACAACAACGTGTCGAT
The DNA here is from genome assembly GCA_036346225.1 of Platerodrilus igneus. Classification (NCBI taxonomy): domain Eukaryota; kingdom Metazoa; phylum Arthropoda; class Insecta; order Coleoptera; family Lycidae; genus Platerodrilus; species Platerodrilus igneus. Next base: position 5,096,223 of record JARFIW010000544.1, read on the forward strand.
GATTCTGAGAGCTGTTTGGAGCTGTTCAACCGGAATAAAAGGACTTTTGCGTCGGTATGTGACAATGGATGAAACATGGATCCACCACCACATCCAGAGTCTAATCGGCAGTCAGCTGAGTGGACTGCAGCCGGAGAACCACGTCCAAAGCGGCCAAAACCGCAAAAGTCGGCTGGTAAGGTTTTGGCGTCTGTATTTTGGGATGCGCACGGAGTTTTGTACATCGACTATCTTGAGAAAGGAAGAAGAATCAACAGCGAATACTACATGGCATTATTAGTGCGTTTGAAGGAAGAAATTGCCAAAAACGGCCACATGAAGAAGAAAAAAATTCTCTTTCACCAAGACAATGCACCGTGTCACAAGTCGATCGCAACGATGGCCAAATTACCAATTGGGCTTCAATTGCTTCCACACCACCGTATTCTCAGATTTGGCCCCAGCGACTACTACCTGTTCGCAAACCTGAAAAAATGCTCGCCGGAAAAAATTTGACTCGGATGAAGAGGTGATCGCTGAAACTGAAGCTTATTTGAGGCCAAAGACGAATTGTTTTACAAAAAGGTATCGAAATGCTAGAACGGCGTTGGACTGATTGTATCACTCTTGAAGGAATGTATGTTGATGAATAAAATCGAATTTCGCCAAAAAATGTGTTTTCTTAGTTATCCTACGGACTTATTGAGTGATGTGTTATATAAATCATAAACTAACAAATGTCAAATATGTTTGTTAAATAAAAATAAAATTCAATTGGTTTAAAGGAAAATGAATTTACACTAGTTGCTTTGTTGATTTCATGGATTCTTTCTTTGGTTTTTTGGATTTGATCTATGCTTGTATCGTCTCCAATTTTTCTTTTGTTGAATTTGAACAATTTTTGTTTCGCCTTCAACTTCTGTTTGTTTGCTGGGTTTGAACGATTTTTGTTTCACCTCCAACTTCTGTTTTCGTTCTGTCAAACCTGGAATTGAAATTCCAGAACACCAGTTCCTTGATTTTGGATTCGCTAGTGACCTTTTGACATCCGTTGCTACTACGCCAGTTAAGGTTCGTGGCTGGGAGCGGTCCTTTTAAAAAGACATTTCCAACTTCTTAACAAATTTATTTTTTATTATACAGAAATTAATTGGAATTTTGACAAACTTGAACTGAATTATTCTGTGTCCAAAATTAATTAATTAATTGTACAAAATGAGTAATCTAACGAACTGCAATGTTAACACTGAACGATGGATTAACTGTCGTCGACTGGGGCTCCCGGGCCTTTTATAATATCCTTACCCACTCACATGGCTGTGGGAACTTGCGGACCTAATGTCTGCTTACACTTGACTCTATTCATGACACATACATAGTTGCTATCTTAAAAGCTATTCATAATTACTTTGTTGCGAGCTTACTTTTTAGGTAATCTCGGTACGTGACTGTCTGTGACCGCCTGTGACGTGACATCTGCAGTGTCACTTATCGTCTGTACTACAAAGTAGCGTTTCCGTTCCCATGAACGTTAATAAACTGAATAAAATTGTCCTTGGTTTACACTGTTGCACATCACTTAGCGCATTTCTTATATTTGTAATAATTTCCTAGTTATTAGTTTCTTTAGATATATATCAATTGGTGGATTACATAACTCGCTAAGGATGTCATTGAAAAAGTCAACAAGGTGCGGTAAAAACATCGTATTAGTATAGTATTTCGATCGACACGTCAACCACGTGACTTGTTCTGTTTAGTGAAAGATTTTCTAACATTGTCATCATCAACCGACTTATTTGGAACTATGTGCTTTTGAGTATATGAGCACCCCGGCTGAATTACTAACATCCGTATTAAGTAATATAAACAGATCTGCCGTCTATTATAAACTGATACATTGCCAGTCGTGAAACCAACTTCTCTACTAAAATAACATAGTATGCAGTTTAGCAAAGTCAATAAGTTGCTTAGAACTTCATACGTTTAAACATAAGACGCAAATATATTCATAATAGTCAACCGACTTTCAATACGAAACAACAGGGCATAAGAATCAACACTTTGAAGGGTACAAAGCGCATACCGGCTATGAGCGAACAAACTTAATCAGTCTAGAAAAACAACCTATCATGCATGAGCATTCAACCGTTTGAACAATATCTACAACCTACAGTATTCCGTTGAGCCAATAAGGAGATACAACTTCCAGAATGCTTTACACCGTAGTTGCGACCGCAATATTGGGAAATTTAAAGAATTTCTATGGATCACCTCAAATTGAACCGAAACGTTTTGGTTATAAACTTATTCACCGTATGCACAAAAATCGCGTAGTTGCCGCTATTATATTTTAGTAAAAACTGCAGTTGTTTTATTCGGGGGGCGCTACCTCTGTGGCTCGACCTTTAACTGTGCATTTCATTGGAAAATCCAAGTAAAAAGTTTTTAGCAAGAAAAAGGGGAATATATACGACCAACGAATTGTTATAGAAGATTTGTCAATCTATGGAGAAGGCCAGTATATGATCCTTTAGTAGTAGATGGATAACAGGGTATCTGGCTCCTCATTTCCTCCAGAATCCCTCATTTCCTCACACATCTGGACCAAATAGCTTTCTTCGACTAGCCATTTCATCTTTTGAGATCAATATATCTTGCATGTTATCAATTAATATTAGATTTTTCTCAGCTTTCCAAATTTCTAGGAATTTTTCAGATAGCATCATCCCCCAAGGAGCTACTCTCATTTTAAGATTTCTTGCTGGTAGCGATTTCTGAACGTCCTTATAAATTTTTTAACTATGCGACACATCAAATTAGTATAGAATTTTACACAGAATCCAAATATGCAAACAGATTTAAAATAGGACCACCCCTTACCGTTTTACACATATACCCTTTGCGAGATAAATCTTTCTCCACATGTCCACCCACGAGATAAATGTACCTTGTTTGGTATCAATTAATATTAGATTTTTCTCAGCTACCCAAATTTTTCAGATTGCATTACCCCCAGGATGCTATCCTCATTTTAAGATTTTTACCGGAGGCGATTTCTAATCACCTCTCCTTTTTAACATTTAGAATCCTTTAACCAAACACTTAGAAATTAAGCACACAAAAGTTTAATAATTTATTTTATCCAATTTACAGTTTAATAAAATAATATAATACAATTTTTATATTGCAAAGTATAACATTATTTTCTTCGTGTAACCGAATCCAAGCAGCTGAAAGTTACTAACCTGTAACATAAGTACATAGTGATTAATTAGAAAAACACAAGTCTAAAGACATTTGAGTAGTTTAAAAAGAGAGGAAACGTGTTTTCGGTCGATAAGACATATTGCCGTTAATCTAACAATATGTTTAACCGTCCAACGACACCGCGTGGAGGTAAACACATGTCGCCAGGAACGAAGGGATAAAAAACAAAACTATTTAGCGCAACCTAAATGAATAAACAGTTGTTGCTATGGACTAATTATACATTTTATAAATTTAATGAGAACTGACTAGGCGTGTTACTCTCATCAAAAGCACTTCATTTATTAGCTATTAACTTTCATCTGTATTTTACCTTGAAACATTCTTGTCCTTAGCAATCAATTTCTGATAATTATTTTAGGTAATTGGGTATTTCTCAATCAACACGTAATATTGTAGCTACAATAATGTAGAAGACATTCATACTAAATATGAGCATGATGTGAAAAATAACCTAATTGACACATTGACTTTGTAAAGCTTGATATGTGTGCTACTCATAAGCACAAAATATCGCCCCTTCTTTAAAATTTATCAAAATTGCTGTAACAGAACTTTACTCTCAAATTATTAGCAAACTAGAAGTAGGACACACGTAGGAGATTCGTTATTTCCCACAGGCCCTATAATTATTTGAAAAACATGCAGAAAACTTTTATGCTCGACACGCATCTCGTCTTCCTTAACATGATTACAATGTTCTTAAAAGCTTTACAAAATCAGCTGCGTTAGCAACTGTTGGGCTAATACTCAGAATAATATAGCAAGGTGCTATTTTTCAGTAGCATTTATAAACTTTGGGAATGGAGGTCTTTATTATTGTGTTCTATAGTTATTGTCTTATATCCCGGAACACACTTGTCAACCAGCTAGGCTGACGGTACAACACAGTTGATTTTCACACTTTTGTATTATACGCAAAGGCAGATAACACATATTTTGCTTCCAAGTATTTGTTTCAAAACCTATTAAAATGCGAAGAGAAATACGAGGCTTGTTCAATTGAAACCCATCTTTGGTTCAGGAAAAATTTATTAACAACTAAATTTACAAATAATTACCACTACGATTAAGGCACATATTCCATTGTTTCGTCAACCAATGTATACCCTGCCTAAAGAAATCTTGTGGCTGCTGCTGGAAGAATTCTTTCACGGCGTTTTGTACTTCTTCGTCCAACTGAAAACGGTTACCTTTTAACGCACTTTTCAGTGGCCCAATGATGTGAAAATCGCAAGGCGATAAATCGGGACTATAGGGTGGATGCTCTAATATCCTCAATTTCTTTCGCTGTAGATTTTCTTTCCCTGCGTTAGCAACATGAGGTCGAGCATTGTCGTGAAGCAACATAACACCACGTGAAAGCTTCCCTGGACCTTTTCGTCTTATTGCCTGATAGAGCTTGTTCAAAGGTTCATTATACAGGTTTGAGTTGATATGCACTCGGGGTTCTGTAAATTCTATCAACAAAGGTTCATCATGGTCGAAAAACATGTCAACATGACCTTACCGGCTGAAGGTTGAACTTTAAACTTCTTTGGTAGTGGAGAATTTGCGTGTTTCCATTGCATTGATGAGAGCTTATTGGATGGCTCAAAATAATGACACCAAGATTCGTCGCCAGCAATTATTGACGAAAAAAAATCGTTACCATTTTGTCTGTATTCCGTTAGGTGTTGCAAAGATAAGCCAATTCGCAAGCTTTTCTGGTTCTCTGACAAAAGGCGAGGAACCCATTGCGCACAAACTTTGCTGTAGCCTAGTTTGTGTACGATGCTATGAACAGATCCGATACCCACACCAACTTTAACTGAAATTATTCTGATTAAAACTTGACGATTTTCTCTAATCAGGCCTTCCACACATGCCATATTGCTGTCTGTTGACTCAGTACACATTGCACCTGGTTGCGGCTTATCATTCGTCCATTTTTAAATTTTCGACACCATTCCTTGACAGTTGGATACGCAAAACATGTGTTTTCGTACACTGCTTGCATTCGTGTATGAATTTCCAATGGTTGCAAACCTTCAGCACACATAAATTGAATAACCGCACGCTGATCACATTTGGTCGGATTGTTAACAACAAACGTAATTTCAAAGTCACAATACTTAAAATCGCTGACAAATATATACGAGAGAAACTGACCAGTGGAAAGTTTACAAACACCACTAACGTTGAACAAGCCTCGTATATTATGTTTACTTGCAAGCTTTTAAATAATTTTTACATGCAAAGGCGTTACGGGCGAAAAAATCGTTAGACTGTTAAATTTGGAAATGCCCGAAAGGGACGGAAATCCCGTAACAAACCAAGGATGCACCAGCTTAATAATGGTAAGGGAATAGAGAATATTGAATACCATCAAGCTGCTTTACCATAAACACTTACCCTTAAACGCTTTGTGGTGATGTCTTAATTAATGAGCGGCAACTCGTCTGGTCTAAAGTACGATCTTCTGGCAGACGATTTTTCTTAGTGGGTCCTGATTATTTCGGTTTTCTGGTTGAATAGAGTTCGTTTTACAATCAAGCTACATTTTAAACCAACAAAGAAATCTTCTCTTTTTACTGCGTCACCTATTTTTATTTAATACAATTGTCATAACACTATTCCTGTAAACAGGCACACACAAAATACCTAAATTGTATAGCTCTAAATATCCAACTATAGTAATTAGTAACGTCTACAACCACTTTAAATTAAATTTCAATGTCCATATTTTGCATACCTAATAAAGTAATTACTATAACCTACAGTAATGGTGCACGTTTTATAATTTCATCATGTCTATTTTAGCCATATCGATTCACAAATGCCACCATAATAAGAAAAAATATTGAACATAAAAACGCAATTTTTGAGTTCCTTTTTCGCTTATTATAGAAAAGCCTCATGAAATGGACTTGAGCCAACAAGGTGGAGTGAAATATAACTCCAAATCAGATGCTGAAAGCATTACTATCTATTCTGCTTTTGTGTTTCGGGACCGTCTTCAATAAAGTCGGCAAATCTCGCCACGTTGAAATCACTTGAGCTATCTTACAACCCAATTTGTTCCCTTTACAACCCCAAGAAACGGATTAGCCTCAATATGTTTTCCGTTCGCCGGTTCCGGAACAATTAATTTTCTTCTTCTGTCAAACATATAGTTTTCATTATGTTCCTCAATTTAGATGCTTTCGAGAAATCTATCGTTCATAACAAGCCTGCGCGATTCTGTTGTTTTAGTCATGTTAGCTTCACGTGCTTATTGTTATCTGATGTCTCCAGCAGTACATAAGTCGCTACATCGACAACATTGTACACTGTATTTTATATTATTATGTCTGTAATACAATCTTAATAAATTCCGCTTAATTCATCGACTGTATTTAAGTAATTTAATTATATTGTTACAAAATTAATTTTATCTTCATCATCATCAATACGTCTTCGCCCTTCGAACTGGTTAGAAGCGTACCTCCATCATTCCTACACATTTCCCTGAAATTCCCACAGTTTATATCTAGGTCTGAATCTGTCTCTCTTATTTCTTACATCTGCTTGTAATATAGCCCGCACTTTTCACTCAACAAGGCATAGAACGAATTGTGCCCTATTTCTACTATTTTTTTTTGTTTTCCACTACAATTTCTATAACTATAAATATTTATGGTTCTGGGTTGGGAGCGTGTCATTTTATAAAATAAGGTAGACGTTTCGCCCACTTTTGCAAGAGGCATCATTAGGACAAAAAAGAAAATGAAATATATAAATAAAATATTAATAATAAAAATAAGAAGGTTAAAATATTAATCAGACAAGTGTAAAAAGTATAAAAAATATGAAGAGTTACTTCTGAACTAGCAGACTCACCAACCCATTTAAGCCAAAGAATGTCTTTTAGTAATGTTTTTTTGAGTTAGATTTCCTTTTTTATACATGTTTGGTTTTTAGTTAGGTGTTTTCTAAATAAATTTTCTTTCCTGAGGTTTTCTTTTTCTCTCTGTGTGACCCACCTCTCTTTACGACGTTTTTAGCTAGCAGGGCATAAATTCTTTCGATTCTCCTTGTTTTTGTTGCAGCACTCGGTTTGGGCTAATAGTACTTTGTCTGCTGTACTTTACTTTTCTCTTGTCCGCACGGATTACCGTAACAATACGACAACAATTGCTCATGTCATTTGCTTAACCTGCTTTACACCGACCACAAAGGATGATAGGCAAAAAGTTCATGCGTTTAGAAACGAGTCGTTTCCGACACCTTATATTTTGAACTCAAGGCTGTAATATAATTACTAGCAATAGAAATAGCTGCATAACGTGCCAGGTTTATTTCCTCTAAGTTAGGGTAATCAATTTTTTAACAAAGCAACGGAATCGGTGCCGTGCTTTCTGTTTTTTTCAAATTAAGAAAAGAATTGATCTTTATTTGTTGTTACTATATTTTATATATATATATATATATATATATATATATATATATATATATATATATATAAGCTTCACGTTTTATTTGCTGCATATTAATTTAAAATAATTCAATTGCTGCAATCCCAAATAAATTGAATTATTATATGTATATACATATATATATATATATATATATATATATATATATATATAGATGATATATTATTAATGGGTTTGAGGTCAGCTGTAGGAAAGTAAACTTTTTTTTAAGACCTAAATTTTCGAATTTTGTTTAAATTCTTGATCACAGGCTTTCTAAAATTTTACAATTAACTAGGCTAACATATAAATGAATTGATAGTAACCTACAAGACGAGGTTAAACTTTAAATTAACATGAAAATTAAATCGAAATCTTATTTTAACTGATTTTTGCTTCAATTTGATATAAGAAAATTGTATAGCTTGTATAAAAATAAAAATAAAAATGTCAAATTTTGAAACCTTTCAGTTTCACTTTTTTTAATTATTTGAAGATTTAAAAACAGAATGCCTATGTGTGCATGTATGCATGTGTGTATGTGTTTGTGTGTGTATTAGTGTGGGTGCGTGTACATGTTATATTTATGTGAGTGTCTATGAATATTTCTGATTATGTATATTAATCTGTTTGTTTGTTAGTACGTGTATGTATGAATGTGATAGGATGTGTATGTATGTAATGCTATTCACTACAATATCAACTATTGCATTAGGTATATGTTACTTCTGAAGACTAAGTATGTATGTGTAAATAGAACTTAGACCACCAATATCTGTTTTTTTATTTATACAATTGTTTTGGCGAAATATATGATACATTTCCAGAAATAGTCTTTTTTGTATATCTCTTTCTAGTTCTAAAATTTTAGGATGTTTAAAATCAATTTTGTGATCCAAATCAATTGAGTGTCTTGATAAAGCACGGGAATTTGGTTTTATCCTAATGTCGCTTTTGTGTTGGGTTATACGTTGTTTTAAAGTTTGTGACGTTTACCTAATGTAAGGATTATCACAATCTATATTAATCTAAATTAATTTGGTATACAAGGTTTCTTTGAAATAAATCTAGTGTCTTATCTTTAAATTTTGAAAAAATGCTTCTTAATGTTAAAATGTTTTTTTAGCGTATTTTAAATTGTAATTTTTAAATACTTTAAGCCATTTAAGTTAATTCAAATTTCCGCATATAAATACAAATTAATCAAACTTTAAAACGCTTTCCTAATCTCTAGCGTAGTAACTAAAGATTCTAATGAAAATTTTCATTCATTGCAAGAGTTAGTTTGCATCATTTTTAGCCCGTGTAAATATTCTCAAAAAACTTTTATAATGTTTAAATGATAGGGAGCATAACCCTTTAATCATAAATACGAGGTGTAAATAACAGGTGTTATAAGTGTAAATATTTCTAGTGTATATTTTATCATAATTTTAGTGAAAAATTAGCATTTGTATAACTGTCAAACGCTTAATTATAGCAAAAGAGAAAGAAAAAGACATCTGAGTAGCGTTGTGTTAATTGGTTGGCAAGTTCAACCGTCGCTCTACCATACAACGTGCGCCAAATAACATTTCGGTTCTACGAAAGGTATCTGACGGTTAAACATAGAATAAGGAAAGATTGTTTATAGCACGTATTAAAATGGGATCAAGATATCAGGAGTTAAGTATTCCTTTGACTTAGAAAGAAAGCTGTGCAATAAAAAAAGATTAATGGATTGTAATATTTATAGGAGTAGGATGAACATATTTTGTATACTATTTAGAGTGGATGATTTCATCAAAAAAAGCTAAAACTTGCATTTGAGTAACAGAGAAGGATTATTGGATTTCATATATAGAAAGGAGACAGGCGATAGTTTTAAGATTGTTTAGAGAGGGTAAATGTTACAACCGAACGTGCAAATATGGTGTAAAAAAGATAGAGGATGTAAAACACTTAGTAGACTGGGATAGAGATAACTCGTGGTAGAAATAAGATATAGAGTGGGTACGAAGTAGAAAAGAGAAAATTTTTGTTTGTAGGGTAGAGTGAGACGACTTTAATACGTGTATTATGATGGGTGTGTGATAACCAAGGAACTTATTTTAGTAGGAGCTAGGATTGGGCAAAATACAGATCTGTTGCAAAGCTAAAGTGTATTTTCGTGGTTAATTGTTGTCTCTAGTGTTCAAAATTTTGAGATTTCGATGGCAGTTGATATTAGGGTAGTATTTTTCAGATACTAGCAGAGCAGCCGTGGTAAACTTCTCTGATGAATTTAGCGTTTTTAGGTATAAGCAGCAAAAAACGTCTAGTTAGCTTTAGTAATCAGACTTCAGCGACACAGGTAAACACTGTAGCAAAAGAGGGGCTCAATCCAATTAAACTTCAGAGCAAAGATGTCGGCCCAACGGTGGTGCAAGTTGCCAGGTAAACCACAGAGCAAAATGGTCCCCAACGTGGTGTTCCAAACAATCTATAGAGCTCGCAACACTATATATGTATATATATATATATATATATATATATATATATATATATATATATATATATATATATTATAGTCGATTAAAAGATCAAAAATAAATATAAAAGAAACAATTTCAAAACACCCTGTATAAAGGAACAACCAGAAATTACGTGCGAAATTTATATTAGTTAATTCATTTTTAAGTATCAGGTATTAACGAAATTTTATAAATAATTAATGAAATTTAAGTAGAAGCCAATGCCATTAATTTATTAGTTAATTTGAATTTAATTGAACGATTATTGATGAATAATTTGCATAAAAGCGTGTAAAAACCCAATGATACCAAGATGAAACGCGTTGCTATCTGACAAATATATCAGTGGGGTAGAAATACGCCGAACTCTAAATCGTGGAAATGTATTTAAAACGTTCGTGTAAAATTAAACACCTGCGTATTTTCTAAATGTCAAGTTCTGTTTAATTTGTAGATAACAAACAAATTATTCTAAGGAGTGCTCAAACGGTTGGATGTTTTAGCATGAAATGCTAATGAGAAAGTCCACGTGTAGTAGACAGCACACAAACAAGTATATTGATTTTCTACCACTCAAAGCAATGTTAGAAGGAGACGTAGGAAACGTATATGCATGAGACCACAATAGTATAAGAGGGATTTAAGAAACGTCATTAGGTCTACGATTGGACGATATGTTAGTTTGACTTGATATAAACACGAGGATAGAGTAGCGTAATTTTCTTAAAATATTATAACGAGGACGGAAATTCGCGGATTTGAAAATGGGGTTGAGTGCAAAATTGTGAGAATGTGTTGTTGTGAGCAGGGGATTTTGGATAAATGTGGCCAGGAGAGGTTACATTGGAAAGATATAAATAGTTTAGGAGAATATTATTATGCCTTTATTATTTCGATCGTCCCAAAAGCACGTATGAAAGTTAACACGAGTTGTAAGTATTATAAAATCATTTAAATTGTATTGCATAGTGGTAGCTTCTTAAATTAAAAACGCGGTTAGTGTGCCGAGATTAAAATTTTATTGAGGTATCACCTATAATTTTTTTATCAACTCGTGTCGGGACATTAAGTAACGTAGATTACTGTGAAAGAAGTATAATTGAAATGAAATTTGGAATTTGGTAACACCGAGAAGGCGGCGTTGGTGGATTAACTTGGATGGAGTTCGTCTAGTAATAGCGAGAAACGACCTGCAGACCAGATAGAAAAATACATGGCATCATCTACAAGAGCGGAGATCTTCTAGGAAATTCCAGGTAACGATTTAAAATTGTGATTCCTATAAACTGTAAGTATTGGGGTGGCGTTTGAGAGTGTTTTTCAAGGTAGTGTGAATTATTTACGTTTTGAACAGAATATGTGTAAATAACTTTATTACGGTATTCAACTAGAAATTTGAAGGTGTCTATAAAGCTTTTAAACGTTCCATCAGAACGTGAAAATTTCTGTGAAGAGTACGTGGCTTTGTTTTTTTATTTTAAGAGTATGCAAAGTAGAAGGGCATACATTATGCAAAATTAGTTGGGTTATTATGAGCTCACCATACCCCATAGTTTACTTAGATTATTAAAATAAATAATTAAATTATAAAGAAGGAATTTTAGAGAAGGTATTATTCAAGGTCCATTTTATGTGTTTGTGGATTTTAAAATTAAATACAGGACATTACAAAATAAGAGTTACTGAAGTGTAACGTGAACAATAAAATATGGATTGAATTGCATTTGTAAATAGGAATAAATAAAAGATTGTATGTTTGTTGTATTTTGTGGTTTTATTGGGAGTGTGCGTGAATGATAGAATATGAGTGTGAATATAGATATCCCAAAAGGAGGTCCGAATGAGCTAGCCGGAAGCAGTTGAAGAAGGCCATTCAACCGAGGAAGAGAGGAAAACGGGTAAGAAATATTTTTTTGTATTATTTAATTTTTGAATTTTCGAGTTTTGAAAATTTTATAAAATTTTCGAAAATATTTTTGGTTGGTAAGGATCTTACCCGACTTCCACGACAATATATATATATATATATATATATATATATATAGTATATATATTTATATTATATACGTTATTCCCTTAGGAAATGACGTCAATATGCTAGAAAAAGCTATAGTTAACGGCAAAATACACAGAATGCTTGTTTTGTACGTGCAATAGGACGTCAAGTGTGTTTGCAGCCAATTTATTTTATTTAATAGGCTGTTTATTGTGTAACATACTGTTTTAATACGCTCTAATAGTTCTAGTATTCCTAAAAATAGTTAGTTTCTAGTTTAATTTTAGCATGCTAATTATTAGAATGAAGGTCTGCAATTGTAGCGGCTGCAGGATCACCCAAGTAGCTTCCCAGCGAAGTTCCCAGAAAGATCTAATCCAAGAGTTAATCAATTTTTCTAAAGGCACTTACTTTAAGGGCACTAAACATGTCAGATTAGTTGATATCTATGATTAGATGTCAATCATGCTTTAGGATCCTATTTATGTCAGGGTGGTCTGAAGCAATTTTTCAATTAACTGAGCACTCAACTAAAATTAATTCTGAGAGCTACGTGTGTGGTTATCTTAGGCATTGGCAGTTTTAATTAATCTTAAAGATTTACGACCGGCGTATCCTAAGCCGAGTAAGAGCGCCAAGAAAGGGGTTATTTTTCAATTAACTTAAATGTATATAAGGATGCCAGCCGGTGGGAATCGGGGTTGTTTATTTCCAGACGCGTTAGAGGTTAAAGGGTTGTTATTTGCCAGATTGAGTGAAGTATTTTATTTCTCTGAAGTCCAGTGCGTGCCGTTATGTTTTAAGTTAATTATTTCTCTGAGTAAGTAATTAGTATATGTGTTATTACCATGAACTCAATGCTGTGTTATGCAGCATAAGTCAGTTATTTGTTTAAAAACAGTATTTGTCGACTTCCATAAAATATAACTCCGGGTGAATGCCCAGTTCAAGTAAATTGATCCGTTTTATTATTGCTTTGGAGACCGCATCGTTTTAGAAGGGTCTTCTATTATATTGTGTTTCGACGGTGTCAGAGGCCGTTAATCACTAATCCACGAGACTACCTGAGAATGCAAAGCTCAGGTCCGAAGTCAAGTTACGGTACTATTTGACCCTTGAGAAGGTCGTATTTTTCATGGTGTAGATGACCCCGTGGTTAAAAAAGGGTTTTCGCACTACGCAACTTAGTTAGGCTAGGGTAGCATTAATAAATTTTTGTTATTGGGATGTGTACACCTAGAACTGTATCTATTCAAAAATATGTTTGTTAGTTAAGTTTAGTTAAGTTGTGCTTGTGCTAGACGGAGACTATAAGTGACTTATTTTCTATCGCCCACGAACAAAGTGCGACGAGAGCTATTACCGCGAATGGTCCATGGGCCGTTTAATTCCCATGGTGACGCCCTATTGTACATAAGGTTATTTACTTTATATTTTGTTGTGCATATGTAATTAGTTGAAGTTTTAGTTAGTAGCTCATTCAATAAAACAATCGAATTTTCGTCTCAGTGTGTTTGTTTAATGAACCCCACCTTTCACCGACTGCTGCAGCTTGCGAGGAAACATCCCGAAACGTGAGGGTACGATAGTGTTAGAGGTCCTGTTATTTATTATTTATTGTTAATAGGATACCCTCACGCGGTAGGTAAATATTAAAATTACAATTGTTTTATTGTTTATAGGATTTTCGAAGCCGCTGGCTATCACAAGGTACACAGTAACATTAATTAATTTGCTATTTGAAAAGTGTCTTGAAGTTTAACTGTCATAAATGAGTCTTTGTCGTTTCAATGGCTATTTTTTACATAAAATATTAATTGGAAACTAAAATATAATTGGACTCATATATTTATTTAACCCAAACGTAATCTACATATGAAGGTTTCTCTTAAATGTTCGAGGTAAAAAGGAAAAAAAATTATTGTAATTTTAATACATTCCACTTTAGAAATGTAGATGCGAATAAATCAATCATAGAAGTACCTTTTCCATTTAAAAACAGTATGCTAAAATTTCTTTATTAACTATTCTATAGCATTTCCTGGTTTTAAAATCGTTGACAAGTGATTTCTCATTTTTGGAAGAATAAAGAGGCCATCAGAGTTTCAAGCCAAATTTCTAGTTTGTAAAGAAAGCAAGCATCGTTGAACCTTTGATGGCGTTTTTTCATCTTGGTATACCCAAGAAGCGGATAGTTGTGTTTCAGATTTATATGTCTCGAATTGTCATCTCCAATAACAATGTCATACACTAAATTAGATATCCCTGAATTTAATGGTTCTTGATACTGTTTAATACAACTTTCTGTTTGAACGTTAGATGAATTGTGAGCAATCGAACGTGAACATAGTTTCTTACCATTTAGATCATATAAAAATTGATTGATTTAGTTTACGTCGTAGTGTGACGCAGCCGTCTAATGCTACGCGGCAATTTATCTTTAGCATTTGTTGAACAGAATCAAGTTTTCAGCTGCATTCGGTGATGTTAGTTTGACCTTAATGAAAAGCGTTTCGTTATTAATCCTACTACCAAAATTCAAGTTCTTAGTATCTAAAATACAGTACCTCTTTATGGTGTCTCACAATCAAAAGCAGTTTCTAAATATACGGTTCGCCCTTTTCACTTTTACTACAGTCAAAAATAAAATAAAATCTGTTCGAAAACATTCATAACTTAACTCCATTTCCGAAAACCTTAACCTTAAGGTTATGCTTTAACTAAATTATTTATTTAGCAGATAGAACATGTTCTTTCGGGCACAAAATTGTTCTGATAATTTTCAATCTTTCGTGGATTCCGATAGTGATTTTATTGATTCCTTATCATATGAATATGTACAATAAACAGATAGTTATTCTGATAATGAGGCAAGTCATGAAGCAGCTGGCAACAGATTAATTGAAAATGAATTATCATTATATAATATTCAAAATTTAATGAAGCTAAGCATTAAACGAAAAATCCATAGGTTTGCATTACACATTATACTGCCAAATTGAATTCAATTTTTATGTTGTAGATTCTTTTCCTACGAAAAGGAAAAGGGGCGTACTGAAGTTGTCAATGAGTGGGAAAAAATATAAAAATGGGAGATAAAAAATCTCTATGCTAACTGCTCCATGTTTTGAAAAACAAAAACACGTGTGCACTACAGAAGTTGAGGAATATCAAAAATCAACTATTTATGCTGAATAACCCTATCTTTTCTCTTATGACAAACAAATAACGTTATTCAAAATTTATAGAAGCGAACTACAAGAAATATAGAAAACTCAAGAAAAACAACATTAATCACTCTGTCAGTGTAAATGGTGAAAAAAAAAGAAGTTGGGTTGCAATTTCTTTATGGCTACACTCTATATTACAGGCGTATTTATAAGAAGTTTTTAAAAAAATCTGCTAGTGGGGTCCCAATAAAAGATCAGTGAGGTAAACATATTCCTCACAATGAATTGGATAAAGACAGTGAATGATTTTATTAGAAAACATGTTAATTCTTTTCCGTCTATGGAATCGCAATATTGCAGGCAATCCACAACTAATAGTATATTGTACAACGAGCATGGCATGATGCCCTTTTCTTACGAGTATGATAAATTGCAGCACTCGCTTTCAGCTCGTGCTGCAAATCATACGAGTGAGAAATGGGCATTCCATGCGTGTTGTACACTATACTTTTTCTACGACTGTAGTACGTACTTTTTGAATGTGATACCTCTTTTGTTAATATTATAAAATACATGGTAAGTATAGGAGTATACATTTTATTAATATCATAAGTTTATTATCGTTTGTGAATATACATAAATTGAAAGAAAAGTACAAATTTATCATAATAAAAGTAAATAAATTGATTTAAGTTTAGTTTTTCATCAGATTCATTATTATTAACAATATTAAAGATTACATTGCAATTATTAAACGTCATTGTAGAAGGTGTTTTCTCAAAAACTAAATTTTCTTGACGTTGGAAATTCTTGTCTTTGGACGTTGATAGAACATTTGATGTGCTATCAATTGAATTTTGTATTATGTTGCCTACATTCAACTTATTTCTTAAAGAATCGGCTATATAGTTTTCGGCGACTGATGTTGATTTCCAGCCACCGTGCCTTTTTAAAGATGTTATATCTTCTCCAGCATCTACAAGAATAGTGGCGGAAGATCTCCGGAAGCAATGACCAGTATATAATTCCGGATTGGGTAGTTTTAAATACGTTGCAATTTGCTTTCCCATAGCACTAAATTTATTGATACCCACTTTCTGTGTGGTGCATTTTCCTTTCTGATAATTTAAGAAAAAACTAAGATCGCAAACATTTGATGGACGTAGAGTCCAGTATTTTTTTGTGATTTCATAAAAATTACTCGTTATCGTAAAGCTGCGTATAATTTTTGTTTTCGTGTCGGGAACTGTAACTAATATCGCAGAATCCAATTCCATGAAATGAGTAATCTTTATCTGATGTAATTCCTGTCTGCGGCAAGCACCCATAATTTCCATAATTAATGCAGTAACAATATAAAAATAGCTATAAACACGCAATATTCTCCTAAGTTAATATTACATACTTTTGTCAGAAGAAACTGTTGATCCGGAGCCTCAGTAATAAATTTATTTATTTCCACTGTTTTAAAAATTTTTGAATTTTTCGATTTATAACCGCTTGACTTCCGTTTGAGAAACGCTCTTAATTTTCCATACTTTGATATATCTACATTATGATGGATGGTAAGACTTGTTCTCAACATAGAATAATGCGTCCACAATGTCGAAGATTTATACTTATTAGATAATTCATTAAAGTACGCAATTAAAACATTTTCAGAATAAGATGTTGTCTTTTGATCTCTTCGCCAATCCATAAACGATTTATAAGCAGTCTCATATTTTTTTTTTGGAAATTTCCGGTAATAAATTTAATGTAGTTGCATTTGCAGCTTCCACAATATTTGGAGGCGTCGGTTCTAGTTCGCTTTCACTATCACTAGCCATTTTTTAAAGACTGCAAATACTTTAAGATTTTAAACGCTTTTACAGTATGAAATTATTTATTTGACATTTGTTGGTTTATTATTTGTTTCATAGCCCACCTTTGAAAACTCGGCCGTCATTGGAAATAAGATGCAAGTGCAGGGCTACTTGATTAATAGAAATATAAGCGCAACCGTGCAAATTGAACATTCCCGCACTGGTTGCTTAGCAACTTGCCCAGCAACGAGTGAGGAAATAAAAACCTGTATAGAATGTAGTAAATTTCTATATCAAAAACACACCTAAAATAGGCTCGTTTCAAAACAGTCGTAGAAAAAAAATATTTAGATTCTACACTGAATGTAACAACCATGTATAAGCTGTATGAAGAAATATGATTAAAATAAAATGTTGACATTTTAGGTTATAAGTTACTTGGACTTTTAGATTCTGGTGCTAGCAGAACTATTTTAGGATCGAAAGGTTGGGATTTATTACGTTCGTTGAAGTTACCGTTAACGAAAAGTTGTCGTCCCGATTGTACTGTAGCGAATGGTCAGAAAGTTAATAGTTTAGGAACAATCACCTTGCCGATTTCTTTGAAAGATCGCACCGTTACGGTGGAAGTGTTAGTTATGCCTGAAATTAAACATACATTAATTTTAGGAATTGATTTTTGGTCATCTATTGGTATAGTCCCCGATATTATGAAAGGTCAATGGCAGTTTACTAATCCTGAAATTTCGCCTTTTGAGGATAATTTAAATGATTCCATTTTAAAGTCATCACATGATCTAACTTCCGAACAACGTTTAGGTTGGAGCAATTGGTTGATGGACACTTTGCCAAATATCCTGGTGAACCTTTAGGTTGCACGAATTTAGTAGAACACGAGATAAAGACCTCCTCGAAACCAATTAAGCAAAGATATTATCCGGTGTCGCCGGTTATACAAAAGCATATCGATGAAGAGTTAGAAAAGATGTTGAAGTTAGGTGTTGTAGAACGTTCAAACAGAGCTTGGTCAAGTCCGATTTTGTTGGTGAAGAGACGTGACAGCACATTTCGATTTTGTGTCGATTTTCGTTAAGTCAATAAGGTTACAGAAAAAGATGCATATCCGCTGCCGTATGTTTCGTCCATCGTAGATCGCTTTCGTAATGCAAAGTATATTACTTCGTTAGATATTAAGTCCGCGTATTGGCAGGTCCCTGTTGCTAAGGAATCTTGTCAAAATACCGCTTTTACGGTACCGAATCGTGGTTTATTTGAATTTTGTCGTTTACCATTTGGGTTGCACAATGCTCCGGCTACGTGGCAACGTTTGGTAGACACTGTGTTAGGTCCCGAGTTGGAACCTTACGTTTTCGTTTATTTGGACGATATAGTTGTGTGTACACCCGATTTTGAGAAGCATCGAAATTCTTCAAGAAATATTTGCGCGTTTAAGAATTGCTGGCTTAACGTTAGGTCGAGAAAAGTGTCAGTTTTGTAAGCCAGAACTAAAGTATCTTGGATATGTGGTTAATAATAAAGAATTACTCTCCGACCCCCATAAAGTTATCGTTATTTTGAATATACCACCGCAGAAGTCTTAGTGAAGTTAAGAGAATTGTAGGTACGGCCTCGTGGTATAGGCGTTTTATTCCGAATTTTTCTTCAATTGTCGCTTCGTTAACTGCCTTGTTAAGAAAAAGTTGTGAATTTAGTTGGTCCGGAATTTGTGAAGTTGCGTTTAATACATTCAAAAATCATTTGATTTTCGCACCTATAGTTAGATGTCCAGATTTTGACTCACCGTTTTGTGTGCAAACAGATGCATCCGGTTATGGCTTAGACGCTGTCCTAACCCAGACCAAAGATGATCAGGATTACGTTGTTGTTACACTAAAGCAGAAAGAAATTTTTCCGTTACCGAGCGTGAGTGTTTAGTCGTAATTTGGGCTATTGAGAGGCTACGTCCGTATCTTGAAAGCACTAGGTTCACCGTTATTACGGATCACCACTCCCTAGTGTGGTTGAGCAATTTGAAAGAGCCATCAGGTAGATTGGCCCGATGGGCTATTAGGCTACAACAACACGATTTTGAAATCTTACATAGGAAGGGTAAAGTTCATCATGTACCCTATGCGTTGTCTCGTTCTGTGCCCGAAGTTAATGTGTCAATGCTGAAGAGGCAAATTGTGAAGAGGTAGAGCCTCCTGTAAACTCGAGAGTTGATCGCTGGTTTAATCGTATGTTTAAACTGGTGCAGACTAAACCGATTAGCTATAATTGTTGGAATATTGTGGGCGATATTCTGTATAAGCGTATTATTGAATATTCAACTCAAGCTTGCACAGTGTTATACCTACTTGTATAAAGTGATTCGTATAACTTGTGAACTATTTAATAAACATGAACATCAAAAATATAACAATAACTTTTATAGAACGAGAACATATAACGCGGGTTTTAACTTGAATTATTTATATCCTACTTGAAGTCTCTATTCTTTGTAACATGTCATTACTAAAAAAAAAAACAAAAACAATTGTAACGTATTTTTTTTCCTAGTTACATTTAGTTCAGTAAAATAAAAATAAAACAGCTGTATTTTAAAGCATTTAATTTGTGAATTATCAACAACCAATAAAAATTAATATATAATATTAGTAATAACATATAGATTCTAGTATATCTATACTCTGAAGTTTGTTGCCAAGCGCTGTCAAGTTGTTAGTCGTCACTTTATTCCCAACGTCCGAGAGTGCAACACGCTTTTGTAGACGTGATAAAGTCAAAATGGCCCGGTCGAAACACGAGGCTTCTAATAAAGTTAGGAAGAAGATTAATTGAGAATATGGAACCCCTTTGGACGTCATTTGAGACAGTTAGTATATATTAATACAATAAATTATTCTAATATTTTTCATATAGTGCAATATCTTGAGGACATATCTTCAACAACAATTTTCGATAATGAACTAAAACAAATTTTCGTAGCAGTAATTTAAAGCAAAGATTTATGGTTTCGTTCTATTCAATTTAAACGCAGTAAAGTAAACGTTCATTCTACATGGGATCTCGATATTTCAATATTTCAAACCGATGACTAATAGCACATAGTTATTACGCTGGAAATGTTCAACAGCTGTCGTCAAGGCTAGCACCTGCTGTACATTTGGATGCACGTGAGTGTTTATAACCTTTCACAACTTTGAAATTATAGTAAATTATTACGAATTATCCAACATTATTTATTTGAGTAACGAAAATATAAAGTAGTTTTTTTAAGAAGTTAGTAACATTAACGTATAAGTATCTTGCTTGTCAGTTTGTTTGCACACGCATTTAAACAATGTATTTTAAGAAATTTAGGATGACAACTTATGTCAGACAAAAAATGTTATAGATTCTGTTTTCTAATCTAGACGCCATATGCTGTCTTGATTAATTTTACATTATGTTTAAAGACTTTCAGGTCATGTAAAAGCATTTTCATTGGTATAGGAAATTCGGGTGTTTTTAGTAGATTACAACTAAATTAGAATATTTGCATTTTATAATCTCTGCTCTTTGATAATCAATTTTTGTTGTAATAATCAAGGAAGTACTTCTATGATTAAAGTAAAGTTATGTGTTATGAACAATTAATAAATTACATGTTTATCTAATTAAATCTTATAGAAATGGTCTACTTATAGATCTTAATTTTGAATGTTAAATTTCACTAGAATTATTATTAAAAAATATGACAATGATACAACCTTAAATATTGCAGTCACCTGTATATAATCAGACATTTATTCAAATAGAATTCCTTTTGTTTTTGAAAGACGTTTTATTATTCAACATTTAATAAAAAAAAAGAAAATAGTGCAAGTCCTCCTTAAGTAAAAAGAGTGTGTAATGAAAATGAATTCCCTTAGTATATTTTAGATGCCTAAATTATATTATTCTATTTTTGGCTAATGCTTTTGAGAACACAAATGGTGTCCATGTTGTGCTTTTGTTTGTTCACAGGCAAAGCTGAGACATCTGTATAACATCTGGTGGTTGAGGTCTTGGTAAGTGTGTACGAAAGAGTGAAATTCAAGTTTTATGGCTATGTTAGTGGTGTTAAGATAAGGTTTCCGCATTCCCCTTATACAAGCACAGTTAAATTTTGTTGAATATTGTATTAAAAAATACGGTGGCGCTCATTAAAGGTATTTTTGGTCTATTATTCACCCATGACCCAAGCTCATGATCTACCCAGAGCTAACACTCGACTAGCCGTTTATATCTTAAGAGTTTTCTTTGTCTCAAGCCATTTTCCATCCGACATTACCTTGGGCTTAAAAGAAAAAGAAGAAATTCTCGACCTGGTGATATCAGATTAAGGTTTAGAAAATTGGGAAGTTTGATTTATAGCCGATAGTCACGAGGATAAAGAAATATAAAATATACAAAAATGTAAATATATTACACAATATCAAAACGGAGATCTATATTTTTTTTTACTTGAAGGCGCAGGCGTTTAGATTTTGATTTCCAACACGTATAAAGGTTGATTATCCCGATGTTTCTGAAGAAGATGATAGTTGGAGAGAGGTTGTTCCGAAATACCGTCGTAAAGACCTTTTAGTGAAGTACCATGATGAACCGACTTTGGGTCCATCTAGGAATTCTTAAAACGTTTTTTCGTATTTCCCGTTTATATTATTGGCCAAAAATGAAGGCTGACGTTACCCGATATTTGAATCATTGTACGGTATGTTTAAAGCAAAAGCCTGAGCAAAAGAAACCTGCAGAGGTCTGATGTCCAGACACCCGATTGTTAATAAACCGTGGCAAATGATAGCTTGTGATATTGTAGGTCCGTTACCCCGTTCGTCTAGAGGATATTGTTACATTTTGTCAGTTACTGATTGTTTTACGAAATTTGCATTGTTTTTCCCGTTACGTTCCGCTACCGCTTCCGCTGTTGTCCAACGCTTGGAAAAAAATGTCATATTAGTATTTGGTGTTCCACAATATTTACTTACCGATAATGGTGTCCATTTCGTTCTAGAGAATTTCAAAAGTTAGCTTCTTCGTATAAAGTTCAAGTTATATATATATATATATATATATATATATATATATATATTACTCATATTTAGAGCAGGGTAGAAAATTAATGAATTACATCAAATAATATTGATCACCGTGTATAAGGAATTTTATTAGATAATTCGCTTTATTAAAAAACCGTGGAGAATAAAAATTCATTTGTTTCATTGGAGATGGGAGATTTAGATTATTTACAAGACGCTTTATATAAAAAGAAGCAGTATTAAAAATGCTCAACGTGTAATTTAATTATTCTGAGTAAAGAAACAAATGGAAATTACGTGCAAAATTTATATTAATTGATTCAAGTTTGGGGTAACGGGTATTAAACAAAGTGTACACATAATAATTAATATTTAATTTGTATTCGCTAAAAATGAAAGGGTAGAAGTCAATTTTAGTTGGAGTTAATTGAACCATTATTAATAATAAGCATAAAAGCCTGTGAAAATCCAAGATTAAAATACCATGAAATAAAGCTCTGAGAATTAATAGTATGTTTGAACACCTGCGTATTTTTAAAAGGCTCATTATGCGTAAATTTGGCAGATAACAAATGGTTACAGAGAATCTTGGAGAAACCGTAGCTTAATAGTTACGGGAAATGCTAATAAGTTGGGTTATTTCACAGTCCACATGGACTGAAATAATCGATAATAAAGAATATCAAGTTGCACCAATAAGAACAGGGTAGATAGAGACAGTAATATGCGCAAGACCGAGACACATATAGTAAAAGGCGTGTGTGGAGCAACGTCACTGGGTTGCGATTGGTTGAAAGTAAAAGGCAAACTTGAGAGGTAAAAATAACATTTCTGTATAAAAATTAATTAGTTATTTCCAGACGTTGCGAGCCGTGACGAAATTTCTGAGATTTAACTGGTGCGAGTGCAAATTTAATAAGAACCGACGCACAGGCGGGCGAGATGGGAAAATAATACACGAAATTCTAGAAACTGGCCGTTTTGAGGACAAAACCGACAGACGGGCTAACCACTATATATACCCAGGTGGATATGAGCTTCTCTTTCTTAGATTTTGATTATTTGATGCTTTAAAAGCTCTCTTAGATTTGATTATTCGATGTTTTAAAAAGCTCGCGTAGATTTTGATGATTCAATATTTTAAACAGTTTGCTCGTATATTTTAGTGATTATTAAATACTTCAAAAACAGTTTGCTCTTTACGTGCTACGATACAAGGTAATAAAATCTAGTAATATTTGCGAGTTTTACTGTACCAATTATTCAAATTTGTAACGAGCAATGAATAAACACAAGTAGACAGTTTTGGCGTATAGCGCGAAAGAAGTATCAATTTCTTTGCTATTTTTCGGGGGTGTTAATAATCAAATGTTATTCGTAATCGTGATTGGATCCACAACACAAGATTTGGATATACTTAAATGAGTTCCTGAGAAGCTCTGAACAATTTTAGATGAGTGGTGGTGTAGAAAATTTGATAAGCGTTCAGAATTAGAAGCCGTAAACATAACCCAGTTGGAATGGTGAAATTAACAAGGACGATGTACATTGAAGCCACTCGTGCTGTAAGCTTCAGGTAACTTATGCTTTGTTGTTCCATTTTTGATGTTTTGGTGTGTGTTGAATAACTTTATAATTGGTTTACTTAAAATGGACAATAGTGAATTTGTACTAACAACAAAATTTTAATTTTAAGGTGAAATTTTCTTGTTTAGGTAGAAAGGAGTATTTAGTATTTTTGTTCTTAATTATGATGAAAATTTGGGTTGTCTTTGAGCTCAATTAGACGAACCTGGTTAATTAACGTAAAGGGGTGGAAGATGCTCCCTTTTATTCAGACTCAGGTCTACTAATATTGTTAAATTAATAAGTAGGCATCCTACAAGGACTTTAATTCTGTATGCAAATTTAAAATGATGACAAATTTGATTTTGAAATTTTATGATACTGAGATTTATGCTGAAATTTAATTTTGAAATTTTAATGTATTATAAATATTGATGTAAATAGAGTTAACGTTGATGTTTGTGGTAGGAATGTATTTGTTTTTTTTTATGAATGAGGATGAAAGTTTTAATTAGGTGAGCAGCCGAGGCGGAAAGAGACAAGAGGCGAATAACAGAAGAAAGTCAACGGACCAGTTAATTCAAGAGGTTTCACAGCATTCTTGACGCCCAATCTGTGGGGCTCGATTGTTTTTTTTTTGAAAGGGCCAGTTCCTGCAGATATGAGAGGATTCACAGCATATATATATATATATATATATATATATATATATATATATATATATATATATATATATATAATATTTCGCTAATTTTGTTCGTGAGATGAAGCTTGAAGGTAATCATGATTTACCTGATATATATATATATATATATATATATATATATTATATATATATAATGCTCATTATCATGCCCAAGCTAACCCCATTGAAAGAGTACATAGAGTTTTGAAAACTATGCTGGCGTCCTATGTAAAAGACCATCACAAGAATTGGGATCGTTATCTTCCTAAAGTAGCTTGCGCTGCGCGCCCGCTATTCATGAGGTTATCGGCATGTCGCCGTATTTCGCTAATTTTGTTCGTGAGATGAAGCTTGAAGGTAATCCCGATTTACCTGATAACACCCACGTCTTACATGATGTTAATTTTTCTGATAGAAGTAATCTTGTATCGCGTACCGCTGCTGTGCAGAAAATCTACGATGATGTTGCTAAACAACTTACTGTCCTGCATACTTTGAAGTTGGAGATACCGTATGGAGAAGAAATTACGTTTTGTTTGATGCCTCGAAGCATTTTACTGCCAAGTTGGCACCGAAATTTATTGGTCCCTTTATTATTCGTAAAAAGATTTCTTATTCGACTTATGAACTTTCTGATTCGAGTGGCATGTCAAAAGGTGTATGGCACGTCAAGGATCTTAAACACCATCCCGATTAGTGTCTTGGTTTTATGTTTTCTTTTATTTAGTTAGGTTTAAGTTTTCTTTAGTTTTAAGGTTTTGTTTTCGTAAGCCGAAAATGGTATTTTCGTCTTCACGTGGGGGAGGTGTAACGTTCCGTTCATTTTTATAGTAGCCCGTCATTATACAATATATACAAGGTCCCTGCATCCCCCTGAACTATTTTCTGTATTTAAAATAATATATTAACGCCCGAATTCAATAGAGAGATGTATTTTCCCACCCCACTCCTTAATTCTAACGCACCTGTTGATTCCGGCAGAAATAGGGGATTCGCGATGTAACCTCGGCGAAGTTAAGTTGAAAGAGCGGTACAATTGTCACCGCTTAATTTAACGCTTTTGTAGGGGAATTAACAAAATATCAAATTTTTACTTGAGTTTCTGTATTTACAAAGTTCACAAATATAGTCCAGCAGACTATAAATAATTTAATTGTTTGTTATCTTAGTAGAAAATTGCAATGATAAGTACCGAGTTTTCTTTCAAGGAACTAATCGTGGTTTCGTTCGGGTGTGAAATAATTATTTTGTTATCCATTTTATCATTCAATTTTGTTTGTCGATTATATGAGAGTATATTTGATACCAATCTATTTTGGGAATTTGCAGTTTGGATGATAAGGCGAGAGCCTAATTACGTATGCCATGTGCCGTAATTGTCCTCTTTGGTTGGAAATAACATAGAAGCATGCCTGTCACACCACCTTGAAATTGGAGTAGTTTCGAGGGTTAATTAATAATATTGGTAAAGTTCGACCAGCGACGAGATTCTCCCGTACACACCTGGCTTTATGATATCGCTGGCGGCGCCCACCCAATTTTGTCGTCATTACCGAATTTCAGTCTACCCGATTACGATTTAGGGCTGTTTGACACGTCCAATCTACGACTTTTACCTGACCCACCTCTTACCGGCTCGAGCTAAGTTGCTTGAGGACTTCGATCCTCTCCTTGGTGTCGTAGAGTGAAACAGGCCCGTAACAATCTGTTTACTAACACTACCGTACAGATAACCCGCCCGTTTCACGGAAATCTGCTTAACATAAGAAAGGGAAGAAACGTATGTATAACAGCACCACCAACAAATATCTACTCAACTATTATATCGGAGAGATACCGTGTAGCAATTTTATTTTCTACCTAAATATGTCCGTATAACTAATCCCTTTATTTAATAATAAATAATATAATGCATAATAATGCTATTCAATCCATTTAATTAAATATTACCTATTGCCCAATAAAGTACTAGCATTCAGTTCAAATTAAAAATTAATTTCCACGGTGACAAAATAAAAGCTTCTATTTAGTATCATTCCTAGAGCTCCATCTATTCGGAAATTACGAAGTAACGTTGTTACCGGGCAGCAACTCGCTTGACCCGACACTTCTAACACAGCTGTGGTGAAAGCAGGTCGTTTGTTCTTAGAAACAATGTTTCTTTGCTGTTTTTCGTGTTGGAAGCACGTGCGAATCAGGTTTAATAAGAGAATGTCATCTCCGAGAGGCATTTTGATATTCCATTTTGTTGGGAACATGCAACTTAAATTATAATGTAACTTATATTATAATGCAACTTAAAGTATAATGAAATATTTATAGTTGGAATTCATACTCCCTTTATGTTTGTTGTGGTTTGTTTAGCATTCTTCTTAAACTTCTTTGGGAATGAAACCACTCATAGTTTTTAAATTCTATTTTATTTACGTTTCGATCCATGACCTAGGATCGTTGTCAAAATAATAAAAACTTTAAGTTTGACGTTTATGACATAAATTGAAGGTTACTTTGATTTATTGATGTTTGAAATATTTGGTTTGAGTACATTAAGCAAAAATTTTTAAAGTGTAAAAGAATGATTGCCTTCAATTTGTGTTGCGACCTGGGATCGACTTTCCTATGGTAGCCAATACGCTTAACGTAAAATCAGCTGATTAATTTTGATTGGTGAATTTTATATAAATTCAATAATTTGGGAAACATTTTTTAACATGTTTCTATTTATACAATTGAGAGATTTCTGATTTTATTTCTTATTTTACCGAGATTCATTGAAGGGGGTTAAGCAACCTGTGGCTACCAAGATCCCCCAACATTTATAATTTGCCGAAATAATGGTTTTCTAGTTAATATGCTTATTGTTATGTAATTAGTAATTGTATGTATAAATAGAAATCATGTATGTAGGCTGTATTTCATGTTAATATCGCAAGGAAAACCCAGGAAAAAATTGCAATGCTACCTAGATATTGTGGGCATTTGATCTTCATTTGTTATTTCTTTTGTTATTTCTTTTAGTAATGGAATCCATTGTTTACTGAAAGTCACGGATTCGTTTGCAACGCAGTTATTTTTATGTAGGGTTATACAAGCAGCTTATTTGATTTAGAGTTTTTGGTGGTTTTCTTCTTTGTCGATTATTTTTGCATCTTCCCATTTTATTTTATGACTGGAGTCCCATGCATGTTGGCAAATCATGGATTTTTCAAATTTTCTTTTTTTTATATATGATTTATGTTCTCTTAATCGAACTTCAAATGGTCTGGAAGTTTCTCCTATATAAAACTTATTACATTCGCACGGTATTTTGTAGATACAGTTTTTTGAATTTTGTATTGCGTTTTTGGGTTTTGTTTTTGTTAATTGTGTTCTTAGTGTATTGTTGGTTCTAAATACTGTTTTAATTCTAAATTTGTTTCCTATTCTTTGAATTTTTTCGGAGAATCCTTTTATGTATGGTATTGAGAGCATTTTGTGGTGTGTATCGTTGTTTTTGTTTTCTTTTCTTTATTTTTAGGGTTTTATTCATTTCTTTCTCTATTATTCTTTTAGGATATTTGTTTTCTATTAGTGTACATCTGATTAGGTCTTTCTCTTTCTTTAAAATTTCTTCGTTTGATGATATTAATTTTGCTCTATCATACATGGTTTTGATAATTCCTCGTTTGACACATTGGGGTGGTTTGAATCGAAGTTTAAGTATCTGTTTGTGTGCGTTGGTTTTCTATATACCGATGTATTAATTGTTGTATCGTTTTGCTAACTAGAATATCTAAAAACGGAAGTTTTCCATGTTGTTCTAATTCATATGTGAATTTAATAGTTGGTTCTATTTCGTTAATTGACTGTATAAAGTTTTTAATTAATTCTATATTATGAGGCCAAATAGCATAAACATCATCAACGTATCTCCACCAGATCAATGGTTTCAATTCTTGTGTGAATATCACATCTTTTTCAAATTCCTCCATGAATATATTACTGAAGATTGGGGATAGTGGACTTTCCATTGCCATTCCGAAGTTTTGTTTGTAAAATTGATCATTTATTTGAAAATATGTGGTATTTACGCATAAACCAAGTAATTCCATAATCGATGATATACTTAGTTTTGTTCTTTCTTTAAGATTGTCATCTTTTCGAGTTTGTTTTATAATATTAAGCGTTTTGTTTATAGGGACATTTGTAAAGAGATTTACTACATCAAAGCTTACCATTGTGTGTGTATTTTCAATTTTTATGTTTGATAGTTTTTCTAAAAGTGTTGGTTGTTTTTAATGAAAGAATCCGTTTTGCCTGCTAATGGATTTATAATTTTAGTAGAAATTTTGCTAAATTATGGCATGGTGAATCTATTGAGCTTACGATAGGTCTTAGAGGAATGTCTTTTATGAATTTTGGTAGACCGTAAAAGTGGGGTGGTTTACTGTAATGTGGGACTAGTTTACTTTTTCTTTGTCTTCGAATTCATTTTAAATTTAAATAGAGTTTTGTATATTTTATTTTCAATTGATTTTGTTGGGTCCGTTTCTAAACTGGTGTAATTCTCAGTGTTCAATAGTTCGTTGACTTTTGTGTTGTAATCGTTTTTATTCATTATTACTGTTGCATTGCCTTTGTCAGCAGGTAGAATTATAATTATAATTATAATTATAATTCACACAAGAATTGAAACCATTGATCTGGTGGAGATACGTTGATGATGTTTATGCTATTTGGCCTCATAATATAGAATTAATTAAAAACTTTATACAGTCAATTAACGAAATAGAACCAACTATTAAATTCACATATGAATTAGAACAACATGGAAAACTTCCGTTTTTAGATATTCTAGTTAGCAAAAACGATACAACAATTAATACATCGGTATATAGAAAACCAACGCACACAAACAGATACTTAAACTTCGATTCAAACCACCCACAATGTGTCAAACGAGGAATTATCAAAACCATGTATGATAGAGCAAAATTAATATCATCAAACGAAGAAATTTTAAAGAAAGAGAAAGACCTAATCAGATGTACACTAATAGAAAACAAATATCCTAAAAGAATAATAGAGAAAGAAATGAATAAAAACCCTAAAAATAAAGAAAAAGAAAACAAAAACAACGATACACACCACAAAATGCTCTCAATACCATACATAAAAGGATTCTCCGAAAAAATTCAAAGAATAGGAAACAAATTTAGAATTAAAACAGTATTTAGAACCAACAATACACTAAGAACACAATTAACAAAAACAAAACCCAAAAACGCAATACAAAATTCAAAAAACTGTATCTACAAAATACCGTGCGAATGTAATAAGTTTTATATAGGAGAAACTTCCAGACCATTTGAAGTTCGAATAAAAGAACATAAATCATACATAAAAAATAGAAAATTTGAAAAATCTATGATTTGACAACATGCATGGGACTCCAGTCATAAAATAAAATGAGAGGACGCAAAAATTATCGACAAAGAAGAAAACCACCAAAAACGCAAAATCAAAGAAGCTGCTTATATAACCCTACATAAAAATAACTGCGTTGCAAACGAATCCGTGACTTTCAGTAAACAATGGATTCCATTACTAAAAGAAATAACAAAAGAAATAACAAATGAAGATCAAATGCCCACAATATCTAGGTAGCATTGCAATTTTTTCCTGGGTTTTCCTTGCGATATTAACATGAAATACAGCCTACATACATGATTTCTATTTATACATACAATTACTAATTACATAACAATAAGCATATTAACTAGAAAACCATTATTTCGGCAAATTATAAATGTTGGGGATCTTGGTAGCCACAGGTTGCTTAACCCCTTCAATGAATCTCGGTAAAATAAGAAATAAAATCAGAAATCTCTCAATTGTATAAATAGAAACATGTTAAAAAATGTTTCCCAAATTATTGAATTTATATAAAATTCACCAATCAAAATTAATCAGCTGATTTTACGTTAAGCGTATTGGCTACCATAGGAAAGTCGATCCCAGGTCGCAACACAAATTGAAGGCAATCATTCTTTTACACTTTAAAAATTTTTGCTTAATGTACTCAAACCAAATATTTCAAACATCAATAAATCAAAGTAACCTTCAATTTATGTCATAAACGTCAAACTTAAAGTTTTATTATTTTGACAACGATCCTAGGTCATGGATCGAAACGTAAATAAAATAGAATTTAAAAACTATGAGTGGTTTCATTCCCAAAGAAGTTTAAGAAATATGGAATTCAATTTAAATTACAAGCAACTTTAGTTCTATATAATATGAAATTTTATAAATGGTATTCAATCTAAATTACATAAAACAATTTTATTTATATATAACATGGAATTTTATATATAAAGTATTCAGTTTAATCACAAACAACATTTGATAATTCTCGTGGTTTGAATTACACCTGGAGCATCTTTAAATTAACACGCAGATTGGTTTCTACGCTTGGTTCATGTTGTGGTCCAGGCGGAATGTAATTACTCAAAATGGAGGCCGAGTAATGTGATTTTCAGTATGCAGTACAATTATTCGTTTAAATTGCAGGATTCCGTATTTCAATGCTGACGTAAGCTCCCAAGCAAGTATTTTGAGGCAAATCGGAGTTCTGGTATGTACAAAAAATTGTTTTCGTATGTTATTTGAACTATGGACGTAGTAACGAGATAAATTTTGTTTAATCAAGTTGTGTAAACTTCTAAATAGGTCAAGGACAGACCACGATTATATTTTTCAATGTTAAGCAATAGGAACCTG
The DNA here is from genome assembly GCA_036346225.1 of Platerodrilus igneus. Lineage (NCBI taxonomy): Eukaryota > Metazoa > Arthropoda > Insecta > Coleoptera > Lycidae > Platerodrilus > Platerodrilus igneus. Next base: position 5,127,447 of record JARFIW010000544.1, read on the forward strand.
TAACTTTTACTTACCTCATTCTTTTATTAATTCAATGAAACATCAGAAGATGTCATTACGTGTTATAGAAAGTGAATTCCTATAATTATGAGCACTTACAAATTAAATTTCTATATTTGATATTTCATGAATACTTATTTGAAATTATCCATTGTAAAATTAAGGTAGATCTACCCTAATTAACTTTTTGTTATAAATAAGCAACAATTAAGAAAGCAACTTTATGCTTTGTCAATTTGTTAAATAAAAACACATTTAATGTGATTGGTACTGATTTTATCCAGTGCCTTTGTAAATAATTTCTCACAAATTAAATTAATCATGATATAAAGAAAGAAAGATATTTTGTATAAAAGCACATAATTGAATATTAAGGAATAGATTTTTATTTTCGAACAAAAGACTATTCTTTTTATTGAGGATGAATAAAAGATGATTCCAATTGAATTTAAATATTTTTGAGTATGAATGCACAAACAGTGCTATTCTTTGTTTAATCTGTTCACAGGTGCTGCAGAGGATTACTAAGGTCAAGGTCGAGCCATAAGGAAAGAAACTTCAGAGATTATGTGGTCTTTAAAAATTTGTATAGCGGCTATAGGAGAAAGGTTTCCGCATTAGTCTTGTACAAGGGACTTGAGGCAGGTCTTCCCTGTATAGAAAAATACGGTGGCGCCTTATTCTTCATATTAGTGGTCGCAATTCCACCCCGACCCACAGCTCATGTTCCACCCAGAGCATATAGTTCGACTAGCCGCTTTGCCTTTGAGATTTCCTCAACTTTGAGCCATCTTCCATCCGAACTTGCCGTGGGCTCTTTTCAATTATAGGAAATTCTCGTTAAACAAAATCGTAAAATACAGAAGGCTATAACCGTTAGCTCAGTTGTCCGTCCTTATAAATCAACAGTGTTCGAAGCATGACCTCGTAATTATCCTAATAGTTACATAATACTAGTAGGTTATCCATAACATAATCTAGCAAAGCAATCGTTTAATACAAATTGAAACCTTCCTACTTTTTAGATAATACAAATAAATAATCCGTATCGTAAGTTAGGAAAGTAGTAGTTTTATAAAAATCGGTACTCTTTTAATTTTTGCCTTAAGCATGTTATTAAGGAAACGAGATGTGGAGTTTTCAGGGAAAGGACAGATAAGCATGATCCAGAGGATTATACGACAGTCGAAACCCACGTCTCGGACATAAGCATGATATTTCCAATATATGAAATCCGGAAATTGGAAGCTAAGAGTCGGGCTAAAGATATTAAACATTTCCATTAGCTAAGGAATATAAGTATTACTTACATACCAGTCACACAGAAAAGTAAAGGAAGTTTTTCATTACAAGGTAATTTTCATAATTGCTTGTTCGAAATTATGATACATGTTATAAATGAACACAGCAACCTTATACCATGTATGTAAAATGTCATTTTCACAATATAAAATCAGGTATTGAACTAACATATAATGAAACTCCCCTAAAATCAGGATTTTAGGAAAACTCATCGTTAGTAAATTGAAGTAGAATGCAAGCATAATTCAAGCAAACACGTGGCTTTGTCTAATTACTATTTAAACGAAGTCAAATAACTATAATAAATATTGAATATTAAAAGCATTATAGGAGTGTTCTATAATTTATAAATATTCCTAAACGTAAAAACGTAAAAACTGATAAAAACGGGATATTTAATTAGGAGAATACCGGAAAGTTCTACCGTAGGGAAACAAACGACGTGCCTTAGAGATAAATATATTGACCAACAACATGGAAAACAGAAACAATTGTTCGACGAATGCTAAGGGCATATCAGCATATAGGGAGATAAGGTAGCATTGGGTCTAGACGTAATACAAATTATTTAAATTTTGCATAATCACTAAGGGTTAAAAATTATATTCACGTTGATTTTCCCACAATTTAACCCATGAACATCAAATTTGGTACACAACATCGTGGTGCTGACAGTCAGATGTATTTGCGCATGAATCTGACACAAAATAGTTATCGGTGTTTGATATGCCATGGTGAAGCATAATAGGCAATGATTATTTATTGGCACAGTGCTTTTAGGCGAGTGGTTACTTGTTTTTCTGAAAGCTGAACATGTGGATTGAAGTCGTAGTAATTCTTTTACATTTCCAAATATAAAAAATCTACTTCGTAGTCAAACATTCTCAATCACAGAAGATAAAAGCGTTTAAAGGTAACCCCTTTAGTGCCCTATTTTCTAAATAGAAAAAACTTCTTGATGATGTGTTTATTTTCTTTAAAAAATATTTAGATCGTTAAGGGGAATATCCTGAAAAGCAAAAAGTCGTTTTTGTTATTCTAAATTTTTCTATGGTTTTTTATTTTGAAAGTTTAGCAGTAACCATCGTTAAGAGTTTTTAGAGTAGTAACATTGTCATTTTATTTGTTAATTTATGGTTATGAATACTTGACTTTATAGGCTTTAGAATTCGTTTCACTGATTTTACGTATATATGTGCCACGTTCGAATGTAGTCAGGTACCTTTCGATAAACGCCGGCATTATTCATTGTCTGTCCGTATTAACAATATGTAGCTCTTTTGAATTCTATCAGCATGGTGGCGCACCAGTAATTCTACTATAAATATTTGTAATAATTGCTATCGTTGTTTGCAATTAATTACGATATTGGAATTATTCCAACATTATTATAATCAAGGAAGCTTGACTAAGCTAATCAGCATGACGAGAAACTGTCATCTTCCAATCAACCATGGTACTCAATTATCTTGCAAATACATAAGGTCCTCCTCGTTAATTTTCACACAAGTGTATCGGATAATTAATAACACTAAAATGGCAGTTATTGAATTATTAGAATACTGATTTAGCAAAATCATTAGAATTACGTAATAAAAGTTATAAAAGTAAGCTTTGACTTTCTCAAAAAATTGTTTAAGATGTACTAATAAACAACGGGGCTCATTAAATCAGTTCGAGTTGATTATAACGGAAGATCACACCCCAGCGAACAGTGAAAATATTTTTTGTACTCGAACAACATTTAGGTGACTTTGACCAACTACTGTTGCTGTTCACCGTAGATTATAAAACTTTAGTGAAATGTACACGACGCGTCACCTGCAATTTAGAAGTAAGAGAAAACAAGTTTAGACGTTTGTGAGAGAGACTATGCTGGAGAATAAGTTCTCATAGCGAAGACTGCTCTGTCGACAAAGCTCTTTTTTATTTAAGCAAGCACTGGCCAGTATAGGGCTCCTAAACATAGATTTAGTAAACCACATATGCTACACTCCTTGAATATCAGAACAAACGCTGATGCTATACCATTATCAGTTCTAACAACAAAAAGTTCAGATAACACTCGACTGGTTCCAAAACGTTCGCTAGCATATAAAAATTCGTTTGAAAGCTTGCAAGTAAGTGCTCTATATTTCTCAAAAGCTGCTTTGCTAGTTCCACGTTTTATTAAGTTTTGAAACAAACAATCGTGAGAAAAATATTTATATCTACTTTTGCTTATATTACAAAAGTTTGAAAAGCAACTTTGTTGTTCCGTCAGCACAGTTGCTAGACGACGGTTTTTCAGAATAAAAAGGCAATAAATATTGAATGCTGTTATAAAAAATGCCAGTCCTAAGATTTGTTAAAGTCACTGCAGAGTAATTTTAATTGCATTATTTACACAACAAGCAGCCCAGTAGCTAAAATTTCTAGAGCAAGGCATAGGTCTGCTATAGAACACCATTTCCCTTTCGATTTGATAAATATTTTCCAGTTTTAGCATTACACTTTGTTTACCAGTAAACACAGTTTTGAAATAAGACTTTGAGCAATTGATAGTATGTCTTCAAGAGAACTCTACAGCTTAAATTTAAGGGTTCCTTTCAATAGACGCTTTGCAAGGATTGAGGTCCTCCATCATCCTTCCACCTCCCACCAAACCACTCCCACCTTCTCCGCTTCCCGTCTCTTACATTTCACACCATCCACTTCCATCTCTCGTCTTATCCACTTCCCGCCTCCTCCATCTTCACCACCAACCTCCTCCACCTTCTACTTGCTGCACTTCCAAATATCACCTCCTACAATCTCCACTTCTTACCTTACGCCTCCAACATCATTAACCTCCTTCCTCTGGTTTCCCACTTCCTATCTCCAATATCCCAGTAAAGTGACCAAGAAATATTTTAGTGCTTGAGAAGCTACAACGATACCACTAGGATGAGCACAACAATTTAATACTTTTGCATTTTTATAGCTTGCACATTTAAAACTGCTATTTTTCTATTGCTCTTCTTTGCAGCATTTGGGTTTCTGTGTTTGGAAGTAACTTTTTACTTTCTGTACATACCCATTTTAATACATCCCTTATCAAACCCATCATAATTAAAACAACAAAATTAATTTTATTTAAAAAGCATTTTGTAAAAGTATAACAATACACATTGCGCAGCTTATATAATTGTCCAAGTGGAACTTGATATTTACAATAATATTTGCCGGCAAGTACCCAGAGATAATGTCTTGTTCCTAAAATCCTTCTATATGAACTAGTACACCAACAAGAATCCACCGACATCCAGAATATGGAGAACCAAAGACAGCCAACCCGCTAAATAATTGTATAAGCGATTGTTCCCCACCCACATTTTTTATATATTGGTTGGGGTGGCATATAACTATTTCTAGCACTGTCAGGTAATTTTCACTGCTGCGGTCAACGAAAAAATAATGGATTGCTGACTTCCACCATTTCGAATGGACCTGCACTTTGCCGAAGTTCTAGGTTACTAGAACAGGTGAAATGGCTTGCGTGTTCTAATGAGCTAAAGAGCCAAACTACAGGTCTAACCATAGTAGTAGGGTCGTTAGTGAGGAACCAGACTAAGACAGGTTCCCGAACGAGACAGCGGCTCTTTCGGTGCTTAGATTGGCAGAGACCATAGGGGTCGGTATGGCAGTCTAAGACACACTACCGCGATGTGGAAGGCAACGGGAAACCACCACATTACCTCCCACGTACACAGCGTACCTAAATTATAATAAAATGATGGCATTCTCTGGGGTAAAAGATTCCGGAGTTAAAATAGTCCCCCATTCGGATCTCCGGGAGGGGACTACTTCGGAGGATGCGATCGGAAAGTTAAGAATAAGAGTCGGGAACATTTTGCGAGTCGGAGCGTGGAATGTTAAAACTATGAAGCAATGGGTAAGCTAGAGAACCTAAAAATCGAAATGAGTAGGTTATCATTAGACATAGTAGGGAACAGCGAAGTTCGGTGGCCAGAGGCGGGGCATTTTTGGAGTGGAGACTTTAGGGTAATTCATACAGGGGCCAAGGAAGAAAATTTGGGTGTGGGGATAGTTATGCGGAAAAAGATAGGATGCTGTGTAGAAAATTACTTACAAAAGAATAAAAGAGTACTCATGGTTAGATTAGAATCTAAACCGGTAAACACAGTAATAATACAAGTATACATGCCCACCTCTGGCTACAGTGACGAAGAGGTAGAAGCGATCTACAAAGATATCGAAGACATATTAAGACACGTAAAAGGACATGAAAATTTAATAATTACGGGGGATTTTAATGCAGTGGTAGGTGATGGTGAGGAAGGAGCGATAGTAGGTTTATTTGGTTTAGGCACTAGAAACGACAGAGGAAATAGGCTGGTAGAATTTTGCGACAAGAACAATCTAATCATTACAAACACATTATTTCAACATCCTGCTAGAAGACGATAAACGTGGAAGATGCCAGGAGATATAGGAAGATATCAAATAGATTACATTCTTGTTAGACAACGGTTTAGGAATCAAGTAAAAGACTGTAGAAGCTACCCAGAAGCAGATATAGACACTGACCACAACATCGTAATTATGAAGGCTGCACTTAAATTTAAGAATGTGAAAAAAGAAACGGAAAAAGGCACTTGGACTTAGAAAAACTAAAAATAAAGATATCAAGAAAGATTCGAAAAAAGTCAAATGAATTGCTCAAAGGTATCGGGAAAATATCTGATACTAAAAAAGCAGAAACAGAATGAAATAACATTAAATCCGGCCTCGACATAGCGGCCAGAGATATTCTGGGGTATACAAAAAAGTAAATAAGAAACCATGGATAACAAAGGATATCCTGAATGTAATAGAAGAAAGACGAAAATACAAAAATAAATCAGACGAAACAGGAAAACAGAGATACAAAGCCATAAAATGAAAAATTATTCGAAAATGCAGGAAAGCTAAAGAACAATGGATTGATGAAAAGTGCAAAGAGGTACAAACTAAGATGGAAGTAGGAAAGACAGATGAAGCATACAAACTAATTAGAATCAATTTTAGGGATATAAAACCGTATAGCAAAAATATAAGGGATGCGGAAGGAAACGTCATTATAAAAAATGTAGAGAAATTGGGTAGATAGCAAGAATATATAGGAAATTTATATGCAGGAGAAGAACTAACTGCATTAGAAAAGGAATCAGACATTGAAAATGATGACTTGGGATATCCTATATTTAGAGATGAATTTGAAATAGCATTAAAGGGTCTGAAAAATGGTAAGGCGCCGGGTACAGATAAGGTGCAAGCGGAGACTCTAAAAGCCGCTGGTCAAGCAGTAACAGAACGTCTCTTCCAACTTGTAAGCTATATGTATGAGACAGGCGAGATACCCAAAGATTTCAAACATAACATCATAGTACCTATACCAAAAAAGAAAGGCGCAGATAGATGTGAAAATTTTCGAACAATAAGTTTGACAGCACACGTATCAAAAATATTAACTAGAATTGTACAAAGACGAATGGAAAAACGGGCTGAAGAAATACTAGGAGAAGACCAATTTGGGTTTAGGCGAAACAGGGGAACACGGGAGGCTATCTTAGCTCTGAGGGTGATAATGGAGAAAACAATAGAAAAAGGGGAAAGCGTGTATATGGGGTTTGTAGATCTGGAAAAAGCATTTGACAATGTAAAATGGAAAAAAATGTTCGAAATACTCAAAAAGCTTGGAATAAATTATAGGGATAGACGAATAGTACATAGCTTATACAAAGAGCAAACAAGAGCAATAGAATTAGAACAGGAACGTAGAAAAGTAAACATCAGGAAAGGGGTGAGACAGGGATGTTCCCTATCCCCACCAATTTTTAACTTGTACATTGAAGAGGCAATGAATACTGTCAAATGCAGGAAGACATTTGGAATTACTATGCAGGGACAAAAAATTGATATGCTTAGATTTGCAGATGATATAGCGGTATTAGCATCTAGCAAGGAAGAGTTAAAAGCTGTTCTCAATGAAATGGAAACGGTTCTAACAGAGAGATACGGTATGAAAATTAACAAAAGTAAAACTAAAGTACTAGTATGCAAAGGAGGGAAAAATAAATCAAAAACAATAATACAAATATGTAACACGAACTTACAAGAGGTTAAGGATTTCTGCTACCTAGGAAGCCAAATAGCGCAAGATGGGATAAACACCAAAAATATAAAACAAAGATTAGCACAAGGTCGTGCTACATTTAACAAAGAAAAGCAAATACTGTGTTCAAAGACAACAAACATAGTAAGAAGGAAAAGACTGCTTAAAACATATGTGTGGAGCACAGCACTGTATGGCTGTGAAGCCTGCACAGTGGGAGTAGCGGACAAGAAAAAGGAAGAAGCCTTTGAAATGTGGTGCTACAGACGTATGATGAAGATATCATGGACAGACAAAGTTAAGAACGAAGAGGTACTAGAAATGGTAAGGGAAGAAAGAAATATGTGGAAAACGGTAAAAAATAGGAGAGATATAATGATAGGCCACATACTACGGCATGAGGGAATAGTGCGGAATATATTAGAAGCAGAGATAGGAATAAGGAGAAGAAGAGGTAGACCTAGGTTAGACTACTGCGCACAGATAGTGAAAGATGTAGGCTGTAGGAGTTTCAGGGAAATGTCTAGGCTAGCTCAGAAGAGAAATCAATGGAGGTACGCATCCAACCACTTCCAAGATGGATAAATTAATGACGAAGAAAGTAACTGCACTTAAACATTATTTGCATTATTTGCAACTATAAGCATTGGAGGGGCAATATTCTCGAATAATGGTAATTGCGTGAAAGCATTTACTGGAAAACTATTATTTCGGCAAATGTCTAAGTGTTGGGGGATCTTGGCAGCCACGGGTTGCTTAACCCCCTTCATTAAATCTCAGTGAAATAGGGCATAAAATTAGAAAACAATATAAGAGGAACCGAGCTGTATTGCTGTGTGAGAATTTCAGGGAACTATGTAGGTTAGTTTAGAAAAGAAATAAGTGCAGGTACATGTCCAACCAGTTTTGAGACGGAAAACCCAATGACGAAAAAATAAGCGCAGATAAATCTGATGATTATCATAAACAACTAGTTGTTTGTTGTGAAATATCTGCAACTAATGTTGACTGTGCGAAAAGATATATTGGAACAACATATTAAATCAGTAAACCAATGTTCAAGAATGCTGGGGAACTTGGCTAGCAACACAGTGCTGCTTAACCCCTTCGCAACCACTGAATGTCGGAGAAATAGGGTATATGAAAATTGTAAAACAATAAGTAAGGTGACCTGAACAGTTATCGAACAAGAAAGAACGGCGCCTATGATGAAAGACAACAAACACAGAACAAAAAGTTGTTGAAAGCGTATGTGTGGAGTACAGCAGATGTATGAGGATGGACAGGCAAAGGTAATAACAAATAGGTTATAGAAACAGTAAGGAACAAGGATATCTGTGGGGAAAAATATGAGAAATAGAAGACGTTCTAAGGCATTTTTGGGAAATAGTATGGGATATATGACAAGCAGAGGTGGATGTAGACCTAGATCCGATAGTGACAGATGCAGACTGTGCAAATTTCGGGGAAATCTGTAGGTTAGTTCAGAATAGGAAACAATGATGGTACGCGTCTAACCAGTTTCAGGACTGAAGACCCAATGATGATGATGATGACTTATAACTTTTCTTCGTCTGCTGATTCCATGTTTGTAGTTGTTTTAACGGCCACAAAGGCCTCGTAAAATTTTATAAAACCTCGGCAGTTAAGTTTTCAGGTTTGTGGCTAATTAGTCTTTCATTTTAAATAGCTTAAACTACTCACGTTCATTCAAAGTATTATCATTTCGACTGCTGGCAATTTCTACGTTGGTTGCTTTACTTCAGCATTTAAGTACAGAGGCTGCTCACCACAACCATCTGACTTTCTTCGAACTGCATTTGTATTGTTCATGTCAGTTAAATGATTAGAAATGCATGAACTAGTTTCTTTAACGCCTCGTTTTCTTTACGTTTCGTTCCAGACGTGACCTTTACATCTTGGTTAGTAGATTGCTAACTGTCAAATTGTTAAACCGCTAACTTAAGCAAATTAAAAATTTGACGTGTGAATCCTTTAGGGCTGTTTGGATCTTTTTTAAAATCAAAGTTAAAGAACCAACTTTTGAATGTTTTTAGCAGTTTCCTTGTCTTCATCTGTCTGCTCATTGGTAGATGGTTTATGGTTGACATACACCATGTACTCCACAAGTTCAACTTCTTTTCATCATCCATTAAGTTACTGTAAAACAAAAATTTTATACACCGGTTCTCTTTTGGTTTAAAGAACCTCAAATTATATTTCTTAAATATTAGTCTATATTTTCCTAAGGACACTGGACAGCCATTTTTCTTTTAATCATATTTTTTCATACAGCTTGTAACATTTTTATGGTTATTTACTGCGTATGCCAAAAGATATTAAGCTTGGTATTAACAAACGAAATTAGGACTCGGTACCAAAAAATAAAATACGACGTTAAAATTAAGCTTTACTGTAGTTTGCAAGGTATCGGAAAAAGCAATACAGTAAAGATAATGTGCCTTAATTGAGCCCAAGTAATAAATAATAACTTTAACTTGTGGATCTACTATTGAGCAATTTTAATTTTGTTTTCTATAAACAAGTTAGCACGGTCGATCCAAAAACCGCCTCTCTCACGATCTACAAATCAGTCCCTTTTTTCCTGCGCACTCTTTCAACCTATCCGTTCCTTAACATTTCATGTGATTTTTTCCAATGCTCTACCCGAAGGTACTACATTGGCCAGGAGGCGAGTTTTTTGTTGCCTGGAAATTTAGAATTTTGTCGAACCCTTGCTGTTCCAATTAAGGTAGGCATCTTTAATGTGCGTGACAACACTCCATTTTACCTCTCATCCGAACGAGGGTGTATTTTTGTGAAAAATATTCAACTAACATTTTTCAAGCGGATTCGGGATTCAAACCCGGGATCTTGGGCGTATTAGTCACACAAATACCAACTACGCCACGGAGCCACTTCCGTTCTTTTACCCCACTCCTAGTAATTAACACCACTATCATAAATATTATTATGGGCGTCGCTGTCATGCCACCCCCTAACTTAAACGATAATTATTGACATATACAATTTTTGCAGTTTAACTTTAAGAACAGTTATTCCTTAAATAAACCTTAACTAAATTGATAAACTACAATGAGCTAGAAGTTAGTCACAAGGACTAAAAAAACTAGAAATTGCAATCATTAATGGGAAAACAATACTTTGAACCGTGTAAGGTCTTTGATAAAGAAAGAAAAACTTGTGTATTTCTTTATTTTCGGCAGCAGATAATTCATGCGTACGTAATAATACCTTATCCGTTATCTTAAATTTAGTCAACTTGCGTGCCTCATTCTGATCAGTTTTGCGAGATTGTACTCGCTTCATGAAGCGTGATTTGGTTAACGCCATAATATCTTCCATAACCTTCTTTTTTTCTGGAAATGATACCAACCCCACATCGTTGAGTTCACTCAACTCCTTTCTGTATACTTACAGAGGAGTAAAACCAGTACTCGAATGAATTATCTTATTTAGAAATTCTTCAATCATTTTTATATTGTGGGCCCACTTTTAATGTTTGGAATGACAAAATATCCGTAATAGCCTTTCAATCTGTTTATTTCCCCTGTGGAAAATAGACCGAGGTATGCGCAACTTTGACTTCCTCAGATATCATAACATTAAGGTACTTTTACTATGGAATTTAGTTGCATTATCCGATAAAATTATGTTAGGTTTCCAACAGTTACAAAATAATTTCTAATACATCTTATAACCCTAGCCGCATTGGATTTTTTTCACTGGAAACAGGCAACCCTTTTGCTAAATACATCCACCACTACAAAAAGGTACGTCACACCCCCACGTGAACTAAGTAATGGTCCCACAAACTCAACACTGATTATGCAATTAGGTCCTTCTACTGACACACTCTGCATTTCACCACTATATCGCGGGAAATGCTTCCTCTTCTGACAAATTTCATACCCTTCTACCACTTTCCTAACGGATCGTTTCATTTTGGCCAATAAAAATCACGTGCTGAGGCTAAGCAGCACTTTTCGAACCCAAAATGCCCATTTTGAATATGGAATTGGAAAACCAATTCCTTCACTTCCTTTTTCGGCATCCATAACCTATACCCGGAAATAAGATTCATCCCCTTTTTGAAAATCAAATCTTCGTAACATTCAGACCATTTCTTCGTACGCTCCAAAACCTCATCATTATGAAGTTGTTTCAACATGCTATTAATAGCATCATCGTTTGCCTGACCTTCTCTTACATACGTTAAATTTTAAAATATTATTTCAAATTGTTTTTTCAAAACATTTATTTCAACCACAGTGGACTGGGACTTTTCCACAAATTCATTTTTCCTTCGGGATATTTCGTATGTATGTATGTATCCGCTACGAAATTACTCGCACCAGTACAATATTGTATTTTCAACGAAAGCTATTGCAAAAATAAACTCCATCTTAGCAACCTTGAATTTAACAAACGACATGTAGCTAAAAATGTCAATGGCTTGTGATCCGTGACAACCTTATTATCGTGACTCAGTAGCAAGATGTACCAATGTTTTAAAGCAACTACCACACTTAATACCTTCTTCTCGGTAGCGGAATAATTCCGTTCATCTTCATGGGGGATTCGAGAATAATCAGCAATAACATTTACACCACCTTGTTCGTTAATTTGGTATAGACACGATCCTATGTCGCCTGCAGACTCATGGGTACGTAGATAAAGTGTCGCATGAGAATCCGGACGGTACAACATCACCACATTGGAAAATGCCGTTTTAATCTTACTAAACACTTGGTCCCCTTTCTCAAACCAACACCACTTGGCGTTCGTTTTAAGTAAATGATCTAGCCCTAAGGTCAAGTATGAAAATACTTCTACAAATTGCGAGTCGTAATTTACTAAGCCTAGAAAGGCTTCTAAAGTTTTAACACTTTTTGGAGTTTGAAAATTCGAGATCAATTGAATACGGGCTGGTTCCATCTTGATGCCTTTGGATGTAATCGTGTGACTCAGGAAAGTAACTTTTGTTTTTGCAAAACAACACTTTTTTAATTTTAAAGTAACGCCGGCTCGCGACAATTTGTGAAACACAATTTTTAAATGTTGTAAATGTTGCACTATCGACTGAGACACAACCGACAAATCATCAACGTAGGGAGTGACAAACTACTCGTTTACTCCCCCAATGCAAATTTTAATGCGCGGATAAAACTAGCCACAGATGTTGCTAATCCGAATTGTAGCACCGGAAAAATAAGTGTGGTTCCTTCAAATTTGAATTTCGTGTACTTTCTATGCGACTTGTACAATTTCACTTGCCAATATGAACTTGACAAATCCAATGTACTATAGTGTAATTTCGTATATTAATTCAGACGGGTTGGGAGGGATGACGTGATCCTTCTTCATTTGCTGATTCAAATATCTCGCGTTTATGCACACACGTGCACTTCCATTTCTCTTTTTCACAACAACCAGGGAACTAACGTACTCGGTCTGTTCCTCACAAAAAACCCCCACTGTTCTATCTCGCAAATTTGCTTCCGAACTTCATCGCGGTACACGTACGGTACGGAGTTTGGTTTTAAGTAAAATGGATTTTCATTTTTCATTTTTATCTCGTGACAATAAACTTTAATTTCATCCGGCCTATCAGAAAATAATCCCGTAAATTTACATATCAACTTTTCTAAATTTTTCTTTTTACTTTCTCCAAACGAATCTGCTTTTTCAAATTTTTCATTTCGCCCATTTAATCTCTTCACCCCTACCATCTCCTTTTTGTGAAACTTCATTCTTTTCTTCATTAATTTCAGCCACCGTAAAACTTTCAGTAATCTCAGATCCCCTTTTAAACGAAAAATGCCATTGCAATGTCATTAAAAATTCCGTTGGCCTTAAAAGACTGAAAAGAAAGCTCAATCTTGAACTATATTAACCAATCACATCCTAAAATCACATTTCGACTTAATGACGGAACTACAACATAAACATACTTAAAGTGTACTCCTTCTATTTGAAATATCAATAAAGCTTCTCCTCCACCTCCTGCTCCTTGCAAGTAATTCCTGTTAAATATATATATATATATATATATATATATATATATATATATATATATATATATATATATGATGATATATTATTAATGGGTTTGAGGTCAGCTGTAGGAAAGTAACATATACCTAATGCAATAATCGATATTGTAGTGATTAGCATTACATACATACACATCCTATCACATTCATACATACACGTACTAACAAACAAACAGATTAATATACATAATCACAAATATTCATAGACACTCACATAAATATAACATGTACACGCACCCACACTCATACACACACAAACACATACACACATGCATACATGCACACATAGGCATTCTATATTTAAATCGTCAAATAAAAAAAAAGTGAAACTGAAAGGTTTCAAAATTTTACATTTTCATTTTTATTTTTATTTTTATACAAGTTATACAATTTTCTTATAACAAATTGAAGCAAAAATCATTTAAAATAAGATTTCGATTTAATTTTCATGTTAATTTAATGTTTAACCTCGTCTTGTAAGTTATTATCAATTCATTTATATGTTAGCCTAGTTAATTGTAAAATTTTAGAAAGCCTGTGATCAAGAATTTAAATAAAATTCGAAAATTTAGGCCTTAAAAAAGAGTTTACTTTCCTACAGCTGACCTCAAACCCATTAATAATATATCATCATATTTATACAAGGTCATTATCTCTAAACTATATTATATATATATATATATATATATATATATATTGCTGTGATTTGAGCCTTTGGTCACGGGAACTGGTCCTTTCTAAAAAACATTCGAGCCCCACAGATTGGGCGTCAAGATTGCTGTGATTCCCTATTAGAATCGAGCCTCACGAATTGGGCGTCAAGATTTGCTGTGATTCTCGTTACTACGGTGAAATCTCCTCTGATATTCGATTTCTTACCTAAACATTGCCTCTTGAATCCTTCCGCCTCGGCAGCTCACCTAGATAAAACTTTCATCCTCATTCATAAAAAAAAAACACACTCCTACCACAAACATCAACGTTAACTCTATTTACACCAATATTCACAATACAGTAAAATTTCAAAACTAAATTTTAGCATAAATTTCCGCATCATAAAATTTCAAGTTCAAATTTTTCATCATTTTATTTTGCATCCGGAATTAGAGTCCTTGTAGGATGCATACTAATTAAATAAACAATATTTGCAGACCTGAGTCTGAATAAAAGGGAGCATCTCCCACCCCTTTACGTTTATTTAACAGGTTAGTCTAATTGAGCTCAAAGACAGACCCAAATTTTCATCATAATCAAAAACATAAACCTGATAAATACTCCTTTCTACTTATACAAGAAAATTTTACCTTAAAATTAAAAATTTGTTGTTTATACAAATTTACTACTGTCCATTTTTATCAAAAAAATTTATAAAGATATTCAACACACACCAAAACATCTAAGATCGAACAAAATTGCATAATTTACCTGAAGGTTACTGCACTCGTGGCTTCAATGTACATCGGACTTGCTCATCCCACCATTCCAGCTGGTTTATGTTTACGTCCTCGGATTTCTAGCCGCTTTTAAAATTTTTCTACACCACCATTCGTCTAAACGGTTTCAGGGTTTCTCAGGAACTCATCTAGATATATCGAAATCTTGTTCTGTGGATCCAATCACGTTTACGAATAACATTTGATTACTAACATTCCCGAAAAATAGCACTGAAATTCATAATTCTTTCACGCTATACCCAAAAACTGCCTACTTCTATTTATTTATTTATCGTTATTAATTTGGATAATTGGTACAGTAATAACCGCAAATATAACTAGACTTTGTTACCTTCATTTATCTTCTCTAAGTGAACTAATAACTTTTATTGTACCACGTAATCACCACGTATTCTACTTAAAGTATCAAATAATCAAAAAATAAAGAGCAAAACTGTTTAAAGTATCGAATAAAATCAAAAATCTAAAAGAGCGAAACACCTATAAGCCCGGGTTTATATAATGCACACGTCCAAGTTGAAATCTAAGAATTTTCCACACGCCTCGCAACACGTCTGTGAACAACTAATTAATTATATATAGAAATTGTTATGTTTCCAACTCTCATATCTGCATCTTATTTCAACCAATCGTAGACCTAGTGAGGCTTCACAAATCACGCCTTTTATTATCAGTGTCTCTGCTTTACGCGTTTCATCCGTCCTTTTCTACCCTGGTCTGAGTGGTACAAATCGATATTCTTTACTATCGGCTGTTTAAATTCACGTGGATTCCTACGTGAGTAAAATAACCCCTCATCTAGCATTTCCTGCTAAAACATCCGACCTTTTTCAATATACGTAGAAGCTGCATGTTTATCTATTCAAATTTATTAGAACTTGACATTTAAAAGTTTGCAGGTGTGCGCCCCTAATGAACGTTTTAATATAATTCTCCGAGCTTTATATATTACTAATGGTTCAATTAACTCCAATTAAATTAATAATGAATGGCATTGACTTCTACCCCCTTAAGCTTTAGCGAATACCAATTAAATATTAATCATTATTTGTACACTTTGTTTAATACCCGTTACTTAAAAATTGAATTAATTAATATAAATTTCGCACGTAATTTCTATTTGTTTCTTTATACAGGGTGATTAAAATTATTTGATGTCGTTAATTAATTTTCTACCCTGGTCCAAATTTGAGTAATATATATATATATATATATATATATATATATATATATATATATGCAAGGAGCAGGAGGTGGAGGTGAAGCTTTATTGATATTTGAAATAGAAGGTGTACACTTTAAGTATGTTTATGTTGTAGTTCCGTCATTAAGTCGAAATGTGATTTTATATATATATATATATCCAAATTTGAGTAATATATATATATATATATATATATATATATATATACTCAAATTTGGACCAGGGTAGAAAAATTAATAAACGACATCAAATAATTTTAATCACCGTGTATAAGAAAGCTTTGGGTAATAATACGCTACAATTAAAGGCATATTGGATAAATTTGTCATTTACTTCTAAACATAGGGTTTATATTGTTTAGATAATGTTAAACACCGTATATATTAAAGCAGTGGAAAATAGAACGCTTAATTAAAGGCTTACTGTGTAGATTTAAATCATTTAATTAGAATGTAGGATTTTTGTATATAATCATAATCAACGTTTAAAAAGAAGTAATGTAGGATTTCATTAGATAATAGGCGTTATTAAAACTATCGAGAAATTATAAAAACATGGGAAAGGCACGCAAAAGACTTCGGCGTATTAGAACCCAGAACACTTGCAAGAATAACGATGTATATGTTAGTCGATAAACTTCAAGCTATATGAGTGCAATAAGAAAGCGAGTTTGTGGTATAAAGACAAGCGAGATGGAATGCATTAGCAGTTAAATGAGGGGAAAAATGTGAAACAAGCGCACAGGTTTTAGATAGAACGAACAGACTAGATTGGTGATAAAGGTTAAAATAAGATGCAAACATGAGAGGGGAAAGCATATCAGTTGGTGTGTAAAATTAATTAATTGTTCTCGGACGTGTTGCGAGGCGTGTGGAAAATTCTTAGATTTCAACTTGGACGTGTGCAAATTTTTAGTAGAATCGCTGTGCCGAGCTGTCGGAAGGGAAAATAGATTGCGAAATTTTTAAAATTGTCCGTCGCAGGACAAATTCGACTTGCAAGCGGGCCATTATATAAACCCGGGCTAATAGGAATTTCGCTCTCTTATATTTTTGATTTTATTCGATACTTTAAACAGTTTTGCTCTTTATTTTTTGATTATTTGATACTTTAAGTAGAATACGTGGTGATTACGTGCTACAATAAAAGTTATTAGTACACTTAGAGAAGATAAATAAAGGTAACAAAGTCTAGTTATATTTGCGGGTATTACTGTACCAATTATCCAAATTAATAACGATAAATAAATAAATAGAAGTAGGCAGTTTTTGGTATAGCGTGAAAGAATTATGAATTTCCGTGCTATTTATCGGGAGTGTTAGTAATCAAATGTTATTCGTAAACGTGATTGTATGAACAAAACAAGATTTCGATATACTTAGATGAGTTCCTGAGAAACCCTGAAACCTTTTAGACGAATGGTGGTGGAGAAAAATTTTAAAAGCGGCTAGAACTCAGAGGACGCAAACATAAACCAGCTGGAATGGTGGGATTAGCAAGGACGATGTACATTGGAGCCACGAGTGCATTAACCTTCAGGTAACTTATGCTTTGTCGTTCGATCTTTGATGTTTTGGTGTGTGTTGAATATCTTTATAATATGTTTGATAAAAATGGACAGTAGTAAATTTGTATAAACAACAAATTTTTAATTTTAAGGTAAAATTTTCTTGTTTAAGTAGAAAGGAGTATTTAGCAGGTTTATGTTTTGATTATGATGAAAATTTGGGTCTGTCTTTGAGCTCAATTAGACTAACCTGTTAAATTAACGTAAAGGGGCGGGAGATGCTCCCTTTTATTCAGACTCAGGTCTGCAAATATTGTTAACTTAATTAGTATGCATCCTACAAGGACTCTAATTCTGGATGCAAATTAAAAATGATGACAAATATGAACTTGAAATTTTATGATGCTGACATTTATGCTGAAATTTAATTTTGAAATTTTAATGTATTGGGAATATTGGTGTAAATAGAGTTAACGTTGATGTTTGTGGTAGGAATGTGTTTTTTTTATGAATGAGGATGAAAGTTTTAACTAGGTGAGCAGCCGAGGCGGAAGGATTCAAGAGGCGATATTCAGGTAAGAAATCAAATATCACAGGAGATTTCACCGATTTCACAGCAAATCTTGACGCCCAATCTGTAGGACTCGAATGTTTTTTAAAAAGGACCAGTTCCTGTTGACGAGAATCACAGCAAATATATATATATATATATATAATGTAATTCTTGGTGACCTTGCAGGAATAATACTTCTTCTTTGTAATATATATATATATATATATATATATATATATATAAAGCATAAAAAAAATATATGCGAAAATTTAGGCCATAAAAAAGAGTATTTATTTAAATCCAGCAGACCTACAAACCTACAAAGAAGAAGTATTATATATATATATATATATATATATATATATATATCTAGGATTACCAGGGGTGAATGGCCTTTGGAACTCACAAAGATAGTCTTGTGGACCTG
Source organism: Platerodrilus igneus (assembly GCA_036346225.1). Classification (NCBI taxonomy): domain Eukaryota; kingdom Metazoa; phylum Arthropoda; class Insecta; order Coleoptera; family Lycidae; genus Platerodrilus; species Platerodrilus igneus. Next base: position 5,146,107 of record JARFIW010000544.1, read on the forward strand.
AGAATTTCTCATATTAAATGCCATAAGAAAACCGGTTTTTTTATCTCGTACGAACATCTCTTATCTACTTTGTTATGTTATTACGTTCTTATTTTATTTTATGCATTATTAGACAGACAAGTGAGCTGTCTTTAACTGTTGACTAACTACATACTTTTTATTTCAGCAGATAGTCAGGTTCTTAACTATTCTTATGCCCACCCATATCTTCGGCTGAACTAGCTTGCCTTTGGTTTTTTTCGTTACCTTACGGTAGCTCGTGCGAGTTTTTCCTACTTGACTTTTTTTCTTGTTAATATTCCCTTCGGGATCCTTGTTTTATCGAAACAGTATGTATAAATATATTAATAATCTTCAGTATTTACAGGAATATATAATATAGTCCTGCATGACGGAACATTCCGCCCACCAAATTCAAGGAATTTTGGAAAATAAGGAATTAAGTTGGTAATGCAGATATGAAGGAGAGAAGAAAAAATAAAAAAATTGAGGAAAAATACAGACATTATTAACATAAACGTAAAGCGCACTGTTTGACCATGGGTCGTTGAAAAGTGCCATAATTCGAACATCTGCAACACGGGCAATACCATCGCGGCCGTGATATAAACGTATGATACGCCAGAGCTTCCATTGTAATGGGGTAACCGGTCATCCTTGATTAAAACTAAAGTGTTTACAGTAAGTGGATCACCTTGATTGTGCCATTTTGACCTCTGACGTAGGGTATTTAAGTATTCTAGGCTCCAGCGCAACCAGAAATCCTTATGCATTTTTTGTAATAATTTCCAGCGATCACGTGAAGTTATTTTAATTTGAGATAGAACTTCATCTGGAGGAGGCGTTAAAGGTTCCATTGTAAGAAAATGGCCGGGTGAAAGACATTGCAGGTCATTTGCATCAGGACTTAAGGCGCAGAGGGGTTTAGCGTTTACTAACGCCTCTATTTGGGTAAGGACGGTGAAATGTTCCTCAAACGTGAGTGCTTGTCCCCTGATTACACGAAAAAGATGAGTTTTGATATTTTTAACGGCGCTTTCACAGAGACCACCGAAATGGTGGGCACTAGGGGGGTTAAAAGACCAAGTGACACCTTCTTGTTTAGTACCATCTTGCATATAAGCAAGCAGTTAATTGTTAGCTCCTGCGAAATTCGTACCGCAATCGCTGAATATATTAGAACAACGCCCTCACCGAGCCACGAGACGTCGCAAGGTAGCAAGTAATGCGGCAGAAGACAAATCGGAAACAAGTTCAATGTGTGTAGTCTTGGTGGCAAAACACATGAATATTCATATGTAAGACTTAAGAATTTTTGCTTTTCTCAAGTTAGAAACCTCAGTTGAAATGGGTCCTGCAAAATCTACACCCACAGATCTGAATGGCTTAACGTGGTTCACACGAGCTGGGGGCAAGTCACCCAAAAGGGTGTCACCGGAACCGGCTTAGTGCGGAAAAATTTAATATACGACGAAAGATAAAATCGAATTGATTGTTTGATCCAAAGGACGAGGCAATAATGCCGGATATATTGCAGGGTATAGTAACTTAGAATGTACCAAACTACTACAAACACGTAAAATGCCTTAAGTGTCAAGAAAGGGTGTTAGTTGACGTAAATGTTTTGGTAACTTTGTCTTAGTTTTGATCCAGGAAATATCCTTGACAAAGACTGTAGTTTGAACAAGTCGATGAATGATCATAAGTGAATTAAATAATTTATCAGCAGTAAGGGTTTCCGTAGGACGCTGTATTTTTGGTTGTAAAAACAGGTAAACGTAGGCCAAAATGCCTTGGATTGTTCGTAATGGCGAAAAAGCTTCTAGTAAATTGTCAACTATGTTGAACTCGACTTCAATAGTTTGAGCAACAAACGTCAATACCCTTTGTTCGGTAGTAATCTCCTAGGTTGAGGTTGATACAGTAATTGGAGGGGGCCAGAACTCCTGCGCAGAACGAAGCCACCGTGGCCCCACTCACCAAAGGGAACATGCTAGAACCGCCTTTGGCAAGAAACCTCTAGAAGCTGGTCCGCAGGTTTGTCAGAAGATTTTATGTGAAACCATCTGCTGGTTGAGATGATTTGCTGAATATGACTTAGCAACAAAGGTTTTCCATAAAAAAGGAAGTGCGTGAATCCAGCTGAGGGTTCCTGTGGAATCGCTCCAAGCAAATATTTCAGAAATTGTGAAAAGTCCTTGTTAGGCGTCTAACACTAAAACAAGTAGAGCAGACAACAAAGTAGCAGCATATAATTCCAGACGTGGAATTGAGATACGTTTTATTGGTGCAACTTTAGTTTTAGCTGCAGCTAGAATGACAGTTGCTTCGTCAGAAATTAAATTTACAAATTGAAGATATATAACAGCTGCATATCCAACCTTACTGGAATTGCAAAAACCATGAGCTTCATCGCTATAGGGATCAGTGGGAGGTAGACAGCGAGATATTTTTAGAGTAGAAATAAATGGCAACTCGTCTTGATATTGTTGCCACTGAGATAACAAATCGACTGGGGGACTTTCGTCCCAGTCTAATCCCAACATCCATAAATGTTGGATGAGACGTTTAGCGACAAAAGTAAGTACATCCTAGCTACTTGGAAAAGAATATTGCGCTTCGTGCAAGTTGGGTTACCAATTGAATTTGAAAAAGGAAACATCGTTAGGGGACCATTGTAGCCCTAAAATCTTGATCGATTCATCAGACTCAAAACTAAATGTATTTATTTTACAATGTTCGAAGGGGATGCTCTCTAAAATCTTAGAACAATTGGAGCTCCACTCCCGAAGTTCGAAACAACTTAAATTTAAAAGTTGAATCACTTGATTTCGTGTTTCTAGGGTAGATTCTATTGAATTTGAACCGCAGACAAAATCATCCATATCCACATTAGACCTAATACCCTCAGCAGCCAGAGGAAATCTTTCTCCTCTCTAAGGAGAGTTGTTGCAGCGTTTTAATAGCCAAATACGGTGATGACTTAACACCATATGTGACGGTATTCAATTTGATACATTTGTACAGGTTCATTCACCAAAAACCTCCATAAAATTAATTGATATTTTTTATGTTGGTTAGCAATTAAGATTTGCCTATACATTTGTCGGATTTCACAAATAAAAACATAGAAATGAGCCATAAATTTTAATAGTATCGGTGATATATCACTATGGAGACTGGGTCCCGCTAATTGAGTATCATTTAAAGAAATTTCATTTTTGGCCTTCGCAGAGGCGTCTAAAACCACACGAATCTTTGATCGATTACCTTCCGATTTGACCACGGCATGATGAGATATACAATAACAATCACTTCTGGCAGGCGAGAAACGAATGCGATTCATATGACCTAAATCTAGGTACTCTTGCATAAAATTATTATATTGAACACATAAAACAGGGTTGGCCGATAATCTGCGTTCTAACGAAAATGGTCGCCGTAGTGCAATATTATAGGAATCTTCAAAAATAGGAATTATATCATTAAAGGGTAAATCCACGACAAAACGTCCAAACTCAGTACGTGCATATGTAGTTTCAAATATTTTATTTGCTCTTTCGTCTTCCGGAGAAATATGGTACTTGATAGGGATTTCCTCAATCCCCCAAAATCGTCTAAGGGATTGATCGATCGGATTCTCTAAAACAACGAAAATGGCCTGGACAGTATCAGAGCGCAGGCTTTGGACTGGACGCAGAGGTATGCAACCGAAAATGGTATTAGTAGCAGCTGGTTGTAAAAATTTTCCTTGAATGATGCTAGCATTAACAATAAAGGAGTATACGTCGGCTCCTAGGAGCATACCAATTTGACCGGGTTTATTCCATGTTGGATCGGCAAAGTGTAGACCCTTAAAGTGTACAAAATTGTTTGCAATTTCAGTGCTAGGTAAATTCCCAGAAATCGTCGATACAATAAAGGTTGTGATTTTTAAAGATTGTTCATTGTCAAGTATGAAACGTATAGTACAACTGGTAGCACCCCGATTGGCAGCTGCATTTGTTTGACCAAGACTATAGATGGGGACTTGGAAACGACGTATAGGTAACATTAACTTACTTGCACATTCGTGACGAATAAAACTAGCCTGCGAACCAGGATCAAGGAGAACTCTGATTGCCTTAAAATGACCAGCTCCGTGTTGAACTTTTACGAGAGCAGTCGAAAGTAAAACAGTAACTCCCCCACAAATATCTGCTGTTGATGATAGGGCCTGAGTTGGGACCGATGAAGAGGATTGTGATTTAGTACGTTCAGGGGGCTACGCTTGAACTTCAAAATGAAGTAAGCTGTGGTGAAACCTTTCAGAAGTACGACAAGTTGATTTCGATTTACATTGCTTTAACGCATGACGACGTAAGCAATTTACACAAAGTTTTAAACCCTTTATAGTATTCAGGTGGTCGTTCGACGTCTTGGCTAAAAGAGACGAACAGTTCAGAAGTGTGCGCTGTAACGGGCATTTTTACAGCTTAACCTTGTTACGCCTTGTTCCCAATTCGTAATTACATTTCTGCAACTACTAGTTCTATATTGTATGCAATTTAACTCGCAGGTATTACTTTTAAAAGATGGTTTAATTGAAGATTGGTTTTCATTAATAAATACATTGCAATGAATGAATTTTAAATAGAATTATTCGTAAATTGTTTTCCAACTTAGTGAAAATTACAAACCGCTTGGAATTAATGATAAATTGCTATTCATATAAATGTTGGTCCTTATGTGGATATACGAGTCTAAATATAAACAGATAAGAATTGTAGTTCTGATTACCTTTGAATGAGGTATGCTTTTGTATGTAACGTGTTGGATTGACAAGAAGTGCGGTGGTAATAACAACGAGTTGTTATGAACAGATGCGTAGTCGGTTTTTGTTCTTGGTTCCGGTAGATTAAGTACTTTGAGTGATACGCGATGCTTTGCTGATTGTGTCTTTAGTTTTTTTTCTTGTAAAATAAAAGGTTTACGGAACATTGACTTAGTGATTACGCGTTGCACGACAAATTGTTTTTGTTGCTTTTCTGTTAGAAATAAAAGTCGTAGAACTTGGAAAACCCGACCGCGCGTGGTTGTTTTTACGGAAGATTGACTTAGTGATACCGTTGCTTTACTAATTGTGTTTTTTTTGTGGATTTGTCTTGCTATATTTGAACTGTGTGCGATCTAGTTTTCGTGGCCTCCTTTTTCTTATCAGAGTAGTGCATACTTTGGTTTATTCAAACACAGTTTTAAAACTTGAGTGTTTCTAAAAATGGTGATACAGTTGTAGCAGGTTTAGTAGAGAAAAAAAGAGGTTGCTTCTTATGAACAGGTATCTCATTCACTTGTAAAGACAGTTGGTACTGTAGTTCCTGAATTTTCTAACCCCAACGAATCTAAAATAGATCTTTGTTTGCGCGTATTTGGTTATGCAAAAGCATTAGCTTTTCCTTTGTTACCATAGGTAGCAAATAAAACGCTTCACTTTACTGTTGGTTTAATGCATTACGTCGTGCCTTGAAAGCCCGTGACTCTAAATTTTTATTACAATTTTTCTTTACAATTTGTGTTACAAAATCTTTCAAAATTATTGTCTCAGGAAATAGAATTAACAAGAGATTTATCGATGTTACGTAGTTCCACCAGCATGATAATGTCTGCTGCTAACACCAGTGAAATACGTAGGCGTGATTAGTGTAAAGTGTGAGAAATTCCATCCACGTTCCTCACAGTCAAGGGTGCAGTGCTTCGTTAGTGCAGGACATCGTTGAATCCCACACTTCAGTTGCAAGGAAGCGTTGCTGAAGGACTTTTGTAAGTTGAACTATTTCCTACTGGTTATTACTGTAAATATCTATCTGTTGCTTTACCATATCTTTGTCGTTCTGATACCTTTTACAATAGACTTGCATGCTATTTTAAAACATAGAAGAAAAAAAGAAAGAAAGAAAAATCAATACTGCTGAATTACTCATATCAATTGTGTCTTACCTATTTATCTTTTGTAAACATTTTGTCTGATTTATGTTTAATTGGTGTGTGAGGAAACGTTTCTGCTACTCCCCAATATTACCTCACTTTGTACTAAATATTTTTGTATTGCTTTTACCGTTGTTATATTATATAGTTTATCTAAACAGTTTTTATTTTCATTCTACCAAGTACTGAATAACTTAGACTGTGCATTGCTGCTATGCTTTTTCTTTATTTCAGGTTTGCAGGACTAATCTTTTTTTTTATTGCAGGGTTGCTATTCTAATTTCTTTTATTGCAGGTACTGTTACTAACTCCTCACCTCCGCATACATCATAGGTCAGTCTGCTTTCTACAACCCCCCTACTCTCCAATTGAGCCCGGTCATTCCTTTGATTTTCTTGGTGTTGCGTAGCCTAAATTTGGCGCCCAACGTTGCTGCCACGAAAAAAACGTAACAAAATTTTGGCACCCAATGTGGGGCTCGACTTTTTTGAGGGGCCCGACTTTTTTTTTGAGGGGCTCGATTTTTTTCTTTTGATTGGCTCGATTTTTTTTGATTTGCTCTTGATTTTTTTTTATTTAAATTTTTTTTTGTTATGACTTGTAATTTTCTTGGCTTATTGGTCTTGTGTTTTCTCTGATAAGTTTGTGTCCGAAAACACTGGCGCCCATTTCGTATACCTATTTATATTTTGTAGCTAGCCCATCCCGTGACTTTTTCTTTTGGCTAGTTCTACCACTTGTTCACTATTTGACTATTACAGTCGCTTTCTACATCCATTCCTTGAGGTAGGCTTCAGATCTATTTTCTTTCCCTTTAGGGATTTCGACTGGGTCGCTTCTGTAGGTCTGTTAGCCATACTCTGCTTGAGTAATCGTTTCATACGAATCTGTGTTACCTCAGTTGGAAGTATTCTAGATGGCGTACTAGCTTGCCTTTGCTCTTTACTTTGTCTTGGTTCTTTCTTTACTGCACACTTGAGGTTGACAGTTTTGTCGTCTAGTTGGTTTGCTACGAGTTTTTTTCCTCGTTTTTTTTTCTTTCCTCTTGGTTTCTTCGCGGGAAGCCGGAACTTTTCTTTGAGGTGGAGAACAGAATGTCCCTTTTGGAGACATCCGTCTTTTGACGATTTTGACAGTAGCTAAGACCTTTAATCCTCATTGGGTGTTTACTTGATTCTTTCTTTACCTGTTCTGTCGTGGTTGGTTGCGATAGATGACTTTGCCTTCTTTTAGAAAAAATTTTTCTTTTGCTTATACTGGTGTTGGTCCTTCGAACCGGATAAAAATAATTTTTTTTTTGTTTGATTGCGTGTCTGTCGTTTTTTTTTCTTTCACCCCGACGTCTTTATTTTGCTAGGGGGGAATCTGTAACCGGCATTTTTACAGCTTTACCTTGTTACGCCTTGTTCCCAATTCGTAATTACATTTCTGCAACTACTAGTTCTATATTGTATGCAATTTAACTCGCGGGTATTACTTTTAAAAGATGGTTTAATTGAAGATTGGTTTTCATTAATAAATACATTGCAATGAATGAATTTTAAATAGAATTATTCGTAAATTGTTTTCCAACTTAGTGAAAATTACAAACCGCTTGGAATTAATGATAAATTGCTATTCGTATAAATGTTGTTCCTTATGTGGATATACGAGTCTAAATATAAACAGATAAGAAGTGTAGTTCTGATTACCTTTGAATGAGGTATGCTTTTGTATGTAACGTGTTGGATTGACAAGAAGTGCGGTGGTAATAACAACGAGTTGTTATGAACAGATGTGTAGTCGGTTTTTGTTCTTGGTTCCGGTAGATTAAGTACTTTGAGTGATACGCGTTGCTTTGCTGATTGTGTCTTTAGTTTTTTTTCTTGTAAAATAAAAGGCTTACGGAACATTGAATTAGTGATTACGCGTTGCACGACAAATTGTTTTTGTTGCTTTTCTGTTAGAAATAAAAGTCGTAGAACTTGGAAAACCCGACCGCACGTTTTTGTTTTTACGGAAGATTGACTTAGTGATACCGTCGCTTTACTAATGGTGTTTTTTTTGCTAATTTGTCTTGCTATATTTGAACTGTGTGCGATCTAGTTTTCGTGGCCTCCTTTTTCTTATCAGAGTAGTGCATACTTTGGTTTATTCAAACACAGTTTTAAAACTTGAGTGTTTCTAAAAATGGTGATACAGTTGTAGCAGGGTTAGTAGAGAAAAAAAAAGAGGTTGCTTCTTATGAACAGGTATTTCATTTACTTGTAAAGACAGTTGGTACTGTAGTTCCTGAATTTTCTAACCCCAACGAATCTAAAATAGATCTTTGTTTGCGCGAATTTGGTTATGCAAAAGCATTAGCTTTTCCTTTGTTACCATAGGTAGCAAATAAAACGCTTCACGTTACTGTTAGTTTAATGCATTACGTCGTGCCTTGAAAGCCCGTGACTCTAAATTTTTATTACTATTTTTCTTTACAATATGTGTTACAAAATCTTTCAAAATTATTGTCTCAGGAAATAGAATTAACAAGAGATTTATCGATGTTACGTAGTTCCACCAGCATGATAATGTCTGCTGCTAACACCAGTGAAATACGTAGGCGTGATTAGTGTAAATTGTGAGAAATTCCATCCACACCCTCACAGTCAAGGGTGCAGGGCTTCGTTAGTGCAGGAAGCTTTTGGTGTCGATATGTATTTGTATCCTATAGAAACGCTAATGTTTAATAGATAAAGATTTAATTACAATGCAAGCTCGTTCGTTGTTTGTAATCGTTAAATAGAAATACGTTTTGATTTTATTAATATCTACGAAACACATTGTAATTTATGCTTGACGTGATATTATAGCCTATCTCTATTATTATTAAGGGGTTTTATTTTACGAAAATTTCCAATAAGCGAATAGAGCCCACGGCAAGTTCTGATGGAAAATGTCCCGAAGTTGAGGAAATCTCAAAGGCAAAGCGGCTAGTCGATCTATATGCTCTGGGTGGAACATGAGCTGTGGGTCGGGGTTGGATTGCGACCAAAAATATGAAGAATAAGGCGCCACCGAATTTTTCTATACGAAGAAGACTTACTTAAGTCCCTTGTACAAGGCGAATGCGGAAATCCTTATTCAATAACCGCTATACAATTTATTAAAGACAACATAATCACTAAAGTTTCTTACCTTATGGCTCGACTTTGACCTTTATACTTCACTGCTACACCTGTGAACAGATTAAACAAAGAATAGCACTGTTTGTGCATTTATACTCAAAATTTTTAAATTCAATTCGAATCAACTTTCATTCATTCTAATTAAAAAGAATAGTCTTGATCAAAATAAAAATCTATTCCTCTTGTATTCAGTTAACGTGCTTTTACAAAACATCTTTTCATTTTTATATAATTTTGATTAATTTAATTCATGAAAATTATTTACAAAGGCACTGGATATAATCAGTACCATTCAGTTTAAAATGTGGTCATTTCTATAAGAAATATCTGGCCAAATTTTATTTAAAAATGATTAAGCCTGAAGTTGCTTTCTGAACAATTACTTACAAATAACAATATCTGTTGGTTTGAGTAGATCTACCATAATCTCACAATAAATTATTCCAGTCAGCTATTACTGAAATAGTAAACATAGAAGTTTAATTTCTAATTTTTCTTAAATAGGAGAATTTACTTTCTCTATCACATAATGACATCTTCCGTAGTTTCAGTGTATTCATAAAAGATTTGGAAATGAAAAATTTACAAGTTCCTGTTGCTTAATATGAAAAATAAATATATAGTCTGTCCTTTACCTATTTTGAAGTTCAAATAACTTAATTAAACAAAAAGTTATCTATCTACTATATCCATAATTCAGCCAACATACGAAAACAAATTTACATACCAGATGTTCATCTGACAGAAAAATACCTGCTAGACGTCTTTCATCAGCATTTAAATAAAAGAATCTCCAATTCAGTACAAGTAAATTTGCTGCTTACTGAAGCTCCAAACTACATCACGGTATCATTTTAAATAATTGATACTCGTCAGCACCACACTCGACCAATGCGTAAATTCTTATATTTTCTTCTTGTGCATTTATTAAAATTACGTTAAACCAAACTTCTGTTAACTAAAGGTTGCATGTTTTTTCAAAGCTAAACATCATTTCCAATTTTCATATCATTAACAAATTGCATATTAATTAAGGTTGTGTGTAAATTAAAGTTACGAATATTATTTCCAAGTTAAATATTATATCAAAAGTTGAATACTATATCCAAGGTTGCACTGAAAATCTTTACTTAATATGGTTACAGAATCAATTCTACTTACTGTTAACCACGGCCCTTCAACCAAAATAATTTCTCGTCATCTACGAGCTATGTTCCAGCAAGTGGACAACACAAAATGCGCTTCGGAGATGACATTCTCTCTTAAAAACAACTTAAATCGCACGTGCTTCCAACACGTAAATACTGCAAACGCCATTCCTCGGGTTCAAGGAACAAAACGACTTGTTTTCACCACAGCTGTATTGGAAGTGCTCATGTCACGCGAGTTACCGCCCGGAAACAAGATTACCTTACAATTATCTAACAGAGGGAGCTCTAGGAATGACACTAATTGAAAAGTATCTTTTGTCACCGTATAAATTAAATTTTAATTTGAATTGAAAGCTAATATTTTATTGAACAATAGGTAATATTTATTTAGTGGATTGTGTAGCATTATTATGCATTATATTGTTTTTTATTAAATAAATAGAATAATTATATGTACACATCTTGATAGGAAATAAAATCGTTACAATATAAAATAATTCAGGCACAAACTTGACCCATAAACAATACACGTTTGCTAAGTTGATACGGGAAATTTTGGGAATCTTTTAAAATAAAAGAAGGATGTATTTATCATAGGACTAATTCAGATATGGCTCGACAGAATCAATTGGTTAGACTTGGGATAAAATAATAGCTAGTGATTGTTTTTATATAAAGTAATCTGGATTAGCTAAATAAAGACCACCTCGATATTTTATAGTTTCGAGGAACACCTTGTTATGTATGAATAGAAGCTTGATAAATCACCATTGTAATAATATAAATGCAAGACATAATAAGGATAAATACCTTGTTGTAATATGATGTGAATGCACTTGCCGTGTGTTGTTCGGGAAACACGTTTCTTCCCGTCCACAGTTCACAGCGTTCCGATACTGAACGCCAATTTTAATAGATACGACTTTAGATTCGCACTGCACTGTTGCCGGACCGCACACAGAACAGTTAAAGTTACGAATAATGTCTTTACACTATGTATTTACTGGAAAACATAATATAGTCTTGCATGACGGATCACCTCGTCTCTAAAGTTCGTAGACTTTTTAAAATTATATAATAAATTTGTGTTAATTATTAATGTAACTGCATAAACTTGGTTTGGGTTGTTTGTTGAAATGTGTAAAGTGAAAATTACTTAGATTACACAAGTCAAAGCTTGAACATATTCCTTTTTTGATTGCTACAGAAGTATAAGTACTATTAGAGTACCAGTGTGCTTGATCATAGTACAAAGATCTTTATAAAATGTAAAAATGATGCTAATTTTGTATTAAATTAGTTAGTGTGTACTAGAGTTGAAATAATGTCACCCTTTAGTTGGTTATAATTTTTATTCAAACATCTTAAATTAATGTTTTTATGAATTTCAATTAGTAATGATAAAATATTTTACTAGAAAAGGTTACTAGTAGTGTCACAGATCTGCTTGTTTTCATTTCATCATCATTTGGTTTTTGACCTTACTTAAGGTCGGTTTGATGCAGCTTTATCTTTTTTTTTATTCTGTGCTAATCTAAAAAGTTTAACATACCCTTTACATCTTAAATTTCTAATAATTTGACTAACATAGCTTGGTCTAGACCTTCCTATACTCTTCTATCTTTTTCGTATCTACCTGGCTCTTCATAGATATTAGCACCTTGGTGGTTGTTAAAGACCTCCAACATGTCTACATAAGTCCCATTTGTAAGAAAATAAAATACTACCTGAATATCCCCTTCAGAAAGGGCAAAGGTGTTAAATTATATATTATGGTAAGGCTTAAGCAACGAATCGCTACTAACATGCCAAACCGCTAACTAATTGTGAGTTATGTCATGGAGACGTTTTCATTTAGTTATTTCATATTACATAAATTAACAAAAACAAATTGGTAAGTTAAATCAGAAATGATGTTTCAATATATGTTAATTTTAATTCGAGATAACCATTTTTCAAAGCGTATTTAAATATTCAAGAGCTATAAGAAATTTTTATATTTTAATATAATTGTAATTTAGGTATTCTGTAGCCATATTTTTCTCTTTCTTTGGAGTAACTCAAAGACAAGAAAAAGGAGACTAATTATACTTTTAAAAACTAATCTTTTCTATATGTATAAGGTTTAAGTTATCCAGAGGTATAAAACTGATAAGGTCAATAAAAGAGAGAAACCTATGAGAATCTCTGGTTTAGAATTTTTTTTAATCTTCTTTGGGAATGAAACCACTCATAGTTTTTAAAATCTATTTTATTTACGTTTCGATCCATGACCAAGGATCGTTGTCAAAATAATAAAAACTTCAAGTTTGACATTTATGTCATAAATGTCATAAATGTCAAACTTGAAGTTTTTATTATTTTGACAACGATCCTAGGTCATGGATCGAAACGTAAATAAAATAGATTTTAAAAACTATGAGTGGTTTAATTCCCAAAGAAGATTAAGAAGAATGCTAAACAAACCACAACAAACATACTCTGGTTTAGTGTTGACGTGCCGGAAGTGATACAATTATTGTCTACTGTATGAATCTATGAACACAAAACGTGTTGTTGTTAAACATAGTAACAAAAACTCTTATTTGCACAAACAACAGTTCTTTATTTTTAAACTGATTATACAAGTCTTTCAAACACGTCGAAGCTACAATAAAATTTTTAAAAGCTGTCCCAACAATTTATTTTCAGAATTAGTCGCTAACAATACAAGTGTTATCTTGTTAAACTACGATGTTATATTCTTATTTATTATCGAAGCACTATAATTAACTATCCAAACACTAATTATTAATTTGTATTACCACTACGGTAGTTGAGAGTAATATTTGTTGACAGTCAATTATATCACATCTTTCAAAAGCTTCCAGATTATTCTAAAACATATTAGAAATCATGCAAATAACATTTCCCAATGTACCTATTGTAATCTAGATAACTCTTAAATTCAAACTGTTGCACCAGTCAATCAAATACGTTCGAGAGGTGTAACGCTGCAGGGAGACTTCAACTATCCTTTGTGCACAAACGCCTTGTTTACGTTCTAATGCAATTGTCCTGATCATAGGCGGACCGATCGACGCTACAATACAATATAATTGGTATCAAATTATGTCTTCTACGAGTATGAGTTTATTTAATTTCATTCATGTACGGTTCCGTTGTGATTCTGAATAGTCCTAAACAACGTTTCGCGCATCGTTGGTAAACTTAATCGCTAATTATACATGCAGGTACACGAAAGTACATGTAGTGACGTTTGATTAACTTTAGATCGAAAAAGTTAGTAACAGTCTTATCGTCGCTCGACATCCGCCATTCTTATGACGTAGAGTTCAGAGCTAGAACCACATGTATTTTTATCTTATATCAGTTAAATATGCGATTCAATCGTATTGTCTTAACCTACTTACAATAAATCTAGTAGAAGTTATGATGTAGATTAGTAGTTAAAAAGAACGTCAGGTTAAGATGTTCGCTAAGATAGTAATATTTAACTACATATCATTTATATACAAAATGTAGATGCACGTATATATTCTGCATGATTGGGATTGCTACAACATTCCTATTGCATTATTTGAACAAACAGCAAACAAGCTTAACCAAGGAAAATATAAACACTCCCATCTAGTAGCCTTTGAGCTTATAAAACCCGAGTACATCTACATTCTGCACATTAAGTGAATTCTGGGGATTACATCATAAGCTTGTATGTGTTGAATTTGCTGTTTACCTACTTTCAGTTCGCTTTAAGCTTAACTTTAGTCCAACGTACCTTCCTAAATACAATTTATATTCAGAAAATGAGAATATCCACGGGCCTGTGGGTAAAGCAGGTAGAAATATTTGACGGTCAGAATTACTTTTAACAAGTTTACTTCCAGCTTTGTTAGAGTTTGTTTGCCAGTTTGTTACACAAAATTGTTGGGCTGATGAATTGAATGCAAAGCAATGAACTGAAATTTGCGGAGCTTTATTTTGTATTTGACTACAGGCTTTGAATAGCAGGCTTATTTCAGATCGATCTTTCAAGTTTCGAATATTCAAAGTTATTGATGAATGGATTACGAGTTTCTAGCAATTATGCTGTGTACTACAATTAACCACAAGAATGTTTTGAATTGGCAAAAATTATTTGTTCTTTTATTTATTTATTTTCTAAGAGCAAATAACAATTCCTAGACAGATTTTAGAGTGAGTAGTAATTTAGTCTAGGAATATCCGTATATAGGTTCCTCCAATTTTTCAAAAGCCTGTAAAATTGATTTACTTTTATTCAAATAAAACTGAATACACAAAGCTAGGATTTATTTATCTCTAGAACAATATACATACTGCACTATATTTGGAGATTCTGATCAAAATTTAAAGAAAAAAGCAAGGATGCTTAAAACACCTATCTTCATGGATACAAAATACTCCAGAAGACATGCAAGCTACCTTATGATAAGCGTAATCAACCTTTTAGTCCTTACTTGGAATAAATACCCTTTTACGCAACAAATCTATTTTCTTATGAAGATGATATTATTTAGAAAGAAAATAAAAAATATACAGATAAACCCACATACATACAATATGTGAAAAAAAATTATTACATAAATAGTAAACGTATAGAATCTTATGAAAGCTACTAAATTAACTCCTAAATACATATAGATAAGACAATAAATGCTCTTTCTTCAAATAGTAGAGACCAGCTAGAACAACTTAGAGGAGAGGAAGCTGTGACGTTATTATCGGGGCAGCCACGTTGGTTCGTCAAATTTATGCTACGTTGGCTCGTGGCCGTACGTAACACAAAGAAAAACAAAGAAATGACCCGGCTCAATCGGAGAGTAGGGGGGGTTGTAGAAAGCAGACCAACGTATAAGGTACGCGGCTGCAAGGAATTAGTAACAGTACCTGCACTAGAAAAATTAGAATAGTAAACCTGAAAAAAAACAAATTAGTCCTGCAAACCTGAAACAAAGAAAAGCATAGCATACGGATCAAGTATAATTGTTCAGTACTTTGTAGAATAAAAAAACTGTTGGGATAATCTATATAATATAACAACGTTAAAAACAATATAACAAATCTTTAGTACATAGTGAGGTAATATTGGAAAGTAGCAGAAACGTTTCCTCACACACCAATTAGACATAAAGCAGATAAAATTTTAACAAAATATAAATAGGTAAACACAATTAATATGAGTAGTCCAGTAGTATTGATTTTCTTTTTTTCTTTTATTTAAAATAGCATGCAAGTCTATGGTAAAAGGTATCAGAACACCAAAGGTATGGCAAAGCAACGGACAGGTATTAAAAGTAAAAGCAAGTAGAAAATAGTTCAACTTACAAACAGTCCTTCAGCAACGCTTCCTCGCAATTGAATGTGGGATTCCCGTTGTCCTGCACTAACGAAGCACTTCACCCTTGACTGTGAGGGTGTTGATGGAATTTCTTACACTTTACACTAATCACACCTACGTATTTCACTGGTGTTAGCAACATACATTATCAGGCTGATGGAACTATGTAGCATTGATAAATTTCTTGTTACTTCTATTTCCTGAGACAATAATTTCAAAATATTTTGTAGCACAAATCAGAAAAAAAAGGTAATAAAGATTTAGAATCACGGGCTTTCAAGGCACGATGTAATGCATTAAAACTAACAGTAACGTGAGGTTTTTTATTTGCTACCTATGGTAACAAAGAAAAATCTAAAGCTTTAAAAAAAAAGGACCACGAAAACTAGATCTCACACACAGTGTAAATAGCAGAAGACAAAGCACCAACAAAAAAACACAATAAGTAAAGCAACGCGTATCACTAAGTCAATCTTCCGTAAAACGCACGACCAATTCTACTACTTTTATTTCCAACAGAAAAGCAACAAAAACCAATTAGTAAAGCAACGCGCATTACTAAGTCAATGTTCCGAAACAAGCACGTACGGTCGAGTAAAAAAACGTTCGCCTATCAAGCATCTTTTCTTCAATAGCCATCAGAACTACACTGCGTACAGTTAATATACAGCTTTTACTTCACAAGGAAAACAACTGAAAACACAATTAGTAAATTTATCCCGCATTATTTCTCACTATTTTTAAAGCAACAAGGAAACAGTATTCTTCACGTAATTAATATATAAGAACGAAGAACAAAACTCCGACTCTCAAAGCAAACAGGACACAGTATTATCAACGTAAACAATATATAGGAACGAAGAACAAACGATAACTGCTTGTCTGTAGATATAAAATCGTTGTTATTACAACCGCTTATCGCCTATCAACTCGACTCGTATATCCACATAAGGAACAAAAATGTATATCTACTTTTAATGTAATACCCACGAGTTAAATTGCATACAAATCTGAATTATTCTGACGTGTTTCCTTTATACAAACAGCGATCCCAAAGAAACGATGTATTTTTAAGTACGTTAACAGAAAGGAAGCGTAAAATGTTGCGCTATAAAAAATGCCCGTTACAAAGCTTTAATGGAGGTACGCCTCCGGTGAAGCAACAAATTTTAGCTCTAAAAAATTGGAACCGTAGAGGGAAGAACATCAGAAATCTTTGAAAAAAACTACGGTCCAGTGCATAAATAAAAGTGTAGGGTACTTGTGTACATTCACGCTATGGTCTTTTATTTGAGTGATCATAATTAATACAGTATAATACGGTTAATTGCCAGAAGATTCGTTGCTAATGCCGTTAAATGAACTAAACATGCTTTGTGATTACTGAGAAAAGCACTGAAAATATTTTATTACGCTTCTATAAGTCCGTACATTATAACAGTTTTCTACACTGAGAAAAGTGATTTGGTTGATACAACCAATTCTGTTGTTTTGAAGAGTAAAGCATTTGATCAAGTATTTTTTAGTCGTTCTAAACGAAACTATATTCACTGAACCGCTTGCAGATGGTTAAACTAACATCAAAAATTAGTTGACTTAAATTTGTTTGTTTGAATGCATAATAATAGTTGGTTGATAAAAGAATGCAAAAGTGAATTTCATTCAACATCAGTCGTATTTAATACAAACTAATATTGTCAACAAATTTCATATTTTAGTCCAATACTACATTAATGTTGAAAAAAATCCATTTTAGTTAAATGAATGCTGGAAAAAGTGTCAAATGAACACGTTTTCTAACAAATTTAATATTGAAACAAACGTTTCTAGCTTCTTGATTTAAATAAACTACGATTGCTAAATCAAACGTCGACGTTATTCGTTGAATGCAACGGTGTTGTACGTCACCGATGCTACGTATTGGAAATACAGCGCGCGCACATTTTATCTTTAATATACCGGTAACCTTCGACTGCGACACGTCAAAATGGCGTCAAGCGTTACTTCGCATTGTTTATTGTGTTAGTTTCCATAAAAGTATTTCAACTAACTGTAAAAATACATGAAAGATAAATCTAGTACGCTGTACTATGTGTAAACAAAATCTTTTCGTCTAAAAACACGTAAGTACATTTCTATAAATTAGTCTTATTGCCCATAACTAAAGCAGTTGTTTTTAGCATTCAACTATATAAGCGAATTTCTAACTTCAAAGACCCATTGCAACCTCAAGGAATAAACAAACTTTCAATAATCAGTGTCAGTTTTATAAAATTGCAGTGGAAGCTTATGCAGGATGAACTAGGGTTAATGTAACATTCAAGGTGAGATATGATTCAATGTACAACTTGATAATGTGACTGAATGAAATTATTTTAAATCAATTTTTGTTAAAATCTGTTAGGGATGAACAAACTCATTTGTTGATCGCCAAGTTGTATTAAAAAAAATGGTTAAAATAACTTCATTAAGCCGTAATCGATCAAGCTGGATATTGAATCAAACTACCTTGGATGTTTAAACCAACTAATTCTATTTCTAAACAATGTACAACGCAACGAAATGATTGATTTGACAGCTAAATGTTTCAATTCAACACAATAAAAGTTTGATTAAACCACAAATGTTATTATTTGAACCCTTATTAGCCACTTAGCTTAATAATTATTATCTGCTCAACATATAGGTTAGTTAAACCAATGACGCTTTTTGGTTAGTTGAAAAATTTGAATAGTTTGTTTTAATGCTACAAACCCTTTCAAGTATTTGCTTCAATGATTTGTATATGTAAGTGGGATATTCAACGTGTTGATTTAACACAACAGTTTATTTGATAAAAGTATTAAATAATTCAAATCAAACCTACAAGCAATTGAAGTAACGATACCTAACATTCAAGTTACATTAATAGCGATTTGAGTAAATGCCATAATTATTGTGGTGCAAATTTAGGTTTGTTTGCTTCAAAATCGGTTCTCCAACATTTTATTATGTTCTATTTAATGCATGAAGATCATTGTTTATATACAAACCAAAATTCTAATTGAATCAACTAATTTTCAGTTAAAGCAACTAAATCCTTTTCTCAGTGTACACCAGGTTCTCTCGTTGCCCTCTTAAAGAATTTATTTATTAATCAGCAAAAAGTAATTTTAATAGATAGCCTTTTTGAAACAAATCACCGAAATTACATTATTGTTAAAATGCGTACGTTTCGCCATCATACTTAAAACATTCAAAAAGATTTGTACACAAGAATGCACAAATAAAGAGACCAATTGCCAAGAATCACTTTAAGAGCAATTGCACATACTTTTGTAGTTACGAAACTGGAGGTGTACCACGATAAATGAAAACTTAGAACACCAGTACTAGACCCGAGCAAAATAAAGATATTTTAAAAGTTGTCATAGTAACGTACTGAAGCGCTTAGTATATTACATAATAAAGGCATAAACCCCTGCTTCTTTAAAAGAATTTTCATTTTTAATCACGAAGGAATTGTGTTTTTAAATAAAAATAAGAAAGTACCGCTAGTAAAAATAAATTTTTGAAAGAGCTCCTCATGCGTAAATTTACTATCAAAGTACTCGCCAAGCAAATGCGACTAATACAAAAGGTTATAAAACTGCGTAAACTACGCGTTTTAAAGGATTTCGTTTGATACTGTCAAGAATTTGATAGTACAAAAGTGTACTAATACTTGCAATGTAAAGTTGCGTATATAATATATTAGAAAATTAAAACATGGCTCATTGAACCTGGAGAAAATTCTATTAACAATGAAGGTAAATAAACTAAGGTATAATATATGATAAGACATTTAACGAAAGCCATAAATCATCGTCGCAAAAATGAGACGCATAACAGAGATAAATCACGAGTATAAATAAGATAACGAGTCAGTGAATGTATTTATTAACCACGGCCTCAGGCGTAGTATGCGGCGTTCTGTAAATTTTGTTTCATATGGACGATTCAAGACTTACGCAGGAAACCAGCTTACACTAGTCGCCAATCAGGACCCAGAAGTATTAACCAGAGATCACTTGATTAAACGCGATGTTTCTAGACGTGATACGTAGCAGGGCCTGATCCTATATAACCAATTAAAGGATGCAGTTAATTTCAGTTGTAGAGTAACTATTTTTAAAAGTCACCATACAAATGGTATCTAGAAGTGAGGTATTTATAGTAAATAGACGAATTTACACCTTTGAAAGTTTATTGCTGTTTGGAAGAAAGTAGGTAATTACACCATTTTAAAAATGTAATAAAGAATTGAAATCAATAGAGATGAATGTTGTGCATTTGTCTGATCTAGGCTTACCTCTACCTATTATTTTTCCTATCTCTGCTTGAAATGTATCCCGCACTATTCCCCAAAAATGCTTTAGAACATATCCTACTCTTCTATTTCTCATTTCTTCTTGTTTTCCACATATGCTTTCAACAATTTTCTCCTTGTTTCTATGTTTGTTGTCTTCGAACACAGCCACTGCCGTTTCTTGCTAGATGCACTTTGGTTTCCCTTCTATTGTTTTAAAAATATATACCCTATTTCCCCGATATTCAGTGGTATGTGAACGGGGGTCCCGGGTTCGAGTCCTGACACGGTCCGCTGGAAAAATGTTAGGCGAGCAATTTTACAAAAATACACCCTCGTTCGGATGAAAGGTAAAATGCAGGCCCGTGTGTGAGTGTTGTCACGCACGTTAAAGATCCCTATCTTGCTTGGAACAGCAAGCGTTCGGCAAAATTCCAAATTTTCAGGTAAAAAAAAACTGACTTCCTGGCCAATGTAGTACCTTCGGGCGGAGCATTGGAAAATCACATGTGAAGTATGTGAACGGGGTTAAGCAGCCTGTGCCTACCAGGATCCTCCAACATTAGAACATTTGCCAAATTACTATTTTTCCAATATATCCTTTCGCACAATCAACATTAGTTGAAAATATTTGAAAACCAGCACCTGTAGTTAATTATAATAATCATCAGATTTAAATGCAAATATTTTTTCGTCATTAAGTTTTTCGTCTTGACACTGGTTGGACGCGAGTTATGTATCCCCCAATTACATATATATATATATATATATATATATATATATATATATATATATATATTGATATATTGAATCTAATAGGAATTATTAGAAATTATTAAGTAAAAGTATAAGTTCAATGCAACATTGTAACACAAGGATAACCCAGAGAGGTTATCGACAGTTCATGTGAACGGACATGCAACTTTGCATCCGTGAGGGCAGTGATACTGCAGGTGGCAGGTCACAGGCGGTCAACAGACCGCAATTACTTAGAATTAAGTTGTTACATTGTAATAAAGTGTACAATTAAAGAGAAACGCAGACATGAGATCTGCAAGTTCTCACAGCCGTGTGAGGGGCAGGTTATTATAAAAGGCCCGGGAGCTCAATGCCCGGCAGTCAGTCTTCGAACTCCATACTTCGTTGTTCAAGCTACTCAACCGAGTCAGTCTTCAAACTCCATACTTCGTTGTTTGAGCTACTCACCAGTACAATTGATTTTTTTTTATTTAAGTTATTATGAACCAGCTATTCCAAATTTCTTGTAATTTCTGTTTAACTTATTAAATAAAAAATTGTTAAAGTGAAGACGTTTTTTTTAAAAAACCAGCTCCAAAGGCCCGAACTTTAACTGGCGCAGTCGTAACGGATGTCAAAAGGGCACTGGAAATCCAAAAATCGGAAGATTGGTGACCAAGAATTTTAATTCGAAATTTTGACAGAACCCAAACCAAGTTGGAGGAAGAACACAAATCGTCTAAATCCAGCAACAAACCAGGTTGGACAAGGAACAAGAATCGTCTAAGGCCAACAAACAAACCAAGGTGGACAAGATACAGCATCGATCGAACCCACCAAAGAAACAGATGAAATTAATGTAAGTTCATTTCCATACCTTTTTTTTAACCAAAAAATATAATTGATATATGCTAGTATTATAATTATTGATTACCATTTATTTATCATTGTTTATGAATTTCTTTTATAAATATTGTTTTGAAAATAATTACAAAGTGAATTATTTCCAAAAAAACGAGACTATATAACATTTTATGAAACTTGAATGTTAAAGAGATATTTTTTTCTTTAAAAAGCAAATGAGAATTGATACTAAGAGATTCTTACCACAATTATTAAAAAACAAACTCAAAATAATCCAAAAATAAACGGGCGCACATTCAAAACCAAAATAAGAAACATTAACTAGCGCGATTCAAACCCACGTTTTCAATCCGATAAAATAAAACACAGAACGCGAAACTAATTTCAAAGCTAAAGCTAATCCTTTAAAGCAATCACGAAAACGATTGATTAAACCATTGACCTCTACAATACTAAATAAATCACAGCAAAAAACACTCTGCAATAATTGAAACTACGGTAATTTAAAACTACTGTAACCCAAAACCTCACCTAAGATAAGCGAAGTTTGCGAACGCAATATCATTATTACCTTAAAGAAATAGCTTTCAGGATCTTATGCATAGTACTAAAGTATAATTTTAATTTGCATCATAAGTAATAAACTCATCACGACATAATAAAGCAACGCAGTTCTTGCATTTAATACCTACAAGTAATTAATCCATAAAAGCGTGTACAATTGCAACAATCACGGTATAAAATCTAAACGTTTTTCAACTAATTAACCAGCATTATAAAGTGCATTATTTCAATACGAAAATAGAATAACGCTAAACGCTCATAATTGTAAACCTGAAAACGCACGTAACGAAGAGTTCAATTTCAAGTCGTGAACACCGAGATATCTAAGAATAAAACTAGACGTAACACTTTATGCGAAAGCATTAGCAAGTAACTTAGTAATTCCTATAAACTGAAAATAACACCTGTAAGTGCAGTTACCTCAACGTACGTGATTAAATAACAAAGCCTACAACTTAAGTATTTAAATTGCGACAATAGAGTACAGGAGCAATTAACCTCAAGTTATATTTAGAATATAAGACAAATTAAAAGCTGCATAAAAACAAGCAAATTCAAGACTACGGTAATTAATCTAACATTATTGAAATAAACCCCACAAGTACATCACCGCGCTGTGTAAATAAGCACAAGTAACAGCGACTACGATTCTAAAAATAATCAAACGCAGTCTAAAACTTAAAATTAATAAATCAAAACCAAAATTAATACTACAAGTACAAAATTAATCTCAAATTTTTACCAAATTTTTATTTACTCAATCTAAACTGAAAATTAACAATTCCAAACTAAAAATAACGCTGAAAAATAGCAAAATAAACCTCAATCTTTACAAAATTGGAAATTACCTAATCTAAAGGAAAAATTAACAAACCAAAACCAAAGTTAACGTTTCAAATAGCTAAATCAACCCTAATTTTTACAAGATTCAAAATTATTCAATCCAAAAGAAAAATTAATACATCCCAAGCATAATTAACACTACAAGTAACAAAACCAACCCCAATTTCTACAAAATTTGAAATTTTACAACCCAAACGGAAAATTAATAAATCCGAAGCAAAAGTAACAATACAAATAGCGAAATAAACCTTAATTCAAAAAAAAAATATATTTTTTTTTGAAATTTCCCAAAATCGAAAACAACCCTTAACCAACATGAGTAACACAGACTTGCGACTCTATTTGGAGACAATCCAGATATTTGATGGCACGGAAGCCCATCTCTCAAATTTCATTGGAGCAGCCGAAATGTTCCTAAAAACCTTCTACAAACCCGGAGATGACGCAAGAAATTCATTGCTTATACGCTTGGTAATAAGTAAACTAACCGGAAGGGCACTAACCTTAATCGCCAGTAGGGACGATTTACAGGAATGGCAGGAGTTTAAACAACTACTAATTGCATATTTTGGGGACCAACGTAATATAAAATGCCTGGTACGAGACCTAATAAACCTTAGAATAGAACACAATCAATCCCCCTACCAATTTGGAATGAAATGCCAAGACGTGAGAAGTTTAATTTTAACAAAATTAAAAATCGAAGAACCCGATCAAAACGTTAGACATTTAAAAACAAACATGTATGACGAAATGGCACTAGACACGTATATAAACGCTTTACCAGAACGACTATCGGATAAAATCAGATTCCAAAGACCCCAAAATCTAGAAGAAGTTATGAGCCTAGTAATAGAAGAAGAAAATGTAATGTATTACCGCAACAGACTATACAACCCCAACGCGAATAAAAGTTATTCACCAATAAAAACCATACAAGCTACAAGACAAACAACCCCTCAACAAAAATTCACACCCTTTAACGCACAAACAAATCAACCGCGAAGTAACAACCCAAGTTTTAACAATACCAATTTTAATAATCAATTTAAACATTTTTCAAAACCAACATTTAACCCAACTTTTACGAAACCAGCATTCCAACCAAGATTTAATCAAAA
Organism: Platerodrilus igneus; assembly: GCA_036346225.1. NCBI lineage: Eukaryota > Metazoa > Arthropoda > Insecta > Coleoptera > Lycidae > Platerodrilus > Platerodrilus igneus. The sequence continues at coordinate 5,170,187 of JARFIW010000544.1, forward strand.
TTTAAACCAACAAAGACCAGTATTCAACGCAAACCCTAATAGAAATACACCAATGACTAATACTCATAACAACCCTAACAATTATTACAAACCAACACCAATGGATACCTCATCTGGTAACACCAGAAAAAACACAAAAATAACACATATCCGACCAAACACTCATCAGAAACGTAATTTTACATCGGAAGAATTATTTCATCAAGAAATTGAAAAATTTGACACTGACCAGAATAATTACATTGAGACACCTACGAACAATGAATCAAACCATGCAGAAACTTATGAACGTGACGAACAATACGAAACTTACGAGGAGTACGACGAAGAAAACTCGAATTCAAATTTTCAAATGGACCCATTCATAGACAATCAAACTTAATAAACTTAAATAACATAAATCACTTAGTATTACCATACATAGAAATACCCCACGCCAAATTCAAACTATTAATCGACACTGGATTATCGAAAACATTAATTAGCCCCAGAACCGTACAAAAACATTATTTAGATTGTGTAGAAAGAGAACCATTTAAAATTAAAACAGCCCATCAAACAACACTACACCAATTCGTAGCAAACATACCCTTACCGAGAACATTTAATGTTAAAATGAAACATAAATTTTGTGTATTCGAATTTTACGACAAATATGACGGATTAATCGGAATGGACCTTCTAAGAAAATTAGGAGCCAACATTGACATTAAAAATCGCTTATTAAGGACAAAATACGGAAAAATCCCAATTAAATTTCAAAACACACAAATTGAACAAAAATACACTATAGAACCCCGAACGGAAAGAAAAATAAAAATCCCAGTAAAATCTAACAAAAATTTAGGAATAATAAATCATATGACATTTCAGCAAGGAGTAGAAACCCCAGCCGCCTTAGTGCAAATAAAAGATAACTTTGCAACCACAACAATATTAAATTCAAACGACTATCCCGTAGAATTATCATTGACAGACCCAATTAACGTAGAAGAACTAAATTTTAACGAAATGGAAATAGACGAAAATTTAGAAAACGATTACAACCCAATAGAACATGATGAAATGTTAAGAGAAAATTTAACTAACATCCGCTTCAATACCGACATCAATCAAGAAGAAGAAAGAGCAATTAAAAACTTATGTTTCGAATACCGAGACATATTCCACTGTGAAGGAATACCATTAACATTCACCAACACAGTAAAACATAATATCGAGTTAACAGACAATAAACCAATCTTTACAAAAGCATACAGACTACCTCATGCAAGCCAAGAAGAAGTTGACAGACAAGTAGCAGACTTATTAGACCAAGACATAATCCAGCACTCCAATTCACCATGGAGCAGCCCCGTGTTAATAGTACCTAAGAAATTAGACGCAACCGGAAAGAGAAAGTACAGAATGGTAATAGATTATAGAAAGTTAAATGAAAAAACGGTAGATGACAAATATCCACTACCAAATATTACCGAAATTTTAGACAAATTAGGCAAATGCCAATATTTTACAACATTAGACCTAGCATCAGGATACCATCAGGTAGAGATGGAAGAAAAGACATATCAAAACAGCCTTCAGCACACCTAGAGGACATTACGAGTACAAACGAATGCCATTTGGATTAAAGAACGCACCCGCTACTTTCCAGAGAGTCATGGACAATATACTACGAGGAATACACAATGAGAAATGCCTTGTATACCTTGATGACATCATAGTTTATTACACATCATTGGTAGAACACATAGAAAGATTGAAAGAAGTATTCGAAAGACTTAGACAAGCACATTTTAAAGTACAATTAGACAAAAGTGAATTTTTACAAAACAAGTATCATTTTTAGGACATGTAATAACACCCCAAGGAGTAATGCCAAATCCAGACAAAACAAATGCAGTTCTAAATTACCCATTACCAAAACAACCAAAGAAATTAAAGGATTTCTAGGACTTAGTGGTTATTACCGCAAATTCATTAAAGGTTACGCTCAGATAACCAAACCCTGACAAATTGTTTAAAAAGGAAACAAAATTGAACACACCCAGAATTTATTAAAGCTGTAGACAAAATTAAAAACATATTAACGAATCACCCTGTATTAGAATACCCAGACTTTACAAAACCATTTATACTGACGACAGACGCATCGAATGTAGCATTAGGCGCAGTATTGAGCCAAGAAAAGTAGGTAGCGATAAACCTATCAGCTACGCATCCAGAACCCTAAATGAAACCGAACAAAAATATAGCACTATAGAAAAGAGTTATTAGCCATAATTTGGGCAACAAAATATTTTAGACCTTATTTATACGGAAGAAAATTTTACATATACACCGATCATAGACCACTAGTATGGCTATGCAAACTGAAAGAACCAAATTCAAAATTACAAAGATGGAGAATCAGACTCGAAGAGTATGATTACGAAATTATATATAAAAAGGGAATTTATAACAACAACGCAGACGCTTTAAGCCGAATCCAACCCAATGCATTAGAAACGGAATCCATTATAGGAAACGTAGACGAAGCAGAAATAAGGGAAGATCCAGACGAGATCGACACAATACATTCGACACAAAACGAAGAACCAAAAAACGCGATTAAAATTTTAAACGAGGCAATCGATATGAAACCCAACCAATTTATAATAACCGAAGTTTTAAATAACCCCAATCCAGTAAAATATACAAAAGTAGATAACAAAAAGATATATCAAATTCAAATAACTAAAGATGACAACGAGGAACAAATTATTAAAATTCTAAAAGAATACACCCCCGAGAAAAAACGATTTTATTTTTATTTCAACAACGAACATTTATACCAAAGATTTTCAGAATTATACATTAAACTATTTAATAACTCTGGACCTGAACTCATCAGATGTACTAGAAAATTAATAACACTAGACGACCCTGACGAAATAAACGATGTAATTAGAAATCAACACGAAGGAAAAACCAACCATCGTGGAATTAACGAAGCTATAAAGCAACTTGTAAGACGTTATTATTTTAAAGACATGAAGGACTTGACCACAGATTTCATTAACCAATGCGAATTATGTGACAAAGCGAAATACGATAGGACACCCCCAAAGATACCCTTAATGTTAACCAAAACACCCGACAAACCATTTCAAAAACTACATGCCGATACTCTAGTAGTAGAAGCTCAAAACTATCTGACAATTGTAGACGCATTTACAAAAATAGGCCAAGCAATACCAATCACATCCAAAAATAGCATTGACGTGACCCAAGGATTTTTGCAATATTTCACATTTTACGGAACACCCGAATCAATAACTTTAGACAATGGTAGCGAATTTAAAAATGAGACAATTCAAAACACTTTAGAACTTCACAAAATAAAAATTCATTTCATAACGGAAAACCACCCTGAATCAAACGGACTAATTGAACGATTACATTTAACCCTGTTAGAACAAATTCGATTATTAAGAATAAATTATAAAAAGGAACATATAACCAATTTAATGTCATACGCACTAATCGCCTATAATAACACTATTCACTCATCAACAAATTTTACACCCTTAAAATTAACCTTAGGACATTCAGATTCACGAAATCCCTATGACATACACTACAACAAGGAAGTATATCAACAATATGCAAAAGACCACAAAGAAAAATTAAAAATAACTTACGACAAGGTAAAAGATAAATTAGAGAACGATAAAGAACGTATCACCACAACCCGAAACAAAAATACCGACTCAAATAAATTTTCAATAGGACAAACCGTGTATGAGAAAAACTTTCAAAGCAAGCGACATAAAACAGCACCCAGAAATTTAGGACCATTTAAAATTAAGAAAATATCAGATAAAAACATAGTAGTAGTAGACAACGGTAAAACAACAAAGTACATTCATTTGAAAAACCTAAGACACCCTGTAATTTCAGATGGACAGTCATCACCCTTACCGTCAACCTCCACCCAGGTAGAACGGACAACCAAGTAACAATATACAAATAAAAACAACCCCGGTATACTACCAACTAAATTAGGCAGTATGCAAAACACAAATAACATTTGCAAAATTAAATACCCTACACTCTAGTATTATTGAACCAACCGATTTATTAAAGGAATTAATAAGAATTAGATCACTTATAATTAACAGTAAATTACCTTTTGATGTAACAGAATCGAACATTCTAATATTTGAAAAGATAGCTATAGTAAAAGACTACATTAAGAATAACGAAATAATATTTTTGATAGAAATCCCGATAGTAGAAAGTAACAATTATCAATATTATCATTTATTTGCTTTTCCAACAAAGGTTACTAGCACATACCAAGTAATCATACCCAAAACCAAATTCCTATCCCTAAATGAACTGAGATATGGTTATACAAACGAAAAATGTACTGAAGTAACACCAAACCAATATTTATGTCAATCGATGACGACAACAACCATTCAAGAAGACAGTCCTTGTGAAGTACAACTATTAAAATTCTCAAATCATTACGAAAACTGTGAAACCAAACAAGTGCAAATAACTAATATGAAAATTCAAAAAGTTACAGATAACAAATGGATAGCCATTTTCCCAACAGAAGTAATAGCAACCATCCACTGCAACCAAGATGAAAATAACCAAGCATTAATCGGAAGCAAACTAATTACCCTCAAAGAAGACTGTTATGTGAAATTGAAAGGAGAAGTAATCAGAGTTTATCAAGATCCCATAGCAACAAAGAAACTTGCAAACCTACCGGAACTACAGTTCAAGATACAATAAGAAGACGAAGAAATAATCAAGAAACCTATGAAGCTAGAGCGTCTAGACTTAGACGACCTCAACCACGCCGTGAGATTAGTGGTAAGTTATAAAGAACAATTAAATGAACTCAAAACGCCAAAGTTACATTATAATAATATAAGTGTGTGGACAATTGTATTGATCATTTTAGTAATTTTTGTAATCATGTATGTATTATACAAAATGTACCTTAGGTATAAGAATGAAGGAAACAGTTCTAGATTTAAGGAAACAAAAGAAAACAAAGAAACGACAAGTATACCTTTAGAAATAATGAATTTTAAATGAAATTGAATAATGTATTTTATGTATTTAAAAATTAAGAAAAACCTTAATTTTTCATTTACGGTGGGAGGAGTTATGTATCCCCCAATTACCTATATATTTTGATATATTGAATCTAATAGGAATTATTAGAAATTATTAAGTAAAAGTATAAGTTCAATGCAACATTGTAACACAAGGATAACCCAGAGAGGTTATCGACAGTTCATGTGAACGGACATGCAACTTTGCATCCGTGAGGGCAGTGATACTGCAGGTGGCAGGTCACAGGCGGTCAACAGACCGCAATTACTTAGAATTAAGTTGTTACATTGTAATAAAGTGTACAATTAAAGAGAAACGCAGACATGAGATCTGCAAATTCTCACAGCCGTGTGAGGGGCAGGTTATTATAAAAGGCCCGGGAACTCAATGCCCGGCAGTCAGTCTTCGAACTCCATACTTCGTTGTTCAAGCTACTCAACCGAGTCAGTCTTCAAACTCCATACTTCGTTGTTTGAGCTACTCACCAGTACAATTAATTTTTTTTTATTAAAGTTATTATGAACCAGCTATTCCAAATTTCTTGTAATTTCTGTTTAACTTATTAAATAAAAAATTGTTAAAGTGTCGACGTTTTTTTTAAAAAACCAGTTCCAAAGGCCCGAACTTTAACTCGCGTACCTCCACATATTTCTATACTGAGCTAGGCTACGCTTGTCCCCTGAAATTTCTACAGTCTAGATACAGCTCGATTCCTTTTCTGTTGTTTTCTATATATATATCCTATTTTACCGAGATTCAATAGTATGTGAAGGGGTTTAAGTATCCTGGGGCTGCCAAGATCCCTAACACTGACACATTTGCCAAATTAATAGTTTTCCAATAAATGCTTTCGAACAACATTAGTTGAGGATATTGCAAAACCAATACCTGTAGTTGCTTATAATAATCATCAGGTTTAAGTACAGTTATTTTTTTCGTCAATAGGTTTTCCATCTTGGAACTGGTTGGAGGTGTACCTCCATTGATTTCTATTCTGAGCTAGCCTACACATTTCCCTGAAATTTTCACAGCCTACATATTTCACTATCTGTGTGCAGTAGTCCAACCTAGATCTACATCTACCTCTCGTTTTTCCTATCTCTGCTTCTAATATACTCCGCACATATGCTTTAGTATGTGGTCTGTCATACTGCTTCTTCTATTTTTTACTATTTTCCACATATTTTTTTGTTTCATTATCATTTCGAGTACCTCTTTATCCTTAACTTTGTCTGTCTATGATATCTTAATCATACGTCTGTAGCACCACATTTCAAAGGCTTCTATCTTTTTTCTGCCTGCTTCTCCTACTGTCCAGGTTTCACAGCCGTACAGTGCAATGCTTTACACACATGTTTTACGCAATCTTTTCCTTGTTTCTATGTTTCTTGTCTTTGGCCACAGTAGTTGCTTTTTCTTATCAAATGTAGCAGGACCTTGTGTTAATCTTTGCTTTATGTCTTTTGTGTTCTTCCAATCTTGCGTTATTTGGCTTCCTAAGTAACAGAAATTTTTAACCTCTTGAAAGTCCTCGTTATCTCATTGTATCCTTGTTTTTGATTTATTTTCCCCTCTTTTGCATACTAGTACTTTAGTATTATTTTTGTTAATTTTCACACCATATCTCTCTGTTAGAACTGTTACTATTTTATTAAGAGCAGTTTCTAACCCTTCCTTGCTAGATGCTAATACCGCTATATCATCTGCAAATCTAAGCACATTAATCTTTTGTCCCTGCATAATAATTCCAAATGTCTTCCTAAATATGACAGTATTCATTGCTTCTTCGATGTACAAGTTAAGAATTAATGGGATTAGGGAACATCTGGATCTCGCTTTCGGGTGAAGCATTGGAAGATAATCAAATGTATGTATAAAATGTATATAAATACCTGCATAGCTTGTATTTGTATTAAAAATCTGTGGCATTTCAAATGATTCCCCTGTAGACAAAATTTTTTTTCTTTCTATACTAGAATTTAGAAGAACAGAAATTGTTACTTAAAAATTATTTATTAAGCAATACCTAAAACTAATAGATATAATCGGATTTTTTGCGTACTGTACAAAATAATAATCCTCGTTATATTAAAAGATGATTAGCATAAATTTGAGTAACAATTGAAACAATAAACTTTGTTAAGCAAAATATCCCTATTTCTTATCCAAGATTGAAGAAGAATTGAATTAAGTATATTTTTTAAGAACGACACTTCACCTTTGAAGAGTACAGGAACACAAAAAGTTTATTTGTGTATATTTTAAATGATTAAAATCGTAAATTGACTTGAAAAGAGTTTTCGCCATATTCTTAAGCTTTCACTGCCACACGTAAATCATTAATTTAAACACGATTTTTCAACTTCAGTTGAAGATTCTGAATCACATGGGGTGGAATGGGTCAGTATGCCGGCGGAACGATAAGAAAAGAACAAAGCCCATAAAGTAAAGAAATAATAAAAATGCGCTGAATCTAGAAATCAGGTTCCAAAGGAAAATAAAAACTAATGTTAGAATCTGGTGGCGCTAGGACGAGTAATAGGGTTTAAGACGTTTGCGCTGCCAGCACGAATACAAAGCGAGGTCAGAGGCATTAGGGTGGTTGGTATGGGCAGGTTTAAAGTTCTTGACGTTCCAGATGCTCTTGGCACCGGTAAGATCGGTAAGTTCGTTAGTTCAAAGACAAACAGCTTTACTGATGAGGAAAAAATCAAGAAATTTCAGAGCGAGTTTAGTATTGAAATGACGTGAAGCGTCGGACAAAGAGAAATTACGGCGCCTAAATTGAAAAACCTTACGGCGACGGTTATGGGTGTTACAGTAGGCAGCAGAAACTTTCTTAAGGACATGGGAACAGATATCGCATTTTTATTAAAGGTTGTTAAAGGCTTAATACAGTTCATATTTAATTCGATAGTGGCTTTTCGAAAACGTATAAAGATTTTGAAATCTAAAATCCATTCTCGTGTAAAATTAGAGACACCAGGCACATAGGTCTTCCTACAGCTCTTATCTAATCTTATCTAATTCTTTAGCAATATAATTGAAAAATTCATATTAATTCTGTATAGGTAATGTAATTCCTTGCTTTCTAGCTTCCATACCTTTTACTTCTACCACTTTAGGTAATTTTCTCGCGTTCTGCATTTTTTAAATGTAGGTTTGTCACGTCGATCTAGGTATATTACGTTTTTTAATAGCAGCGTAAAAATATCGCATCTAGAAAAATTTCATTTACAGCTTTTGCTAAAGTCTTCTAGGTGTATGGTTTATTTTTTTTGTATGCATTTCTTAAGCGTGTTGTATTAAAACTAGTCCCAATTTGAAAATGCGCTTCTTTACATACTGAAAGATTGATTTGGGCATGATGGGATATGGGATATATAAATGCAGTTTTGAAGATGGATTCTATGTTTCCTACATGGATACAGATAGCCTGGTCTATAAAATTGTGAATCAGGATCCTTATAAAGAGGACCGTATTGGACAGTTTGATACAGCGGATTTTCCTTCCAAAAATATTTATAAAGTTTCTCCAATTAACAAGAAAGTATTTCGTATGATGAAGGATGAAAATAATGTAGGACTTATAACAGACTTTATTAGACAACAATCAAAGATGTATACGACGAACGTGTTTAAAACCGAAGAGGAAGAGGGGTCTGAAATTTCAATACGGTTAATGTAAGAAGATGATGATTCAAATGCACAATAATTTGCTCTCCAGAAGTTCAGTGTTACCAAGAGAATAAAAGGAATTAAAAGATCAGTGTAAAATATAGAATTATGTTCGAAGGAAGCAGAATTCCGTAATTCTCGGTCACACCCTCCAAATTAGTCCCCTCCTAAAGATCCAAATGGCGAACTATTGTAATTTCGGAATCTTTTGTCCCAAGAATGCCATCATGCAAAAGCATTTTTAGTATGCTGTGTACTTGAGAGGTAATGTGGTGATTTCTTTTTGAATTATACATCGCAGTGGCGTGTTTTAGAATGCCATGTCGATCCGTATGGTCTCTGCCATTCTAGGTATCGAAAGAGTTGCTGCCCTCTTTCGGAGACCTGACAGTCTGGTTGCTTGCTAAAGACCCTACCAATTTGATTAAACTTAAAGTTCGGCTTTTTAGTTCACTGGAACACGCAAGCCATTCTACCCGTTCTAGTATTCTAAAATTTCATCGAAGAACAGGTCTCTTCAGATCGGATATTTATAACATTAACTCATAGATTGGGTGCATTGAATTTTTTCGAAGCCACGAACTAGAGGTGGATACTTGAAGGGCATGTTATTCAAATATTGTAAACAAATCTTGTAAATAATAAAAAAGGTTTCGTTGAATATTAAATAGTCTTTGAATTATTTCAATGTTCTATTATGCCGTCTTTATTGAAAATACTTTTATTAGTAACTCCAGATAGACTTGAAATATCATCAGGTACCCCTTTTCCAGTTTCCTGCATAGTTGTTGTACTGCATCTGTGTACCACAACTATTTAAATATTAACAGAGGAATAAAGCTTCAAATACAAGCTTCAAAGAAAACTCAATTCATGTTATCGACTTATACAATTGACGCAATGTTTTGCCTTTAAGGATTACGCTTAAAGTATCAAATCCATTTATTGTACAAACAAAACACGTTTTCTAAAATTAATTGCGTTTGGAGGAAAGGCATTTTGTTACCGAATTCCAATTTGCGTTGGTTAAATAAGCTCCAGCAGTATTAATGAGATGGTTAAAATAAGGTCTCCAAAATAAATATCACGCCCACTTTCTTGTTTCTCTAACGTTTCATGTTGCAGGAGACTGATTAAATCTCTTTGGCATCAAAGTTCGCTGAAAATGAATCTGTATTAATTTCAGAAGCAAATAAAAGTCAGAAAGCACTCATTAAATTTTTGTCGGTAATACTAGGCATTATATACTTTTTACTTGAATATACCGTATTAAGAACAGTCTCGTGTCCGCACAATTTACTGTGTTTGGAGCCAAATAAATATATTTTTGTGGTATGTGAAAGAAATTTCACCAATTGGTGCTATTTTTCTATAGTACGACGTATCAGTTCTAAACAATTAACCAATATTGTGCTGCACTAAAGCAGTATTTAGTTATTAATTTCCGAAATCATATTCTACAGGTTTCTCTCGCCTAATATTTGTGTGGCGTACTATTTTTCATTCTCAAGAAGCTTCAAAATTCTGTAAGTTTCTGGTTCTAGTTTATTCTTACACTCGAGCCTCTGACTTTTAATAACTAATTTAAATTTGTTTCCAGTCCTCTGTTTTTGCCTTAGCGATTCTTCCAAGAATGAAAACATGCGCATTATTCTAGATTAATTTATAATTCACGCTAATAGGATATATACTGCACGTTCATACATGGTTGCTAAAACATTTATGAAAAGTTGAATACTATAATTGATCAACATGAAGAGAAAAACAATTTTGAACATGGTGACGTCGAGAATATTAGGGTAAAAGTATCAGCGATTCGATTCATGTGGACAAATACTGTCCAAGACGGTAATGACATACGTAGTTTACAATTAATTGGAAAATAGGGCAACGGTTGTACTGTTGTCGGTAGGGAAAGATCTCTAAGACACTGACAGGGATTGCTCCGCTTCCTTTTTCACAGTTTTTAGTGCTGCTTGCTGGTTGTCGGGTTAATGTTTATGAAGTGTGGCTTTGCACGATATTGTGGGTACAGGAACCGCTGGTGCTGATATCCATATCCTGGTGTTCCGGATACTGGAAACGCCGGGTGAATTGCATTGACTAGTGTTAGGTTAAAGGGGCACTGACTTCAAATTAACAATAGATCTTCATGTATCCCCTTGCTGAAAGAGAGAGCTTTGATTGGCTCATTTCTTAGCAATAAATGTAGATTAAAATTTGCAAGGGGTTGTTCTGAACTAATAGTTTATATGAATATTGGCACAAATGCAACTTATACAAAACGGTTTTACAGTTTAAATTACTCATTGCAACCGCCTAAACAAATCGTTTTTCTTTCTGAAACATCTCATGACAATTTTGTGTTAAGCAGCGATTTTAAATCATGTTGTTTTTATTATAATGTGCTTAGACATTACGTGAAACTTGGACATCTACCTACGGATGCAATCTAAAGTAAAAAAGTCGAACGTCGACCTAATTTAGTAGTCTAATGCTGGTGCGTGCAAGTGTCATTTGCAGACGGCGCTGATAAATGCATGCTTCCTCCATCCCCTTTCGATGATATATTTCACATTTTAGTGGCTTTCCTTTGAGAAAGCTCAGGAGGAGCTCGTTATTTAAAATACGCCGTAGGATTTAAAGTACGTGCTCGAACCGGAAGGGAACAAACTTTGATGTGCCGTTTAGGTTCTCTATTATTAAGGTCTGGTATTATGTAAGATCTTGGATGCTAATAACTTTAATTTATTTTACGTAATTTTTATCTACAGTGGAGTGACCAAATTAATAACGCTGATTAGCCGCTATGATGCATGCTTGACATATTAATTAATTACGTCTTAGTTTAAAATAGAGAAAAATTCTACCTCGTTAATTTGATGGTGTGGTGCTAAATGTGTAAGGAAATATGGAAAAGAAATATGTGAATTCAAATTAATGGTTCTGAGTGCAAAATTGAGCGGTAGCGCTTTGCAGTTGCAGTTGGATTACGTTACTTGACACTACTAGAAACAAATTCATAAACTATCTAAACCTATTAAACGTATTCCTTATCTCAGCAATTCTCAAACTTTTTACACCGCGTTCCCTTTTGTTTTAATTGAAAATCACGCCCCTCTTATGTGCACATACACACACTCGCGCACAGAGTCAATTACGTACGCAAGCACGCGCGTGCACATACATACATACAAAAACACATACACATACACGCGCGTACGCACGCAAGCATGCATACACGTAGACACACATACACACACATTTACTCACGCACGCAAACACACAATTATGCACGTACGCATTCACTCAAGCACATATACACAGGCATTGTATTATTTGTAAAAGGCCAACTTTGAACCTAAATTTTAGAGGTTGACACGTTTTGTACTTCAAATTCTTGAACGCGTAGCTGCTATATGCTGTTTTTATGAAATTGTTTAATAAAGTCCGCCATTACTGAATACAATCTAATTTTTGTGACCCTCATACTGAATAGTTTTTGACAGATCTTACACGTGCTTCACAATTTTTTTATAAGGCCCATCATGGTTAATTCGTTGTAAGAGGTATACACACTAGATTTTAGCTAATGCAAAGTCTGTCAAAAATAATCTGAATATTGCCCTTTTCATCCCTTGGAAGAAGCAGTAGTTGCTTAATGTTATTTTACACCTTCAACGTGAACTTAGTAAGTTTGTTGCGAACCGGGAAATTAAATTAACCAGTAAACAGTAATTTACAAACAACCAAATAATCTTTAAACTCTAATATCTAAATTCATTGTAACACAATATAGTAGCAATTTAGAATCATTTCAATTGTTAATACTCTGATTGATCTCACATAGCCTTATTATTTTATAAATACCTATGGATTACAATTGAATATTGTAATACTGTAACTTTGCACGCAAATAAGAGGAACTGCTTATTAGTATAAATTTAACACTTCCTTTTTTGAAAGGGATAACCAGGTAATATTTCATTTCCGTATAAATGGGAATCATGTATACATGTTGAAGTTCTTTTACAACCATCAGGTTGCTATTATCTATGTAGAGCCAGGTAGATAGGAGGCTATAGGAAGACCTAGACCAAGCTATATTAATCAAAATATTAGAAATTTAGGCTATGAAGGGTATGTAGAACTTTTTATATTAGCACACAATAGAAAAGAAGTTAGAACTGCGTTACACCGACCTTAAGTAAGGTCAAAAACAAAATGATGATATCATTAGGTCTTCACTTCTGGAACTGATTAGACGCGAACCCTCGTTGATTCCTATTCTGGGTTAACCTGCACATTTCCACAGTCTGCATATTTCACTATCTACGTGCAATAGTCTGACCTAGGTCTACTAGGTCTACCTCTACCTCATTTTTCCAATCTTTGCTTGTAACATATCCCGCACTAGTTCCCGAAAAGGCCATAGAACGTATCCTGTCCTTCTATTTCTTCTATTTTTTTGCTTTCTACATATATATTTTTATTCCCCCTACTATTTCTAAAACCTCTTTGTTATTAGCTTTACCTGTTCATGCTATCAACCTCATACATTTGAAACCAAAAGGCTTCTACCGATTTTCTGTCTGCTTTCCTAAATGCCCCTATTCCATAAACGTACTGTGGTGTGCACCACATATATGCTAGTTGTTTCTATGTTTGTTGCCTTTGAACATAGACGCTGCTCTTTCGTGTTAGATGCAATTCGGTTCTTCTTCTTTACAAATATATAACATATTTCCCTGAACTTTAGTAAAAATCTAAAAATTTAGGCAGCATAAATTGAACGAAAGCTAATGAATATTTTGTTTTAATGCTTTAGTTAAACTCAAAATCAAAATATTTAATTTATTTCTAATTAATTTATTTCTAATATACAATTGAACTAAATTTGCACCATGCAAAATTAATCGTTTTCTTGATATCAGTGTTTCGATTCGAAAAATCAGATTCTATAGGACTTAGCATTAAGAAAATAGCACACTGTATCTTTCTGATGCTACAGCAAATTTTTTCTTTTTGTATTGAATTTTCTGTGACCACTCTAAATTTAGGACTAGATCTTTAAATTTTCAGCTATTATCTAAAGACCGCTACCCCGAGTGTCAGGAATATAAAACCAAACGACATTTCAGTGGTTAATTTGCACATACACACTTGTTTGCCATAGCTTTGAAGCATTATAATCCTTTAAAACACAACACGCTAGCAAAAGGCAGGCTGTTATACTTTAATTAGCTCAAAAAGGGTTAAATTTAATTTTCAACATACTACTTGGTTATAAAACGTTTTAGGATGAATATGATTTAATTGCAACTAAATATTTGATGAGGCACAAACACATAAGGCACAGCACGACGTAAATTCCTACAAGTCTCCAAATATATCATAAGCGTACTAATTAATCAGTTACCAAGTGCGGCATTTGAGGCTTTCAGTTTATATGTCGCAATACCAACAGCTTTAATCACTAGTATTAGCAAATGTTTTTGCGGTAAATGTTTCCCTTTTAACTTTATAATAAGTAAGCAAACAGAGAACGGCACGCTATTATTTGGTGCTTTGATTACTAACATGAAACTGTTATATAAAAGCCCACCTAGAAGCTTTTGGACTCTAATTGACCGCTGGATGACTTTGTCTGCTATTATGTTTCGCAGTTTAACTTCCAAAAGTTGGTGTTATTGCCTTTGTCTCACTATTTAATTGCGAACACCAGGAAAAGCGTAATTGAAACTAAGATAAATCCTATTAAAAAATGAGTATTTTTAGATACGTTTGCTGTGGTGTAAGCTTTACTAAGACAACTGGAGCGGGACTCGAGCTTGAGTTTTGCTCGCTCAGCTTGCAGTTCGGCTTGATTTTGTCCCCAGCGATACATTCTATGTGCTACTTCTAAATTTTTCGCCTTCTTGATTTAAATCAGTTTCTACTTGTTTAAATATACGGGTTTGCGACAATTGTATTGTTTCAAGTTTGTAACAGCTCAGTTAGGTAACCAACTTCGCTAGTCTTTCTGTTTAACATTTTTCTTAATCTTCTTTGGAAATAAAACTACTCAACGTTTTTAAAATGCTAAACAAACTACAACAAAGATACAGGGAGTATTTACTGTTTGTTTAATTTACAAGTTTGCCTGATTTTTGCTATACTTTCTGGTTTCTTATCTAGGTATGTTTGATAGTCGAGAATTTTCTAATGCTGCTTTCTAAACAAATTAATTTTTGGATCTGTTGCCACTATATTTTCCAGTATTTGATTTGCAATGAAGCTTTCTACAAATACCTTAGTAAAAGTTTTCTTTTTAAAGTGTATTTTGGATTAGTCATACATAAAACGCGTAATTTTAATTATAAATCGTGACAGCCGTTTGTTCAGCACGTTACTATTCATTAAGTATAAACCCAACCAAGCAGATAAAAAGAAAATCTTTATACTGTTGTCAAGTCGATCGACATGTTGTGCTACGATACTATTAAAGTATACACGCGGTCGTTATCAATTTTCTTTTAATTTTTTTATACAATTCTTTAAAGCGTTTTAAAATATACTAGAACAAAATCGAGATACAGCCGTTAATTGATTTCAAATATGTTTTAAGTATTAATATTAATACTTTGTATTTCCTGTTGTGCAACAGTTCGTTACTTCCTGAGAAATTGACAAAACCCTCTACAGCTTGCGTGAGAAAATATTGTAGACAACAATTATCGCTTGCTTGCGGTACATAGATTGCTTATATTCTAGAAATGTTAATAGTTTGATGTGTGTACCGTTGTTAGCTAATTAATGCCGTAAGCTTTGCTGATCTTTTAGTGCTAGTTTAATATTTTTATTTAAATTTACTATTGTAAGTATGTATGCCAACAACTCAGTACGAGGATAAGGAAGTAGAAAAGGCATACGAAAATATAAATAGTAAAGTGAGAAACGTAAAGGGAGGTGAGAATTTAATAGTTGTGGGTGATTTTAATGCGTCAGTGGGAGAAGGTAGTGAGGGAAAAATGCTAGGAAAATTTGGGTATGATAGATGAAATGCTAGAGGAGAAAGATTAGTCGAGTTCTGCCAGGAACATAGATTAGTAACTGTAAACACCCTATTCGAACAACATGTTAGAAGAAGATATACCTGGAAAGCGCCAGATGCTAGGGCTAGATACAAAATAGATTATATTTTAGTTAAACAAGATTTAGAAACCAAGTTAAAAACTGTCGTAGTAATCCAGGAACTGACATAGATAGTGATCATAGCTTAGTTAAAATGAAGTGTAAGCTAAAATTCAAAAAATTGAGAAAGGCTAAAAGAGAGGAATGGAATCTAGGTAAGCTTAGTGATAGTGAGGTAAAAGAGAAATATAAACAAGTATTAGATAATAATATCAAAGAGATAACTATAGGAGGGCACGTAGAAAATAGATGAAAAGAAATAAAAAGGGCTGTACACGATACAGCAACACAGACTATAGGTAAGAAAATAGTAGAAGCGAAAAAACACTGGGTAACAAAGGAGATATTCGATTTAATAGAGAATAGAAGAAAGTTTAAACCTTTCACAGAATTGGATAGAGAAAGTAAGCAGAAATATAATGTAGTTAGAAATACGATAGTACATGAGTGTAGAAAAGCTAAAAATAATTGGATGTAGGCGAATTGTAAGGGAGTACAAAATGATTTGAGTGTAGGTAAGTCAGACAGGGCTTACAGGGTAGTTAAAAAGTTTTTCGGGGAAGATAGGAGGAGGCTTTAAACGTAGCTAGAGAGAGAAAAAAGATATGTATTGGTGTACAAGGACAGAAAATACACATGTTACGTTTTGCAGATGATATAGCCTTTATAGCAGAGTCTAGAAAAAAGGAGAGTTTTAAAATATTTTAGGTGAGATATTACATAGGAACTAATGTATGAGAATTAACTCAGAAAAGAGAAAGATAATGACAAGTGAGTTAGAGCCTAATACTAAACGAAAATTAAAAATAGGTAATACCGAGTTAGAGGAGGTAGATGAATTCTGCTACTTAGGTAGTATATATACACAGGGCGGACGTAGCAGAAGGGATATAGTAGCTAGAATAGCTCAAGCTAGAAAAATGTTTTTGAAAAAGAAAGACTTACTAATAGCTAATGGTATTAGTTTAGATAATAGGAACAGTTTCTTAAAGTGAAATGATTTAAGACTCCACTCGTTGGATGCAAGTGAAACTTTATCCTTTTTTGTTGTTCGCGGCTTATTCTGAGAATTATGCCAAGGGTGAGCAATGAGAATGGGCGTGGCTATAATGTAAACTCAATAATAAGCAATCATAG
The DNA here is from genome assembly GCA_036346225.1 of Platerodrilus igneus. Taxonomy (NCBI): domain Eukaryota; kingdom Metazoa; phylum Arthropoda; class Insecta; order Coleoptera; family Lycidae; genus Platerodrilus; species Platerodrilus igneus. The sequence goes on from JARFIW010000544.1 coordinate 5,187,296, forward strand.
AAAGAAAAAGGGAAATTGAGCGCCACTGTATCTATATGGACAATACAAGATATTCAATACTCCTATGAGAAGATACAGAAACTCATTGGATATAAGCACTATAAAAACTTACTACTTAATGAACTAACATATCTGGAAACCTCTTGAACGTATCTGCATCCTTTTCTATCACGATGACCCTTAAACGAAATGTTACACAACAAATTTTCTATTAAAAAGACACTATTTGTGCTTTTCAATAAAAGGGCATAATAATAATAATGAGTTAATCATCTTGAGATTACTACACCAAAGGTATTTTAGTTAAAAATGGATATCAAGAATAAATCAATTGTATCATGTCTGTACTTTTATATTGTTTCAGCATTTGTCTAATTTCGTTACTCAAAAAAATTTATTTTCTCAAAGGTATTCTTATTAATATTAATTACTCATAGAATAAAAAACTTGAATCCAAAAACGTAATTTAATGTAATTTCTCTCTTTCCTTTTTTTTGTTAAATATAAATACAAGTATAAAATAATAAAATTGAATTCTGATTTTAACTATAGATCTTTCTTGACATAACAAAACTTTTTAATATTATTTTAAAACAAAATTCTTAATTCCCAACGAACAGATCTGTGTATTGGTTTACATAAATATATATCAAATAAATTTAGTTCATATTCCATATAAAAAATCTAAATCACACGTAGCTAGATTAAGTAAATAAATTTCAAATTTATCCTGGTATAGAAATGACACAATGACCTTACCAAAAATTAGACATCTGTAATTGAATCTTTTTAAACAGGAAATGGACGTTGGAATCTCTTTGTTTTTGAACACATGTATATCTCACGTGTCTTACAAAACTACTTTAATATTACTTTCTAAAGGACCATATTTCATTTTGTTTAAATTTGTTTAGCACAATTTTAGAAAATAACTCTGTTATCAAATTAAGGAAATATTACCATTTTTATGATCTTACGCAGAGTTAATTCGTTCGTAAAATTTACCATGATTAAGTAATTCTCTATTAAAACTTAATATCGTTCGTCAATCCAATTAACACTTTTAAAAGTCTAGCAAACGTAGTAACCTGGACTTAGCGAAGGTGAAAAACTTACCTCTTCCAAACGAACTGCGATGCACAAGTTCAGGTCCTGCTTACGAAACTTGATGCCTAAAATATAACGTTGACGACTAACATCTGCAAAATACGTCTTCCCCAATAAATGTCAAACAACAGCTTTAAATACATACATAACGAAAGTTGCCTTAATTCTAATTATTAATACTGGTTATTCCAAACGCTTAGAAATTAAAGATTTTTTGTTTTAGTATAAAAATTACTTAAATATTGTGGTCTCACTGTTAATAGTCACCGAATTCTCTAGCCATGTTTGTTAAGAAGCGTGATCCGTTGTCTTGCCGGAACCTGAAGAATGATAACATTCTAGGGCCCTCAAAACGACCACGAATCCTTCCCCCTACAATGGGTATCCGAGGACTCCATTTGACGCGCAATCGCGTCCCCATCCTTTGAAGTTTGTAGCTTCGTTCACATTTTAAACCACAATGGCGAGTTTGCCTTATAATATCTTCCACGTAGAGAACAGCTGATACGTCTTGCACGTCGCCTTGTGACACTATTTACGCTTGCGCTATTTTAATTTAATAAAAGAAAAGATATAATCCGCCTACGAATAAGGCAACACAAATGTCTTGTTCGTTACCTAGTCCTTTTTAAATACGTTTTCAAAGTGTTTATTGCTATTAAATATTTCCTAGTAATGCATTTAAAGCTAATTAAATGATAATAACGTCCTGTTCTAGTGTGAAGTTGTTTCCTTCGGATATTACTATATTGAATACAAAAAGTCAGATATCACAGATCTGCAATGAATAGATGCGATCTCTTTAAAACCAGTGCCACAGAATATATATTCGTTACACAAGTCGTACGTAGATAGATAGATAGAAGCTGTTGAAATTTGGTATTATAGGAGAATGTTAAAGATTAGTTGGACAGATAGAGCTCCAAATGACGAAGTTTATAAAAGGATAGGTGAGAAACCCTGTATGTGGAAACAATTAAAGGTCGGGAGAGATAAAATGATAGGACACCAGCTAAGACATGAGGGACTATTGAGTAAGGTCTTAGATTATAGGCTACCAAATAAAAATAGAGTAGGAAGATCTAAACAAAGCTATATTAGTCAAATTATTAGAGATTTAGGATGTGAAGGGTATGTAGACTTATTTAGACTAGCTCAGAATAGAAAAGAATTTAGAACCGCGTTAAACCGACCTTAAGTTCAAATACAAAATAAAATAAATAAATAAAAATCAGTTAACTAAATGTCATCATGACATAACTCACAATTAGGTAGCGGCCTGGCATGTTAGTAGCAAATCGCTCCTTAAGTCTTACCATAACATATAATTTAACACTTTTCCTCTTTGGAGGATAACCAGGTAATATTTCATTTTCTTATAAATGGGAATCATGTAAACATGTTGGAGTTCTTTAACAACCATCAGGTTGCTAATGTCTATGTAGAGGTAGGTAGATAAGAAAAAGATAGAAAAGTATAGGTAGACCTAGATCAAGCTATATTAGTCAAATGATTAGAAATTTAGGTTGTGAAGGGTATGTAGAGCTTTTTAGATTAGCACAGAATAGAAAAGAAGTTAGAGCTGCGTCAAACCGACCTTCAGTGAGGTCGAAAACAAAATGATGATGATGTATCTTTTTCTTTTTTTGTTGTAAAAACTTCTAGTGGTACAGGCCCGTCAGATGCAATCTAGTATATAACCAAGTAAGAATTTGGCGATAGTTATACTGACATTTATGCTCTACGTATAGTTATTTTTTTAGTTGTTTAGGCTTTTTGGTGTTGTTGGAACTCCATCTAGTTTTAATTATTTGACTTATGTCACCTTTGTATGTTTAGAGTTATAGTTGGGTTACGCCATCTAACTATTTAAAATTGGCTTAAAATAAAAAGTTTGGGGAGTAGGCAGGGTAACAAAAAGGACAAAATGGTTTTGGCATTTGGTGGGTTCTAGAATTTTTTAGTAAAAGAACTTTGTAATAAAACTTATAGAATCTACTCTGGGAACTGATATGAACACGACTTAGTTTTTTATCATAATCATCATAATCACAATCATCACCATTGTTGGTATACAAAAAAAAAAAAAAAAAATATACGCTTAAAAAGGTTTCGCCGTTTTATCATCATTCCTTTGATAACAGGTGTATTTAGAATTTGAAGTTGCTTTACGCTTGTCGTCATGTTTTGCATGTATTATCAGGTTTCACTAACTCAATCTGATTTCGTTTTATTATTGTGTTTTAAGTGTTTTGTATCGTAATTAATTAGTTGTTTGCTGTGGCAATACGGTTGCTAAAGACCACTTAGTGTTGTTAGCCTGTAGTATGCGGTAGTATGCTTAATAGCGTATTTATTAGATTTACAAAACACTTTATTTTGATTGTTACTTAGATATAATTAGTATTAAACGATAGTACGCAAAAAGTGAAAAAGTTAAATGCTCGTCACTAAACCAGCAGCTTAATATCATTTTCTCAACACCACCTAGTGATGCACCTCTTATGTATTTAAGAATGGGTCAATAATAGTACTCATTATGCTGTCGGTATATATGAATCCATAATTCAAAGTCTTTAAACAAACAGGAGCATCAAGGTCGTGCGTTATGATCATAATCCAACACCTACAACCAATCAGTACGAACTTCTATTTTTCAGAATCCATGAGCTACTATTTTCGTATCATGCGAAGTAGGTTCTACCACCTTGACACATAAATTTTTATTTGTCCGTGTTTGTAATATTGATTCAAAAGTTGAGAAAATATCTGATAATAAAGATTTGTGTACTCGGGAGGACGGTAGCGGGGTAGTATTCTACTACGAGTTATGGTCATTTTTCATTTGGATTACGCCGCTTCCTCTAACTGGCTCGCGGTGCATATCTTCTAAATAAGTAATGGCTTTAATAACTCGCTCGTTGAATATATTATTGCTATCCAAATTCAAAGAAGTCATTTATTAGAGTTTATATGTGTTTTTGTTTTTAATTATCGTTTCAAGTACAGATGTTTTCAAGGGACAAATTGCGTCGTATGTCCTGCTGATTTGTTCTTGAAACCATCCCACCCCGACTGTGTCATCGTAGCATGCGCTTTGTTTCTTTCCCTTCTTTTGTTACCGTACTTCCGTACTTGGTGTCAGCATTCCGTTATTGATTTTGTTCTTATCTTACGGACGCGCTTGTTTTACAGGCAACATATACTTTGAGCCGAGCCAACAATATTTTTTTGAAGCCTAGGATCATTTCTGTCGTGTCGAGCCGAGCTTGACAAATTTTCATGTCGGGCTTTCCGAGCCTACTCGCGAGCTCTTATTATATCTTTACTTTCTATATCAAGCGCGGCAGTGCCTACGCAAGTTAAGGTTCGGGCCTTTGGAGCTGTGTTTTTAAAAAACAACTTAAAACACTTAACAAATTTATTTGACTTGAAACAGAAATTACAGTGAAATTTAGAATAACTTGTACATAATAACTTTAATATAAAATAATTAATTGTACTGGGCGAGTAGTCTAGGTAGACAACAATGCAAAAACTATAATACTCAAACTGACTGCCGGGCCTTGAGCTCCCGGGCTTTTTATAATAACCTGCCCCTCACACGGCTGTGGGAACTTGCAGATCTCTTGTCTGCGTTTCTCTTAATTGTGCACTTTATTACAATGTAACAATCTTAATTCTAAGTAATTGCGGTATGTTGGCCGCCTGTGACCTGCCACCTGCAGTATCACTGCCCTCATGGATGCAAAGTTGCATGTCCGTTCTCATGAACTGTCGATAACCTCTCTGGGTTATCCTTGTATTACAATGTTGCAATGAACTTATACTTTATTTAACAATTTCTAATTATTCCTATTAGATTCAATATTTTAATATATATAGGTAATTGGGGAATACATAACTCCTCCGACCGTAAATGAAAAATTAAGGTTTTACTTAATTTTTAAATACTTAAAATTCATTATTCAAATTCATTTAAAATTCATTATTTCTAAGGGTATACTTATCGTTTCTGTATTTCTCTTTGTTTCCTTAAATCTAGAACTGTTTCCTTTATTCTTATATCTAAGGTACATTTTGTAAAATACATATATAATTGCAAAAATTATTAAAATGATTAATACAATTGTCCAAACACTTATATTATTATAATGTAACTTTGGCGTTTTGAGTTCACTTAATTGTTCTTTGTAACTTTCCACTAATTTCATGGCGTGGTTGAGGTCGTCTAAGTCTAGATGCTCTAGCTTCATAGGTTTCTTGACTATTTCTTTGTCTTCTTGTTCTATCTTGAACTGTAGTTCCGGTAGGTTTGCAAGTTTCTTTGTTGCTATGGGATCTTGATAAACTCTGATTACTTCGTCTTTTAATTTCACATAACAGTCTTCTTTGAGTGTAATTAGTTTGCTTCCGATTAATGCTTGGTTATTTTCATCTTGATTGCAGTGGATGGTTGCTATTACTTCTGTTGGGAAAATGGCTATCCATTTGTTTTCTGTAACTTTTTGAATTTTCATGTTAGTTATTTGCACTTGTTTGGCTTCACAGTTTTCGTAATGATTTGAAAATTTAGTTGCACTTCACAAGGGCTGTCTTCTTTAATGGTTGTTGTCGTCATCGATTGACATAAATATTGGTTTGGTGTTACTTCAGTACATTTTTCGTTTGTATAACCATATCTCAGTTCATTTAGGGATAGGAATTTGGTTTTGGGTATGATTACTTGGTATGTGCTAGTAACTTTCGTTGGAAAAGCAAATAAATGATAATAATTATAATTGTTACTTTCTACTATCGGGATTTCTATTAAAAATATTATTTCGTTATTCTTAATGTAGCCTTTTACTATAGCTATTTTTTCGAATATTAGAATGTTCGATTCTGTTACATCAAAAGGTAATTTACTGTTAATTATAAGTGATCTAATTCTTATTAATTCACTTAATAAATCGGTTGGTCCAATAATGCTAGAGTGTAGGGTATTTAATTTTGCAAATGTTACTGCGTTTTCTAACATTGCTAAAATTTGTTGCATTAACGTAAGGGTGGGAATTATTTGAGTAAATATTGTATTAAATCTAATTAAATCTCGCATGCCTAACGAAGTGGTTTGCATGGTGGTTTCAAGGGTTTGCATTCGGTTGGCTATACTGTCCTGATTTCTTGCTAACTTTCTCAATGTTTCGTTGAACTTTATAATCGTTGATTGGGTTAACGATAGTTGGTTGCTCATTATGGTTTTTATGTCGTTTTGATTCTCAATTAATTGTTGTATTGCGTTGTCATAACGTTCTGCGTCTTGGTTATCTAAATTGCCTGTGATAGCTTTTATTATGCTACTTAATCCGTTGATTAGTCCTCTTTTTCGTCTCGTAGTTTGTTCGTTGGGTATTAGTCTATTAAGTTTACCTTCTATGTTTCTTAAAATGCTTTCTATTATTCATCAGTTCTATTGCGTATTCTTTTCAGAATTTTGCTGTGTCCATTGATTGTTTTAATCGGTCTTAATTTTCTGTGATTGTTTGAAATTCTTGTTTTAATTCCGTTAGGTCGAATTTTTGTGCGAATGTCCAATAGTCGATCGTGTTTTGCATACTGCCTAATTTAATTGGTAGTATACCGGGGTTGTTTTTTATATCTTCTATTATTACTTGGTTGTCCGTTCTACCTGAGCGGAGTTTGACGGTAAGGGTGATGACTGTCCATCTGAAATGACAGGGTGTCTTAGGTTTTTCAAATGAATGTACTTTGTTATGTTACCGTTGTCTACTACTGCAATATTTTTATCTGATATTTTCTTAATTTTGAATGGTCCTAAATTTCTGGGTGCTGTTTTATGTCGCTTGCTTTGAAAGTTTTTCTCATACAGGGTTTGTCCTATTGAAAATTTATTTGCGTCGGTATTTTTATTTCGGGTTGTGGTGATACGTTCTTTATCGTTCTCTAATTTATCTTTTACCTTGTCATAAGTTATTTTTAGTTTTTGTTTGTGGTCTTTCGCGTATTGTTGATATACTTCCTTGTTGTAGTGTATGTCATAGGGATTTCGTGAATCTGAATGTCCTAAGGTTAATTCTAAGGGTGTAAAATTTGTCGATGAGTGGATTGTATTATTATAAGCGATTAGTGCGTATGACATTAAATTAGTTATATGTTCCTTTTTATAATTTATTCTTAATAGTCGAATTTGTTCTAACAGGGTTTAATGTAGTCGTTCAATTAGTCCGTTTGATTCAGGGTGGTTTTCCGTTATGAAATGAATTTTTGTTTTGTGAAGTTCTAAAGTGCTCTGTATTGTCTCATTTTTAAATTCGCTACCATTGTCTAGAGTTATTGATTCGGGTGTTCCATAAAATGTGAAATATTGTAAAAATCCTTGGGTCACATTTATGCTATTTTTGGATGTGATTGGTATTGCTTGGCCTATTTTTGTGAATGCGTCTACAATTGTTAGATAGTTTTGCGCTTCTACTACTAGAGTATTGGCATGTAGTTTTTGAAATGGTTTTTCGGGTGTTTTGGTTTACATTAAATGTATCTTTGGGGGTTTCCTATCGTATTTCGCTTTGTCACATATTTCGCATTGGTTAATGAAATCTGTGGTCAATTCCTTCATGTCTTTAAAATAATAACGTCTTAGAAATTGCTTTATTGTTTCGTTAATTCCACGATGATTGGTTTTTCCTTCGTGTTGATTACTAATTACATCGTTTATTTCGTCAGGGTCGTCTAGTGTTATTAATTTTCTAGTACATCTGAAGTGTTCAGGGCCAGAGTTATTGAATAATTTAACGTATAATTCTGAAAATCTTTGGTATAAATGTTCGGTGTTGAAATAGAAATAAAATCGTTTTTTCTCGGGGGTGTATTCTTTTAGAATTTTAATTATTTGTTCCTCATTGTCATCTTTAGTTATTTGAATTTGGTATATCTTTTTGTTATCTACTTTTGTATATTTTACGGGATTGGGGTTATTTAAAACTTCGGTTATTATAAATTGGTTGGGTTTCATATCGATTGCTTCGTTTAAAATTTTAATCGCGTTTTTAGGTTCTTCGTTTTGTGTCGAATGTATCGTGTCGATCTCGTCTGAATCTTCCCTTATTTCTGCTTCGTCTACGTTTCCTATAATGGATTCAGTTTCTAATGCATTGAGCTGGATTCTACTTTAAGCGTCTGCGTTGTTATAAATTCCTTTTTTATATATAATTTCGTAATCGTACTCTTCGAGTCTGATTCTCCATCGTTGTAATTTTGAATTCGGTTCTTTCAGTTTGCATAGCCATACTAATGGTATATGATCGGTGTATATGTAAAATTTTCTTCCATATAAATAAGGTCTAAAATATTTTGTTGTCCAAATTATGGCTAATAATTCTTTTTCTATGGTGCTATATTTCTGTTCGGTTTCATTTAGGGTTCTGGATGCGTAGCTGATGGGTTTATCGCTACCTACTTTTCCTTGGCTGAATACTGCGCCTAATGCTACATTCGATGCGTCTGTCGTTAGTATAAATGGTTTTGGAAAGTCTGGGTATTCTAATACAGGGCGATTCGTTAATATGTTTTTAATTTTGTCTACGGCTTTAATAAATTCTGGGGTGTGTTCAATTTTGTTTCCCTTTTTAGTCAATTTGTCGGGAGATTGGTTATCTGAGCGTAACCTTTAATGAATTTGCGGTAATAACCACTAAGTCCTAGAAATCCTTTAATTTCTTTGGTTATTTTTGGTAGAGGGTAATTTAGAACTGCATTTGTTTTGTCTCGATTTGGCATTATTCCTTGGGGTGTTATTACATGTCCTAAAAGTGATACTTCTTTTTGTAAAAATTCACTTTTGTCTAATTGTACTTTGAAATGTGCTTGTCTAAGTCTTTCGAATACTTCTTTCAATCTTTCTATGTGTTTTACCAATGATGTGGAATAAACTATGATGTCATCTAGGTATACAAGGCATTTTTCATTGTGTATTCCTCGTAGTATATTGTCCATGACTCTCTGGAAAGTAGCGGGTGCGTTCTTTAATCCAAATGGCATTGGTTTGTACTCGTAATGTCCTCTAGGTGTGCTGAAGGTTGTTTTTGATATATCTTTTTCTTCCATCTCCACCTGATGGTATCCTGATGCTAGGTCTAATGTTGAAAAATATTGGCATTTGCCTAATTTGTCTAAAATTTCGGTTATATTTGGTAGTGGATATTTGTCATCTACCGTTTTTTCATTTAACTTTCTATAATCTATTACCATTCTGTACTTTCTCTTTCCGGTTGCGTCTAATATCTTAGGTACTATTAACACGGGGCTGCTCCATGGTGAGTTGGAGTGCTGGATTATGTCTTGTTCTAATAAGTCTGCTACTTGTCTGTCAGCTTCTTCTTGGCTTGCATAAGGTAGTCTATATGCCTTTGTAAAGATTGGCTTATTGTCTGTTAGCTCGATATTATGTTTTACTGTGTTGGTGAATGTTAAGGGTATTTCTTCGCAGTGGAATATGTCGCGGTATTCAAAACATAAGTTTTTAATTGCTCTTTCTTCTTCTTGATTGATGTCGGTATTGAAGCGGATGCTAGTTAAAATTTCTCTTAACATTTTGTCATGTTCTATTGGGTTATAATCGTTTTCTAAATTTTCGTCTATTTCCATTTCGTTAAAATTTAGTTCTTCTACATTAATTGGGTCTGTTAATGATAATTCTACGGGATAGTCGTTTGAATTTAATATTGTTGTGGTTGCATAATTATCTTTTATTTGTACTAAAGCAGTTGAGGTTTCTACTCCTTGTTGAAAAGTCACATGATTTATTATTCCTACTTTTTTGTTAGATTTTACTGGGATTTTTATTTTTCTTTCCGTTCGGGGTTCTATAGTGTATTTTTGTTCGATTTGTGTGTTTTGAAATTTAATGGGCATTTTTCCGTATTTTGTCCTTAATAAACGATTTTTAATGTCAATGTTGGTTCCTAATTTTCTTAGAAGGTCCATTCCGATTAATCCGTCATATTTGTCGTTCAATTCGAATACACAAAATTTATGTTTCATTTTATGTTTCGTTAATGTTCTCGGTAAGGGTATATTAGCTACGAATTGGTGTAGTGTTGTTTGATGGGCTGTTTTAATTTTAAAAGGTTCTCTTTCTACATAAGCTAAAAAATGTTTTTTCACGGTTCTGGGGCTAATTAATGTTTTTGAGGATCCGGTGTCGATTAATAGTTTAAATTCGGCGTGGGGTATTTCTATGTATGGTAGTACTAAGTGATTTATGTTATTTAAGTTTATTAAGTTTGGTCGTCTATAAATTGGTCCACTTGAAAATTTGAGTTCGAGTCTTCTTCGTCGTACTCCTCGTAAGTTTCGTATTGTTCGTCGCGTTCATAAGTTTCTGCATGGTTTGATTCATTGTTCGTAGGTGTCTCAATGTAATTATTCCGGTCAGTGTCAAATTTTTCTACTTCTTGGTGAAATAGTTCTTTTGATGTAAAATTGCTTTTCTGATGAGGATTTGATCGGATATGTGTTATGTTTGTATTTTATCTGGTGTTTCCAGATGAGGTATCCATTGGTGTTGGTTTATAATAATTATTAGGGTTGTTATGATTATTAGTCATTGGTATACTTCTATTGGGGTTTGCGTTGAATGCTGGTCTTTGTTGGTTTAGGTTTTGATCAAATCTTGGTTGGAATGCGGGTTTCGTAAAAGTTGGGTTAAACCTTGGTTTTGAAAAATGTTTATATTGATTATTAAAATTCGTATTGTTGAAATTTGGGTTATTAATTTGCGGTTGATTTGTTTGTGCGTTGAAGGGTGAGAATTTTTGTTAAGGGCTTGTTTGTCTTGTGGCTTGTATGATTTTTGTTGGTGAATAACTTTTATTCGCGTTGAGGTTGTATAATCTGTTGCGGTAATACATTACATTTTCTTTTTCTATTACTAAGTTCATAACTTCTTCTAGATTTTGGGGTCGCTGGAATCTGATTTTATCCGATAGTCGTTCTGGTAAAGCGTTTATATACGTGTCCAGTGCCATTTTGTCATACATTTTTGTTTTTAAGTGTCTAACGTTTTGATCGGGTTCTTCGATTTTTAATTTGGTTAGTATTAAACTTCTCACGTCTTGGCATTTCATTCCGATCTGGTAGGAGGATTGGTTGTGTTCCATTATAAGGTTTATTAGGTCTCGTACCAGGCATTTTATGTTACGTTGGTCTCCAAAATATGCAATTAGTAGCTGTTTAAATTCCTGCCATGCCTGTAAATCATCCCTACTGGCGATTAAGGTTAGTGCCCTTCCGGTTAGTTTACTTATTATTAAGCGTATAAGCAATGAATTCCTTTCGTTATCTCCGGGTTTGTAGATGGTTTTAGGAACATTTCGGCTGCTCCAATTATAATTTGCAAGATGCGCCTGCGTGCCGTCAAATATCTGGATTGTCTCGCAATAAAGCTTCATGTCTGTGCTACGCATGTTGGTTAAGGGTTGTTTCCGTTTTTGGGTAATTTTCAAAAAAAATTTTTCTTTTTTGAATTGAGGTTTATTTCGCTATGTATATCGTTATTTTTGCTTCGGATTTACTAATTTTCCGTTTGGGTTGTGAAATTTCAAATTTTGTAAAAATTGAGCTTGGTTTTGCCATTTGTAGCGTTATTTTTGCTTTGGTTTTATTAATTTTCCGTTTAGATTGGATAATTTCAAATTTTGTAAAAATTGCGATTGATTTTGCTATTTGTGACGTTAATTATGCTTTGGATGTATTAATTATCCGCTTGGATTGGATAAATTCGAATTCTGTAAAAACTGGGGTTGATTTTGCTATTTCAAACGTTAATTTCGGTTTGGGTTTATTAATCTTTCATTTAGGTTAGGTATATTCAAATTTTGTAAAGATTGAGATTTATTTTGCTATTTTCAGCGTTATTTTTGGTTTGGATTTGTTAATTTTCAGTTTAGAATAAGTAAATTTAAATTTTGTAAAGATTGAGATTTATTTTGCTATTTTCGGCGTTGTTTTTGTTTTGGATTAGTTAATTTTCAGTTTAGACTGTGTCGGGTTATTTTTAGAATCGTAGTTGCTGTTATTTGTACTTAGTTAAACAGTGCGGTGATGAATGTGCGGGAGTTATACTCGATAATGTTGATTTAGTTACCGTAGTCTTGAATTTGCCTGTTTATATCTCGTGGCTTTTAATTTGTCTTGAGTTTCTGTTTTCTGAAGAATCTGGAGTGAATATATGGCTCTCACGATATTGACTTAGCTTTGTGTTATTTTAATTCTGTTAATTTGTAATTAATACTCTTTCCGTGGGTTGAGTTGCATAAATGTATAGTTCGTCTGTCTTGAATTCTAATTATAGCTTGCAGGTTAATTACATTTGCACTTTATCGTTGTAATTTAGATGTAGTCTTGGTTATTTAATCGCGTACACTTATTAACGTTAAGGTAATTAACACTTACAGGTGTTAATTTTAGAATTAAATAATTCCCTTCTTCAGTAGTTAATTGCTTTGCATAAATGTTACATCTGTTTATTTTTAGATATCTCCGTGATGCATGACTTGTAATTGAAACTCTCCGTATTGTAGGTTTTAAGCGTCTTATATCTTTGTATGATAACATTAAGCGTTATTCTGTATTTGTACTGGGATAATGTACTTTATAAATGATGAGTAATTTTGAACGTTTAGTTTTTATTCCGTGTTTGTACTAATACCGTTTATTTATAGATCGCTGTGGTGTAATTTTATGTGCTTTTATAAATCCGTGATGGATTTAATTACTTATAATGCGGCTTTAGTTTTGAAAATTATTGTTTTAATTGCGATTTCTCTGAGGTTTTTAAGTGTGTAATAGATTATGCTTTTTTCGCGAACTTTGCTTATCTTAGGTGCTAGATTGCACGCTGGTTTTAAGTTACCGTAGCTTTAGTTATTGCAGAGTGTTTTTGCTGTAATTTATACAGTATTATAGAGGTCAATTGTTTAAATAATCGTTCCGTAATTGCTTGTTTGAAGAATTGCCTTTAGCTTTGGAATTAATTTGCGTTCTGTATTTTTAGTTTACCGGATTAAACGTGCGTTTGAATCGCGCTAGTTAATTTTTCTTATTTTGGTATTAGCGGATGTGCGTCCGTTATTTTTGGTTTATTTTTGAGTTTGTTTTAATAATTGTGGTAAGAATCTCCTAAACATGAGGTCTCTTTTTCTTTTAAAAGAAAATCTTTTTTACTCTTAACTTCGTCTCATAAAATTTTATACAGTCTCGTTTTGAAAATAATCCACTTTGTAACTATTTTCAAGAAATATTGGCATAAAATAAAATTTATAAAACAATAATAAATGGTAATCAGATAAAATAATAAACTAGCATATATCAATTATTGTTTGTGGTATCAATTGGTATAAAAAGGAAATGAACTTACATTAATTTCATCTGTTTCTTTTGTGGGCTCGATCGATGCTGTATCTTGTCCACGTTGGTTTGTTTGTTGGATTTAGACGATTTTTGTTCTTCCTCCAACCTGGTTTGGGTTCTGTCAAAATTGCGAATTGAAATTCTTGGTCACCAATCTTCCGATTTTTGGCTTTTTAGTGCCCCTTTTGACATCCGTTACGACTGCGCCAGTTAAGGTTCGGGCCTTTGGAGCTGTGTTTTTAAAAACAACTTGAAACACTTAACAAATTTATTTGACTTGAAACAGAAATTACAGTGAGATTTAGAATAACTTGTACATAATAACTTTAATAAAAAATAATTAATTGTACTGGGCGAGTAGTCTAGGTAGACAACAATGCAAAAGCTGTAATACTCAGACTGACTGCCGGGCCTTGAGCTCCCGGGCCTTTTATAATAACCTGCCCCTCACACGGCTGTGGGAACTTGCAGATCTCATGTCTGCGTTTCTCTTAATTGTACACTTTATTACAATGTAACAATCTTAATTCTAAGTAATTTCGGTATGTTAACCGCCTGTGACCTGCCACCTGCAGTATCACTGCCCTCACGGATGCAAAGTTGCATGTCCGTTCTCATGAACTGTCGATAACCTCTTTGGGTTATTCTTGTATTACAATGTTGCAATGAACTTATACTCTATTTAACAATTTCTAATAATTTTTATTAGATTCAATATTTCAATATATATATATATATATATATATATAGGTAATTGGGGGATACATAACTCCCATACTGTACAAGAAATTAAAAAATTGCTCTGGTTACGACATTGCTTGTATAATTACGAAGGAGGAAGTGGGACAGAATGGATGCGTCAAAAATTACTGGTTCAATTATGATGAAATTTCAAATCTAGGTGTATCTTTAATGTATGTGGTATAATGAGTCAATGATTGGGCAGAGGAAGTTAGGCGACGTTAAACTCATAACTCGTCAAACTGCTATAGGTCCTTTTTTAGGATTCCTTCAATTTATTAACTTTCTGGCGATAGATGCTAAATGGTGTTAAGTTTAATCACTTGCTTTTAATTTTTCAGTACCCCTTCTTATTGATTTTGATTGATAGCTTAGAGAATAGTTTAACAATTTAATTTTAGGCAATTACATAATGCAACTTATGCTACGTAAGTTGCTAGAATTTTGGCGAGAAAGTCATCACTAAAGTAAAGAGTATCAAGCGCAGCCGTAGTTTAGATGATCATGCGCATCCATGAGTAAAGTACGGAAAGTTGATTCTTGTTTGTTAGGAAGTAGTCAGCAGACACGTTTTTTGAGAAGAAAATAAAATTTTAGTTTACATGGGTTAAAACAAACTCCACTCATGACAATTTTGTTTAACCTGGGATTGAGGTCAGACGCTGAGTTTTCTGTTAGAACGTGATTCTAATTAGTGAAGTGATATATATATATATATATATATATATATATATATATATATATATGAATCGATTCATTATTTAAATATGGCGTTTAATTTTTAAAAGGAATTTGAATTTTTAGCAAGTATGTTTAGATGGTAATAAAATTTATGGATCAAAAATATGACAGCAGAATTCGATTTCAATAAAAATTATTGGCCAAGTTTAAATTATTGGCTTTCGGAATAAAATTGTTAACTTTCGTAAAGAAAATGGCAAAATCATTTTGCTCTGAATCAACAGGTGTCCCAAATATTTATGTAATTACTTAAATATTTTTGTCATTAAACTTTTGTGAGTAACACTCCTTTTTTTTTATAGCGATCGAGATGAACATGTAATAACTTTCTTGGAAGTATTCTACACGTGCGTGATGAAAAGTTTTGTTTGAAGGCTAGAGTTTGCTAAACCCAAAATGTAATTATTTAGTATATATGAAATTGAATATTTTGAATATGAATATTGCACGTAATCTTAAAAAAGCAAATCACAACTTTATAAGGTGTTGCTAGAATAATATGGCTTTATAAGTATTAAACATTTGTTACATTCAGTACTAGAAAGCAACATATGTAGTGATAAAAATTTAGTTCTCCAAATTTCATTAAAATAGCTGATGGTAATGTTTGTTGAGTAAATTTTGTATTAAGTGTTTACGATTGCAATAAGAATGAAAATTTCCTATTAGTTTAACCATTTCCCTTCCTTATAAAATGTGGTTCAAATACTTTTGCGCGTGTGCAAGTGCAGTGTAGTATATTAACAATCATTGTCTATTGAAACGTGTTCGTGTAAGTGTGAAAGACCAGGATCCCGTGCCGATCCTGAACTGCACTATCTTCACTGTCTTCATTATAGTTACCCACATCAATGTGCCGGTGAGTACCACAGATTATATAAGTTCCTTTCATATTTCTTTTACCTATTTTACCCGCAATTAGCAAGTATACCAACCCTTACAGTCCACTCTTAATACCTAACATTAAGAAATTTATGATTTTAAGAAAATAAAGTAAAATCATAGAAAGATTCAAAATTTAATCTAAAAACATATTTTACTAATATTTGTTAGCTATATCAAAGATCTCTGATTACAGCGTATAGTTAAGTTAAAAAACGCTAAGTAATTTTTTATGACAGGCATAGTCTGTTAATTACTATATTTTTGTCTACTTAATAATTTGATCAGCATTCACTTTAATGCTGTTGTATATACACCATTAATTTTGTACAAAGATGAAGAGAAATTAATTTTTTTATTAGATGCTAGTCAAAACTCAATTTGTTTTATTTCTAAAATTAAATAAAGATAAGTGGTCTTTTGAATTTATTTGAGACGATAAAATTGAGGCAATTATTAAATAACTATACATATAAAATCAAGTCAATATAATTCTCTTAAGGCTTTTCAGCGTCTAGCCTTAAGATGACCTTTTGTTGGTTTTCATAAACGCTGTGGCGCCCAAGATTTTTTTTATAATACAAGTTTAGCCTAAGTAAAATATCACGACGACCTCATGCTTCCGCAGGAATAGACCCCGAGTTTAGATCGAGACCACCATATTTTTTCTTCGCAACACCTTCTGGCCCTATCTCATTTTTAACAAAGGCCACCCTCAAAATATTTTGATGTATTCGAATGTGTTGTTTTCTTGAATGAAAAATCAAAGAGGAATGAAACGTTTAAGTATTAGACAGATTATTGTAAAACGGTTTTGAACTTCTTTTGGACTATGTTAAAGCTGACAGGGATGGAAACTGGGACCTACTTTTAAACGTTGTTCAAAGAATGGTTCCATATTTTTTGATATTCAATCTTTATCACTATGCCCGAGGATGTGTTACGTATTTAATGTGAAACTTACCAGAAGAGGTAGTAGTTGCATTCAAAAAGGGCTATTTTTCAATGAAAAGACAAGTTGGAAAATTTAACAGTGTTGATGCAGAACATGCCCTTGAGCTATTTAACACAAATATTTGAGTTGCTGGAATTGTATTGTAAGCGTAACATAATTTGTTGTAATCTGTATGCGTAAGGAAGTTACAATATCCGATGCCACACTTATCGCAGCAAAATCAATTTATATGGTGGAATAAGGAATCAAAATCCATAATCATTCATTTTGTTTTCAACCTTACTTAAGATCGGTTTGACGCAGCTCTAACTTCTTTTCTATTCTGTGCTTATCTAAAAAGTTCTACATACCCTTCACAACCTAAATTACTAATAATTTGACTAATAAAGCTTGGTCTAGGCTTTCCTATTGTTACATGCGAAAAAGCTACTAAGTATGTATTTTCCAGTAAAATTATAAAATGCGGACGGCCTGTAAAACAAAAATTAAAGGGAGGTCACCGGCACTAGCTAGCGGAAGGTCGTGGATCATATAGAATAGAGGGTTAAAATTTTGCAGAAAGGGTTAAATTAATTTATAATATACTACAAAAAAGATTTGCCACTTACCTTTCATAAATATTATGGCTTAATGACAATTACCAAGGGCGTCAGACAAGTCGAGAATGTCCAAATGTTCGTGCAAAACCTTGAGAGACTTGTCATCCCAATGAGGACAATTATTTCTTTTAATCAACTCTTATCCTTTTGAATACTTATGCAACTTTCATAATAAAAAAATAATAAAAAAACTATTGACTTAATCAACGGCAAACAAAATTGTTTAATTAAGAGAGCAATAAACGTGAACCTTTTATATTCATTGATTTTAATTTGGAAATTTAATTGAATAGGTGAATATGGAATTATAGAAATTTTGCGTACATAAGTAATTCCCAAACACTTGTATATGAACGAAAACTTATCTTATAAATTTTACACTAAATTAATCCTACGGTTTATGGCCAAAACGTCCTAACAAATAAATGAACTAACAATGGGTCATGCTACTTAACTATAAAAAAACTTACTTACTAAAAATTGTCCATTGTTTGATGGCTTGCCTTTCAACGTAGAACAGCTCTTAAATTGGGGGAGAGAATCTCTCTTGTTGCTTCTGTTTGTAATTTTTAAATAATTGAGTGGCAAGCGAACCCGGCAGGATCTTATTGACAATATCACATAACTTGTGCATCACATGCCTACAAGCTTTTTATTATTTACCTTGTATCACTATAAATCCGCGAACATACGGGCATAACCCTCGCGAACTGGAAGAGTTATCACTCCTTTCCAATTTTTACTATCGTGATACTAAGTGAAATATTATATCTGTGATGCCGGAGAACGCTACTCGCGAACTACGTTTCTTTCTACTTCTTGACCACGGACAGCCCCATTGGAAAAACTCTCTGTCTTTTGGCTAAAGCCTTACATTATATAGATTAATTCCTACCCTAACCATTATGTACGACATTTTCTGTTATCCAATGACTGAACAGAACCTCTCACAAAAACAAGATTTTAGAAACCAACAACCTTTTTAGATGAGGGTCACAGAAGCAATTATTTTTCTAAGGGTTTAAATATATTGTATCTTCTAAGAATTTCTTAATTATTGAAATGTGGACCATACCTATGGCGACAATTGTCTGCCATTAACAAAAGACCGGTTAACCCGCTTGAGCCGAAATGGATTTTAAATACAATGGATGTCTCCAAACTACTTAAAATTACTTGCAATCTTTGAATAAATCAAATTGGAAATATTTTCGCTATTTATAATGTTTCGTTTTCTATAACCCGCTGTCAATCAACGAAATTATTAAGCAAATAGCTTTCCTTTATTTACGTTAAAAGGTACTATTCCATTTTAATTTTATCAGATTCGTCAATCTGTAACCGACCTAAGCTTTAAGTTTATTGTATTTGATTTACAAGGGTAGAGCTTTAAACTATGATGACCTGCCACTGGAATTTCTAATAGTTTAGCCTGAAGCTATTTGTAACCCTGGTCTTTTATTATAAGGGAGCCTAACTAAAATATGAAGTAATTTATTGTGGAATTTTTGTCTATAAGTTATGCAAGTTACTGAATTTTAATTAATTAATTGATCTGTTCATTCGTTAACATTACAAAATAATGTTACACTATACTCTTCTATATTTTTTCTATCTACCTGTTTTTACATAGATATTAGCAACCTGATGGTTGTTAAAACACTGCAATATGTGTACATGATTCTCATTTATAAGGAAATAAAATATTAACTGGCTATCCTCTCCAAAAAAAGGAAAAGTGGTAAATTATATGTTATGGTAAGACTTAAGCAACGAATTGCTGTCAACATGCCAGACCGCTAACTAATTATGAGTTATGTCATGGTGACGTTTATTAGCTTATATGTTATGGCAAGGCTTAAGCAATGAAATCGCTACCAACATGCCACACCGCTAACTAAAATACATATTTTGCTATACAAATTAACTATATAAATTATTTAACTCATACTAGGTCTAAATTGCTTACTTACCAGTTACTAGGTCTGTAAGGAGGACCAATCACGTGATGATAATTACTGCATACTATTAACTGGACTAGCCAAAATGTTAGTTTGCAATGTTTTTAACAATACTCTGTTTAGTATTAACACACGTTATTTACAATTTGCATTTAATGATTAAAAACTAATGTATTTATGAATTCAATTTCTTTAGATACTAAATATCTTTATCCAAGTGTTCTTCATCTGAATCTGTTATGCTAAGAGAGTTTTGGCATTTGTCAATATACTTGCAATAAGAGCAGCATGAAGCACTGTGAGAGTAGCAGTTTTCTTGAAACAATTTTTACAACTACACGGCCGAACCAAAGAAGTACGCGTGGCTGGCAAGTTCATAAAAAGTGGACGCAGTTGTTTGATATGTTCGTCTTTGTAATATTCATAGTTTGTAAAATCGATTGGTTCGACCATTACATTTAAAGAAATTTGCCAAAAGTACATCTGTGCAATAATCTCAGTATGTGAAGATGAAAACTATGGGAGGTGCAAGGCATTTTATGTATATTGTTTATTGCAAGCGGGGTTGTATAAAACTGAATGTAGCGGCTTTAGTCACATGTTGAACTATTTCTTTTCGTTAAATTTAAGTATAATAATTCTACCCTTTTTAACGGTTTTTTTTCAATATCTGGTTGAAGGGAAACCAAAATTTTATATACATCATCATGCATCCTAGCGTACTTATAGGTTTTTTTTGTGCCTACCTTACTTGTAGTATCACATCCCGTCAGTGCATGAAGTGCAGGAAGGACTTTTGAAAACTTTTGCCTTAGATGATCAACAGCTGAGTGACATTTCAAGCCCCTCTTCTTTTCTACTATTCTCACAATAAGCAAGAAACCTCGATATCCTAGTTCTTTCAACTCATCTCAAAACCTTACACCAAGAACAAACATATCTGTGCCTGGACTGTAGATAATTATTTTATGAATGTTTGGCTCGCTAACTAAGCAATTCTGGGCGTGAATAAATATTTTCGTATCAGACTCTTTGCGGTTTTTTGTTAAAGAAGGATACGATGAAATACTTTGCGTGCCTTCTTTGCACATACACAAATATTTATCATTGAAACAACCATATAGAAAACGTTTCTTACCGGTTGGAACATGAACATGATTTAAAAAGTAGTTGGAGATATATTGCAGTAGCTTCTTTTTGTCCTCTGATATAGATAAATATCGTGACCATTGAGATGTTAAATGACTGTGAATGTGAACAATCAAAGGAGGTTTACCTCTACTTCTAAATTCATGTTCAATATTTTTTATTGACAATTCATCGTGTCGGTCATACACAATATCAACACGCCTCGCATTACTCTGATTGAGGGCTTTTCAATTAGTAATATCTGGTTTAGTGCTAGACTTTAAAACGCTCCATTTTTTATACAACTGTATTCGAAATCTCATGAATAAGTGCCATTCCGTTAAAAATATGTGCTTAGTTTACAAGCTTCTGCATCTTCATTGTACTCGCAATCATTTTCGATCGTATTTACTAACTCTGATTTAACACTTTTTTAAGATGTTCTCTCTCGTTTGCAAGGCTTGGTAGATATGACATTAACTCGTGTCTTTAAAGTTCCTGCATATTGAAATCTCTTTGGGTCCCTAACATTATAATTTGACTTGCATTTCCTCCATTAGGGACCGAAACGTGCTTCTTTTTGTCCTCTTTTACAGTTGAGGTGAATGAAAGTATTGGAATTCGTTCAATTGGAGCATACGGACTCTTAACCTTTTTGATCATTCTATCATTCTTGAACTTATCATAAATCATGTCTCCATTTATAGTCAAGTTTAAAAGATAAGAAGCAGCATCTTCTGGTACTACTAACCCGCTGACAATATTTCTTAGTGGTGTGCTGGATTCCGTGAAAGGGTTGTCATGATCCATAAAAAAACCTTTTACTATCAATTAAACATACTTCTCATCCTTATCGATTCTGATGCTACTCCATTCTATATGCATGTTGGATCTGTTGGGTCTTGATTCATGTCACAGAAATTTAACAGGATCATAGACAACGATAGTAAACACCACTTCCTCATTGCAGGTTCATTTGATGTCAAGCCAATCCAACCTCCTTGAATTTTAGGAGATCGAATAGGTGATTGCTCAATGGCATGGTCTGCTACAACACTGTTAAATTTTCCAACTTGTCTTTTTATTGAAAAATAGCTCTTTTTAAATGCAACTACTACCTCTTCTGGTAATTTGGACATTAAATACGTAACACATCCTCAAGAAATATGGAACCATTCTTTGAACAACGTTTAAATGTAGGTCCCAGTTTCTATCCCTCTCAGCTTTAACACAGTCCAAAAGAAGTTCACAACCATTTTACAATAATCTGTCCAATACTTAAAAGTTTCATTACTCGTTGTTTTTTCATCCAAGAAAACAACACATTCGAATACATCAACTAATCACGAAACTGACCTAATTAGTTAAACGTGAGCATTATGTATTTCACTTCCTTACGTCTCCATGAAATTAATCAAGTCGTATAAGCGATGCGACACTTGCGGTATCTGGTGTTGTAATTTTCTTACGCACAAATTACAACAAATTACGTTACGCTAACAATACAACTCCAGTAACTCGAATATTTTTGTTAAATAGCTGTTTAGTGCTACATATTATTTGGTAGAAGGTTTTTCTGTTAAAACTATCGTTAAATACGTTTAAACTTAAACAATTACACAAATTTTAATTTTTTTATAATACAGTAAATTAATCGATTTAGGTGCAAGATATGACAAAAGGTCTAATCTACTTAATTATAGAACATATTCCTTAGAATAGATTGGCGTTAGACCCGTAATTCTATCTTTAACCGTTCCCAAGTTACAGGTGATATGGTAAGTGGCTCGGAGCTACCACTTTCCTCCTCCCCCTTACGTTGTAAACCTACTAGGAATGCAAACACATCGATTTCTCTCATCTAGTAGCTGCCCCCAACAATAATCAAAAGTTAAACTGTGTCACTCTTTCATACATGTTCAACTCCTCTTAGCTCCTGAACTAAGCATCCTATAAATTACATGCACCTTCACAACTAAATTCACAACACAACAAAAATTGCAGTATGCAACGGAAATGAGCACGTAATTATATGAAGGTCAAGAATTGTTTATTAACGAGAGAAAAATGATAAACATAAGCATTCATATTGCTTTTTATATCAGCAATAATGCGTTCTTCATACAACACTAATACCTTTATAGGTAGTATACGTTCTTTTTCCTTAGTAGGTTTTCTTATGGCTGAAAATATTTTGTGTGATTAACAATGGTGAAAAGATGTAAGTGCAGAGTACATTATTTTTGTTTTGCAATGCCCATCTATATTTTTATGTAAGAAGTTCACACGTGTAATTTCCATTGTACTTCTGTGCTTCTTCTTGAATTTACAGCTTTTAGGACAGGTTTTAAAAAACTACTGTGATTTTTATGGTGGAAGTGATTAGTAACTGCTTATACGTGTCTGTACAGGGTGGGGCTCGGGAACCTCTCATATTTCAATGATTGGCTGTGGGAGAATGGGCCATTCCACAGGGGTGGGGTTCGTCTTGTTTGGAGGTATGGATGATTTAGTTTTCAGTAGTAACCATGCCGTGGACTGGAGCGCAACGTGCGTTTCTTATCGAGAGTTTTATCAAAAATGGTGAATCTGTTATTGTGACCCAAAGGACATTCCGCACGCGGTGCAGTTTGTCATCGTCTGCTAGTGTTCCTGACCGGAAAACAATTTTGTGTTGGGTGAAGAAATTAAAGGAAAGTGGATCTGCACTAAACGTAAAGAGGAAGGGCCCTGATGTGACCGTCAGAATGCCTGAAAACATCGGTAGAGTTAGGGCGTCGATTGAACAGTCTCAAACTTGTTCTGCGCGCAAACATGCTGCTGCTCTTCAGATTTCGACGAGAACAGTAAGTAGGATTTTGCATTGTGAACTCAAGATGCACCCCTACAAAATGATGATTGTGCAAGAATTGTTCCCAACGGACTGGGGTGTGGAATGGTGTCAGATGATCCTTCGCGGAGTGCCTCCTACTGCAATTTTGTGGAGCAGCGACGAAGCTTATTTTCATCTTTCAGAGTGTGTTAATAAACAAAATTTTTGCTACTGGTAACACCCTTGCACAGCCCAAAGGTAACAGTTTGGCGTGCAGTATCGTTCATAGGCATTATTGGACATTACTTTTTTGAAGAAAATGGCGCCACCGCTATTGTTAATTCAAAACGGTACTGTGACACGCTTGAGAAATTTCTCAGGCTTAAATTCGAAGATTTTGGTCAAGAGCATGATCCACACAGCTTCTGGTTCCAGCAGGATGGTGCTACAGCACACACTGGCTGTCGTTCACGCACTGCTCTTCAGGAGATGTTCCCTGGAAAGGTGAACTCCTTCCCGAGACGGTTGAGTGGCCCCTGTGCTCTCTAGATTTAAGCCCATGCGATTATTATCTGTAGGGTTACCTCAAGCCGAGGTTTTTAAAGTTCGTCCTAGAATCCCGGATAACCCGAAGACTGCAATTGAGAAATTGTGCAGGTAACCTCCGCCACACTCGAGAAAGTCATGCGAAACTTCCAAGAAAGGCTCAATATGTGTGTCGCCCGCCAAGGCCATCATTTGAAAGATATTATTTGAAAAACATAACTTAAAAAAACTACATTAAATATCCTTTCCAGGAAATAAAACTTTTTTGGAATATATCATTTAGTTTTGTTTTGCCAGCCTTTTGAAATGTGGGAGGTCCCCGTGCCCCACCCTGTATAATAAGAAAATAAATTAAAACTAAAAACGTAAATATTGCAGATACACGTTTTCTCCTTTGGACGGTAGATTGTTTTTCATGATTAAAGAAATTATTCTAGACTAGATTTTAGGATAAATTTAAGGCAATGTTTTTGGATTTTGCGTTTATAATAGAATTTTTATGGATTTTATTTTTTTTTAATCTTTGAATTCAAATTTGTTTTGTTTAGTCAAGCGACAAGCGAGTAATACTTGTTGCTATAAATAAAGAACAACATACGCATAAGGGAAATAAAATAGAGTAAATTAATGTCTGTTTTTGTAAATAACAGTTTCCTCTTTGGAAGGCACACCAGAAATTTAGTGTTCTGATCTACTAACTGCCTACAAAAAAATTTGATGACGAGATACGTTCTGAAATCAAACAACAAATATTTCCCCTTATTTTCATAATAGACTATAGTCCGTCCTAGACTTTAAAATCGGGTATTCTAGAATTTAGGCGATTATAATTTGTAAATTGCATAAGCCCCACACTGAATTTAAGGTTTGAGACACACCATAAACTTATCTTTATAAATTTAAAGAGCTCAAATCATATTAGTAGAGGATGGCAGGCATTCGAAAACAGCGCCGCCGCCACCGCCGCCGCTAATCGCTTTTTAATGGGTTTTCTCATTAAAAACCCATTAACACTAATCGCTTTCTAATGCGTTTTCTCATTAAAAATCCATTAATACTAATCGCTTTTTAATGGGAAAACTCATTAACAATGTTATCATTTTTCCTAACGTCACATATTTCCTCCTTGCTCCCTCCTTGCTCCCATCAGATAAATGTACCTTGTTTGGTATCAATTAATATTAGATTTTTCTCAGCTACCCGAATTTCTAGGAATTTTTCAGATAGCATCAGCCTCCAGGGAGCTAGCTACCCTCACTTTAAGATTTTTTACCAGCAGCAGCGATTTCTAACCGTCCTTATAAATTTTCTAGCTATGCGATACATCAAATTAGTCTAGAATTTTACGCAGAATTCGAATCTGCAAACCGATTTAAAATCCGACCACCCCTTACAAAGTTACACTTTTAAAGGCTTCGAGCCTCTAAATTTTTACTCATCTATATGTAACTCCATTTTTAAAACTTTTTTCGCTACAAGACATATGCTTTAACTAACCATCCCCGAAAATCTAAAACCGCGGGAGTTTTAGAAATGAGCCCTTTATAAGACAAGTGAGATTGCATCATCCCCCAGGGAGCTACCCCCATTTTAAGATTTTTTACCAGCAGCGATTCCTAACCGTCCTTATAAATTTTTTAGCCAAGCGATACATCAAATTAGTCTGCAATTTTTCGCTGAATCCAAATATGCAAACAGATTTAAAATAGGACCACCCCTTACCGTTTTACACAAATGCCCTCTGCGAGATAAACCTTTCTCCACATTTCTACCCACGAGATAAATGTACCGTCTTTGGTATCAATTAATATTAGATTTTTCTCAGCTACCCGAATTGCTAGGAATTTTTCAGATAGCATCATCCCCCAGGGAGCTACCCTCATTTTAAGATTTTTGCCAGCAACGATTTCTGACCGTCCTTATAAATTTTATAGCCATGCGACACATCAAATTAGTATAGAATTTTACGCAAAATCTGAATCTGTAAACAGATTTAAAAGTGTGACCATCATTTAACATTTTACACACACACACACACACACACCCTCTAAATTATAATTTTCCTGCAGCTCATACCTAAAAAAAAATCTAAAAACCATTCTTAAAATTTTTATTACAGACAATTTTTACTAATACAGTTTAAATTTTGTAAATCGCATTTCTAAATACATATTCACAATTTTTATTCTTAACCTAGAACTCCTCATATCGGCTTATACTTATTAATATTTATTTCTAAATAGAGCACCTGTTCCAAAAACCAACCGGACCCACGTGTTTCAAATTCCTCTGATATTGTTCCCATGGTTTCACTTAAGACCTCGTACATATTTTCCAGATTACTAGAAGGCGTTATAACCATATTTTTTGTGTTAAAGGATTTCACATCGGTAGTCTCTTCTCCCATTTTAGTGTAGACGCCGTAGAGTTCGCAACAGACCTTTATTGCTGTATGTTGTGTTCTTTTTTCATTAAGTAATCGTATAAACCGCTCTTTCTGCTTCCAAAGAAACTCGGACACTCCATCGTCGACACTGACGTTCTTTATGCAATAGCTATCCATACGGTTGTTAAACGCTGTACTAACTAGGTCCCAGGTTCGAATCCCGACACGGTCCGCTTGAAAAATGTTAGGCGAGCATTTTTCGCAAAAATACACCCTCGTTCGGATGAGAGGTAAAATGGAGGTCCCGTGTGTGAGTGTTGTCACGCACGTTAAAGATCCCTACCGTGCTTGGAACAGCAAGGATTCGGCAAAATTCAAAATTTTCCAGGTAAAAAAAACTCGCTTCCTAGCCAATGTAGTACCTTCGGGTGGAAAAAATCACATGTAATGTACGAACTATTTCTACACTATCTTCGGTAACTGTTGCTTTTTTATGTCTGTTGCTTCTCAAGTATGCGTCATAAGTAGTCTTTTCCATTTCGAAATCGCATACTTTATACATAATTCGTGGTTGTTTCGTACAAGATCCTTTAACAGCTATCTGACCTGAACGTTTACGGCCTAATGACATGCCGTACTGTTTTTCCTTGTATCGCAGTAAGTTGTCTATTCTCGTAAAAGCGATACCGCAAAACACATAGTTTAAGTACTTTGCTGTTGACGGATGTATAAGCTTAACCGTTGACCATGTTATACTACAACATTTGTTCTGGTGCCGTTTGAGAGCATTTTTCCAGGTATAGGAAGCACCACAAGAGTTGCATTTAAAAACAAAATCCGCACTATAGGACTTTGGTTAAACTTGTAAGCGAACTAACGTATAACTAAAAAGTTTACTCTAGCGTACCTGCTATATATTCCCTATAGAATGCAAATCGAAGGTTTCCGAAGATGGCCGAACGAAGTTCAGGATTCAGCGGGGAACTAAATGACGTCATCTTTTGCCAATCTTTGCTGCTCGTCTAGTACATTCAGCACCAATGCATGCACCCGGTTCGCATCGTCCATGCTGCGAATGCAGTTAGTAGAAGCACCGGAAACGTTTTCCATGTTATACGGGTCAGCAATCGCATCGCGTGCGTACTAAAAATCCAAAAGGGTTGTAGCACACGCACACAAATTGGTTGCAAGTCTTGCGGTGGGAGATGTAGTGCTACTATAATGAAAAACTTAATAAAATACTTTAAACTTTTACTAAGGGAATACCAAACTTGTTGTCTAGAGGATATTTACTAATAAAACAATTTAATTTTAAAATAACTTCTACGTCATATTTTCGAAAATGGCAGGCTTAAATATTTTCTTTGAAAACAATCGAAAATTGCCGAAGACACTGGAAGAGTGCACAAGCGCGGTCACTAAACCAATTCCAGTTGTCTTTTTCTTCCACTTACAGCGTATGGCGTGCATAATGGGGCAATTTCCTTTAGCGTAAACGGATAGAGTTTACTGCCAATATTTACGCGTTGTCGTACAACCTCTGGGAGAATGTTAGGCGTATCTATCAACCTACTTTAATGTAGCACTTGTGCAAGATTTTTATTTTATCTTGTCTATCTTCCTCCTCTACTATCTCCAAACAATTTACTGGTAAATAGTTAAAACTAAAACTGTTTGCAAATTCGAATTCTGCGTAAAATTCTAGACTAATTTGACGTATCGCATGGGTAAAAAATATATAAAGACGGTTAGAAATCGCCACTGCTGGTAAAAATCTTAAAGTGAGGGTAGCTAACTCCCTGGTGGATGATGCTATCTAAAAAATTCCTAGAAATTCGGGTAGCTTGGAAAAATCTAATAGTAATTGATACCAAACAAGGTACCTTTATCTGAGGGGAGCGAGGAGGGAGCAAGGAGGAAATATGCGACGTTAAGAAAAATGATAACATCGTTAATGAGTTTTTTCATTAAAAAGCGATTGGTGCTAATGGGTTTTTAATGAGAAAACCCATTAAAAAGCGAATAGTGTTAATAGGCTTTTAATGAGGAAACCCATTAAAAAGCGATTAGCGGCGACGGCGGCGGCGCTGGTTTTGAATGCCTACCATCCTCTACTCATATTATTAAGGAAACGCCTACTGTAATAAATATCTACTGGCATTATAGTAATATGTACAACAAAGAAAACTTCTTATTAAGATCGACCTTTGTGTTGAATCGGTTTTATCGTTTGTTTATCTTCTCCCACAGCAAAAACTAAGCAATATTGTAAAGTTAATAATTTGTACAGAAATGGGTTCGCAACTTTTATAATATGTTATCACGTATTAATAGTTAATTTTGTTGGGGGGAGGTGGTAGATTGACGCCAACTAGACTTCTCCGCGCATAATGAAAACAAGTAGGAATAACGAATTAAATTTCTGAGGTTGGTTAGTTTGTACTAATTTAGCTATCAAAAATTATAAAGTTCATTTATGCATTTTGGCCAAACAAAATTTGGTTTATTTTCAACTTTGATTCATAATTTAGTGATTTTTGTCCCTACTAGCCATCGGGATGTTAGAACGAATATTACGAAAAGAACTGACACAAGCCTTAATAGTTATGCCACAAGTTAGCATTTAATTCGTCATCATTATACCCTGAACTATGAAAGTTGTCCCACAAATCAGCAGAACTAGTCCACAAATAATCGATATGATGAAATTGGTAAAGCTTTGTGAGATGATATCTTAACGCACATCTTAAGCGTAATATAAATACATTTTGGTGTATCCTAAAGGCAATTACAGCTCCAGCATTGCTCGACCTGGCTCAAATTCGGGGTGAGTTGTGAACAGAACCGACAATTTAATTTCGAGCCAAACTCTACTTCAGTGTTCGGCTCGGTTCGGTTTTCATCACTAAAGACAACATTATAAAAGAAAATAGAGGTAGTAGAGACATATTAGTTTACGAGTTTGAGATTCTGCATAGATGCCTGCAACGGCTAGTTCAAGCAATTCCATTCGATAGCCAATTAAAGTAATTTTGTCGTATAGTAATTACTTCAGTAGTAATACAAATCCAATTTCTTTAATACCACCAACATGCCATCAACTTAGTGACCGTAATTTCATCAAGCTTTCTAAGTTTGAATGTGTATTATTAAGTTCTAAAGCAAACAGACGTAAATGAATGTTTTTAGGGTGCTTTGGCTTATATTGCAAAAGTTTGGAAAGTGTTATTAGATACAAAATTGGAGAACACAACTGCTTCGAAACAAAAAACGTAGATATATTTTAAAAGCGATAATAAAGATTACTATCCTGAAGAAACTGTTATAAGCTTTAGAATAATGATTTGCTTATGCGAAAACGTTGTCACTTTATGGTTATTTGGGTAGTTGAGAAACAAAATGTACAGCTACCTTTCTATTGCGATCACATGTCCCAAGATTAGGTCTACCACAATACAATTAGCACAATTAGATTATGCACTGCACTTTAGTGCGTAGTGGAATATGTTAGGAACATAGTAGCTAAGCAATTTGCAAAACCTGTATAAAACCACACAAGCTAATTATGGTTTGGTAGTTTGAAAAACGCTTTTTAAAAATAATTTTAATTACATTTCTAATACAAATAATGGAAATGCGTGTTATTAGATTAAATTCCAACTACAGACTAAAGTTCGTACACCTCACTTAACACGTCCGTTGTAGAAAACTATTCACATGCACATCAGCGAAATACGATCTATCTAGTAAGAAGTTCATTACACTTTCTAACAACTTCTAACATAATTCCTCGCGTGCGAGTTTCAAATTGCAGGCTGCGACGAAATTTGACTCATGGCAATATCTTCTGATTTCATTGCTGAGTTATTCTTTGACATTCTTCGTATACACAATTTTTATAATATAGGAAAAGAACAATTCCAAGGGCGATAGCAGTAATACAGTAAATTACGTAATTATGGTAATTCACCTCAGATTGGGATTCCAGTTGAAAGTTACTGTAGAGATATTTCCTGTTTGCATCCCTAAGTTCATCCAAATTAACATTTTCCAACTGAAGAAGAGCGAACGTCTCATTACGAAGAGATAATTTTGCAGTATCGATCTCAAACGTTTCATTGTATAGGTCTCTTCATTTCGTTATAATAAGCGGTTTTCTTGTTGACCGTAACTTGGCAATCGCTTGGAATTATAATCAAGTGTGTATCCATTAGATCTTTAACTTCGTTTTGCCTTTTACACTCGACGTGGATTTTCTGGCGACCAGGACTTATCAGTATCCATTTATTAGTTTCATCAATATTGAATAATTGTGGCTAGGTGACCGTCACTTCTTCGGATTGGCATCCGATGGTTGTTTGATTATACAATAAATTGATTTCACAGCTGTTGTAGTGGCTACCCTTTGGGATCAGGGGTAGTTGTTTGCAATAGTAAGCATTATCCGAAATCTCAGAACATCTTTCGTTTGTTTGTGCATAAAACTCATCAGAAATAGCAATGTATTTTGTCTTAGGTAAAATAGTATAAAATTTAGAATTATCATACAGGACTGGAATCGAGTATAAATGATAAAGACTAAAATCTTGAGGATGATTGATTGATAAATTTAAAACAAATACAATTCTATAATTGCTGATATAGCATTGAATTTTTAATAATAGTTCATAAGGTAAAATATTACCGTATTCGATCTTAAAAGGTAATTGACCAGGGGAAAGCAATCCCTCTAGTTTTGTTAAAATAACAAACATCTCTTCGGTTTTTATAATGCTCGGATGGAGCACATTTAATTTCGCGAAAATTATAGAATTTTCGATGTCTTGTAGTAAACTATAAATTATTTGATAAAGTTTAATTATTTGATTTACAACGTTTGACGTCACTAAAGCCTTTTCAACAACCTCGTTTTCTCTCTCGATAAGCATAATGCGGGCCTTCAAAGAAGTCTCGTTGTGGCTTATGCTTTGGATAGATTTATTAAACCTTTCGATTATTTCTACAGATATAGAATTCTGCTTTCGAATCTGGTCCGCTAATTTGTTTTGATTACGCTGTAGACTGGAAATAATGTTGTCATAACGATCGCCGTCATCGGCATCCAGATTGTCAGTAATACATTTTGAAAATTGAGCCAACTCTATTAATTAGACCTCTCTTTTGTCTCTTTCGGCGTGGGACTATCTCGTACATTTTTGATTCTACCATGCTTTGCGCAGCATTGAGAATTTTAATATAATTATTTAACTCTACAGAGTGCACACGATTTGTGTAGATGACGTTAAGGACATATTGTCTTTGAGAAACCAAACGATCCATTTCGTGAAGTAGAGGTTTCAAATCGAGGTAGTGTATCAACTTGTGGGTGTATTCTTGAATTTTTGCAGTACCTAATTTTACTGGAAGTAGTCCTGGATTGGTTTGTAAACTGCGTAGGATTACTTGGGCACTTACGTGCGTGATCCTGAAACATTATTCAGAATCAGAATCTATGAACTTTGAACAACTGGGGTCTGTTTGACGAGGCTTTTGTAGGCCCCTAAAATGATATCTAATGTTTGGTCGACTCTCGGTCTTTAACGTTTTAGTCACCGCATCAAGTTGGCTAATTTTTGTTTCAGCAGAGAATCGATCTCTGAGTTTATCTCTTTCAGTAATATTTACAGGGGTTTTTAATCTTACTGCTTTTCCTACTGATAGTGCGGGGTCATCCTTATTCCGCTCATTTAGTTTAGATGCCACCTTGTCTTTGTTTCGAATTAGTTTTTCGTTTATGGATTCGTAGAGCAATTTAGTTTTTTGTTTATGGGAGTCTACATACGTGGATATGATTCTAGCATCTAAATCTATGTTCAAGGGGTCGTCGTCTGATATATGACCAATGATTACCTCTACTGGTTTTAATTTAATCACAGAATGGATTGAGTTATTGTATCCTAATATGGCATATAACATTTTGGTTTTCATGTCTTGGGAAGGGTGCGTTTTATTTAAGGTTCTTAGGTGTTCGAGTAGGGTGGGTGGCAACCGTTCGATAATACCATCTGAACTTGGGTTTCCTGATGAGGTAAAGTGTACATCTATCTTATGAAATTTTAACAACTCTTGTAAAATATTGTTTTTAAATTCAGTACCTAAATCACACATTATTGTGGAGGGAATTTCATGATGACAAAAGAACTTAATTAAGCCTTGCATAACCTCGATTGAATTAATAGCATTAATTTGGTATGCCTGCGCATATTTTGAAAACGTATCAATAATTGTAAGAAATCTGTTTTTTTTCACCGAAAATGTATCAATATGAATCATTTCAAATGGTCTGGTTGCTGTAGGAGTTATATTATAAGGGATTTTTAAGGGATGGCGGTCATATTTAGTTGTCTGGCATATATTACAACGATTTATTAGGTTTTGGGTAGAAGTTTTCATATTTGGCCAATAATATTTACATTTTATTCTCTCGTGGGTTCCATTAATACCACGATGGCTCGTTTTTGAGGCATGGTATGCGTTTATAATTTCTTCGATCCGATTATCTTCAACATCTTCTAAAATTTTGTTACATTTTATAAATTTATAAGATTGCCAATTAACTTTCGTCTTAGTACTTCACAGAATTTCGTATACGCGTCCTCGTCCTTAAAATAGATATAATACGTTATTTGGGGGACGATAAATTGTTTGATAAAATCGATTAAGTCAGTGTCAAAATTATTTTTGATAGTTGAATATGCATTCTTTGTCGATCACGATAATATGAAATTTTTGGCAAACAAGGTGAAAAATTTACAATTGTCACTACTATTTGATTAATACCATAATTTAGTGTTTTTTTTTGACATCGGTACTTCCAGGATCAGGTTTTCGTCATTGTTTGAGTGTTGTGTCATTTCCTCGGAATCATTAAAGTGTTCTTCTTCATCAAGGTTTATAAGTATAGACTGGTTATCTGAAATTTCATCGTTAGCAGGTTCCTCGGGGGATTGATCATTATCAACAATCGAATTCTGAGTTATTTCCTTAGTATGAATTTCAACGCGTGACAAGGCGTCGGCGTTGGAGTTTAGTTTACCTTTCTTATAAATAATATTATAGTTATATTCGTCTAATTTTAGTCTCCACATTAAAAGTTTCGAGTTGGGCTCTTTTAATGAGAACAACCACTGTGACGGTTTATGGTCCTTGATTATGTTAAATTCACGCCCATACACATATGGTCTAAAATATCTTACTGCGTAAACAATTGCCAAAAGTTCCTTTTCAATAGTACCGTAATTGCGCTCGCTATCATTAAGTGTTCGAGAAATGTATGAAATTTGAAGGTCTTTACCTATTGGCCCCTGAGATAATACCGCACCTATAGCTACATTGCTTGCGTCGGTCGTTATATTAAACGGGCGTTCAAAATCAGGAAATTGAAGTATCGGTTCATTGATTAATACATTTTTACACAATTCAAAACATTCCATAAAATCGGGGGTATGTTCAATTTTAGCATTCTTCTTAAGGCATTTTGTCATGGGTTTAGTCAAGTCAGCGAAATTTTTTATAAATTTACGATAGTACCCTAATAAACCTAAAAATCCCTTTATTTGTTTAATAGTCGAAAGTAAAGGAAAGTCTCTAATAGCCCTAATTTTTTCTGGATTGGGTTTTATGCCGTCAGGCGTGACCACGTGTCCTAGGA
Source organism: Platerodrilus igneus (assembly GCA_036346225.1). Taxonomy (NCBI): domain Eukaryota; kingdom Metazoa; phylum Arthropoda; class Insecta; order Coleoptera; family Lycidae; genus Platerodrilus; species Platerodrilus igneus. The sequence continues at coordinate 5,221,255 of JARFIW010000544.1, forward strand.
ACGCGATTTCTTTTCTCAATATTTTACATTTATCTAACTGGATTTTAAAATTAGATTCCTCTAATCTTTTGAACACCATTTCTAAATTAGTGAGGTGCTCCTGAAGGGAAACACTCCAAGCAATGATATCGTCCATATAGGCTCCACAGATATCCGATTAACCTTGTAGAACATGGTCCATTACACGTTGTAGAGTGGAATGGGGAATTTTTTAGTCCCATAGGCATTCTAAGGAAATGAAAATGTCCATTTTCTGTATTGAACGCAGTTTTGTCAACATCTTTTGGGTTCATTTCCACTTGATGGAAGCTGCTGGCCAAATCGAGTGTCGAAAAGTATTGGCATTGAACCAGCTTGTCCAGTAAATCATTGACATTTGGTAAAGGATACCTATCGTCGACTGTCTTTTCATTAAGGCGACGGTAGTCAACTACTATGCGCCATTTCTGTTTACCCGAAGCGTCCAGTTTCTTTGGGACTACCCAAATAGGACTAGACCATGAAGAAGTAGAAGGTTCTATAATTTTGGCTTTTAACATTTTGTCAATTTGATGTTTTACCTCTTGTTTGTGAACAAAGGGGTATCGATAGGTTTTAGAATAGACTGGAGTTTCATCCGTGGTTCGTATTGAATGCTTAATTTTATTTGTAAATGTAAGGTTTTGTCCATCGATATGAAAAATCTTGGAATATTTATTACACAGTTTTAAAACAGCATGTTTCTCTTCCGAATTCATATGATCCGTTCTGATGAGAGATGTATCAAAATTTTTTGTCTCGGTGTCATAATGATTTAATTAGCACGAGCGTTCAAATTGATTCGCTTGGTAAGGAAGGACATTGATTGGTCCGTATACATTTATGGCTACAGGAGAATCCAAAAATCTTAATTGTTGTAAACGCTAAACCATTCTTTGCTATTGTTAAACATTCCGGTATTTCTGTATGTTTCGTTTTTATAGAGGGTATAACAATTTCACCGTTTTCTACTGACACTTTCAATTGAATTTGCTTTTCCATTAGGGGTTCGACTTCTATAGAATTTATAGCGCTAACCGGTTCTTGAAAGTAAATGGGAATTTTCGCTTGAGGTGTAATTAAAAGGTTGTTTTCTAAATCTACCTTGGCCTTGAATTCCTTTAAATTATCCATACCTATTAGTCCTTTAAAAATTCTATGAAACTTAAATAAATGAAATTTAAGCATTTTCGAAGGGTCATTAAAAATTTTTGAACTGGGAATTAACACGGAATAATTTTGTCTGGATTTATTGAAACAATTTGAAATTGTAATTGGGTCATATTTTACGTTTTCTGGCCAATATTTGGTTACTATTTCGGGATTCATAAAGGAAGAGGTTGCTCCGGTATCAACTAAAAGCGATAATTCTTGTTCGGGAAGGTATATATAAGGAAGTTTACTTATTCTGCTTTCATGATTATTGAAATCAATTACGTAATCTCGTTCCGCATCGCAACCTCTTGAAAATTTGAATTTTGATTACAAGCGTCATCATCACTTTCAAATTCTTCTAAATTGAAATTGGTAGTATTCTGATAATGCAAGGTTTCGCTTACCGGTTGACTTTCCTCAGATTCTTGATTGTATAATTCTTCCGATGTAAATCGTTTAGGTACATTTTGAAAGGGTTTTTGAAAAGTTTGCCTAGTCGAAGTAGACATAGGTGTTGCCGGATTAGCGGGTTTAAAATTTGGGTTCGACTTAAAAACATCTCTAGACGCTTGACGCTGATAAGTTTCATTATGTGATCTTCCAAATGTCTGAACATTTGTAGGAAATTTTTGTGGTGTAAAATTTGAACGAGGTTTGATGTTTAGCGGCTGCGAGGGGAATCTATTTTTATCAGAATTAGGTGGTGGTTGCCCATACTTATTATTATTTACCCAAGGTTTACCCGTGTTATTCGGAACTTGGTCCTTTTGTAAGTATCTAACGTTATCTTCTTCCGTAATAAATTGCAAGGCCCTTTGAAGGGTGTCCGGTCTCATAGCTCTAATTACTACTACCCAAAGGTTCCTTTAAACCACAAAGAAACGACTTTAACGCCAGCTTAGTAAAAAATTCTCGTTTCGCTACTTTTACATTTTCATTTCGTTCGTTTGCAATTACAAACGAGCACAGCAAATTTAAAATTAGAATACATTTTTCGTAAAATACCAAAGGCTTATCATTTCCCTGCTTTAGTAACACCAAATCGCGAACTAAACAAGTATCATCTCTTTGATCACTAAAATTTCTGAGAAGGGTTTTTTTCAATTCTGTCCAAGTGCTGACGTGTTGTATATTAACAGCGACCTTGGCTTGACCTGTTAATTTATTTAAAATAGATATAAATATGAATAAATTTTGAAAGGTGTTTGGTTTTGTCGGATCAACAAATGAGTTTATTGTACCTTCTGCGGAAAAAATAAATTCGTTTAAATCATTTGGGTTGCCATCAAAATCTGGCACGCACTTTAAATACTCTGCTTTAAATTGTTCCATTATTATTTCTGTATTAGAGTCTGATAGTTGGAGGTTTCTTACGTTTTCAATCAACGATTCAATTGACATAAAAGATTTTATGCACAAATCAACAGATTAAAATTTCAAGATGTACTTACATTCAGATTGCAATTAACACTTTCATCCTTCGCTTTGTATAATCTTTGTTTCAGAAATTCGTGGGACTGCTACGCGATGTAGACAAAAATTGGGCATCGGATGTTGGTCCACTGTGGATGGCTTATTCGATTTCTAGAATGGCTCTCCAACAATTCGTGTTCCCTGGGAATGCTTCTATAAAATGCAATTCAATGTTCCGTAAACAGTTGAAACTGACGAAAATTTTTCGATAAAATTTTATCGGAACATCCAATCTGACTGCGCCAATTATGGTTTGGTAGTTTGAAAACGCTTTTTAAAAACAATTTTAATTACACTTCTAATACAAATAATGGAAATGCGTGTTATTATATTAAATTCCAACTACAGACTTAAGTTCGTACACCTCACTTAACACGTCCGTTGTAGAAAACTATTCACATGCACATCAGCGAAATACGATCTATCTAGTAAGAAGTTCATTACACTTTCTAACAACTTCTAACATAATTAGCTTGTACTATCTAAAGCTATTCAGATGTATAGCACCATCCATTAGATTTGTCAAATTGTAGGTAACGGAAATTCTGTTTTTATAAATGTACCCTGTTTTAACTTTTTCGCATTAACGAAACTGTCTATATTCCAATATCTTGCAACAGGTATACAACAGACCAAGATCATAATAAGCACAAGGACAACAGACGTAAACAAGGAAGACAAAACCTTTTCACACTTCCCGCACCACACCCTTATTCAGAATTTTGATTCTTGTAAAATTTTAACTGTACTATGTTGTAGAATGTCTTCGCGATTTAAAGGATACGTTTTAACCCACACCCTGAAGATTTAGCTCCTGGTAAAATTTTTAATTTGGGATCGATCCTCTAATTACTTTTCGCTCAAGACAGTTGACTTCATAGTAGTTCGACCTATAGAGAAAAAAAACGCTGGAGATTTAGACAAGCGTCTGTTCCAGTAACTGAAAAATATCAAAAATAGAGCATATAGCAACACGTGTTTCTCAAGACATTTATAAAATAAAGTAGTTCCATATTCAGTAATAAATAAAACAAGAAAATAGTACTTCTGAAATTTTCGGTATTAGTTTCTTTATATGAACCCTATATTGGTGTGAGAGAGATAGAGACAACGGATTACACGATTGTCGTATTGTCTGCAACCGTTAATTTTGATAATTTCCACACATAAATCTAACGTGGAATTAAAATTATAGAACTGGACCAAAGTTACATATAACAGATGGAGTTCAGTTTTGCTTTACCCTTTATTGTATAATGATTGCAATACTATATACTTCAACACCTTGATGAAAATCGTATTTATTTCATTTTGCGGCTTTATAGGTTAAGGATTTGTAACGGGCATTTTTACAGCTTAACCTTGTTACGCTTTTTTCCCAATTCGTAATTACATTTCTGCAACTACTAGTTCTATATTGTATGCAATTTAACTCGCGGGTATTACTTTTAAAAGATGGTTTAATTGAAGATTGGTTTTTATTAATAAATACATTGCAATGAATGAATTTTAAATAGAATTATTCGTAAATTGTTTTCCAACTTAGTGAAAATTACAAACCGTTTGGAATTAATGATAAATTGCTATTCGTATAAATGTTGTTCCTTATGTGGATATACGAGTCTAAATATAAACAGATAAGAAGTGTAGTTCTGATTACCTTTGAATGAGGTATGCTTTTGTATGTAACGTGTTGGATTGACAAGAAGTGCGGTGGTAATAACAACGAGTTGTTATGAACAGATGCGTAGTCGGTTTTTGTTCTTGGTTCCGGTAGATTAAGTACTTTGAGTGATACGCGAGTTAAAGTTCGGGCCTTTGGAGCTGGTTTTTTAAAAAGCTTTGACACTTTAACAATATTTTTATTACTAAAATTTGTACATAATAACTTATAAAAATTAATTGTACAGGTGAGTAGTCTATGTAGACAACAATGTAAAAGTTGTAATACGCAGACTGACTCGGTTGAGTAGCTCAAACAACGAAGTATGGAGTTCGAAGACTGACTGCCGGGCATTGAGCTCCCGGCCTTTTATAATAACCTGCCCTCACACGGCTGTGAGAACTTGCAGATCTCATGTCTGCGTTTCTCCTTAATTGTACACTTTAATACAATGTAACAACTTAATTCTAAGTAATTGCGGTCTGTTGACCGCCTGTGACCTGCCACCTGCAGTATCACTGCCCTCACGGATGCAAAGTTGCATGTCCGTTCACATGAACTGTCGATAACCTCTCTGGGTTATCCTTGTATTACAATGTTGCATTGAACTTATGCTTTTACTTAATAATTTCTAATAATTCCTATTAGATTCAATTATATCAATATATATATGTAATTGGGGGATACATAACTCCTCCCACCGTAAATGAAAAATTAAGGTTTTTCTTAATTTTTAAATACATAAAATTCATTATTTAAATTCATTTAAAATTCATTGTTTCTAATGGTATACTTATTGTTTCTTTTTCTCTTTGTTTCCTTAAAGTCTAGAACTGTTTCCTTCATTCTTATATCTAAGGTACATTTTGTATAATACATACATGATTACAAAATTATTAAAATGATTAATACAATTGTCCAAACACTTATATTATTATAATGTAACTTTGGCGTTTTGATTTCACTTAATTGTTCTTTATAACTTTCCACTAATTTCACGGCGTGGTTGAGATCGTCCAAGTCTAGATGCTCTAGCTTCATAGGTTTCTTTATTATTTCTTCGTCTTCTTGTTGTATTTTGAATTGTAGTTCCGGTAGGTTTGCAAGTTTCTTTGTTGCTATGGGATCTTGATAAACTCTGATTACTTCATCTTTCAATTTCACATAACAATCTTCTTTGAGGGTAATTAGTTTGCTTCCGATTAATGCTTGGTTATTTTCATCTTGGTTGCAGTGGATGGTTGCTATTACTTCTGTTGGGAAAATGGCTATCCATTTGTTATCTGTAACCTTTTGAATTTTCATATTAGTTATTTGCACTTGTTTGGTTTCACAGTTTTCGTAATGGTTTGAGAATTTTAATAGTTGTACTTCACAAGGGCTGTCTTCCTTAATGGTTATTGTTGTCATCGATTGTCATAAATATTGGTTTGGTGTTACTTCAGTACATTTTTCGTTTGTATAACCATATCTCAGTTCATTTAGGGATAGGAATTTGGTTTCGGGTATGATTACTTGGTATGTGCTAGTAACCTTTGTTAATAAATGGTAATAATGATAATTGTTACTTTCTACTATCTAGATTTCTAAAAAATATTATTTCGTTATTCTTAATGTTGCTAAAATTTGTTGCGTTAAAGTAAGGTTGAATATTATTGAGTAAATATTGTAATTTGTATACTGCCTAATTTATTGGTAGTATACCGGGGTTGTTATTTATTTATTATTATTATTGGGTTGTCCGTTCTACCTGGGTGGAGGTTGACGGTAAGGGTGATGACTATCCATCTGAAATTACAGGGTGTCTTAGGTTTTTTAAATGAATGTATTTTGTTATTTTACCGTTGTCTACTACTGCTATGTTTTTATCTGATATTTTCTTAATTTTAAATGGTCCTAAATTTCTGGGTGCTGTTTTATGTCGCTTGCTTTGAAAGTTTTTTTCATATACGGTTTGTCCTATTGAAAATTTATTTGAGTCGGTATTTTTGTTTCGGGTTGTGGTGATACGTTCTTTATCGTTTTCTAATTTATCTTTTACCTTGTCGTAAGTTATTTTTAGTTTCTGTTTGTGATCTTTCGCATATTGTTGATATACTTCTTTATTGTAGTGTATGTCATAGGGATTTCGTGAATCTGAATGTCCTAAGGTTAATTCTAAGGGTGTAAAATTTGTTGATGAGTGAATTGTGTTATTATAGGCGATTAGTGCGTATGACATTAAATTGGTTATATGTTCCTTTTATAATTTATTCTTAATAATCGAATTTGTTCTAACAGGGTTAAATGTAATCGTTCAATTAGTCCGTTTGATTCAGGTGGTTTTCCGTTATGAAATGAATTTTATTTTGTGAAGTTCTAACGTGTTTTGTATTGTCTCATTTTTAAATTCGCTACCATTGTCTAAAGTTATTGATTCGGGTGTTCCGTAAAATGTGAAATATTGTAAAAATCCTTGGGTCACGTCAATGCTATTTTTGGATGTGATTGGTATTGCTTGGCCTATTTTTGTGAATGCGTCTATAATTGTTAGATAGTTTTGTGCTTCTACTACTAGAGTATCGGCATGAAGTTTTTGAAATGGTTTGTCGGGTGTTTTGGTTAACATTAAAGGTATCTTTGGAGGTTTCTTGTCGTATTTCGCTCTGTCACATAGTTCGCATTGGTTAATGAAATCTGTGGTCAAGTCCTTCATGTCTTTAAAATAATAACGTCTTATGAGTTGTTTTATTGTTTCGTTAATTCCACGATGGTTAGTTTTTCCTTCGTGTTGATTTCTAATTACATCGTTTATTTCGTCAGGGTCGTCTAGTGTTATTAATTTTCTAGTACATCTGATGAGTTCAGGTCCAGAGTTATTGAATAGTTTAATGTATAATTCTGAAAATCTTTGGTATAAATGTTCGGTATTGAAATAAAATAAAATCGTTTTTCTCGGGGTGTATTCTTTTAAAATTTTAATTATTTGTTCCTCATTATCATCTTTAGTTATTTGAATTTGGTATATCTTTTTGTTATCTACTTTTGTATATTTTACTGGATTGGGGTTATTTAAAACTTCGGTTATTATAAATTGATTGGGTTTCATATCGATTGCTTCGTTTAAAATTTTAATCGCGTTTTTTGGTTCTTCGTTTTGTGTCGAATGTATAGTGTCGATCTCGTCTGGATCTTCCCTTATTTCTGTATCGTCTACGTTTCCTATAATGGATTCCGTTTCTAATGCATTGAGTTGGATTCGGCTTAAAGCGTCTGCGTTGTTGTTATAAATTCCTTTTTATATATAATTTCGTAATCATACTCTTCGAGTCTGATTCTCCATCTTTGTAATTTTGAATTTGGTTCTTTCAGTTTGCATAACCATACTAGTGGTCTATGATCGGTGTATATGTAAAATTTTCTTCCGTATAAATAAGGTCTAAAGTATTTTGTTGCCCAAATTATGGCTAATAACTCTTTTCTATAGTGCTATATTTTTGTTCGGTTTCATTTAGGGTTCTGGATGCGTAGCTGATAGGTTTATCGCTACCTACTTTTCCTTGGCTCAATACTGCGCCTAATGCTACATTCGATGCGTCTGTCGTCAGTATAAATGGTTTTGTAAAGTCTGGGTATTCTAATACAGGGTGATTAGTTAATATGTTTTGATTTTGTCTACTGCTTTAATAAATTCCGGGTGTGTTCAATTTTGTTTCCTTTTTAAACAATTTGTCAGGGTTTGGTTATCTGAGCGTAACCTTTAATGAATTTGCGATAGTAACCACTAAGTCCTAGAAACCTTTAATTTCTTTGTTTGTTTTTGGCAATGGGTAATTTAGAACTGCATTTGTTTTGTCTGGATTTGGCATTACTCCTTGGGTGTTATTACATGTCCTAAAATGATACTTCTTTTGTAAAATTCACTTTTGTCTAATTGTACTTTAAAATGTGCTTGTCTAAGTCTTTCGAATACTTCTTTCAATCTTTCTATGTGTTCTACCAGTGATGTGGAATAAACTATGATGTCGTCAAGGATACAAGGCATTTCTCATTGTGTATTCCTCGTAGTATATTGTCCAGACTCTCTGGAAAGTAGCGGGTGCGTTTTTAGTCCAAATGGCATTCGTTTGTATTCGTAATGTCCTCTAGGTGTGCTGAAGGCTGTTTTTGATATGTCTTTTCTTCCATCTCTACCTGATGGTATCCTGATGCTAGGTCTAATGTTGTAAAATATTGACATTTGCCTAATTTGTCTAAAATTTCGGTAATATTTGGTAGTGGATATTTGTCATCTACCGTTTTTCATTTAACTTTCTATAATCTATTACCATTCTGTACTTTCTATTTCCGGTTGCGTCTAATTTCTTAGGTACTATTAACACGGGGCTGCTCCATGGTGAATTGGAGTGCTGGATTATGTCTTGGTCTAATAAATCTGCTACTTGTCTGTCAGCTTCTTCTTGGCTTGCATGAGGTAGTCTATATGCTTTTGTAAAGATTGGTTTATTGTCTGTAACTCGATATTATGTTTTACTGTGTTGGTGAATGTTAATGGTATTCCTTCACAATGGAATATGTCTCGGTATTCGAAACATAAGTTTTAATTGCTCTTTCTTCTTCTGATTGATATCGGTATTAAAGCGGATGTTAGTTAAATTTTTCTTAACATTTCGTCATGTTCCATTGGGTTGTATTCGTTTTCTAAATTTTCGTCTATTTCCATTTCGTTAAAATTTAGTTCTTCTACGTTAATTGGGTCTGTCAATGATAATTCTACGGGATAGTCGTTTGAATTTAATATTTTGTGGTTGCAAAGTTATCTTTTATTTGAACTAAGGCAGTTGGGGTTTCTACTGCTTGTTGAAAAGTTATATGATTTATTATTCCTAAATTTTGTTAGATTTTACTGGGATTTTATTTTTCTTTCCGTTCGGGGTTCTATAGTGTATTTTTGTTCAACTTGTGTGTTTTGAAATTTAATTGGGATTTTTCCGTATTTTGTCCTTAATAAGCGATTTTAATGTCAATGTTGGCTCCTAATTTTCTTAGAAGGTCCATTCCGATTAATCCGTCATATTTGTCGTTAAATTCGAATACACAAAATTTATGTTTCATTTTAACATTAAATGTTCTCGGTAAGGGTATGTTTGCTAGAATTGTGTAGTGTCGTTTGATGAGCTGTTTTGATTTTGAATGGTTCTGTTTCTACATAATCTAAATAATGTTTTTGTACGGTTCTGGGGCTAATTAATGTTTTAGATGATCCGGTGTCGATTAATAGTTTGAATTTGGCGTGGGTATTTCTATGTATGGTAATACTAAATGATTTATGTTATTTAAGTTTATTAAGTTTGGTTGTCTATAAATGGGTCCATTTGAAAATTTGAGTTCGAGTTTTCTTCATCATACTCCTCGTAAGTTTCGTATTGTTCGTCACGTTCGTAAGTTTCTGCATGGTTTGTTTCATTGTTCGTAGGTGTCTCAATGTCATTATTCTGGTCAGTGTCAAATTTTTCTATTTCTTGATGGAATAATTCTTCTGATGTAAAATTACGTTTCTGATGAGGGTTTGGTCGGATATGTGTTATTTTGTGTTTTGTCTGGTGTTACCAGATGAGGTGTCCATTGGTGTTGGTTTGTAATAATTGTTAGGGTTGTTATGAGTATTAGTCATTGGTGTATTTCTATTAGGGTTTGCATTGAATGCTGGTCTTTGTTGGTTTAGGTTTTGATTGAATCTCGGTTGGAATGCGGGTTTCGTAAAAGTTGGGTTGAATGTTGGTCTTGAAAAATGTTTATATTGATTATTAAAATTGATATTGTTAAAACTTGGGTTGTTACTTCGCGGTTGATTTGTTTGTGGGTTAAAGGGTGTGAATTTTATTGAGGGATTGTTTGTCTTGTAGCTTGTATAGTTTTGTTGGTGAATAGCTTTTATTCGCGTTGGGGTTGTATAGTCTGTTGCGGTAATACATTCATTTTCTTTTCTATTACTAGCTCATAGCTTCTTCTAGATTTTGGGGTCGTTGGAATCTGATTTTATCCGATAGTCGTTCTGGTAAAGCGTTTATATAGTGTCTAGTGCCATTTCGTCTACATTTTGTTTTAAATGTCTAACGTTTTGATCGGGTTCTTCGATTTTTAATTTTGTTAAAATTAAACTTCTCACGTCTTGGCATTTCATTCCGAATTGGTAAGGGGATTGATTGTGTTCCATTCTAAGGTTTATTAGGTCTCGTACCAGGCATTTTATATTACGTTGGTCTCCAAAATATGCAATTAGTAGCTGTTTAAACTGGTCCCATTCCGATAAATCGTCCCTACTGGCGATTAAGGTTAGTGCACTTCCGGCTAGTTTACTTATTACTAAGCGTATAAGCAATGAATTTCTTGCGTCATCTCCGGGTTTGTAAAAGGTTTTTAGGAACATTTCAGATGCTCCAATGAAATTCGAGAGATGGGCCTGGGTGCCATCAAACGTCTGAATTGTCTCTAAATAGAGACGTAAGTCTGTGTTACTCATGTTGGTTAAGGGTTGTTTTGATTTTGGAAAATTTAAAATTTTTTTTTTTTTAATTAAGCTTTATTTCGCTATTTGTATGGTTACTTTTGCTTCGGATTTATTAATTTTCCGTTTGGGTTGTGAAATTTCAAATTTTGTAAAATTGGGGTTAATTTTCTATTTGTAACGTTAATTATGCTTTGGATGTATTAGTTTCTTTTGGATGAAATAATTTTCGAATTTTGTAAAATTGGGGTTGGTTTTGCTTTTGTGACGTTAACTTTGCTTTGGTTTTATTAATTTTCCTTTTAGATTAAATAATTTTGAATTTTGTAAAATTGGGATGGTTTTGCTATTTGTGATGTTAACTTTGTTTGGGTTTTATTAATTTTCATTTTAGATTGAATAATTTTGAATTTTGTAAAATTGGGATGGTTTTGCTTTTTATGACGTTATTTTTGATTTGAATTTGTTAATTTTCAGTTTGATTGGGTGGATCAAAATTTGGTAAAATTTTGCGGTTAATTTCGTACTTGTAGTATTGGATTTATTAATTTTAAGTTTATACTGCGTTTGGTTATTTTAAAATCGTAGTCGTTGTTATTTATATTTAATTACACAGTGCAGTGATGTTCTTGTTTCAATAATGTTGAATTTATTTACCGTAGTCTTGGATTAATTGTTTTATGCAGCTTTTAATTTATCTTGAGTTCTTGTTTCTAAGGAATCTTAAATGGATGGATTTATTCTCATTTGTGTTGTTTTAGTTCAATTCTGTTATCTCGTGATTAATACTCTTCCGTGGGTTTTACCGAGTTGCGTAATTATGACCTGATTACTACTTGTACTTACTGTTGAAATTGAATACTAGGACGTTTGTTATACGTAGGTCGTCAGGAAATGGTAATATGACTATACTTGTTGAAATTATTAACACTTACAGGTGTTAATAGAAATTATAGATTACTTTCCGTACTTTGCATACGTCTAGTTTATTTTTAAAATACCTCGGTGTTTACGACTTGTAATTGAATCTCCCGTAATGTTAGTTTCAGGTTTACAATTATAAGCGTTTCAGTTAAACTTCTTACGATGATCGTTTAACTTTATTCCGTTTTGTACTGCAAATTATTTATAGAATGTTATGGTGTAATTTTCTTATTAAATACTGGTTGCAATTTATACTTTCATTATTCCGTGATGGATAATAATGCTGATTTTATGGATTGTAAGTATTAATGTTGCTTTTATGTCAAGATGAGTTTATTACGTATGATGCAAATTGAAATTATACTGAAAGCTGAAAGTTATTTCTTTAGTACTGTGCAAGGATTCTGAATGCAATTTTAATAGATGATATTGCGTTGTTGAAGCTATACTTAGTACTGAAAGTTAAAGTTATTGCACTTCTCTGATGTTCTAAGTGTATAAAAGATGCGAGCTTTGTTTTCTCTAGGTGGTTTTAGATTACAGTGGTTTTAGGTTAATTTTTATGAGTTGTGTGATTTATTCAGTATTATAAAGGTCAATGGTTTAATAATTGTTCGTGTTGCTTAAAGGATTAAATTGCGTTCTGTACAGTTTGTTCGAATATAGTTTAGCTTTGAAATGTAATTTCAGGTAGTTTACCGTATAAACGTGGGTTTGTAATCGCGAGTGGTTGATGTTTCTTATTTTTGGAGTTTAGTGAATGTGTCCCGTTATTTTTGATTATTTATGAGTTATGTTTTTAATTATGGTAAGAATCTCTTAATATTAATTTCATTTACTTTTTAAAGAAAATCTCTTTAAATTCAATTTTATTTATTTTAAGAAAATCTCTTTGTAAGTAATCAAGTCTCATTTGCTTTTAAAGAAAAATATTTCTTTAACATTCAAGTTTCATAAAATGTTTTATAGTCTCGTTTTGAAAATAATTCACTTTGAACTATTTTCAAGAAAATATTCATAAAATACAATTCATAAACAGTAATTATAAATGGTACTCAATAGTTATAATACTAGCATATATCAATTTGGTTTTTGGTTTGAAATAAAAGGTTATGGAAATGAACTTACATTAATTTCATCGTTTCTTTGGTGGGTTCGATCGATTCTGTATCTTGTCCACCTTGGTTTGTTGTTGGCCTTAGACGATTCTTGTTCCTTGTCCAACTTGGTTTGTTGCTGGATTCAGACTATGCTTGTTCTTCCTCCAACTTGGTTTGGGTTCTGCCAAAATTTCGAATAAAATTCTTGGTCACCAATCTTCCGATTTTGGATTTTCAGTGCCCTTTGACATCCGTTACGACTGCGCCAGTTAAAGTTCGGGCTTTGGAGCTGGTTTTTAAAAGCTTTGACACTTTAACAATATTTTATTACTAAAATTTGTACATAATAACTTATAAAATTAATTGTACAGGTGAGTAGTCTATGTAGACAACAATGTAAAAGTTGTAATACGCAGACTGACTCGGTTGAGTAGCTCAAACAACGAAGTATGGAGTTCGAAGACTGACTGCCGGGCATTGAGCTCCCGGCCTTTTATAATAACCTGCCCTCACACGGCTGTGAGAACTTGCAGATCTCATGTCTGCGTTTCTCTTAATTGTACACTTTAATACAATGTAACAACTTAATTCTAAGTAATTGCGGTCTGTTGACCGCCTGTGACCTGCCACCTGCAGTATCACTGCCCTCACGGATGCAAAGTTGCATGTCCGTTCACATGAACTGTCGATAACCTCTCTGGGTTATCCTTGTATTACAATGTTGCATTGAACTTATGCTTTTACTTAATTTCTAATAATTCCTATTAGATTCAATTATATCAATATATATATGTAATTGGGGGATACATAACTCGCGTTGCTTTGCTGATTGTGTCTTTAGTTGTTTTTCTTGTAAAATAAAAAATTTACGGAACATTGACTTGGTGATTACGCGTTGCACGACAAATTGTTTTTGTTGCTTTTCTGTTGGAGATAAGAGTCGTAGAGCTTGGAAAACCCGACCGCACGTGGTTATTTTTACGGAAGATTGACTTAGTGATACCGTCGTTTTACTAATTGTGTTTTTTTTGTGGATTTGTCTTGCTATATTTGAACTGTGTGCGATCTAGTTTTCGTCGCCTCCTTTTTCTTATCAGAGTAGTGCATACTTTGGTTTATTCAAACACAGTTTTAAAACTTGAGTGTTTCTAAAAATGTTGATACAGTTGTAGCAGGTTTAGTAGAGGGAAAAAAAGAGGTTGCTTCTTATGAACAGGTATCTCATTCACTTGTAAAGACAGTTGGTACTGTAGTTCCTGAATTTTCTAACCCCAACGAATCTAAAATAGATCTTTGTTTGCGCGAATTTGGTTATGCAAAAGCATTAGCTTTTCCTTTGTTACCATAGGTAGCAAATAAAACGCTTCACGTTACTGTTAGTTTAATGCATTACGTCGTGCCTTGAAAGCCCGTGACTCTAAATTTTTATCACTATTTTTCTTTACAATTTGTGTTACAAAATCTTTCAAAATTATTGTCTCAGGAAATAGAATTAACAAGAGGTTTATCGATGATACGTAGTTCCACCAGCATGATAATGTCTGCTGCTAACACCAGTGAAATACGTAGGCGTGATTAGTGTAAAGTGTGAGAAATTCCATCCACACCCTCACAGTCAAGGGTGCAGTGCTTCGTTAGTGCAGGACAACGGGAATCCCACATTCAATTGCGAGGAAGCGTTGCTGAAGGACTGTTTGTAAGTTGAACTATTTTCTACTTGTTTTTACTTTAAATACCTGTCCGTTGCTTTGCCATACGTTTGGCGTTCTGATACCTTTTACCATAGACTTGCATGCTATTTTAAATAAAAGAAAAAAAGAAAATCAATACTACTGGACTACTCATATTAATTGTGTTTACCTATTTATATTTTGTTAAAATTTTATCTGCTTTATGTCTAATTGGTGTGTGAGGAAACGTTTCTGCTACTCCCCAATATTACCTCACTTTGTACTAAAGATTTGTTATATTGCTTTTAACGTTGTTATGTTATATAGATTATCCCAACAGTTTTTTTTATTCTACAAAGTACTGAACAATTATACTTGATCCGTATGCTATGCTTTTTCTTTGTTTCAGGTTGGCAGGACTAATTTGTTTTTTTTCAGGTTTACTATTCTAATTTTTCTATTGCAGGTACTGTTACTAATTCCTTACAGCCGCGTACCTTATATGTTGGCCTGCTTTCTACAGCCCCCCCCCACTCTCCGATTGAGCCCGGTCATTTCTTTGTTTTTCTTTGTGTTACGTAAGGCCACGAGCCAACGTAGCATAAATTTGACGAACCAACGTGGCTGCCCCGATAATAACGTCACAGATTAAATAAAAATTAGTATTATAATAAACCTTGGATTAGAACTAAACTAAGCGATGCATATGGCAGCAATTTATACATGTAATCAATATGTCTGGACTATTCTAAAAACGAACTATAATTATGAAATTAACATCCAGAAGAATCCTATTGCAAGCTAAATAAAGTTTTTAGTTGCAACCTCTTGTAATCCGTCAATCAAGTCCATCAGAATATATCACTCCACAGGGTGCCTATCAATTATATTCTGTGTATAGATGCCTTGTTTACTTTCAGCTGTATTTTTCTAGTCAAGAATAGACTAAGTGGCATCTTGTTACAATATTTTTGACAAGCGATGTTCAAAATGAACCCAAACAAGCTGTGGTATTAGTAACGCTTTACAATTCAATTCAATAAAGTAAAGCTTAAACAACAGAGCCGTTGACCCAAAGGAAAAGCAACAGTTTAGATAAGATTTGAATGTATTATAAAGCGAACGCGAATTCAAAGTAAAATATACAGCTTGCTAAAGAATGTAAAAAGGAATATTATGAAATGCTTATAAATAAAACAAGAGCCTTTAAAAACTGTAGCACCCTTAAGGTGCTGCAAATAACTATTTTATTGAATCTTTGTGAACAATTTTATGCAGAATGCACAGAACTACGAAACCACTGCATTTTATGGTATATATACATATATACATATATATATATATATATATATATAGTTTGGAGATAATGACCTTGCACAAATACGATATATTATTAATGGGTTTGAGGTCAGCTGGAGAAAAGTATACTCTTTTTAAGTGTGATCAAGAATTTGAAATAGATTCAAAAATTTAGGCCTTAAAAAAGAGTATACTTTTCTCCAGCTGACCTCAAACCCATTAATAATATATCGTATATATATATATATATATATTTATATATATTGTAGTGGTTTTAAAAGGTTAAATTTAGCTATAAACAAAGCAATTTCAAACACCCTGTATAGAGGAAACAACCAGAATTTACGTGCGAAATTTATTCCAGTTAGTTCATTTTTAAGTAACTAGTATTAACAAAATTTTACAAATAATGATTAAAATTTAGTAGGTTTGCAAAGAAAATAAATTGTAGAAGCAAATGCAATTAATTTATTAATATAATTGAGTTTAATTGAACGGTTATTTACGTATAATATGCATAAAAGCATGAAAAATCAATAATACCAAGGTGAAACGCGTTGCTAACACATAAACAGCCGTTGGATATAAAATACGTTGAAAAGCCAACTCGCAGAAACATTATTTAAAACGTTCGTAAAAATTGAACACCTGCAGGTTTTGTAAATGTCAAGTTCCTCTTAATTTGTGTAGATAACAAGCAAGTTTCAAAGAATATTGGTAAACAACAGTCGCTAAAGCACGTAATTTGGTCCACATGGAGTAAATAGAACGCGGACAGTAATATCGATTCTCTACCACTCAAACAAGGTTAGAAGGAAACATACAATATGCATAAGCAAGGGATAGCGCTAATATAGGCGGGATTTTTAAGATGTCAATGCATATACTAGTGGTCGATATCGTTAGTTATACAACAGATAAGCACGGGGATATTTGAAGTCAGGTTTATTGGAAAATATCGTAACGACGCGCTAAATTTCGGAGATTTCGAAAACAGTTAAACCGAAATTTTAAGAACGTGTTATTTTAAATTAGATTTTTCACGGTAAGAGAGTCTGGAGAGGTTACAGTCGAAGCATTTAAATACTCGAGGCGAATTAGCACGGGTCTCTCTTTTTAACTTCGTTCTAATAGTATTTACATCGCTTCAAATACGAGTTTGTAAGTATAAATAATTTTAAATTAAATAATACATTGTTGGCCTCATAATTTGATACGCGAATAAGTGTCGAGTCTAAATTTTAATTTGAGGTGCAACATTTATCTTAAACAAGTTCGTGAAGTGACATGAAGTAAATAATCGTATATGAAATTGAATTTAACTAAAGTACGCGATTACGAAGGAAGAGTAATTAATTTGGATTTAGAAATGGATGTACCGTGAAAGCAGCGCATGCAGCACAACATAAACAATGTTCTTTTACAAATAGCTAGAGGCGGCCAGCGGAGCAAAGCGAAACATCTATACGGCATCGTCAACGGAGCAGAGATCTTCTAGAAATTTCAGGTAACGCTTTAAAATTGTTGTTGTTATAAACTATGAAACTATGAATATTGTGTGACGTGTGAGAGTGAATTTTGAAGGTATTGTGCATTTTCTGCGTATTGAAAATAATACGTATAACTAACTGTATTAGGGTATTTAAATAGAAATCTAAAGGTATATAAAGCTTATTAACGTTCCATCAGAAATTTAAAAATTTTATTGTGACGAGTACATGGGTTTTTTTTGTTTGCTGTTAGCGTATGCAAGGTAAAAAGCATACATTATTCATAATTAACTGGGTTATCATGAGCTCACCATACTCCAGAGTTTACGTAAATTTAAAATAAATTATAAAGAAAGAATGAAGAATAAGATATTATTCAGGGCCCATTTACTCCGGGTACATTCTATGTGTTTGATAATTTAAATTAAAAAACAGGACATTACAAAATTAGGATTTATAGAGGTGTAACTTGATCACTGAAATGTGGATAATAATGGATTTTTATTTGTAAATAGTGAAAAATAAATATTGTATGATTGTTGTATTTTGTGGTTTTTATTGAGAGTGTGCGTGAACGATGCAGAGCATAATAGTGAATCTAGGTATCCAAGAGGAGACCCAAATGAGCGAACCTAGGAACGGAAGAAGAATTAAGGTGAAGAAGAAGAGAGAGGAATCGGGGTAAGAACTTTTTTTGAAATTTTTTATTTGTACTGAAATTTT
This sequence comes from Platerodrilus igneus, assembly GCA_036346225.1. Lineage (NCBI taxonomy): Eukaryota > Metazoa > Arthropoda > Insecta > Coleoptera > Lycidae > Platerodrilus > Platerodrilus igneus. Next base: position 5,239,257 of record JARFIW010000544.1, read on the forward strand.
CGATTTTTATATAAATTAATTTTCGAATCTACTGAGATTTCGACAGGTAATCCATGGCAATATATATATATATATATATATATATATATATATATATATATTTGTTTTATTATATATTTCTGGACCTTGTAATGTATAAATTAAAACTAAATAATCTTTTTGGGTTTTATTCTGTCCAAATTTGAAGGTTACAATAATGTCATTTGTAAATAACTGACGTTTGGGGAAATATGTTCCCTTAGACTTAGTTCTAAAATTAGAGTAAAAAGTTTACATATTTGAAGATGATTCGAATTTATTTACATTGACTTGACCGAAAACTAATTAACAATTCTTATTTGTATGATGTGCATTCATCCTGTGTAGTACAATTTGAATAAACACATTTAAAAATTAAACAATTTCTAAACGCTTACTATAAATAAAAACATTGGCAATGTGAAAACAGCAATCATTAAAACTAATTTTTAAAACAGTATACCTAGTAAGTTAATTTATGTATGTACATGTGGATTACCTTCGACTTATGTGTTGTTATCTGATCTAAATATTGATAGTAAAAGTTTATGTAGTGGAATGTGTAGTGGAATAAATCTATTACAGTTAGATTGAGATGTGATGTTTATTTACTTAATTGAAAGAATATAGAAAAGCATAATTTTTATTAAGATTTTCTATAACGTTTTTGTAATTTATTGTGTTCTTTGTTTCTGAATGTGGTAGCTTTCTAAGAAGAGCCTCTTTTTATAGGTCTCTTCTGTCTCTAATATTATTGTATTTTCATAGTCTGCTTTGTGGTGATGTTCATTTAAATGCATGGCAAGAGCGCAAGATTTTTTGTTTAATTTGTGATCGCTTCTGTGCTAAGTGATTCTGTTTCTGAGCCAGTGCTTGAACTGCCCTATGTAACTTTTGCCACAGCTGCATGGAATGCTGTATACTATGTTGTTCTGTAGTAGTTTTGGGGTTTTGTCCTTAGTCATGGTGAAGATACTATGGATGCTATTTATGTATTTGGTGGATATATTTAACTGCGAAGTTAACAACATTTCAATTAGAGGCGGTGTTATATGTGGTATAAATGGGAATGTTTTATACATGTTTGGTTGATCATCTCGTTTAGTTTCAACGATTGCTGTTTTTACATTGTCAATGTTTTTATTTATAGTAAGCGTTTGAAAATTGTTTAATTCTTAAATGTGTTTATTCAAATTGTACTGCACAGGATGAATGCACATCATACAAATAAGAATTGTTAATTAGTTCTCGGTCAAGTCAATGTAAGTAAATTAAATCATCTCCAAATATGTAAACTTTTTACTCTAATTTTAGAACTAAGTCTAAGGGAACATATTTCCCGAAACGTCAGTGATTTACAAATGACATTATACAAATTTGGACGAAATAAAACCCAATAAGGATTATTTAGTTTTAATTTATATATTGCTTGCTACGATATTGCCTTTCGCCAGATGTACAACGACCAATTACCGGCTGATCCCGCCTATCTGTGCCTTTAAAAAACTTAAAATTAACACAATTAAATTTATGCCTCGACTAGATCAGTGATACCCGCACAGAGTGACACGACGATATGTTAACGAAGAATTTTTACTCACGCCTCTCTATCGCATAATACACTTGAATAAGACAAACAAAATTTGCCACAGATTGTATAATGTACTAAATAAAAATTTTGTTATATTGCAATTTACAAATTAACATCCTTTTACTTTTTATACAACTTTTTAATCAATTAAAATAAATATTCCTATCAAATTAGCTCTTTACGAAAATTATAATATTTTTCACCTTTAAAAGTAATTAGAGCCAGCAAAAAAAAATGTATCTTACCACAAATAGTTTGGTTGAACGTTCAATAAAATATCCATTTTTTTATTGAATTCTGTGTAGTCACCAAATTTTGGTTGACCTTTTACACACTGTATTTTATCACCTGCAAATTTTAGGCTCACTTCTAAATAAATAAATTATTTAAAATTACAAATCCAACGTGACGTAAATTAATTAAATAGTTCTGATTTTATAGTTCTGCTGAATCTTTTTTGTTGGAATTTTCTGGCCCAGAAATCACTTTTGATTATTGTCCAGTAACGTGGAGTCGTTGACCAGTATCTTAGAGTGTTAATATAGTAATTTGAAGACTTTTCCCAAAACTTAGAATATTAAGCAGCAACTTAGAGTATTTTTTTATTATCTTAGAGTGTTAAGCAGCAGCTCTTTGCCCTAAATTAATAAAATTGCAAAATTTTTTGTTTTTAATTAATTATTTATATACTTACATTTATTTAACGGCAAAATTCTATATTGATTTATTACAGCACGCGCGCTCTTCTGTTTATATCACTTGAAATTATAAATCTTTGTTAAGTTTCAACATTTAAAATTTTCAGCTTTCGCTAAATTCTATTCACTTAACAATTTCCTTTCAAAATAGCACAGCCGGCGCGCGAATTATAAAAATGCTCCTCTTTTATTGGCTTCGTTAGTTTTATAGAATCAAATTTCTTCTCGAATATTCCACGCATTCTCATTGGTTGACAAAACGCTATCAGTTGTTCGTACGTAGAAAAGGGGTTTTAATTATGGGTTATATCTGCAATCTGTTGGATTTTGTTAAATATTGCATTTCATATACGTTTGAAATTGCACGTACATCGCAACTCTCTATCGGGACTTGATTAACAAATGGTATTTTATATACGTTCGAAATCGCACGTAATACCGTCGCCTCTAATATTCATACTTCATTTAAATATACTGATTTTAATAAAATATTGTGTATTATGTACGTTCTAAATTGCACGTATTTATTAACTTTTTTACTCCACAGCGTTTAGATTGAAAGAAATTTCATTCACTGTTGTTCTTCATCGAATATGTTGAATCTCTATTTGTTCCGAGCTTAAGAATGTTTTTAAATGTTTTAAGATGATTGAATTGCTTCCACAATTATTTATTTTAATAAATGTAGTGAAATTATTACGGAATTATCCCCTTTAATTAATTGTAGCTTGTTGTTGATTTTATACAGGGTGAATTGTATTTGCTTTGCTATGATGAATGAATTATGTAAATTTTTAAGTTTTAGTGTTTGGTTTTTGTGATTTTTATGATATTTGCATGAGGTATTCCTCCTTTGTGACGCTATATAACCTTAAATAACCGTATAACCATAAAAATATATTATACTGTATTTGACAGCAAGGACACTAATCATACACATAAGGTACACGGATTACATAAAATACTTATTTTACCATTATAAACACCATAACTACACAGGAATATCGATTTAATACCAAAAATTAAACTTATGGGGGCCTAGTTGATGTAAGAAACAATTTAACCTTCCTTTGGTGGATGTTTCTATCTGCTTGTACCTAATTTGCAAATAAATTAATGACGATGGCATTTATTTCAATCAATTTTATATTTAAACATTTGTATAGAAAAGTTTATATATAATTGGATTTGTGTTGACTTATGAAATTAATTATTATTATTTATAAATGTCAAGAATTGTATAATACTAACTACTGTAATTTTTAAGTTCATTGTATGTAATTTTAACCGATGAAGTGGTATAGTTGGAGGAAAGAAAATAGGTGCTGAAATAGTGTTTGGTGGAAGGTACTAGGCGATAAAAGTTGGTGAAGGGATTTTTTCTTGTTTCTAAAACAAAGCTATTGTATTTTTCTTAGACTCGAATTTTATTTTTTTTAAAAAGAGAGTTAAAGTTGTAAAGTTGAGCATAAAGCAATAAACGGTGATAGTATTGAAGTGTATCAAAGTAATGAGTATTCTTCTTAATCTTCTTTGGGAATTAAACCACTCATAGTTTTTAAAATCATCTTTATTTACGTTTCGATCCATGACCTAGGATCGTTGTCAAAATAATGAAAATTTTAAGTTTGACATTTATGACATAAATTGAAGGTGACTTTGATTTATTGGTGTTCGATATATTTGGTTCAAGTACATTAGGTGAAAATTTTAAAGTTTAAAAGAATGAATGCATTCAATTTGTGTTGCGTCCTGGGAACGACTGTTTTATGTAGCTAATACGCTTAACGTAAAATCATCTGATTAAATTTTATTGGTAATTTCAAATAAATTCAATAATTTGAGGATTGGAAACATTTTATCATGTTTCTATTTATACGGTTGAGAGGATGTTTATTAAAGAAGTGTGTGATTGCGTTTCCGTAAGGCTTAAGCAGCCGGGGGCTGCTAATATGCCTATTGTTATGTAATTATATGTTGTATGTATAAATAGAAGTCATGAGTAATAATTAAAAGGTTGGGCACCTTTTCGTTGAAAGAGAGTATTAGGTGAAGCTTCTGGTGATTGGAAGCTATCCAATATTAAAGAATTTCACAGAAAAAGCAGCAGAATTCTGTTGGTAACAAAACCTAACATTATTCTGGAGAATAAACACGATTTGTATTTGGTTGGACCAGTAGAAGCAGTACGGAAGGGATATTCAACGTAAGCATTTGTGGTATCATTTAAAATCATGAATAAAACTTTAAGATTTTGTATTTCATACCTAAAACGGGAAGGTGGATTATTGTACGAAACATTTTAATTTCATTTAGATTTACTGCGTTTTCAAGCAAAGAACTGCAATTTGAAAAGGTAGAAGCATCGAATAATGACTTGAAGGTATTTGTTCCTTAGGAGTCAACACAGCTAGGGTTTCTTGGGGATTGATTCGAAGATACAAATTTAAACACACACACACACTTATACACACACACATACACACACAAGCACGCACGCACGCACATACACATTTTACAGAAGGGTAAGTTAAGAAGTAGTTGGGGTAAAGTATAAATCTGTAATTTGCTGTTATTTAACTAGTTTCTTGTTGGTGTCTTTAAGAGAGGGCGCACCTAATTCTATTAATTTACATCCAGGTCTAAGTTGGACCCCTTTGTAAAACCTTCTTGGCGTCACGACATTAACGACACATGTGTGATCTCTGGAGGGAAGTATTTGAAACAGGGTTTGGTTGCCTACATTATTATCTATATTTTTTCTATGAATCTATTCCACAATAAAATTGTGGTAGATTAACATTACCTATCGAGAATTCTTATGTAACTGTATCAAGCCCAGGGTAAGGTTTGTATGGAAATTGGCTTATAGTAAGAGAACACTCTTAAGACATTTAGCTAACTGGGTTTTTTGGCCCACGGTCGCATGAGATTGGGTCAGTGGGTATATTTGAGTTAAAAGAAACAAAATAAAGGACGCCACCTAAATTTTTTATAAAGCAACTGACTAAATAAATTTGCTTAAAGGAAATTTTGGAAACCTATATTATCATAAACCACTTTAAATACAAAGTTTGATTGTCACACATATCATACTTACATCTGATCGTCTTCTTCAAGGATCCAACGATGAGTGGGGTGACTCTGAAACATAATTTCTACCAACATAGACACCCTATATATATATATATATATATATATATATATATATATATATACGTATAAGGGATCAGTATGAATATGTAATCTTTAAATAAAGTTCAATTGTCTCTACTATCGTGATACTCTTTCGGATAAGTTTACTTTGTAAACACCGAACAAAATTTGGAAAATTTAATATTACTGAAAAATTAACTGAAGCCCAATAAAAATAATTCTGTATTCTCTTTTAAGAAAAATAAATAACATCATAATAAATAATAGTACTTAATAAAATTCAATTCTTATGAAAGCGATTTTTAAATCAAATATTTAATTATGGACATTATATTTTTTTATAAGGTACGCGTCCTCACAATGTTTAATTATTCCTTATTTAACTTTTGGCAAAAATCAAAAATTGACAGATTACTTTAAGTTCCAATTTTCATCATATAGCATTCAGGTGTTATAACTTAACATATTAGTATTTCAATTCGTCATAAACAAGATAACTGACGAGGTATATCCACACCTGTACAATCGGTCAGATATGATATTTTAAGTTAAACACACTATTTATTAGAATATAGGTTATGGTGTTCATTGTACTTTATACTTTATAAAAGGATTTTTGAAAATTAATTGACAAAACATTTATACAAGTCACATAATAAATTGCATACAGCAACGTGATGTAAAACAAGTTTCAAAAGGAAATCATTACATGCAAAATTTACGTAATGGACTTTGTAACGTCAGCATTATTTTAGAAACTAATACTTTCTTACCGACAGCAGCAATGACCTGTAACCTTCAAACGACCTGTGCATCAGTAGAACACGCTGGTTACATAGCAACGTCGGCCACGTGTGGATCACAGTAGTTTACTCATTTACTTTCTAAACGAGTTCCATAAATTTAATTAAATCATACCAAATAAAATATTTTCGTTGATGCAAGACTGCATCGAAATTACGTGAAATTACATCAAAATTATTACAAGACCATCCACATTTCCAGAGTTATAGAAGTTTTAACATTTCAAAGTTATCAAAGTTTCAGAATCTCATGATTTCAAAGTTGCACTATAATAAAATAATTAATTTCATATGCTTACTCATTTATACAAACCGTTTGCCAAGGGATTTGTACACTACAATTCTACATTAGTTGTTTTGGACAACTTTTAACAGTCTGTCCGTCTTTTACGACGTCTTCGCCAGGAAAACTTGATTCTCCTGCACATGTTGAATGTTTTCAACACGAAGCGACCTTCCAGTTCAACTAAGAAACGAAAAGTGACAAACGATCGCCAATCGTCGGAACAATTTGAAATCTTAGATACTTTAAGATGCAGGAACACGTTAACAAGTTTGTATATATAAGTGTTATCAGAAAGGAATATGTAGTATGTAGTAGATTTTAAGTGTAATTAGAATTAAAGTGTGCTTTGGGAGTTTATTGGTTATTAAATATGCAATAATGACTGAATGAATTATATAAATATTGTTAGATAACAACTAAAATAACAGATGCACCGCGCTAAAGTGAATGAACAAATTTACAGAAAATTTGTATGTTACATATTTTAGCGTTTTGAAACAAAAATTATTATTGTGGTTTTGAGCTAGCCGAAGCCTTAATTTTGCCAAATTAGTTTATGATTATAATTTCTCTTACAAACAATATCTTAAGTATTTCATCAAAAAAGTAGTTTCCTCTCAATACACACCTTATACACGAAAATAGAGACCCGAATATCTCCATAAAACTAAGGTGATTACCCTCTTATTCTAAACAAATCTTAGTCCCGTTTTTATTATTCATAAACAACTCCAAAATTAAATCTTTCTTAATATGTCCAAAATTTATCATAATTAGTAAATATCATTTAATATTCTTCGTCTTTAACCTTATTAAACTTATCTGAATTCAGTTATGTTCAATTATTATCTTGTATAATGGCGAAAACTTGTGAAATAGGCTTTACACACAAGTGTTACCCTTAAATTCAAAGAACTTGTATACAGAGCAATCTCATTATGAACTTAAATAATTAGTTTGTAGATATGAGTTCTTTTAGAAATTTATACAAAATATATTTATTTTACCGTTGCACATATGCGTGTAGTTGGCTTTTTTAATGCATAATAAATACCATTCAACGCTCAACCTCCTTTCAAATCATTTTCAAAGTAAAATTTTGCGTGCAAATTTATCCATCACAAATATACGTTCATAGAGCTTCCATGAATTTTTATATAAGTAAATCTTCAGGTAAATTTTCTTTTACAATAATTTTAATAGGTTCCTATTGTCTATATTCCAGTTCAACGTATTAAAATAAATTTTACTATTAAATACTGTACATTTTATGTACCACTTAGTACTAAAATGCCATATTATTTAATTAGGTAAACTGCATGTCAATGTTTCAATCAGCCTTCCACTCAACAATGATTGACATTTTTGCGCTAGACCTAGTATGCTATTCTCACGTCCTTATTTGTTCGTAAACATAGATGTGTTATCTTATCAGCACTTCCTTTTGTTTAAAAGGGTGTGTTGTATTTCCGTCTGCTATTAACTTTAGAGAATTTATTGTTTCACTATCTTTTACTAGCTCATTAGCCTATATAATAATCGGATTAACCTATTATATAAATTTTTGAGATTTTATTGTTTTACTATCGCCCCAGGCTATTCACTTCGTTTAGTAATCTAAACATTGCTATTTTCTAGAACATGACGTTAATAAGCACGCTTCTTAATTCTCACTATTAAGTGAATCGTTTAAATTTAAATCAATGCAATTTTCAATTAACGTAAATTTTTTTCTATTACATTAAAATATTTATTCACGCGGCTTTACATACAATGACATTAAATTTAACTACAAGTTCTTTATAGAATATTTACACATTTGAAGAAGATGAATTACTTGTTGATTGCAAATGAAAACTCTTTAGATTATTTGGATGCACTGAACATAAGTTGATCCTTAACTTAAAAAACTAAAATCCGGTAATAGCATTTACACATGCGGGTTTGCACATAATTTAGTATCACAATGCATGTATCATAAAATGTGTATTAAACCCTTTTAATAAACGCTTGCACCCTTTGAACGTAATAAATAACTATATTTCATCTAAAATACGATAAAACTATCTAAATAATCACGATTTCATGAGTGAAACAATATTGACATCTTTTATACCGGTCATTTTACAAATACGTTGTATACGCAAATAATTGTCTAGTTATATGGCTTTTTCTCAAAAATTTTCAAATTTTCTCGCAAGTTTATCACATGGTGGAATATGACCTTGCTATAACCCTTAACCAGACATATATGTACAAAAACGTATAAACTAATTTCTAGTTATTTTCCAATCATTCTCCGTCAGCTACATTACTGACCACAGTCACACACACGCACACATATACACACACATACCTAGGAAACTAGTGGTGGTAGCTTACTTTGACTTTGCTTAATAGAGCACAAAAGCTTCTGCCTCTGTTAGTCTGATTTGTGGTCCTTGTCCTAGCGATGCATTTTCGTGTGATGTTGATCGTAATATTCTCTGAACTCCAACACACTGTCAAGGCAGAAATAAAATTGTCTCATCAATTAGTATAACAGTGGGATCTTTAAGATTTTATTGAAGTGTATTTCACAAATGCGTGTAGTTGAGACGAAATCAAAACGGGCTAATCACGATTTATTTGATTGTAATACAATCGTGGTTTTTGCGATAGATTACCTACTATTAAGCAAATTGTCGGTGTAGTTTAGTTACCTAGTTTTCAATTTCAAATTATTTTGTATCAAATACTCCCAATTGCTAAAAAGTAATGCAACTTGCGTTTGCAATTGAGAAGACGACATTTAAGGGGGAACACAATTTGAGTCTACAAATTACATAGGGCAAAGACATATTGCTAAAGAAGTGTAATTTATTGCTAACAGTTCATTGAAAATATTTGCTATGGTTCTTCATTCTCATATGTAAAGCGTCTTCAGCAAACCTTAGAAAGTTAATATTGGTAGCCTTCATAAGCAATTTTATAAATAATAAAGTTGTATACAGTCATCAATCATAGTAAACAATCTAATTTACCTACGTCTCGTAGTGTATATACGTTACTATATTTCGGCAACTACACTGCCTTTTACAATCAGCAGGAAGGAAACACAATTACCATTATAATAGGGGCAAATGCTGTAATATTTCTCATCTACCACCTGTTGTTCTCTGATGTCAAATAGTTTATTGATCGGCACAAACGCCGTAATTGCTTTTACAAGTTTTTCAATTGTTCAGGGTGCAGATAGGTGTGTTTTAAAGTGCAACTCTATAATTAAAAGGAGGAACAGGCAAATGGTTAATCACATATATAGGTAATTCTATTCAAAGTGCCAGTTTAGATTGTATATAACTCTGCAATCTAGTCGCAATACTGTTCATTTAAGGAGATACTGTACACTAAATGCTGCTGATAATATATATCATGATTGCAGAAGTAAGGATATGATAGTACATTGTAACGTGATCCGCTATACAATACTTAAGTTGGATGGGAAACACATGGTACTTTATTGTGAACGGAATAATTTGTGTGGTGGTACCCTTAGGATCTTTAATCTTAAACAAAATAATGTTTAAAAAACCCAGACTTGCATTGAATACATTCGTCCCACACTGCAAATGGTGTTCTTTTGAAATATATTCGTTAATGTATGCCATTAATTAAAGGTGTGTGATAAATAAATATTATTGAACGTTATTATCACTTATCCGTTTCGAATGGACCAGCACCTTGCCGAAGTTCTAGATTACTAGAACAGGTGAAATGGCTTGCGTGTTCTAATGAGCTAAAGAGCCAAACTACAAGTCCAACCAAAGTAGTAGGGTCGTTAGTGAGAAACCAGACTACGACAGGTCCCCGAAAGAGGGCAGCGGCTCTTTCGGTACTTAGATTGGCAGAGACCATAGGGGTCGGTATGGCAGTCTAAGACACACTACTGCGACGTGGAAGGCAACGAGAAAACACCACATTATCTCCTAAGTACACAGCGTACTTAAATTGTAACAAACATGATGGCATTCTCTGGGGTAAAACATTCCGGAGTTGAATAAGTCCCCCATTCGGATTTCCGGGAGGGGACTACTTCGGAGGATGCGATCGGAAAGTTAAAAGTAAGAGTCGGGAACATTCTGCGAGTCGGAGCGTGGAATATTAGAAGTAGGAAGCAAGTAGGTTGTAACGAATTTATTTTCTAGTAATATTTTCACAAATACCTAATTTAATTAATTCATAAAAGTCAATGTAAATATAATATCGCTACACAATCTACATGATAAATATTACATATTGTTGAATACAGTATAAACTTTCGTATTGAGAGCATAAAATTTTAAATTAAGCGGTGACAGAAAATGCCATTTGTTAGTGTCACTATAAGAGCTCCCTCTTTTTGATAATTGTAAAATCATAACTGTTGTCAAGCGGCAGCATACGTCAATAGAACACTTCCACCTGAGCTGTTAGAGAAAGTCAATTGTTCTTTAAATAAAGAACATGGCGTTGTTGCAGACAATGTGTTGGAAGCACCAAAAGTTTAAAGACGTATTCAAGATGAAATCGTCTCGGCGATGCTCATTATATGTTCACATTAGACGGGACGTTAAATTATTTCAAATGGCTTTAAGATAACAGTAAGTATTACTGAGTTTAAAGCCTTACTAAATTATATTTGTAGTGCAACTTGGGCAACTTGTGTAACTTGTGTAATTTGTGTAACTTATTCAACTTACGAAAGCTTACTATAATTTAAGAAAATTATTTAGTAATCAATGGAAAATTTATTGGCAACTATTTGAAATTTAACTTTGTATGGAAATCAATCTGGCGTGGTTCAATTGTTTGATGTGAACGCACGTGATGTTTTGTTGGATTTTCAGTACCCAGCTAATTGGATTGTGTGGTAATAGAAATTCCTAAATTGTAAATGCTGAAACAAGAAGATTACAATTTATTAATTATTATTCCGGGTATGGTCCTTATACCTTGCAAGTATTTTTCTGATGGATTAACATCTGGTATGTAACTTGTGTTTTTTTATACGTCAGCTGTAGCATTTGGCATAGCAGACAAATAAGTTTTGTTTGTTCACGTGGAAATTTCCTAGTGCATTATGTGAATGACAAACAATTTATTTTTAAACTTTGGTGAAAGGAATCTATAAAGTTTCATTTTTAATCTTTGCATTAGTACTAACAAAAAACGGTAGATGTCGATATAAAAATAGAAAAGATTCACCTTCAGATTTAACGAAAATTAAAGCGATTATTTGAATTACAAATTATTTTATCTTAGAGAATTAAATTGTTACATTTTGCATTTTATTAAATATTAATTGGACTGTTTTGCCATTGGATGTGAGGTCCAAGTAGTACTACCAAGACCAAATAAAGTTGTTATATAAATTTAATTTATTCAAAAACTCAAATTTAATCATTTTCAAGTATAAATTTTGCTAGACCTTACTAATGTAAAAACTACTATATTCTATTTGTGAGAGATGCTGATTATTACCAAGTACATATTTCTCATTATTATTACTTAATCAAATTTTTAAAAAAGATGTTTTGTCAATGTTTAAACTGCAATTTGAAGGAAAAATTTTCATTTTGGTCAAGACTATTATTATTAGTTGGAATGAATGAGGGTTGATTCTAATTAATTATGAATTTTTGAAATGAAAGCATAAACTGTACTAGCCTTATTTTAATCTGTTCACAGGTGTAGCAGTGTATTTTTAAAGGTCCATATCGAGCCATAAGGTAATAAAACTTTAGGGATTGAGTTCCTGTAATATTTTGTATAGCGGTATTAGAGTATAGGTTTCCGCATTCGCCTTATACAAAAGACTCAAGTTGGGTCTTCTTAGTATACAAAAATTTGGTGGCGACATATTCACTATATTTTGGTCGCAGTCCAACCTCGACCCAAAGCTCATGCTTTACCCAGAGCAAAAAGCTCGACTAGCCGCTTAGCCTTTGGAGGTTTCCTTATCTACGAGCCATTTTCCACCGAAACTTACCGTGGGCTCTTTAAGTCTACTGGAAATCTTCGTCATTTATCCTTGTGCCTTTCAGCTGGTCACATAGGAGTAATAAATTGCCCCTTAGTAAGACAAAACCTTATAAATAGCTCCCTTAGTAAGGCAAACGTTATAAGATAAGCTAGAGAACCTAAAAATCGAAATGAATAGGTTATCACTAGACATAGTAGAGATCAGCAAAGTTCGCTGGCCAGAGGCGGGTGATTTTTGAAGTGGAGACTTCAAGGTAATTCATACAGGAGCAGAGAAAGGAAATTTGGGTGTGGGGATAGTTATGCGGAAAAAAATAGGATACTGTGTAGAAAATTACTTACAAAAGAACGAAAGAGTACTCATGGTTAGATTAGAATCTAAACCGGTAAACACAGTAATAATACAAGTATACATGCCCACCTCTAGCTACAGTGACGAAGATATAGAAGCCATCTACAAAAATATTGAAGACATATTAAGATACGTAAAAGGACATGAAGATTTAATAATTACGGGGGATTTTAATGCCGTGTAGGCGAGGGTAGGTAAGGAGCGGTAGTAGGTTTATTTGGTTTAGGCATGAGAAACGACAGGGGAAATAGGACGGAAGAATTTTGCGACAAGAACAATTGAATCATCACAAAAACATTATTCCAACATCATGCTAGAAGACGATATACGTGGAAGATGCCAGGAGATATAGGAAGATATCAAATAGATTATATTCTTGTTAGACAACGGTTTAGAAATCAAGTAAAAGACTATAGGAGCTACCCAGAAGCAGATATAGATACTGACCACAACATTGTAATTATGAAGGCCGCACTTAAATTTAAGAATGTGAAAAAAAGAAACGGGAAAAGGCACTTGGACTTAGAGAAACTAAAAGATAAAGATATTCAAGAAAAATTCGAAAAAAAGTCAAATGAATTGCTCAAAGATATCGGGAAAACTTAGCTGATACTAAAGAAGTAGAAACAGAACAGAATAACATTAAATCTAGCCTAGACATGGCGGCCAGAGATACTTTGGGGTATACACAAAAAGAAAATAAAAAACCATAAATAGCAAAGGATATCCTGAATTTAATAGAAGAAAGACGAAAATACAAAACTAAATCAGACGAAACAGGAAAACAGAGATACAAAGTCACAAAATGGGAAATTATTCGAAAATGCAGGAAAGCTAAAGAACAATGGATTAATGAAAACTGCAAAGAGGTACAAACGAAGATGGAAATATGAAAGACAGACGATGTATACAAATCAATTAGACTGAATTTTAGGGATGTAACACCGTATAGCAAAAATATAAGGGACGCACAAGGAAACGTCAGTATAGAAAACGTAGAGAAAGTGGGTAGATGGCAAGAATATATAGGGAATTTATATGCAGGAGAGGAACTAACTTTATTAGAACAGGAATCAGACATTGAAAATTATGACTTGGAATATCCTATACTTAGAGATGAGTTTGAATTAGCATTAAAGAGTCTGAAAAATGGTAAGGCGCCGGGTACAGATAAGATGCAAGCAGAAACTCTAAAAGCCGCTGGACAAGCAGTAACAGAACGTCTCTTCCAACTTGTAAGCTATATGTATGAGACAGGCGCGATACCTAAAGATTTCAAACGTAACATCATAGAAACTATTCCAAAAAAGAAAGGCGCGGATAGATACGAAAATTTCCGAACAATAAGTTTGACAGCACACGTGTCAAAAATATTAACTAGAATTGTGCAAAGACGAAAGGAAAAACGGCCGGAAGAAATACTAGGAGAAGACCAGTTTGGATTTAGGCGAAACAGGGGAACACGGGAGGCTATTTTAGCTCTGAGAGTGATAATGGAGAAAACAATAGAAAAAGGGGAAAGCATGTATATAGGGTTTGTAGATCTGGAAAAAGCATTCGATAATGTAAATTGGAAAAAAATGTTTGAAATACTCGAAAAGATTGGAATGAGTTATAGAGATAGACGAATAGTACATAGCTTATACAAAGAGCAAACAGCAGTAATAGAATTAGAGCAGAAACGTAGAGAAGTAAACATTAGGAAAGGAGTGAGACAGGGATGTGCCCTATCCCCATTGATTTTTAACTTGTACATAGAAGAGGCAATAAATACTGTCAAATGCAGGAAAACATTTGGAACTACTATGCAGAGACAAAAAATTGATATGCTTAGATTTGCAGATGATATAGCGGTATTAGCGTCAAGCAAACAAGAGTTAGAAGCTGCTCTTAATGAAATGGAAACGGTTCTAACAGAGAGATACGGTATGAAAATTAATAAAACTAAAACTAAAGTTCTAGTATGCAAAGCTGGGGAAAATAAAAATCGAAAACAAGAATACAAGTATATAACACGAACTTACAAGAGGTTAAGGATTTCTGCTACCTAGGAAGCCAAATAACGCAAGACGGAAAAAGCACAAAAGATATAAAAAAAAGATTAGTGCAAGGTCGTGCTACATTTAACAAGAAAAAGCAACTACTGTGCTCAAAGACCACAAACATAGAAACAAGGAAAAGATTGCTTAAAACATATGTGTGGAGTACAGCACAGTACGGCTGTGAAGCCTGGACAGTAGGAGAAGCGGACAAGAAAAGGGTAGAAGCCTTTGAAATGTGGTGCTACAGACGTATGATGAAGATATCATGAACCGACAAAGTTAAGAACGAAGAGGTACTAGAAATGGTAGGTAAGAAAAGAAATATGTGGAAAACGGTAAAAAATAGGAGAGATAGGATGATGGGCCACATACTACAGCATGAGGGAATAGTGCCGAATATATTAGAGGCAGAAATAGGAAAAAAGAGAAGAAGGAGCAGACCTAGGTTAGACTTTTGCACACAGATAGTAAAAGATGTAGGCTGTAGGGGTTTCAGGTAAATGTGCAGGCTAGCCCAGAACAGAAATCAATGGAGGTACGCATCCAACCAATCCCAAGATGGATAAACTAATGACGAAAAGATAACTGTGCTTAAACATGATGATTATTATAAGTAACTACAAGAATTGGTTGGGCAATATTCTCGTATAATGTTAAGTGTGTGAAAGGATTTACTGGAAAACTATTATTTCGGCAAATGTCTAAGTGTTGGGGGATCTTAGTAGCCACAGGTTGCTTAACCCTTTTTACTGATTCTCGGTGAAATAGGGCATAAAATTAGAAAACAATAGAAGGGGAACGAGCTGTATACACATGCTATGTGAGAATTTCAGGGAACTATGTAGGCTACATCAGAATATAAATAAGTGCAGGTACGTGTCCAACCAGTTTTGAGACGAAAAACCTAATGACGAAAAAATAAGCGCAGATAAATCTAATGATTAGTATAAACAACTAGTTGTTGGTTGCGAAATATCTGCAACTAATGTTGACTGTGCGAAAATATATTAAATCGGTAAATGGTTTAGTGTTGGGGGAACTTGGCAGCCACAGACTGTTTACCTCCCTTCAAAACCGTACATTTATATTTCCAATGCTCTACCAGAAGGTACTACATTGGCCAGGATGCGAGTTTTTTGTTGCCTGGATTTCTCTTCAAAACCACTAAAGGTCGGAGGAATAGGGTATATAACTGTAAAACAATAGAAGGTGACCGAACTGCATCGAACAAGAAAGAACAGCGCCTATGAGGAAAGACAACAAACATAGAACAAGAAGAAAAATGTTAAAAGCATATGTGTGGAGCACAGCACAGTATGCCTATGAAATACGGGCAGTCTGAAACGCAGACAGAAAAACGGTACCAGCCTTTTGAAATGCTGTGCTTCAGATGTATGAGAACGATAGCATGGACAGACAAAGATAATAACAAATAGGTTACAGAAATAGCAGGTGAACAAGGATATCTGGGAAAAAAGAGAAATAGAAGGGCGGAATACGTACTAAGGCATTTTTGGGGAATGCTATGGGATATATTCCAAGCTGGGATAGGAAATAAGACGTAGATGTAGATTTAGATCAGATAGTGACAGTTGCAGACTGTGCAAATTTCAGGGAAATCTGTAGGTTAGTTCTGAAAAGGAAACAATGATGGTACGCGTCTAACCAGTTCCAGGACTGAAAACCTAATGAGGATGAGTAGGGTATATATTACAAGCATTGATAGGAAAAAGTAGGTAGATGTAGACCTAGATCAGATAGTGATAGATGCAGACTGTACAAATTTCAAGGAAATGCGTAGATTAATTCAGAATAGGAAACAATGAGGGTACACGTCTAACCAGTTCCAGGACTGAAGACCTAATGATGATGAGTAGGGTATATATTACAAGCATAGATAGGAAAAAGTAGGTAGATGTAGACCTAGGTCAGATAGTGATAGATGCAGACTGTACAAATTTCAAGGAAATGCGTAGATTAATTCTGAATAAGAAACAATGAGGGTACGCGTCTAACCAGTTCCAGGACTGAATACCTAATCATAATGATTATCACTTAAATCGTGAACAATTGTGGCGGTCATTGGTGACTACTATTAATAAAAACACAAAAGTTATACCTGTACAGACAGTGGTCGGTCACCAGTGACCGCCCACCGTTGCGGTCCTAGTCTGAAGTACGGAGAATAGCTTTTGCATTCTGTCTTGAAGGGTTTGCCGATTTATGAACAGATGCTTTCGAGTTACTATTCTTATCCAATATAAATACTAGCCATGGGAGGAGAATTGCAGAGATAGCGATTAGTTGCGTATCATCCGCTGATAAAGGTATTGCCTAGAATTCATAGATAACTTGTTTTACAAACCAATAAAATACTTTATTTACAGCGGCAGTGAAAGTCGTTCAGATGTAGACCCTTTTTCTGATAATGACCTTGATTCTACATTATCACCAGATAAGAACGCGGATTCCGATTCATCAGTATCGCAAAAAACTTGAATTATGAGAATCGTCAGTGTACAATGTAGATCGTATTGGTGATGACTATGATAACGTACGAGACAATGATGTTTAAAATAATAAATTTGAAAATAGTGGTTGGACTAAACCTCCCGGAATTCCCATGAATTTTTCTTATAATGTCGAATCTGGCATAAAACCTGAGTATTCTACGCTGCTTGTGAATGCAGAGCTTGTTGATTTGTATTTGTTATTTGTGGATAAAGAACTGTATGCCACACAATTTCTTCTTTCTGTTGATGATGTACCACTACACTCTCGTCTCCGAGAATAAACTCTGGCTAATGCACCTGAAATGAAATACTTCTTAGGAATTTTGGGATATATGAGCGTAGTAAAAATGCCGAGCGTGAGGCACTATCGAAGCACAAATCCACTTTTCAAAAATACAACTGTTTTTGGTGCAATGACCGGAAATAGGTTCGAATTTTTGTTGAAAATGTGGCATTTCAGTAATAATGAAACATGCCCAAAGGAGATAGACTATACAAAATAGAACCACTTATAAACATATTTTTAAAAAAATGTCAATAGGTATATGTGCTAGAAAAAACAGTGTGTTGATGAAACACTAATACCATTTCGTGGCCGTCTACTTATAAAACAATATATACCCAACAAAACCCCATAAATATGGGATCAAAGTTTTCAAACGTTGCTGCGATTATGACTATATGTGGAATATGAAAGTCTACGCTGGAAAAAAGAAAAATCCAAGATCATCTGTTTCTACAAAAATTGTTTTATGTCTGGCAGGTCAATTGTTGAGGAGTGGAAAAACTATTGTTGAAAACAATTATTACACAAGCATAGAGTTAGCTAACCAGTTACTTGATAAGCAGATACATTTTTTGGTAACTCTCGAAGCCAATCGCAAAGGTAATCCCAAACCAGTTATAAATAAGAAATTCAAAGTTGGAGACTTTGTTGCACAAGAGAACAACAAAGGTGTTTGTGTTGGAAAATGACGCAACAAGAGAGATGTAATTTTCATTTCAACAAACACTGTGATGAAACCATTGAAGTAATTCATCGTGGTGGCGTAAAAGTTAGAAAGCCTGTTGCAATTGTTGATTACAATTCAGGTAAGTCATCCATTGATGTGTCTGGTCAAATGACAAGTTATAACACTGCACTCAGGAAGTCTATCAAATGGTATCGTATAATAGCCATCGAAGGACTTCTGGTAACTGCTGTTGTAAATGCACAGATATTGTATCGAAAAATAAAAAATACCAATATAACCATCACAGAATTCCGAGACGAAATAATTAAAACTTTATTAGAATCAAGCGAGAAATTGCAGGAAGTTGGTGCTACACCGTGCACTTGTAGAAAACGCACAAATAAAATGAACACTCGTACATTTGCTAAAAAAGAGGGGCCTGCAGTTAAATGCAGGAAACACTTTTAGGGGTGTTATAAAAACAAGCAGTTACAAAACCTGTCAAAACTACTAATTGCGTTCAGTGCAGTGACCAACATCATTATTGTTTAAGTTGCTTTACAGAAAAACACAAATAACAAATTAATGTATATAATATATAATAATATTGTGTTGTTCATTGCATGAAGCTTAAATTTTGTATTGCCTCTCAGTAATTTTGTGCATTTAATATCATCAACCATTATGTATCTCTGGAAATAAAAAAATCCAAAATTCTATGAAGTTTAGTATTCCTCATGGCCGAAGCGATCACGCAGATTTGATGTAATGTGTATAATATCGGTCATGAGGTCTGGAGAGCACTTTTAACGATCATTTGTAACCGCATTGGCCAGTCGGGCAAAACTGATAACGGGCACTGATGATCGCTGTGGTCGCTAATGTGTTAAATCCGTATTTTTATGTGTGTGAAGTTAGCACCCCATTTTTTAAAAATCATTATTTTGAAAGTTGTTGCAGATTGTTTTAATTTTGTACCGCATTGTTCCAATTCGACATTTTTTGTTTCAAAAGCTTCCTCGAAAATTTGGAAAAGCCCATTTTGTTACTGGCACCCCATTTATCGAAAATCGCGGTTGTTCCAAACATTGTTCCAAAAGGACAATTCCGTATCTAAACGATTCTTCAAAAAAACGGAAAAACACATTTTTTAGCTGGCACCCCATTTTTCAAAAATCGAAATTTTGGCCCTCGATTAAGATTGTTTTAGTTGTTTCAAACATTGTTTCAAAAGAACAATTCTGTATCTAAACGATTCTTCAAAAAAACGGAAAAAACATTTTTTGACAAATAAGACTGCCGGGCCAAGAGTAAACATACCGTTCCCTTCTTGCTCCAGCGGATAACTTTTTATTTTGAGCTGTTCTAAGCCTAGAAAACATAGTTCTGCAGTATGAAAATCCTATCACCAGTGGTTCTTCCAAAAATCGATGTTTTTACTATATCGACAAGAGTAAACATGGCCTTCCTCTTCCGTTCCAATGGATAACTTTTTGTGCTGAGCTGTTCTAAATTTAAAAAGGATAGTTCTGCATTATGAGTTTCCCATCGTCACCAGTTCTTTCGAAATCGATATTTTTATTGTATGAAATATGGGTTTTCTCTTTTGTTCCATATAGCTAACTTTTTGTTCTGACCATATAGTAGTCATCATTTTCATTACAAAAATAAGAAGGAAATTATGACTGGATGTGTTTGACAAGGATCTTATGTCATGGAACGATACGCCAATAAACGTATATATATCCTATAAAATCTACGTGGCTTTTCCTAACGAAAAGAATATCTTACCGACCACAACGAGAAGGAACATATAAGTTATATTTAGGAGTACATGTTTATAATAAATTATTAATAGCATTTAATAATAATAATAATAATAGTAATAATAATAAAATAAGTCATATATTTGTCAAGATTTAGGTAATGTATTTCAAAACGGTTCCACTCCTCATTTATGGGTAATATGCTTTTCTTAACTATTTTCATATTTTGACAAGATTGATAAGTACATATTTCTACGTAGTTAAACGTGCTTACCTAGACGCATGTCCTGGCTGTGACACGTTTAACATTAATAAAAAACATGTTACTTTAGGTGTGTTAAAAAATGGCAATATTTCTCCAGTTTTAAAAATAGGATTCAATAGCATAATCGTCAAAAACACTTGTAGTTTTGATAGTATTGAGCAAATTCTTGCCGCGACATGCGTGGATGATAAATTTAAAGAATCTGTTGATACAGCTACGACAAACGCTTCTAAATATATAAAGTTTTTCGTACAATTAGGTCCAAGGTGAAACGCGTTGCTAACAAACGAAACGCTTTACTATTTGAAATACTTTGAAAAGCGAGATCCTAGAAGTGTTATTTAAAACGTCTGTTAAATTTGAACACCTGCATGTTTTGTAAATGTTTAGTTCCCCTTATTTTTATAGATAAAATTCAAGATTCTCGGTATATTGTACAAACGGTCGGATGGTTTCGCATGAAACACTAATAAGGTGTTATTTAAAGCACGTAGGCTAGTCCACGTGAGGTTAGATAGCAGATGGACAGGAATATCGATTTCTATCACTCAAACAAAGTTAGAAGGAAACGCAGAATATGCATAAGCAAGGGACAGCGTTAATATAAGCGGGATTTGTAAGACGTCAATGCGTAGACTATTAATCGATATCGTTAGTTATACATCAGACAAACAAGGGAATGTTGAATGTTAATTTTCAGAAAATTTTGTATCGACGCGCTGAATTTCGGGGATTTAGTAGATGGTTGAACTCAAAATTTTAAGAAATATTTTTGTAAATGAAGGACTTTGGGTGAAATGCGGCCGTGAGGTGGCATCGTAAATGATATAAATACTTTTTGAAAACGACTGAAAGTCCCTTAGTATTTTGATCGCTTGAGACTACGTACGAAAGTTACCACGAGCTTGTAAGTATAGAAAATTATTTTAAATTAAATAGTACAGTTAGCCTCATAATTTGTACGCGGATAGTGCCGAGTCTAAGAATTTATTGAGGTGCAATTTATATTGTTTTTAACAAGCTCGTGTAGTGACGTCATGTAACGTGGATTAAATTAAACAATTATCAAAGAAGAGTAATAATTGGATTTGGAGTTGGAGGTATCGTGTATGAACAGCCTTCCAGCACAGCTTAGAGGGGTTCAACTACTAATATCTGGAAGCGGGAGCAAAGCAGTACCACGAAACAACTTAACGGCATCATCAACGGAGCAGGGATCTTTAAGAAATTCCAGGTAACGCTTCAAAAATTGTTGTTGTTATAAACTATGAAACTATGAAAATTGTGTGATGGGTGTGAATGAACTATGATGGTATTTTACATTATTTGGCGTATTGAAAGTAATACGTATAATTAACTTTTATTGTGGTATTTAACTACAAAGCTAAAGGTGTTTATAAAGCTGATTAACATTCCTCAGGAATTTAAATATTTTTTTGTTATGAGTACATGGGTTTTTGTTGTGTTTGTAATAAGAATATGCCAAGTAAAGAGCATACATTAAGCATAATTAACTGGGTTATCATGAACTCACCATACTCCAGAGTTTCCTAATTGAAATCAATCATAAATACAGAAAGAAAGATAAGGTATTATTCAAGGCACATTTACTCAGGTTACATTCAATGTTTTCGATATTGCTAGTTGAAAATTCTGGACTTTACTAAATAGAATTTATTGAGGTGTAACTTGACCACTGAGATTTATATAATTTTAAAGTTTTATTTGTAAATAGTGGAAAATAGATATTGTATGTTTGTTGTATTATTTTGTGGTTTTATTGAGAGTGTGCGTGAACGATAGAAAGTATGAGAGTGAATCTAGGTATCCAAGAGGAGGCCTAACTGAGCTAGCCGGAAGCAGTTGAAGAAAGCAATTCAACCAAGGAAGCTGGAATCTGGGTAAGAAATTAATGTTTTTTTTGAAAATCTTCTATTGTTTGCAAATTTTCGATTGGTTATAAAATTGCTAATTAGAGGGGTTCGATTTTTAATCCCTGTACCACGGTATTCTTATGACGGCCCAACGTTGGGGCTCGAATGATTTTTAGAGAGTCCAGAGATTAATCCCAGTACCACGGCAATATATATATATATATATATATATATATATATATTGCTGTGAAACCTTATAAATCACCTGGTCCGTTGATTCCTTCTGTTAATCGCCTCGGCTGCTCTTCTAGATAACTTCCATTCTCAATCATAAAAATTAAACAACACATTCCTACCACAAACATCAACGTTAACTCTATTTACATCAATATTCAGAATACATTAAATTTTCAAATTAAATTTGAACATAAAATTCAGTTTTAAAAGAATTTCCGGATTAATTTTATTATCATTTTACTGTGCATCCAAAATTAAAGTCCTTGTTGGATGCCTACTAATTAATATAACAATATAAGCAGACCGGAGTCTGAGTATAAAGGAGCATCTACCACCCTTTACGTTAATTAACCAGGTTTGTCTAATTGAGCTCAAAGACCTACCCAAAGTTTCATCCTATTCCCGAACATCAAAACAAAATACCCTTTTACTTAAACAAGCAAATTTCATCTTAAAATTAAATTTTTATGGTTAGAAAAATTCCACTAATGTCCATTTAAAGTAAATCAATTATAAAGTCATTCAATACACACAAAAATGTCAAACAAAATAGTACAATTTACCTGAAGGTTATTGTCCTCGTAGCTTCAGTGTAATCGTCCCTTTGTAAATCACACCATTCCAACCGGATTCTATTTACAGCTTCAAGTTGTCAACGCTTTAAAATGTTCTCCATCACCATTAATTTAAAGTTGTTTCTAGGCTTTTCCGGAACTCATCTGTGTATATCTGCCTCTGGTTCAGTGGATGCAGACACATTTACGAACTATTTAGTCATTAACACCCCGCAAAATAGCAAAGAAATTCATACTTCCTTTTACCAATATTACCAATATACGCCAAAACTGCCTACTTTTGGGTATACATTTGTCGTTGTAAATTTTACTAATTGGTACCGTGATAATAAACTTTTATTACCTTGTATCTAAGTGCACTGAAGTACATTCATGTTAGCACGTAAAATAACCAATTATTTTGAGTCACTAAAATATACTAGCACACTTTAAATTATTTAATCAAACTAAAATGCACTGTTTAATATCAAGTCGCGGATGCACGAGCTTTTAACGCATCGAATCGTCGAAAGTCTAAGAGTCTAAGAGAGCGAAACACATATTCCCGCCTGTATATATAGCGAATAGCCGACACGTCGCTTTGTTCCCTAAAACGGGTAATTCCAATGAATTCCTCATTCTACGTTCCCAGTCTGTAGCCTGCACGTCGATTTTTATGAATTTAGTACTCACCCCATTGAGATCTCAGAAAATTTCAACACGGCCCGCAAAGTTGTCCGAGAAAAACTAATTACTTTTATACAGAAATTGTTGTTCTACCTCTGATATATGCATCCTATTTTTAACCAATCGCAGCCCCTTGACGTTGCTTAAATCCCGCCCTTTTACAATATGTGTCTTTGCTTGACGCATTTTCTTTTCCTTTTCTAACCTGTTCGTATTGGTGCAAATTTATATTCTTTATTATCGATTATATTTTAGTCCACGCGGACTGTTATCTGGGTTTAATAAACCCGTATCGCACATTCTCGTAAATACTAAGTCCCGGTTTCTCCAAGATTCTTTGAAACATTAATTATTTGCCAAATTTACGCAGAATGAGCTTTTTAAAAATACGCAGGTGTTCTGTATTTCCTGCTAAAGCATCTGATCGTTTCCAATATCCTTAGAATCAACATGTTTATCCAAACAAATTAACTTGAAATTGCCTTTTAAAACACGCAGGGTGTTCAAACGTAACATTTTAAATAACCTTCCTACGATTTGACTATTATTGGGTTTTCACAAGCCTTTTATGCTTATTATATGTTATTAACGGTTTAATTAACTCCAATTAAAATTGATTTCCATCCTTTTCATTTTTAGCGAATACACCTTAAATATTAATTATTATATGTACACTTTGTTTTACTACCGGTTACTTAAACTAGGGTTAATTAATATAAACTTTGCACGTAATTTCCATTTGTTTAGGAATAATTAAATTATCCACTGCGCTTTTCAATACTGCTTCTTTTGATGTAAAGCGTCTTATAGATAATTTAAATTTCTTATTTTACTGAAACGACCGAGTTTATTTATGCTTCAAGGTTTTAATAAAGCGTATTATTTAATGAAATTCCTTATACACGGTAATTAAAATTATTTGATTTGATTATTTAATTTTCTACCCTGGTCTAAATATGAGTATTTTCCCCCTATTTGAATACAAATAATCCCACTTATTTGAATTCAAATATAAAACATTTAGACAAAAAAATTACAAAAACTGCCTATCTCTCTACCCTTATCTATCTAACTTACCTACTTTGTCTCCAATCGAAAAAAAAATATTTACACCTACCTATATCCCTATCCTATTCCTAACTCTCACCTAATTCTATAAACTGAACTTATCCCTAACTTCATCCTACTTATCCATCTAATCCTATATACATCCTATATACCTATCCTATTCCTAACTTTTAACTAATCTTCACTATACTTTACTTCCCCCTACCTAATCCTATATGCCTATCCTACTTTTACTCTATTCCTAACTCTCCACTAATCTTATATAAAATATCTATACTTAACCTATCTTATTTTCTTCCTACATTTACTCTTTATCCTCATCCTAAACCTATTCCTAATTATCTCCCATATGTGTCCTATATCTAGCTTTATTTTCTATAACCACTTACTTCTACTCTTTTATATACACCTATGCTATCCCTATCCTATTTAAATCTAACTCTCTTCTTGACCCTCCAAGTCTTTCTTCTCACCAACCTAATACTCTTCATCCCTATCTCTCCCCCTTCTATATCTATACTTAACATCTCTATTATCTCACATACAATAAACTTATCATCCCTCTTATCCTGACTCTTACATATTGCTTCTTCTTCATGCCCTACACTTGTCTGTTTCTCATTTATTATTGTTTCCCTTTCTGCCGACAAACCAAACGATACTACTTTACAATTATCGATTTTTCCCTCTATGGAAAACCCTACGTACCTTCTAGAATTTTTGTGTAATGGAATCCGCCAGAATGAATCCCTTAAATCTACTTGATTAAAACAAACTTGCCATCTTTACTTAATTTCGTCTTCACCTGCTCCTGATATGCTGCTTCTACCCCACTACTTCTGCATGTTTTTGTATTAAAGCTTGAACCTCTACTTTCCTATCCTCTGGACATCTTATCGTGTTGATCTGTTTACCTTCATCATCCTCTACCTCTACTACATTAATACTAAACCCCGTGTCATCCTCTGTGACTTCATAACTGCCTTCCATGGCACTACCCTATCCTTAATTCTTATTACCTTCCTTTCCATATCTATCAAAACCCCTAACTTCATCATACAGTCAACACCTAAAATGCTCTGAAACTTCAGTCCAGGTACAATTACAAACTCCTGTTCACAGCTTAAATCTCCTATATCTATCCTAAGCACCACAACACTATTTACTACAGCAAACTTCTTTTATTTGGAGCTACTAAATGGCTACGTTTTATAGGCATAATTCTATCACAAACCTTATCCATAATTTTGCTGACGAATTCCTCCGATATTAAACTCGCCTCTGCCCCTGTATCAAGTAATACTTCTACATTATTCTCAAAAATTTCTAAATTAATAATTGGCAAACATAATTTTTCCTCAGTTTCTGGCTCTACTTCCTCCTCAATTTTGAAAAATTCACGTGGATGTTCGTATACATTTACACAGAAATCTAGTGGTCTGTCGCGTTCTAAAAATCCTGTCTCATCCTGTTTTCCGTGCTTGGTCCTGGTTGTCCTTCTACAACCTGTGCGTACGTCCTCCTCGTGTTAATATCCGTGTCCCTATCTCTATTCGGCGTGCTGGTCCCAGTCCTGTTTACTTCCGGTAAACTGTTCTGTCTCGTGTAACTAGGTCTTGGCGTCGGTCCCCTAGTCGCACTATTGCTCCTGTATTCCTGTCCTCGTCGTTCCCAATTCGGTCGAAAATTTCTGTTGTAGTCAGGCCGTCTCGGATAATTCGGTGTCCTGTTGTCAAACCTAACTGTGTTAACGTTTCGTTCTCGTATCTCTCTTGTCCGTCCAACACATACATCGTCATATCTCTGTAAATACTCTAAAAATGTCTCCCGTTCTGTGATGTTTTGTAAGGCCACGTGTTGTCTAATTTCCAGTTCAAAATGTCGTGATAGGTACTTGATTATCTGTCTGTCCGTCAATGGTGGATTCAGTTGTTTGGCCACACTGTACTTGCGGATGGCATATTGCTCCCTAGAACCTGCAAACTCTCCCTTAAATTTTCCTGTAATCAAGTCGTCCCTAATCTGATCCTGTTTGTGATCACTCCAGTAATGTTGTAAAAATTTGTTTTCAAAGTCCTGATACGTGTCTATGTCCTGTCCTACTAAATTGTACCATGCCTCCGCATTGTCCTTTAATAAAGCCTTTATCGTATTTAGTTTAGTCTGTTCGTCAAATAAATTTCCCACTAGATTTCTTACACTATTAATAAAAATTTGTGGATTTACCCTGTTATCGCCATAAAACTTCATGTGTTGGTTCAATGATACTCCACCTGTATAAAATCTGGGACCTTCCCCCGTTAAATTTGATATGTTGTATTTAATACTACTAACTTCACGTTCTACCCTGCCTAACTGATCCCTACATGAGTCCGTCACTTCAGTCATTTTCACATTAATCTCTTCTTCACAAAAAATGCGTACTTCGGACCTTAAATGTCCCATTTCCTGTCGAAGACCTGTAATATCACGCTCATTTTTATCAACCCTATTTTCAACTTCTCCCATTTTTACGGTAAGACTGTTTTTAAATTCTGTAAATTCTCTCGTCGATTTTTCTATTTTATTCCCTAATTCCTGATTTAATTGGTCAAATTTCCGATTTGAGTCCTCTCTCGCTCTATTCGATTCATCGCTTAGCTGTTCTAATTTTCTATTGGATTCCTCCTAGCTAATCGCATTTCCTCTAACATTCTCATCATTAACTCATTTCCTTGATCCCTGATTCCGTCCTCGACTGATCTCTACTGCCTCCAGCTTCTTCCATTTTCGAATTTTTCCCACACAATGCACTATCGTCACTTCCAATTTCCACTCCTTGACTCCTTAACCACTCCTTTCTCTGCATACGTTCTAATCACTCTCACACACTCTAAAATACTCTTAAATTTATACACACACCGAAACTCTCTCTCTCAGATCGCCAGTTTCCTGGAATAAAATCACAAAAATTTTATTTGGAACTCGAGCCTCACTTTTGGGTCGCCAAGAATGCTGTGAAACCTCTCATATCTCTAGGTACTGGCCCTTTAAAAAAAAACATTCGAGCCCCACAGTTTGGGCGTCAAGAATGCTGTGAAACCTTATAAATCACCTGGTCCGTTGATTCCTTCTGTTAATCGCCTCGGCTGCTCTTCTAGATAACTTCCATTCTCAATCATAAAAATTAAACAATACATTCCTACCACAAACATCAACGTTAACTCTATTTACATCAATATTCAGAATACATTAAATTTTCAAATTAAATTTGAACATAAAATTCAGTTTTAAAAGAATTTCCGGATTAATTTTATTATCATTTTACTGTGCATCCAAAATTAAAGTCCTTGTTGGATGCCTACTAATTAATATAACAATATAAGCAGACCGGAGTCTGAGTATAAAGGAGCATCTACCACCCCTTTACGTTAATTAACCAGGTTTGTCTAATTGAGCTCAAAGACCTACCCAAAGTTTCATCCTATTCCCGAACATCAAAACAAAATACCCTTTTACTTAAACAAGCAAATTTCATCTTAAAATTAAATTTTATGGTTAGAAAAATTCCACTAATGTCCATTTAAAGTAAATCAATTATAAAGTCATTCAATACACACAAAAATGTCAAACAAAATAGTACAATTTACCTGAAGGTTATTGTCCTCGTAGCTTCAGTGTAATCGTCCCTTTGTAAATCACACCATTCCAACCGGATTCTATTTACAGCTTCAAGTTGTCAACGCTTTAAAAATGTTCTCCATCACCATTAATTTAAAGTTGTTTCTAGGCTTTTCCGGAACTCATCTGTGTATATCTGCCTCTGGTTCAGTGGATGCAGACACATTTACGAACTATTTAGTCATTAACACCCCGCAAAATAGCAAAGAAATTCATACTTCCTTTTACCAATATTACCAATATACGCCAAAACTGCCTACTTTTGGGTATACATTTGTCGTTGTAAATTTTACTAATTGGTACCGTGATAATAAACTTTTATTACCTTGTATCTAAGTGCACTGAAGTACATTCATGTTAGCACGTAAAATAACCAATTATTTTGAGTCACTAAAATATACTAGCACACTTTAAATTATTTAATCAAACTAAAATGCACTGTTTAATATCAAGTCGCGGATGCACGAGCTTTTAACGCATCGAATCGTCGAAAGTCTAAGAGTCTAAGAGAGCGAAACACATATTCCCGCCTGTATATATAGCGAATAGCCGACACGTCGCTTTGTTCCCTAAAACGGGTAATTCCAGTGAATTCCTCATTCTACGTTCCCAGTCTGTAGCCTGCACGTCGATTTTATGAATTTAGTACTCACCCCATTGAGATCTCAGAAAATTTCAACACGGCCCGCAAAGTTGTCCGAGAAAACTAATTACTTTTATACAGAAATTGTTGTTCTACCTCTGATATATGCATCCTATTTTTAACCAATCGCAGCCCCTTGACGTTGCTTAAATCCCGCCCTTTACAATATGTGTCTTTGCTTGACGCATTTTCTTTTCCTTTTCTAACCTGTTCGTATTGGTGCAAATTTATATTCTTTATTATCGATTATATTTTAGTCCACGCGGACTGTTATCTGGGTTTAATAAACCCGTATCGCACATTCTCGTAAATACTAAGTCCCGGTTTCTCCAAGATTCTTTGAAACATTAATTATTTGCCAAATTTACGCAGAATGAGCTTTTTAAAAATACGCAGGTGTTCTGTATTTCCTGCTAAAGCATCTGATCGTTTCCAATATCCTTAGAATCAACATGTTTATCCAAACAAATTAACTTGAAATTGCCTTTTAAAACACGCAGGGTGTTCAAACGTAACATTTTAAATAACCTTCCTACGATTTGACTATTATTGGGTTTTCACAAGCCTTTTATGCTTATTATATGTTATTAACGGTTTAATTAACTCCAATTAAAATTGATTTCCATCCTTTTCATTTTTAGCGAATACACCTTAAATATTAATTATTATATGTACACTTTGTTTTACTACCGGTTACTTAAACTAGGGTTAATTAATATAAACTTTGCACGTAATTTCCATTTGTTTAGGAATAATTAAATTATCCACTGCGCTTTTCAATACTGCTTCTTTTGATGTAAAGCGTCTTATAGATAATTTAAATTTCTTATTTTTACTGAAACGACCGAGTTTATTTATGCTTCAAGGTTTTAATAAAGCGTACTATTTAATGAAATTCCTTATACACGGTAATTAAAATTATTTGATTTGATTATTTAATTTTCTACCCTGGTCTAAATATGAGTAATATATATATATATATATCTCTGGACTCGCTAAAAATCATTCGAGCGCCAACGTTGAGCCGTCATAAGAATGCCGTGGTACAGGGATTAAAAATCAAACCCCTCTAATTATCAATTTGTCGTTGTCGAATCTTGTAAAGATTAGGTGACACTTTTTAAAATTTCGGTTCTCAGTTTATAAATTTTTATACTAGGACCTAATTGTACGAAGAACTTTATATATTTAAAGGAGTTTGTCGTAGCTGTATCGACAGATTCTTTAAATTTATCATGCACGCATGTCGTGGCAAGAATTTGCACAATACTATCAAAACTACAAGTGTTTTTGACGATTATGCTACTGGATCCTATTTTTAAAACTGGAGAAATATTACCATTTTGTAACACACCTAAAGTAACATGTTTTTTATTAATGTTAAACGTGTCACAGCCAGGACATGCGTCTAGGTAAGCACGTTTAGCTACGTAGAAATATGTACTTATCAATCTTGTCAAAATATGAAAATAGTTAAGAAAAGCATATCACCCATGAATGTGGAGTGAAACCGTTTTGAAATACATTACACCTAAATCTTGGCAAATATATGACTTATTTTATTATTATTACTATTATTATTATTATGGGCTCAGCTCTCGTGCTGGTCGGACGTGTTTTAAGTCGCTCCGTAAATCGATAATAAGGTTAGTGATATGAAAAGTGAACTTAAAAGTAAATTTAATTGATTTGATCGCGTTATGGTGATGTGTTAAACTCTCTTTAAGGAGAACCTGCATTGAAGATAATAATTACCGAAAAAGTAAAATGAATTGCGATAAATGTACTGAAAGATTGTCTAGAGATGGAAATTTTGTTACATGCAACTTTTGTAATAGTAATATGCATTACAATTGTGCAGGATTAGCAGAAAATACTTATTCGCGTATGTCGACTGCAAATAAGGAATCGTGGAAATGCCAGAAGTGCAGAAAGGAAAACAAATACCAAAATCCGCACTAGTAAATATTGCAAACGATTGTGATATAAAGCAAATGTTTGAAACACTATCTAACAAACTGGATATTTATAAAGAGGCCGTTGATGGCGTTTGTAACGATTTAAAAGGCTTATCTAACTTCTACGAAGATTTGAAACAAGAATTTATCGGACTTAAAAGATAAATACTGATCTTGCTAATCAAGTGCGTGCATTGTTGGAAGACAATCATAAAAGGATGCCAAACTGTTGAGCTGGAAGTAAAGATAAATAATCTGGAACAGAGTAGTAGGAATGTTAATCTTGAAATTCATGGATTGGATATTATGCCAGAGGAAAAGGAAGGTAAATTAAAAGCGGTTGTAGAGAAATTAGTAAGACGCTTAGAGGTGAGTGTAAGCATGGATGATATACAAGTAGTACATCGTTTACCTAAGAGGCGATTAGATGTTGTTCCACCAGTAATAGTTAAATGTTCCTCGCAGGCAATTAGAGACCGAATTATTAGTAAGAGAAAGGAAACGATGAAAATGATGATTTATTTAATAACAAGAACGAGCGTAAGATATTCTTGTATGAAAATTTAACAGCTTACAATAAATCCTTGTTGTGGCAAACTAAACAAAAAGCCAGAGAATTCAATTACAAATTCGTGTGGGTACGTGGCGGTAAAATACTAACAAAGCAATCAAGTGAGTCGTCGAGTGTAGTACGTATTGATACCGAAAAGACCTACAAAAGATTCATTCATAAATATTGATGTAATGGCTAGGTTAAAGAAAAGACTTTACTGATAACATAAATTTTGTACAGTTAGTAGTGTTACCGATTATGAGGAGTTAACTTCCGGATATAAGCTGAACTCGCTAATTCTGATATACCCAAATATTAATGGTATTAGATGTCATTTTGATGAATTGCTGTTGTATATATCTAACATCAAATTTCATGTTTTAAGTTTAGTAGAAGTATCTATTGAGGAAAATATGGTCTCAAATTTTCAAATTAATGGATATAAAATGTTTTATGAATTAAGAGAGGCTCGTAGAGGTGGTGGAATATTAGTATGTATTAAAAGGGTTTAGAATTTACTGAAACGATATACCAATCACTATCATACGAAAATGTGCAGGGTCATTACAATTTCAAGGAAAATATATAAATTTGATTACAGTTTATAGACCTCCAAATAATAGTGTTAACGATTTTGTGGAAGAACTTCAAAACAGTTGCAAGAATGTAATGATTTTAGCTATATCATTTTGGGGAGATATTAACATAGATTTACTTGGTAAAACTTATATATCGCGGAAACGGAATATCAAATTTTATTAACATCAAGCGGTTTATATAAATGCATTTTGGACTATACACGTCAAGAATTGTTTGGTGTGGAAATTGGTAGCCTCTTGTATTGATCATATTTATGTACGAGGAAAGTACAAACACATAAATTCTGCTGTAATACAGTCGAAAATATCAGATCACTACATGACCGCAGCCCAACTAACTTTTCAAACAGAAGTTAATAGAACAACATGTACAAACAGGAAAAAATTTTGAACGAACGTCAAATTAAAGTTAAATTATCCGATATAAACGTTCAACAGCTAAGCGAACATAAAAATTCTAATACATTGTACAATAGCATTATAAACAAATTTAACGAAGCATATGAAGCTTGTCAAGTTACACAAAATTAAAATCCTGAAATGTTTCTACTAAAAATTATAAAAAAAAGCAATTGTAAATTTGTATGCGAATTGGATAATAAATAACAAAGTAATGCAGGAGAACTGAATGTGGAAAATTGTAATGGAGAGAGAGAGTTGAGTCAGAACAAGGACTATACGCAGAAAGTTCTAAAATCATACTGTATAATAAAGAAGACCATTCGTTTACTAGGTGATATTTAGTTCATATAACAAATATATTATGTATTATTAATTAATTATTTTATATACTTTTGAAATATTCTAGATTATAACGAATGTATATACATAGTTTTAACACCATGTCAAGCAACTCATGGAGTTAGCTTATGGTGAAAAGAGAACAAACTTGTAAATAAATTGAAATTGAATTGAATTGAATTGAATTATTATTATTATTATTATTATTATTATTATTATTATTATTATTATTATTATTATTATTATTACTATTAAATGCTATTAATATTTTATTATAAACATGCACTTCTAAATATTACTTATATGTTTGTTCTCGTTGTGGTTGATGAGATAATCTTTTCGTTAGGAACAAGCCACGTAGATTTTAATGGTATATGCGTTTGTTGGTAAAGCTACCGTCAGTGTTCCTTTTAGTAGCTGCAGGAAACTGTCTTTCACAGGAATTTTCCTCCTGGTAGAGGACATTTTCGGACGGATACTGTTCCAATTCCCAAAAACGAGCGAGTTGATCTTGAACTGGATCAATAACCGAATAAAGATATTGTGTTCAAATCAGCATGTCAGAGCCTAACCAGCAACAACATAATTAAATCCAGTTTTTTGAAGACTTCCCTAAATACTAAAAATATCTTCCATATCTCGATATGAGTATCTCTAACTAACTCCTTAGCTGTTGCTCTATCCATGGTTAATTACTTATTTTTATTATAAATTCCTTTTGTAGCCGATAAGCTCTCTGCTCATTCACTTCTCCGATCTTTAAATTTCTCAGAATTTCATTTATTTACACCTCCGCCTGCAAAAACCTGAATCTGGTCAACTCGCCTCCTTCTCCAAATTGCTGAACCGCTGCTAAGTATTCTTGTTTCTTTCTACTTGTATATCCTTGACTTTTCCTGCTTAAATAATCCGCGACCTCATTTTTCTTCCCTAGTTTGTGCTTTATTTCTAAACTGTAGTCTTGTAGAGACAACGCCCACCTATATAACCGACTATTTGAAAATATCCTTTTCTTTAAAGACGATATCATCGTGTTATCCGCGTCAATCGGGAACTCGTTTTCTAACAAATAAAACCTCAATTTCTTCACCATATACACAATGACTAACATTTTCTTTTTGACACAGAATATTTTGTCAAACAATTTTTCAAAGCTTTCGATATAAAACAAATAGGTTCCTTCTGCTCCTTTTGCATCTTTACCAGCTGCGCCCTATTGCATATTTTGATGCATCTATTCTTAAAATAAACTTGTGTTTAAAATTCGTGTCCATCAATGCTAATTGATTATAAAATTACACATTTCAGACATGGATAGACTGTTACCTCTCGGCGGTCCACTTCCATTCTTGTTCGTTTTTAATACGGCACACACAACTTCAGATATTTAAATACATTTTTTTTAATAATTTAGAACCACTAGAAATTTGCTCAACGTATTAGTACATCTATTCCTAACACAAATTTGTTTCTTTACAAATGCAAATAAAATTTAATTTTCAAGTTTGTCACAATTTAAATTCTAAATTTTATTTAACATTTATGGTATAGAAATTTATCGAGGAGCTCAGATATGGTGTCCTCGAAATACATAAGAAAATCAAAAATTTACTTACTTTAGCATAAAGTCAAATCGTGCATTAGTTACTTAGTAATATTTCAATTAACTATTTTACTAAAAAGCTGATTGACACACAAGAGATAATAATTTTTGGAATATATTTTTTGTATCATTAATTTTAATTAAAAATGGTTCATGTGTTAAATACAGTTTCTAAAATGGAATCACATAACATGTATGCGGAGAGAAAATACTTTTTCAACGACTCACCCCTTGATTGCTACTCATGACGTGCAACAAACCTTAAACGAACGAAGATCCATTAACAAAAAGCAACCTATCAAGGGCCTCCTGACATTACACTAGATTTTATCAAAACAGGTTGAGAAGTTGTCTTTGCGAGTGCCAACTAAATTCAATGAACTCCATCGATAATAGACAAATTCTGGAATATAGTATGATGATCCACATTTAGTTCAATATATAATTCAATCCTTTCCGAAAATTATTTGTTGTACCTCTAAACTAATTTATAATTATTTCATAATGTTACGTAATATGCCGTAACTTTATTTCTTAAATTTAGTTGCGCTGAAAGATAACAAATTTAATTATGGCTTTCGAATAAAAGGATTATACTAACCATTGGTTAGTAATATCACGTAATTAAATAATCATATGTGCTAAAGCACACTTATACGAAGGTCCGCTGCCAAGGAACTCAGGAAAGACATCTTTGCCCCTTGTTAGGTAACCACAACTAAGTTGTTTTAACGTAACAGCTGAACGCTGTCTAACGAAACTAAACAACAGAAGGCACAACTTTCCTTGTGACTTTGCTTGAACTTGAACTAAATAATGCATATATTACTGGTCTTACAAAATATTAATTTTTATTTACAAAGGAAGTGAAAACTTTTGATGTTAGATAATTCTTTGGAACGAAATATATTACTAGAATGAATTTTAAGGAGAATAAAGATGATCTTTACACTACAATGTTTGGTTGAAAGGAAATTGGAAAATAAACGTGCTTCAACCTATCTTGCCAAACGTTAGGCGCAAGGGTAACTAAAACGAGTATTTCCTGTTGTGACGAGAAACCCGAGATAATGATGAATGGACGACGGCTTATTAGTAAGGAATTCTCTAAAGGCAAATCGGCTAGTAGAGAAACTTGCCCTAGATAGACCATGAGCTTAGGTCGGGGTTGAACTACGACCAAAAATAAAGTAAATATGGCGCCACCAAATTTTTTAATACAGCTGATGATTGATACCAGCCTATTTATATAAGAAGAATGAAACCTAAGTCCTATACCGCTGTACAAATATTTTGCATTAATACATCCCCTACGAAATACTCACCTACTTCCACGTTATAGTTGATAAAGATCACTGCTACTTCTGCGACCAAATAGAGCCAATACCTAGCACTGTTTGTGCATTCTATCAATTATCACCAATAAATTGCATAGATAGTTTGACCTAAATATTATCTCATTCAAAATAATAATCAAAGAACATAACTAAAATAAGGTTCTATTCTCTTAATATCTCAGTTATCGTAAACAATTATTTACAAATGATTACTCAATATGTACACACTATTATCAAATTGTTCCGTAATTTTGTTTCAATACATCTCAAATTTAGAAATGATCTTTCATATAGATATTTAAGAATTCGCACTATTCTAACAAAAATTTTATTCAGTTTTGTGTAATACTACGAGACTTCACATATAAGTGTCAATTCAATTTACTTCCAAATATTTCTAAAGTTAAATTAGGTATACATAATCTAACCAATGAACAAGGACTATTTGGAATTTCGGTATTTTATTAATAATAACCAATACTATTTAAGATGAAATATTTTAATTTTTGGGATATTCTCAATAATAATTATTAACTTTCGCATTTACTCTTAATTTATTATGTCAAAAATGTAAACAATTAGCATTAATACTGCCCTCTATGAATTTAAATGGCACATACCAATATTAAAAATGGAGTTTTTATAAAATTCACTTCAAAATCACAAGGAAATAATAAGATCAAACGAAGTTAAACAGCATTGGAATTTTCAACGTGAACAAAACTTAAAAACACTTACTTGATTGAAGTACAGTTGCAACCAAAGCTTGTAAGTTCTTTCAGAATAAACAACATGTCAGATGTTCAACAACTTACAGAAATTTTAATAATGCACTTATTTACATGAATTTATGTAAATCTTGAAACCTTCCAATACCATCACCAAATTCATAGATATTTCTCAAATCATCTAATGTAAACCATAACAAAAATATTACCATAGATAAATTTATTAATTCAGAATTAAATTTTAGACACTGAATACTCTGACAGTTCAATATTAAAATTGAATCTTCCGAAATTATATAACTCTCTAAATTATCAACGAACTTCGTTCGTTTATGAAATCGATTTGTCATCCGTCTGTCTGTCCATCCGAGGCCTTTCTAATGGTCGGACATCAATGTGTGATACATCAATCGATTCAGCTCGGTGTCCTGAGCTTAAGTTTTGATGTCAGTTGAAATCGGGCCACGGGGACGCCGTGCCCCCGCGATATTCCGTCGGGAAAATTAAAATTTCAAATAAGTCCAAAATTAATGTGCGATACATATTTGGACTCCCCTAACATAGCTGAGTCGAAATATGGTACCCCCCACAAAATCTGACCACGGATAGCCGACCCCCGGAATTAATTTTTATTTTATCTGAATACTTATAATTATTACAACATAATAATTTTAATTTCTTTAAATTGTTTTAAAGTAAGTCTACATTTGGAAGTTCGTTGCGACAATGCCTTGCATTTTCAACTTGTTTTTGTTTTACTACGAAAAAAATTAACAAAATACCATTAGATTAATTTATAATCACTGTGTTACGGACGTATATATTGCAGACATCATTGAAGCAAAACATAATTGGAAAAACTCTCTTCTCAAAAATATACGATGTTTTCCTAGTTTTACAACATTTTTCAAACCCGGCACCAAGCGTAATTGCCAAGGGGCATTTTCTTGATAAAAAGTTCGAGTTTCATCTACAACAGCTAACGTAAAAGAGTTCGTATATTCGACAGTTGTAACGGCCGAGCGAATCATTCTACTTATAAAAGGAGAGAGCTCTTGAAATAAATCTTTTAACAATTATTACTTGTCACCGTATAATTTGAAATGATGCTCACAGTTTTGAAGCATAAAGTTAAATTAATACAACTGGTAATAGATACATAAGGTAAAACAGATCCGTAAAATCAATTACCACTTAAAAATTTACAATAATGTGAGGCTTGAAATAACCTTCTATTAAAACAATGGCATAAATATCCATAAAAATACTGATGGAAAATAAATTTGCTACAGTGTACAAAAATGCTCCATCGTGTCCAATATCTTTTGCATCCCTCCAACCAGTGCAGCTGAAGGTGAAGTTAACCCAAACGGTATAAATGCGAAATGGATAGATTTTACCTTCAAAACTAAACTCAGTATGCTTTCTACTATCTTTAATCAACGGAATCGACAAAAACGAATGTTTAAAATATAATTTGCTAAACACCTCATCTCACAGAGTTTTTACTATAAATTATCTAAAGCCTGAAGCTGTTCGTGTTGCGGCTTTGTAATCGAACTTAACTTTCTAGCATCCAAACACCCTTAAATCTAGCTTATCAGCCTTAGGTACAATTGCTAATGGATTAATAAATTTAGCCGGCAACGGTTAAATAATAGCGTTTTTAAGCATCTTTTGTATTTAAACGTTTACTTTTCTTCTTAACGAATAAGCAATCGGGTACATCTTTGTATAAAACTATGTCCATCAATAACATCTAGTTCATGCGTATATTTCGTCGCCAGTTTCGGCTCATCATTTAATAACACCATAAGATCGCCTCATGGAGTGAATAAACCTCGTCTAATTTCTACTTTTCCCGTCCCAATCCAC
This sequence comes from Platerodrilus igneus, assembly GCA_036346225.1. Classification (NCBI taxonomy): domain Eukaryota; kingdom Metazoa; phylum Arthropoda; class Insecta; order Coleoptera; family Lycidae; genus Platerodrilus; species Platerodrilus igneus. The sequence goes on from JARFIW010000544.1 coordinate 5,277,820, forward strand.
CTATTATTAAAAATTCTCTCAAATAATCTACACACTAAATTATTTTCATCCTCTGCGTTACTCTCTTTAATATCATTTAGTTTACAATATACTTATAATTTGTTACAGTTACGCGGCATATTTTACGCGCTCTATTTCTACACTTTAGGCGTGGCTCTAACGCCATTGTTATAACATCTACAGATCACCTTTTACCGGATGATGCAATCGCTGTCTAAGTCAATTTGCATATACAATTTAAGTAAAAATCAAATTACTTCATCTCAGGATCTAGCACGTGGTTTGAGTTTGATTACGCCATGTTGAACATCAAATTGTTATCCGTAACGTAACTTCTATTGCATTTCTAGGGGTTTAAAGCAAATAGGTAACGGAACGATAGGGGTTGAGGTAAAGGAAAACTACATACCTTTTAATTCAAAAATTACCGCACACTTCGATACTTGTTGTTTAGTCCATGTCTCGTAGCTTAATGTCGCTTCTTTGACGCGCGCACATCCGCATTCTTTCTGCGTTGACTCGACTGTCAGTGACGACGGAAGTTAGCGTATTAATTCAAAAATACGCAGCAATTAACTTACAAATTATATCTAAATCTAAACATGATAGATACATGGCCAGTTAGGCATGTAACAAATTATTATCGCCTTTCTCTAAGGAACCGCCCAATTTTATTTCTACTTAAATACCTCCACGTTTGTATCCTTCCCATTAATTTGCATTCCAAATCGCTCAATAAAATCAGTTCTAAGTATAAAACCTAATGTAGAAATCTCGTACGATCAAAAGTTGTGCTCCGTTGATCCGATTCTCACCTATTGAAATATGTACACCACGCATTACTTATTTATCGTTGATAACTTTTCGACATTACAGACCATAAATTAACCTTGTTTATCTGACGTATACGTCTATTTAACCTATCCCGATGTTTAAAAACAATTTCTTCTTTTACCAGTGACATTTTTTACCACTGTCAACTAATGATAAATATAACTTGTTTTCTGATTTCAAATACACAAATGGTAACTGTTTTTTATTTGTTTTTATTTACTACTTCTTCTTCACACAAAATATCAAATGTATCATTACTTCTTACTGTACCTAAGGCTACCAATCCCCTAATAGTTCGTGGGAGTTTTTCCATGCTTGTTTTTTTGTGAATCTGGGATACTTAAATACGGTTTTTTAGGTCCCTTCTAAGTCCCTTCTATTTTCTGACGGGGAGGCGTGTTGCATTTTTACATATCTTCGGAATTTTCTATTCTCCCGTTCGTTCTCCTGAGTTCTGTTGCATTTGTATCTCTGTCTCCTATACTGTTCTTTGCACCTTGGGGTATAGTTGTCTGAAATTTTGTTCTTAGTCCTGTTGGTTGGGAGGCTTCGAGGATTAGTTCGATTATGACCGCTAATCCCAAGGTCGCCAGTTCGATTCTCGACACGGGCCACTTAAAAATTGTCAGGTGAGCAGTTTTCTCAAGAGCATGCCCTTTTTCAGATAAGAGGTAAAGTGTAGGTCCCGCGCGTGAGCGTTAGCATGCGCGTTAAAAATTTATAAATTATTTAGAATAGCAAGTGTTCGGCAATATGCAAAATTTCCCGGTAAAAAACTTCCTGGCCAATGTACTATCTATGCTTGGAGCATAATAGAAAGTAAAATGTACGGGTCTTGTGGGACATATTTTTGTTTGTAAATGTCGTAATGGGTCTTAGTCTAACGTTACTCTATCGTGGTTCAGAATTGTGCCCTTCGTTCCCGTTCCACGTTAGGTACCTAGTCTCATTCTCCTTTCACCGGTAAATGTTCCCCGTGCGTGAATTGAGGTCACTCTAATACTATATTATCTCCTAATTTTGTTCTGATTAATTAAAATTTGGTCGGAGGATTATATCTCTTAGTTCGATTAGATATAAATTAGGTTTTACTATTACATTGGGAAACTAATACAATACGGCAGCTACATTAGTTAAACTTTACTACATGTAATGTTTCTAAGCATTACGAAATGGAATGTTATCCAAAGGTAGGATTTAATTCAGAAATCGCACACAAGCGTAATGTATAAGCAATTATGTTTGCTATGCAGATATGTCTCCTATATAACTTACACTATGCAAATTATCTCGCTTGTTGGTGTGTTATTACCGTTCGTGGTGGTTTGTATACGATAGACTAAACTAGGGGTTAAAAGTAAACAGTACGGATGTGCTTATTTGATTAAATCATATTAAAAGTCTAATTACAAAATAAATTTTATTTTATTTGTGCAATTCAAAATCATATCTCTAATAAACTGCAAGTGTATAAAGATATTAAGCGATTGAAAAATTATTTTACTTTAAGGATAATAAATTCCAATGTACAACGCTGCGAAACGTCTAAATTTAGATTTTGAATAAATTTCACTTGCAAAACCGACGTTATTTAAAATACACAAACACCCAAAATTGCAAATAAACTCAGAACCCTATAAATTTTTAGCTAATGATGTGGCCACATCTTTTGAAATATTACCACGACTCCCTCCACTTGTTTCAAAGCTTATTCTACAAGCATTTTCAATCTGGTAGCTTAAAGGTGCTATAGCGTCGACCCTAATGACCATATACATATTTTTAATGTTAAAAACACAGAAAAGTTCTTCTAGAAATTTACCGTAATCTTACGCGTCGTAGAGATTCTCCCATGATATGAAAGCATATAAAAACTTTCCAAATCTATCATAAAATTTTTATCGATATACACCTAACATCCTAAAAATCGTTATACTCCTACTCGGTTGAAACTATTATGACAGGCATTCGAGGATGGCGACGCTGTCACAGCGCCGCCGTAACAACGCCACTAATCGCTGTCTAATCTATTCACTTATTAAAAATCCATTAACAGTAATTGTTTTAATAGGAAAACTCATTAACGCTAATCGTTTTTTAAAGAGAAAACTCATTAACGCTAATCGTCTTTAAATGAGTTTTCACATTAAAACCCATTAGCAGTAATCGTTTTTAATGGGAAACCCCAATAACGCTTATCGCTCTTTAATGGGAAAACTCCTTAACGATAATGGCATTTTTTCCTACGTCAAATCTGTCATCCGCTATTTTTTTTACGTCAATCCACTATTTGTTTACGCTAAGCCACCATTTTTCTTATATATGAGTTACACTTCCATTGCTCCATCTTGTATATACGTTTTATCGCAAATTCTTAGAGAAAAAAAATCGACTTCGGCGAGATTCGAATTCGTGCAGATACGGTATCCATTACTCTATCTAGTCATTGGAACTTATTACCTGCACAACTCGTATTATCGTTTAATGCACATATTATATTTTTAATTTATTATAACTCTGCTATAAAACAAATAATGATTGCACTAAGCTGCGCTACTCAGCGCCTCCCAACGCCTCTCTTAGGACATGATTTCTTAACTCTATCCTATCAAATACAGTTCTAAGGTGCAAGTTCGTGTTTCCACCTCACATTAATAAATCGTACCATTGATCATAAATAACAAGGGCTCGGAACAATAAATACATAAAATCGTTTCTTAAAGCATTTCATTACAAGAAAGATATAGGTAATTGTTCAAAATTGGGTTAGAACGCCACTCTTCATTTTCAATGTTATTTATTTTAAACAGTCAAGGTTTTGTTTTGCGATAAACCAGGCGGTCTTATCTAGCACTGGTTCTGTACACTCGTTTCGAAGCAATCGGCCCGTGCGGTCATGTATTAAAACAATATACATTTTTTGGTGAATGTGTGTGCTACTGCGCTTCTACATAATCCGTCAGCGGAGATTTGTTCTGGTTTGAATGCTGTTAACCACTTCCGTAGAAGCCAACAGTATGAACATTAAGGTAAGTGCATGATCATTGTTTGATTTACCGCTAAGAGTATTTTATCGCAACACTACCCCCAAGTTACAGTCCACTTGCTCTAAAGAAATAATCTGGGGTTTCACGTTTAGTGTAAATGTTCCCATTGTTTCTCCAACATAAACATTTGTGGTCACTTCTGAGCACAGGATCCATATGTAAATTTTGTGTAGAGATAAAATACTATTATATTCAATTTCACTAATTGCATTGATACATGTGCTTAACTCTAATCAAAGCTCAAAGTTTGGTCTTGAACTTGAAAAATAATATAGTTCACCTTATCGCCAATTGTGATTGTTGCCAGGTTCATTGTTCGAAATTATAAATTACGGCTCGCGTTATTGTTATTGTAAATAATAAATAATTTAGCGATAATTTCATTCAACTCTGGTTATCAGCTTTAATATGGAACCCGATCAGCAAAGTATTGCTGAATTTAAGAGATTACACAATCGTAAAGAAAGGTTATTTAGGCGATTACAGGACTCTTTTGATTTGATCAAAGATTTACTCGCTAAATTAGATCAGTTTAAAAGTCGTGTTGGCTATTTAATGCCGGTTAGAGATGAATTTCTACAAACTTTAGATGCATTGTCGGATTTATCGAATGTACATGCAAACTTTACAACAGATACAGTATCATTAGAATCTAGTTTTGACGGGTTATACTTCGAGATCTTAAGCGTTGCTGGTCGATACACCACAACCACGAACGTTAGTTCTAACGGTAGTACAACATCGAACAGCGATTCGAATGTTCGCCTACCTGAATTAAAATTGTATAAGTTCGAAGGCAATCCTGACAAATTTGACGCATTTAGATCTTTGTACGACACCTTGATTCACAAAAACAATACGTTGAGTGACATCGAAAAGTTTTCATACTTGCTATCCTACCTGGAAAATTCCGCTTTAAAGTTAGCACAAAGCGTGCGGTTTTCACCAGAAAATTATTCGGTAGTGTACGACCTGCTGGTCCAACGCTACACAAATAAACGCTTAATTGCTCATCATTATCTATCTAAAATCTTTACACTATCTCAACTAAAGACAGATTCTTTTCAAGCTCTTAATGATTTGTGCGAAACACTGCAAGCTAATGTTACAGCATTAACCGATATGAAACTTCCCGATTTAGCCGATTATATATTTTACATTTTCTCTTGGATTGTTAGATTCCAAAACAAACAAGAATTTGAAAAAGAGCATTACTTAGAACACGAATATCCTACGTTTAAAAATTTTATAAAGTTTTTACGTAATAAATGCTCCATTTCAGCGTTAGTTGGTAGTAACTCTGCTTCAAAGAGCATACCAACGTCATGTGCCGCAAACAAATCTGGAGATCGCTACAATAATGCTAGGAACAAACGCATTTCTATGACTTCGCAAGAAGTCGCGTCTAAAGGTCCTACTGTACACACAGTGGCTTCCGTTTCTTGTCCGGCATGCAATCAAGCGCATAAATTTAATAGATGCCCGAAACTATTAGCATTGTCACCAAAAGATAGACATGAATTAGTCAAGAATAACCGTAGATGTTTTGCTTGTTTAAATCCGCATCTACTTTCTTCTTGTCAATCCAAATTTCGATGTCTACATTGCGGTAGTAAAAAGCACAATTCTTTACTACATTTCGATAATCCTAGCCCTGTACAGAGCCCCTCTAATACTACGCCTTTATGTACAGACGCCGATGTACAGATTGTTGCCAATACCAATGTAATAGAAAAAGTTTCTATGCCAGTAAATTTTGTACATTCTTGCGCTGTCGAAAACGGACCAGTCGCGCTCTTAGCCACAGCACAAGTACAAGTACTCTCGACTGATGGTAGTTGGCAGCGCTGTCGCCTAATCTTAGATACAGGATCGCATTCGAATTTTATCACTATCGATTTAGCTGATAGGTTAGGCCTCAAACGAAGAAAGTGCCCATTTGAAATACGTGGTGTAGGACAGTCGCATTTAACAAAAGTTCAGGGTCTAGTCGACTGTAAAATTGGCTCCTTATACGACAGCAATTTTTATTTAAATTGTGAAGCTGTAGTTGTACCAAAGATTACCACGAATCTCCCTACAGTTACGTTACCCATACAGTTAAAACAACAATTTTCCTCTCTTAAGTTAGCTGATCCCGATTTCCACGTATCCGCACCAGTTGATATTTTATTAGGGGTGTCAGCTGTTTTAGATATCACGCCAAGTGAGCCTTCATATTTGAAAAGCAAACCCGCGGCATTTCTTAGTTTTTTTGGATGGGTAATCATGGGTGAAGTACCTAAAATGATACATTCACCTACGAACGTCGCTTTATTGACTAATATGGTAGAAACGCAATCTCTAAATGAAACTTTACGTTTATTTTGGGAATCCGAAGAAATATTTTCTCCACCTTTGCCCTCCCCGGAGGAGAATGCTTGTGAAGAGCATTTCAAATCTAGTACTACGCGTACGGCCTCGGGTCAATATATGGTCAGATTACCGTTTAAAGACAATGTTTCCCAAGCTCTAGGTTCGACTAGAGAACATGCAATCAATAGGTTTTTAAAGCTTGAAGCGCGTTTCAAACGCGATGCAAATTTTCATAAATTGTATGCGGAAAACATTAGTAATTATTTATCACAGAAGCACCTTAAACCTGCGGTTGACGTATCCCAGTATGTGATGACTCATCACGGGGTCCTAAAGAATCTCGCATCACATACCCAGATTCGTGTAGTTTTCAACCCGACTGATAAAGACTGTAATAATAAATGCCTTAATGATATTCTATTGCCGGGTCCGAAACTACAAACGGATATAGGTCTTGTTATCACAAGATTCAGAATTCCACAAGTGGCTCTTACGTGTGACATTCGTCAAATGTTCAGATCAATTTTAGAACACCCTGATGATCGGAAATTCTTGCACATATTTTGGAGGTTTAATCCAAATGAACCTTTAACAGAGCTAGAACACACACGCGTTATTTTCGGTGCATGTTGCAGTCCTTACCTTGCCCTTCGTGTTCTAAAACAATTATTGGTTGACGAAGGTTCTAAATTTCCACGAGCTTCGTGCGCTCTCAGTTCTTCTACATATGTAGACGACATTTTGACAGGAGCAGATTCCATTGAAGATGCTCTACTTCTTAAAACTGAACTCATTGATTTGTTAAAACTGGGTGGGTTTGAACCAGTGGCGTAACTACACCCCTGCCAGCCCCCGCTATGCGGGGGGGCCCCAAGTGCAAGAAGGCCCAAACGATAATAAACTCAACTTATTCATCTTCAACGTATTTGGCAGGTAAGAAACGGTCAAGAAAATATTGCAGATAATTCAGAAACCGCAGGTTAACGAACGTTTTCTTGATGTTACTACTAGGAACTGCTGAAATACAAGAAATAATAATTAAGATAAATACTGAACACCACCTGCAGCCTGCATCCTTTCTTCTTTCTATCCGTTCTGTCCTATTTTGTAAGGGTTAATAAACAGATGAAAGAGACTGTAAACTTTAATAACAAAGATGTCTATATTATTCTTAAGTAATAAGTTGTATAAAGTGGTAAAGCATTATTAAACGACGTATAGTAGGGTTAGTTTGGTTTGTGGGATTTTAAATAGGAATAAAAGGGCTATTGTCTGTACAGTACAGATTCACAGGATGGCAGGTAGCTTAGTAACCTTCGCTTTCTAGAAATATAATACTAGAAAGAAATTCATTTTGTGGTTTCTAGTCAGCTGGTTGCAACGTATTTGCATTAGCTGCATTATATATAACGGAAAGGAAGTAAAAAGCATTCCAGTACGTTTTACTCAATAGTGTTGTGTTCGTATTACAGGAGGTCTTTCATATTTAAACGTAAGTATTTAAATCTATTTTTATTAAACTACTATTGATTTGATCATAGTTGAAGTCGCGCTGAGAAATACATATAAATAAATCTTTAAGCATTCAATAAAAATCATTTATATTTTGTTAATTAAAGCATTTAAAGCAAAGTATGTATGTGTTATTTGTAATTTCAAAAGGCTTTTAAATAATTATTACTTATCTAATTACATTATAATTAATTTCATTCAAAATTGCAGGAAATAATATACAATGAGCACTACAAGCGGCGCTGCAAAAAACGAAAAAGGAAACTATTGGAAGAATCAAAGAGCAAGATTCCAAAAATAAGTTCCTTTTTTACTTCTAAAGAGTCCGAAAAACAAGAACAATCTATGAAAGAAATTGGGCTTTCGACAGTAGCATCTACTAGTTCCGCTACAGACGAACAGCAGTCGTCAACAATTTTAAAACTCTCACCCAGGGCGCAAGTACATCACATAATGACGGCCGCGATAGAAATTTGGAACTAGATACCACTACAATTACAGAGCTAAATGTGAGTAGTACTTTTCACTTAATGAACTATCTATGGATCTGACGAAAGAATATCCAACCGATTTTGCACATTTTTAAAAATCAATGTTTTACAACATGACAATTTAAGAAAAGAAATAATTAATTACGGATTGTGTAGACCAGATGGTGCGTTTCCTAAAGATAATAAAAATAGAAGTTTTTCAGTTCCCTATTATTACTTAATAACTGCAAGCGAAAATAAAAGCAATACGTTAAACTTACCACACAATTCAAATGGGTGGTTGTGTTATTCTAAATTAAAAATTGTGTTTATTGTCAACCATGTTGGCTGTTTGCTTCAGTAAGGTCAAGTTGGACGACCGGAATTAATGATTGGCAGGGTTTATCAAAAAATTAAAGAGCATTTGCTTGCTCAATCTCATTTAACTTGTTGTTTTATTTACGATATGTGGAAAAAAATTATACCATAGATAAGAAAGATACTCTACTATTAAAACAAGAAACTGAATTTTGGAAAAATGTTTTACACAGACTTTTCAATGTTACTTTAACACTATCCCAGCGCATGCTGTCATTTCGAGGACATAGAGAAAGTTTTTCTGATTCAAAAGACAGTTACAACGGTAATTTCTTAAGTTTAGTTCATTTAATTAGTAACTATGATCCTATATTACAAAAAGTGCTTGAACGACCAAAAGGTTCAATTAAATATCTTTCCCAAAAATTCAAAACGATATTATTAATACTTTAAGCGCACACTTAAAAATATTTTATTAAATAAAATTAGATCCGCTCCTTTTTCTCAATCATAATAGACACTACACAGGATATAACTAAGATTGATCAATTAAGTAAAATTGTAAGATATATTGATTTTAAAAAAGACAGCTTGGGAGAGGTAACCAAAATAGATATTTGTTAAACTTTTGTGGGTTTTACAAAAGTAGAGTCCCAATCTGCTGAAGGACTATGTAATATTATATTAAGCAATTTAACCAACATGCAATTAGATATAAATAAATGTAGAGGGCAGGGCTACGATGGAGCTAACGTTATGAGCGGTACGTATTCTGGCGTGCAAAAGAGAATTTTAAACATAGAGCCTGCAGCCTTATATACGCACTGTAGTGCCCATAACTTAAATCTAGTCATAAATGATGCCGTTAAAGGTATAAAAGAAATAGAATCGTTTTTTCTACTTTTAGAAAACATATATACATTTTTGCTAATAGTATAGTAAGATGGAATTGGCTTTCTGTTTTAAAGAAAATTTCACACAATTGAAACGCTTAAATCCGACACGTTGGGCGGATCGAGTAAAATCTTTAGCTGCCATAAGAATTCGGTATAAAGATATAGTAATGTCTCTTAATAAAATTATTATGATATCAAAAAAACAGATGAACGAAATGACGCAAAGCAAATATTAACTAGCATGGATAATTTTAATTTTATTTTTTAAGTGTTTTTAAGTCAAATTCTAGAAGAGCTTAACAAGCTCTCACAAACTGCTCAGAGTCAAAAGGCGAATATTAATCAGATAACTCTCTTATTTCAAAAAACTTTAAAATTTTCAAGGAAACAAGAAATAACTATTCCAACATCAAGGAGGAAGCAGCGAAAGTTGCAGGGCAATGGAATATTAAACCGGAATTTATAAAAAAAGGCAACCAAAAATAAAAAGCATTACGATGAATTATCCAATGATTATCGATTTAATGATGAAGAATTTAAATTTAAAATAAATGTATTTTATCGCGTAATGGATATTATAATTTCACAGCTGTCGAATCGTTTTAAATCGCTTTTCATGTAAACGAAAAGTTTAATTTCTTAGAACCTAATGTATTTTTGAATTTAACTGCAGACGATATTTTATCTAAGGCAAAACAATTGCAAAAATTTTACTACAAAGATTTAAATGATGCTATAGGTATAGAACTTACTACACTCAAAAATAATAGACTTATTTGTGATGAATTAAAAATGTTAACGGTATCTTACAATTTTAGAATATCTAGTACTTTCCAAATCTACAGGTTCTAGCAGTTTTCCAAACACCATAACAGCCTTAATGTTATACCTAACTTTACCGTTAGCGTTGCAAGTGCGGAGAGATCTTTCTCAAAATTAAAATTATTAAAAATTATCTTAGGAACCGCACTTCACAAGATAGATTAGACGATTTATCCCTCTTAGCAGTAGAACATGACACTGCCAAAAATATGAATATAGAGGATACAATAAACGCGTTTGCAGCAAAACATGCAAGAAAAACAAAATTTTGAATTTGATTTGGAATGTCTGCTAGCTCATAGGTTTTTACTGTATCAAATTTTTAGGTGTAAATAATTTTGTGCGGCGTATAAATATGTAGATTTAATATTAATTAACTTATAAGTTTGAATTTATGTAATTTGGTTTTATAATTAATAAAGCACTTGATTAATATAGTATATGTATTTAATTCTATACTGCTTCCTTCTCTACATGTACTATAATTTAAAAATATGGCTAAATATAAGCCAGTAAAAGTAATACATTTTAAAGAGAGCCCACTTTAAAATTTTTGCGGGGGGGCCCAAAAATCGTAGTTACGCCACTGGTTTGAACTGGGCAAATGGGCCAGTTCACATGCCAACGTAATTGGTAATTCTTCAGATACGATACAATTACCTAATTCCAGTCCTGATTCTATTAATAAAGTTTTAGGGCTTTGTTGGGATCTAAGATTAGATGTACTTAAATGCAAAGTTCGAAATGCTTCTGATACACCATCGAAAAGAGGCATTCTTTCCCGTATTGCGCGAACCTTTGTCATTAATGGATACATCAGGCCATTTACTTTTATACTTAAATCTCTTATTCAGCAATTGTGGTTACTAAAAGTAGGATGGGATGACGAACTCCCTGCCGTAGTGTTACAGAAGTGGAATCAAATTCAAGCCGAATTACCACTTCTCGAAAACGTGTCTATTCCGCGCTGTGTATGGAAAGTTGGTGAAGTAAAAGGTTTCATGGTAGGTTTTGCTGATGCTAGCGAGCTTGGCATGGCTGCAGTTATTTATTTACGATTAGAGGTTGATGGCCAAATTTTCATAAATTTAATAATTTCAAAAACTAGCGTGGCTCCACTAAAAACGTGGACGATACCACGTCTCGAATTAGGCGCGGCATGTCTTCTATCAAAACTTATGAAGTCTACTTCCCCAGCATTTGATTCTTTACACCTTCAGGAACCTATTTGTTTCAGTGATTCAGTAAACACCCTGTCGTGGATTCGCACCCCTCCGCATCGATTAAAAATATTCTTTGCCAACAGGGTTGTTCAAATCCACGAAAATCAACCCACAGCTCGTTGGAGGCATGTACCTAGTGCAGATAATCCCGCTGACCCGGCAAGTCGCGGGTTAATGCCATCGGAACTGCTTTGTTGTGATTTGTGGTGGAAAGGACCCGACTTCATATATCGGAACATTTCTGAATGGCCAGGTAGTACATTTGAATACTCACCTGCACAACGGTTAGACGTTTCTACCCTTATGACACCTCAAGCCTTGTTGTCCGCAATTGATGTTCAACCATTTACGGACATTTTGGTGCGATATTCAAGTTTTGTTAAAGTACAAAGAATTTTTGCCTATATACTTAGATTCAAATTCAATTGCCTTGCGCGCACTCATAACGCTCCAAACGATCAGCTGCGTACTGGCAACTTAACGTCATTGGAATATAATGACGCTTTGTTATTTATTATAAGAATTTCTCAGTACGAGCACAATCGAAACGAAATTTTGTTATTAGAAAAGGGTCAACCTTGCACAAAAAATTATCGTCATTTGTCCCCTTTTCTCTCCCCTGTGGGTTTAATCATGGTGGGGGGACGTTTGCGCCAGTCGAAGCTCCCAATTGCTACTAAATATCCCTACCTAATTCCGCGGGACAGCAGATTGATATGCGATCATTATCACATATACTCGGGCCATGGTGGAAATCGCCTGGTACATTCTCTCGTAAATAGGAGATTTTGGATTCCTTCAATTCGACACTTAATTCGACATCGTATATTTCGTTGTCTTACATGTTACCGATATAAGGCGGAACCTATCCAACCACCTATGGCGGATCTTCCAGCTTGCCGACTCGAACCGGGAAAATGTTTCACACACACGGGGATTGACTTTGGCGGACCCTTTATGGTAAAAGTACATAATCTGCGCACAGCTAGGTATGAGAAGGCATATATTGCTTTGTTTATATGCATGGTCTCGCGTGCCATTCATATCGAACTCGTCACCTCGTTAACTTCCCAAGCATGCCTGGCCGCACTAGACAGATTTATTTCTAGACGCGGACTTCCGGCGAAATTTTATTCCGATCAAGGACGGAACTTCCGCGGAGCTGCTAGAGAAATTTCTGAAATTTCAAAATTTTTTGACTCGTCTAAGCCCGAGATTGCACATTATTTAGCTATTCGGGGCATTGAATGGTCTTTTAATCCTCCCTACGCACCCCATTTCGGTGGATTGTGGGAGGCAGGAATCAAAAGTGTTAAATTCCATTTAAAGAGAATAATTGGTAACAACCAATTTACTGCAGAAGAATTTAACACAATCGTTATAAGAATTGAGGGCATTTTAAACTCTCGCCCGTTTTGCTCCTTACCAGCTTCACCCGATGATGGAATTGATGCATTGACGCCAGCACATTTCCTGACAGGCGGTCCTATTCTGGCACGACCCGAAGTAGATTTGACAAACATTCCTACTAACAGACTCACTCGTTGGCGGCTTTGTCAACAGCTAATCCAGGGGTTCTGAAAGCGTTGGTCAAATGAATACCTCCACACCCTTCAGCATAGGCCCAAATGGACTACTCCGGCTAAACAGTTGGAAGAAGGCGATCTGGTGTTGTACTTGACCCCAGGTACACTCCCTGCGTGTTGGCCTTTAGCAAGGGTAACAAAGCTGATACCTGGAAGTGACGGCATAGTACGTGTTGTTCGGTTGAAGACACCTTCAGGTGAAACGGTACGACCAATAAATAAGGTGGTACCGCTTCCACCTCCTTAAAATTAATATGACGTGATCAACAATCACATTAATTGATCATTCTTTAGAGTTTTTTTTTATTTTCTCGTTTTATCTCTACACAACTACACTAATAGAGCTTATTTGCATTTTTTTTTAATTTCTCCCTTTTTTTCTTTTTTTTCTTTTCTTCACCCCTTTTAGCTATCAAAATTTAATTATTTTGGGTGGGGGGTATGTTCAAAATTGGGTTAGAACGTCACTCTTCATTTTCAATGTTATTTATTTTAAACAGTCAAGGTTTTGTTTTGCGATAAACCAGGCGGTCTTATCTAGCACTGGTTCTGTACACTCGTTTCGAAGCAATCGGCCCGTGCGGTCATGTATTAAAACAATATACATTTTTTGGTGAATGTGTGTGCTACTGCGCTTCTACATAATCCGTCAGCGGAGATTTGTTCTGGTTTGAATGCTGTTAACCACTTCCGTAGAAGCCAACAGTATGAACATTAAGGTAAGTGCATGATCATTGTTTGATTTACCGCTAAGAGTATTTTATCGCAACACTACCCCCAAGTTACAGTCCACTTGCTCTAAAGAAATAATCTGGGGTTTCACGCTTAGTGTAAATGTTCCCATTGTTTTTCCAACAGTAATTTATTTACGTGATGGCATAGGTAAGATGAAGATAACATGTCAGAGATAATCACAGAAAGAAACATAAGTCTAAAACCATCTTTGGGTTAGAGTATTATTTAAGATACGATAGGATTATAATGTACAACAGCCTCCCGATAAACCCCTGGTTAAATAAATTTAATTAAAACACCTCATCATTTTTATTGGGTGCGGCTATCGTCCTCAAGAGGTTGGTTTTTTATTGTTGTCTCTGTTGTGGTTGGTAGCTGCTTCTGTAGGTGTTTCCGCTAGTAATGCTTCGCTGAACAATGTGATAGGGGTGAGGTAGAAGGGTGGGAACAAGAACATGGCACTCACGACAGCAGTATACGGCAGGCGGTTAGGTAGTGTTCATTCTTCGGAAGTCGGTACTATAATGTTCTGAGCCATGCTGTATTCCTTACATAAAAAGTCTATTTCTTCCAACCGAGGTTAGCGCACTTCCGCTTGCGTTGATGAGACCGAACAGATTCCCAAGTACAAACACTTATTTCAACATGCTTGCCACGTATAGGTAAGTCAATGACGTCAACAACCGCGCGAACACCAACAAAGCATAGTTTTCAAGGCATCAGTGGTATTGTGATAATTTGCAGGTAATTTTCCACGCAGAGTTCTAAAAAATCCCAAAATCTAAATCAATGACCTAATACCTAGGGGCTTTAAGATAAAGCGTAACAGAATCTCGAAAATACTTTCCGAAAAGAGATAATTAACCAGTTATGGTCGCATGTTAGTTAGGTAAATTAAAATCTTTAAGATAACTTTAAGGAAAAGATATAGATTTAACCTAAAGATTAAGATATGATAATATATTACGACGTAAAAGATTTTTACAAAAGAGAGTAAACTCTAATTTTGTTTCCGAGGCCTTTTTCTAAAGACACACGCCCCTCCTATAAACGTAATAACAAAAAACGGGGGCCGAGAGAGTAGAGTGATCCCGTAGAACTTAAAATGGGATTTTCAACACATGCCCTCCTAAGGAATGAGCTCCGTGAAGTGGCGCTTGTTTACATGAACGGCATTATGGACCAGTTAGAAGAGGATTGTAATCACTGCATCACGGCACAGGCGAAATCAAAAACAACGTTCACTCTCGACGTAAGTCAGTGGAATACAGTGGCGATACATAGCTACAGCTAGACGCTGTTTCCCCACGTCCTCGGTCCAATGTTGTGAAGTAACCACCCTCTAACTATGCAACTTCCTCGAAAGTAAATGAAAAAGAAAAATAAAGAAATAATAAAAGAGGGAGGCAGGAAGTTTAGAGCTATATAGCAACGCAGACAGAATAGACATGGGGAAGGGTTCGGAATGAGCAATTGTGATGGAAGGACGGTGTATAGCGTAACACTCCTCGGCCAGCCAACATGTAGTCAGTTGCTCGGAGTGGTGGAATACCAGTCTTATGGGATGGACGGTTGTCTCGGGATCTAAGACAGGCTCACCAGAAGAAAAATTAAGAAATAAAACGGAAATAAAGGGATAAAAAAAAGCAGAGCTTTAGGATAAGCATCCTAACGAAGAAGTAGAGAGTAGAGGTACCCCTATTAAAAACAGATTGGTATAAAAACTCACTTCCGATCTAAGCGATTAGATAGAACCTATACCACCACGTAAATGCTTGACAACAACTAGGTTCTAAACAAACCTAAAGTATACAACTTAGATATACCCAGATGATAATTCCAAAGACGTAATTGCCATGGACATAGCAGTAATTGTACGATAGACGGTTAGTTAAAAATAAAAATAGGAAATTTCGATACCGCAACAACGCAAACAATAATGTTTGAAACGACAGGACGATAGCCCCGCACTAGCATGGTTAGAAAAACAAACATATGCATTATCATTCCTATAATATAAAATGATGATAACTGAAACTATAAAAACTGAATAAAATATATGCGTAATTAAAAACCATCCCATTTAGAGCGCGATAAAGTTAAATTCACTATATATAACCTCAAACTTACACGGCGGATAAACTCCTCGGGGCGGCCAAATGCATGGTTAAGTTATTATGACTACCAGGTACTCGCGATTTCTTGCTCCCGATGCGGCAGTTTCCAGTCCTCTGCGGGAATGTCGTAGGTGATCTCTTGCTCTCCCGGTGTTTTCGTAGCTGTTGCTGTTTTCGACGAAGTGCCGATAACGATATAGGATAGGAACAGAAAGAGAGGTCACTTTGTCGATATGTCGAAGCACTGCAACACGTCTACACCCAAAGGAGATCGGAGTCAAGTTCTTTGTTACGATACATTTGCTACCACGAAAATGTTTCTCTGACACAGATTAGTAAGTACGACTCGTGTAATTCGTGAGAAATGTATTCTTTCCATGTTCTAAGTCCACAGAGATAAGTCAATGACTGAACTTCCGTGAGAATCAAAACATTGTGTAATTTTTACATACGCTTGCACTAAAACATTAATATACTGGGAATTTCTCCCGTACGGGGTTTTATAGGTTCCCTAAACCTAACTAATAGAATAAACGTTAAAGCTTCACAAAAAAGTGCAACAAAAGCTAAGCGTGTCCTGTTTGATAGGTAAACAAAAAGTTCGACAAAGAAAATAGGGATAGACTCGGGCCGGGCCGGGCCGGGCTTTTAATCAGCCCGGCCCGGCCCGACGCAGAAAAGTGACAGGCCCGGCCCGAGGCCCGACCCAAAATAAAAACTGGCGGCCCGGCCCGGCGGGCCGGGCCGGCCCGGCCCGAAATTTCGGGTCGGCCCGACTTTCATTCAGTGAATGAGAAGATATTTTTTTCAGTTGTGTTCAACAAGTAACTATCACTCTTTTGTTTAATTTAAGAGTATAATGATTTTGAGTTACAATCAAGATACTTGAGGAACATACCGTAGTATTTCTTTTGATTTTTGATTCTTTAAAAAATCCTAGAAATATGCAACAAAGGTACAAAATGTTTAGCAATTTTTGATGTTTATGAAATTGTTGCGGACGGATTTTTATAGCCTTTTTTTACTTTGAGAAACTAAAGCTTTTGAAGAGAATTGAAGTTTGATCTATAATTTGGTTGCCGTGCCAAAGTTCAAGATTTAACACTTTTGGTGAATTACTGAATGCTAAAAATTAAATAAATTGTTTATAGGTCACAGTATAAACGGAACCAAACTTCATAGGTTAATATCTCAAGCAATTGAAAATTGGTACCTGATGTTATTAGAACTTTAGGAACCTGAAAGTCAAATAATATACTGAATGTTGGATTTTCAAATTGTGGTATGTAGAGGATACCTAATTCTTTAGAAATACATACTATCTGATGAAATAGAAGTAAAATGAAGTAATTGTTTTAGGTTGAAAGGTTTTTTAAAAAATTATTACCAATAAAATTTTATTTACTTTATCCTTTTTTTATGAAATGAGTTAGATAATGGCATTATTATATATTTTACCGCAATAAATAGAAAATTATATTTGCAGCCAAATTCTGCTATTCAAAAATAAGATAAGTAATAATCAAGCACGTAGCTAGGGGGTGGGGACCTAGAAGGCTTAACACCGTCTTCAATGTTCTAGCCCTCCCCAAGAAGGGTGATCAGAAAACTCTAAAAATATTCTTGTATTTAGAAAATGATTAATGGCTGTTTAGCCCCCCCTTTTATCAAAGTATTCAAAATATGAAATTCAAAATTTCAAGTACCCTAGAAATGTCTTCTATAACAATAGTCTACGAATAGACGATTAACGTACTGTTTTTGAAAGTCTTTTTAAAATCGTTATTTTAAAATACCTGCAGCAGTATAAAGAATCTAACACTAATTAATATATACTATGTGGTAGCGTTTAAATAGTTATTTGTATATCAAGGCCGCGAAATTGCTTTTGATCATACCGAAAAAAAGCTTATCGCATAGATCACTTGCGAGGGAAACAACATCATTTCGAGGTCGCTAAAATAATTTCGTGGTCAAGGTGCAACTGTTTGCATGATTTTATTACACAATTTGTTCACTTAACTGATTAAGCTATTGCTAGAATTTAGATGTTTATATAGTGGCTTAAATCACACGTTGCTATGGAAATGATATATTTAAAACACCGACAGTATTCTTAAAAATTCCTGAAAATGTAGGTTGCGTTAGTACTACATAGTTCAATTTCCTATACTATTTCAGAGCTACGAGTGTTATAAACTCAGCTTTCTAATTTACTATTCAACAGTTAAAAAATTTTAAAGCCGGTGCGAAAATTTTTAGAGATATGTATTTTACTTAATAAGAAGTAATTAACCCTTTCTTTTAATATCTTCGCGAGAATCCTTAAGAGATTTTTGTATTGTATAAGTGTACTGGAATAAAATAGTAAGATTTTCGTACTTAAGTAACTAACTGTTGGATTAAAAGTCAACCATAATAATAGAAGTAGTAGTAGCTAACCTACATAGAATTTCATTCTTCACTTTTACGTTCGGGGAATTAGGTATAAGGGGATAACGACCTGGATAGTTTTGAGCCAACCAACGCGGAAGAACACCTACAGAGTTATTTGTATAACGAAGGATATTTACCTGTAAGAACAACAAAAAAACATACTGTTTTTGGACCTTTAAATTGCTTTAAAGAAATAGAAACTACTTTTAATATTCAGGGAAATAAACGTTATTGTCCCAATGGACTACTTCGACTGTTGACCTGCTTGTATTGCTTTAAAACTTGTATTTTTTATTTTGTACCATTTAACATTTATTTGACAATAAAATATAGTGGGTGATTAAAAATGCTTTAAAGGCATTTATAAACGAATGTCATACGCTTTTTTTAATATATGTATAGGTACCTGCATCAAAACTTCAAATATAGGTTTACATATTACTAAATTTATTTCAGTCGTTTTGATTTATAATTGGCATGGAAATAATTATAGTTTTCGATTAGTTTGACAGTTCGTTTGATTGATATTTTGATCATAGTTTAAAGATTTACGTTTGACATAATAAAATATTAATATAAACTTGTAGATGTTGTTGCTTTGCAATCTTTAAAACACTAGTGCGATAAAGATCAATTTACGCACGCCAATTAGTTCTTTAATAAATATTTACGTAACCAGTTATGAAAAGACTAATTGTATTTGACAAATTTAATATTTGCAAAACGAACGAACGCGGTGAGCGAGTTTTGCGAATTTTACGAGTCATATAAATTAAGGTTTCATAACGTGTTAAGTACACTATTTTATCTAAGTCCGCTTTAAAATATAACGAAAGGATTGCGCGGTTTCAAATGTAAAAAATTCAGCTTAATCGCTTTACCTGAGCGTTGCTATGAATTGATATTTAGTAAATACCTATTGTGAGTGCTAAATTTTTGATTCCAAATTACGCTGAAAACGAGTTATTCTGATTTAGATATTGTTTCCTAAATAAAAGCTAAGGTTTAAGTTACCTAAAAGTTCATTACATCACTAGTGATGTAGTGACTGACAGCTATAAAAAATGTGACGTTTCATAACGTCAAAAATGCATTTAAAATTTGACATATCGTAACGGAATTAAACAAATTAGTATGTACTTATGTATTATGGTATAGGTAAATTAAAAATCTTATAATTCAAATTTATTAACACATATTATTATTATGACAAGATTAAACCATCACATTATACTGATTTAATTATACATATTAGACAAATAATGTAATTAGATTTAAATAATTGCTTTGTTCCTTCTCATGAATTTAGACATAATAAACTCCTAAGCTGATTCAGAACTTAATCTATTTCTTTGCTTTCTTATTACACGAAATACACTTCGAGTTTACTTCAAGACACTGTTTTTTACTTCTTCCCAAGCATTATATAGCATATTTGTTTTCAAAAGGATTTTTACACCTTACTTCTAGGAAAAGCATTACAAAACAGCATCCTCATATTTAAAGCGTTGACATTTTATATCTTTTTCGTGTTATAAACTTGGACATTATATCTCTAAATTTAATTACGGAAACAACACTATAAAAAGTCATTTAATTTCGCAATATTTATACAGAAAGCTGACAATTATATGTAAGTTTGTACGTTAGGCATTTGCTATATGTCAAAATTAAGGCGCCTTAAATAAAAGCATTCTTTTCCTGTATTTAAATAAAACAAAGGTGTCCTGTATTTTAATAACAAACACTACAGGTGTGTTAATTGCGCATGTGTAAATGTCAAATAAGAGAAAACTTTATTAAAAAATTGGTAAAATGAACGTTGCAATAATTCTGTAGTATTTTAGGCGGTAGACATAAACTATACACGCAATTGATAATATCGACGTTCGCCGCATGATTGAAATTTGAAGTATATACATATACATAATATAAATCGTGCAAACTTTTGAATTATGAGTAAATCTCCTAGTTTGAAGTTGCTGGGCATTTTTAACTTGCCTAAAGTACAACATGAGGAACATTAAATAGAACTAGGAAAAAATATTCGAGATAAGAAGTGAGTTATAATATCACGTCTCCTTTACATTAAACAAGACGAAAAACTGATTATTAATGGGTTCATGAAGAGACTACGTGAAAACATAATTAAGGACGTTTACTTACTCAATGTGAGAGTCAAGTGAAAGGACGGTGGAGTATCTACTCGTGCGTTTTTCGGCCCGAAAAGTTCGGGCCGGCCCGAATCGTTTGGCCCGGCCCGACCCGAAAAAAGCTAGGTCCGGCCCGGGCCCGGCCCGAATAAAGTAGTCAACGGCCCGGCCCGGATTCGATCCTGAAATCGGGCCGGGCCCGGGCCGGCCCGAAAGCCCAAGCCCGAGACCATCCCTAAAAGAAATAATTAGAAAACTACAATGATGAATAATTTTGCCTGGCATTGAGAAAGTAATTTGAACATAGAAAACGAAAATTAATGTAAAAGTTGTTGGTTATTTCGCAAATGGAGAAGCCCGTGACCGGTTTTGCTGTTGTTGCAGTTCGTTAGACGGGACGCAACTCTTTTTGCAACATAACCAACTACTATATTGTATGCACAAATTTTGGTGTATTTATAAGTAAAACGCATTTCTCTTTTTTTTTGCGCCTACTATAACTTGATCGATAAAATAAATTTTCTAAATCGTGTACTTGTTTTAAAATACGTTAAGTTCATAATGTTAAGTCTATAGATTTAAATATCCAGAATTTGGGTAAGGAACAGGATTTCAAAATTTGCTCTGCACAATCAAACAATGTGAATAGTCATTTATTTTTTTGCGCGATGCACGCAACCCCATACGTTGTTTACCAAAATTTTTCCAACCTTAAATTAAAAGGGACATACCTCCAGGTGTGCCACGTTACTTATATTCCATCTTAAGTAAAACAAGTGCGCTTATTAATATATGTGCCCTCGCATTATAAGGTACCATCTTAAAAAAAAGTCCACTACTTGATATTGATGAACCAATAGCTTATCAGTGTAAGTATACGCTGCGCCTAAAAGAATTTTGATGAAATACTTTGAAACAGAAAAATTTCAAAACTTGTTTCGGGTGCAATATCTTTAAGTTGTTGGATTTGGAAATACCCTCAAGGGACGGGAACCCCATAACAAATTAAGGATACACTGATTACAGTGGTGCGGATATGGGTTCTTATATAAAGTTGATAAAGTTGATAAATTGGAAAATATTATAGGGAAGTTGAAATTATCAAGCTAGGTTAGCATAATCTCTCAACCATAAACACTTTTTATTACTGTCTTTATTTATGGGCGCCCACTAGTCTCGTCCAGGATATTATCTTCTGGAATACGAATTTTTCTAATAGATTCTGATTATATCGACTTCCTTGAAAATGGAGTTCTTTTCACAACCTCTCTAACCTATACTCCAAACAAAAAAACAATACCTTCTAACTGCGTCAACTGATTTCATTTTACAATAATCGTCATAACATCATCCCTCTTAACGAGTATACATAAATTGATAAATTACATAAGCAACCTCAATTTCGGATTGTCCTATCATTATCCGTGTAAACAGCTATACCCAAATTTAAAATTATATAAACAAACTCAATTTTGATTTATCGCAACCTTCAAATAACTAACTGCAGTAAGTTACTGAAGTCCTTAACCCTTCAAAAATAAATTTTAATAAGTAGTGTTTTATATCTAATAAAATAAGCCCTATAACCTACAATTATGGTGGGCGTTTTATATTTTCATCACTATTTTAGCAATGTCAATTCACAAATGTTACAATAATGAAACATACTTGCTAGCATAACATAGTTTTCTCCTTTCTTGATGATACTGAAAAGATCTCCATGAAGCAGGTTTGAGTCCACAATGTGAAGAAAAATAGAATTTCAACTATGTTGTTGACAACACCTATTCAATCTGTTTTTATTTGTCGGGGTCGTCTACATTGAAGTTTGTTAATATCCACACTGGAATCATTTACACTAACTATTAGCCAAATCTGTCCCCTTGTACAACCCCTAGAGAGAGATTAACCACAGCATGCTTTCTGTTTATCAGTACACGGGTAATTTTCTTACTTCCTTTGTCACTCTCTCTTTTTCTCTCTCATCATCTTGCTTCCACTTTCTATGCCTTTGAAGGGTGCCATTATATTACGGTCACTCATATCGCATTCTTGCTAGATCACGTGAAAAATGTGTCATTTTCCGTCGCTTGTTAATGACTACGCGTGATTATTGTTATCTAATGTCTTCGGCTGCTTGTAAATTGTTACATTAAAACATTTTACATTGTATTTTATATTAGTATGTCTGTAATATTTTTTTCTGAATTCCACTCAGATTAACGGCTGTCTAAGTGATGCAATTACAGTGTAACAAAATTACTTTACCTTATCTGTGGCTACACTTGTTTGTGTAACGTTTGAATTTAATAATTTTTAATGAAAGGTATGAAAAGATTTCCAAAATGTCAAGTAATTATGTGTATGAACACAGGAATTTTGACAATCCTACAATTATTTAACCATTAGTTATTCTAAAAGCTCCCTTAAAATAATCTGACTGCGTTATAAAAGTTTCCCGTTGCAATTTGTCTGTTTGCTTAACTTATCAACGATAACTTCACGTCTTGCGTCTTTGCATTCAGATTAGTGTTATTCTTTTGAGTTTTTTAAATAAATCGCTGGCTTGAGTATTGTTCCCACAAAATCATTTTCCGTTTTGTGGTTTGTGTTTTTTTTTTAATTCCTTTTATAGAGGCTAAAAATACTTGAAATGCCATGCTTGGTTAACACTACTGTTCGTGAAATTAGAATATATAAGGTACATTCGCATTTAATCGGTACATTACAAATTAATATTTTCCTCTCTTACTTGGTGTCTGTCTGAAGCAACGAAAACGCGTTACAAACGGAACAAGCCGAAATTTGAAGGAAATGCTTTTGCGCAATACGTCAAATATTAATCATCACCACTCCCACCATACCCAAATTCCGAAACAAATTAATTTGAGGTACTTGCAGAACTAAACTTATTGGGTGTTTATTAAATTTTTTTGCTTAGTTACATTAATTTCAGGATACCTTTCGAATTTTCCATTAATAAAGTAACACATTAGTAGTAGGATTGGAGGATACGAGCACAACGCCGCCGCTAATCGCTATATCTAACCTAGGTTTTTACATTTAATCCCCATAAGGAGGATCTGCGGGAGAGGGATTTCCACCTTTCTCACCTTGTGGAGAGGGAGGGGGATTTTGTCCTTGCTTCATTTTTACTCCATCATCCCTACCCCTAAAATCGGTAACATAACCCCTATAATTTAGCACCTACCATTAAAACCACCATATAGGTAAAATCACTACTTGGCTATGCACTCTATTACCTAGTTTTAACCATTTTTCCAAGGTTGTGGTGACGTCAGAGTTTTTTATAAATAAGGAACAATGTAATACTAATCTAAAATTTTTATTCTGACATTATACATAAAAAAATTTAAAAATATTTAATGCCAAGCATGGAGCTATTTAAGCTTAAATTTAGTACTAAGTTATACACAGAAAACGGTCCTTTCTTTATGTTTGTTTGGGGTGGTTTTAATTTTATCTAATTATATTCGCAGTTTAGAATTTAAATCGACACCTAAGTCCTCTATCCCTCTAGCCAATAGTTTGATACATAGAGATCGTCTAGGTTTTTGAATTGTAAAATGTACCGAAGTTTGCCTTTATATATAAAGTCTTTGATTCCACCCACAACCAGATCCATTCCTTCGTGTAATTCTTACAGCTTGCGACAATCTTTTAATTGCGGCTTTCCCATTATATCCTGCATACATATCTTGTTAGCTTGATTGACTTCTTCTTGTCGGTATTAGAGAGAATTCTTATTCTCTCACTCACTATTGCGTAGTTGCTTGTCGACCACTTTTGGGAATATATGGTTGCTATAAGTTGTAGGACCCTCCGTTTTAAATGTTTCGAAAGGTTTTTTAGTAAGCAAATATACAATGTTCAGCGGAACCCCCTTGCGTGTGATGTACACCAAAGCTACGAAACCCGCATTCCTTAGTTCGTTTATGTTATCTATCTTTTTGATTAATACATTTTTAGAATAACTTTAAAAAGTATACGAATTTAGTGCCATCTTTTCTTACTAACCACAAATGCATACAGCTTGTAGAACCCGGATTTATCTAAGTCAGTCCATCGGTATATAAAATAATCCTTTAGTTCATCCTCATTTTCTCTAATAAGATTTTTTTTATCTAACACATCTTAGAATTGTTCGCGTATTGTCCTAGTGTTTTTCATGTAGTACAACTTTAATTTTTTGCATCCATTTCCTCTAATTTCAGTTATCTTTTTCTTCCACTTACAGCGCATGGCATGCATAATCGGGCAATTTCCTTTAGCGTAAACGGATAGAGTTTACTGCCAATATTTACCCGTCGTCGTATAACCTCTGGGCAAATGTTAGGCGTATTTATCAACCCCAATTCCGAAATGATTACTTCTTTAGGAATTTTAGAATATGGTGTTGCAGATTATGTAAAATATGTTCTACCTGCTTTAATGAAGCACTTGTGTAAAATTTTTATCTTATATTGGCTATCTTCCTCCTCTACTATCTCCAAATAATTTATAGATAAATAGTTAAAACTAAAAGCCGAAAGCACAACTTTATCACTTTTTCTCTTTCCTCTGGTTTTTCGGACAACTTAATTTGCAAGTCCGTCAATTTCTATGTATTGCTGTTCCCCCAATACCCGTACTGTAGCAGGTTATTATACACTAAACAGCAGCTATTTTGAAGCTTGTCCCATAGCTTAGTCCAAATTTTGGCAAGTGGTACTGAGTACATTGGCGTCTTTAGGAAGTATAACTTACTATCTTCCAATAAGGTTAAACAGTTTTTTAAGTATTATACACCTGTTCCGCATTTACATAGTTTCCAATTGTACAGTGCATTTACATTTCCAATGCTCCACCCGAAACTACATTGGCCAGTAGGCGAGTTTTTTGTTGCCTGGAAATTTAGAATTTTGCCGAACCCTTGTCGTTCCAGACAAGGTAGGGATCTTTAGCGTGCGCGACAACACTCACAAACGGGACCTCCATTTAACCTCTCATCCGAACGAGGGCGTAATTTTTGTGAAAAATGCTCACCTGCCATTTTTCAAGCAGTCGGCCATGTCGGGGATCGAACCCAGGACCTTGGGATTCGTAGTCTTACGCTTACTATATTGATCCACGGCGACGCCTTTCCAATTGTACAGTTGTATATTGTCGCTTCCAATCGCGTAATTCCATGTTCTTTGGCCAAAGTAGACGCGAATGTTTCTCTTAAACGTGCATCTGGACAACGTAAAAATCTAGTATATGATTTCCAAGTTGTTTATTAACATCAGGACTTGTTATCTGACACACAAATATGTCTAAATCTCAATTTTGCATTAATTTTTAGCCATGTTAAACAATCGATTTCCACAGTTTTATCGTTGTCAACTATAATATTGCACTTTTCTTCGTATTCGTCCTTGTAGCAAAAGTTATGGTTTGTAGTTAAATAATTACACATCTCCATCTTGCTAAATATATCCGCAAAATCTTGGGTTACATCCATGTCAAAAAGATAGAAATAATCTTTTTCGAGTTCGTCTAATATATCTGGTAGTTCCTCCAATAAAGTTTCCAACTTAACATCTGCTAGTTCCACTTTATACGGAACACATATAATGTTTTCGGGGTTTTTCCGGTAATTTCTTCTACCCCCTGGCTCATCTTGTTAGTGCTTTTCAGAGAAAACGGAAGCTTCACATTTACATCATGCCTACGAGAAACAAATCGGTCGAACTTTCCTCGTAGATAGCTGTTAAGTGTACAACAAATTTCTTTTTGTTAGGATAAACATCCTTTTGTTTGCAGATCCTTGCTTGACGTCAGAAAGATTGCAAATTTTAACCAACATTATATTGTCTCAAAATGGTTTTGCAATTGGGGTGTGTAGTCCACAAATCAACATCTGTTCGCATTCGACATAAAAAATATTACCATATCTGTCACCAGATTAATATTGCACTTATTTTCTGCAAGCAACCACAATCCATATCGTATACATTCTCTTGTTTGGAAACAGTTTGCTATCCGAACCATGTCAGGGGTGCGCATCGACATATGTCCGGATATATGTCGGATATATGTAGGATGTATACTGGACATATGTCGGATGTATGTCGGATATAGTTTGGGTGTTGTGGTTTTCTTTTTGTTTCGTTTTCGTGAGGTTGAAGAAATAATGCTACGTACAATGACGTAGCCAGAAGAAAACGTAAATATACCAAGCTAACTACCAATGCGGAGAAGAGAGGGGTTCCTAGCAACACCAAAATAATACAAGGCCAACAATTTTCTATTTACAATAAAAAAACACAAATATAGGAGTTTCTATCGAAATAGCAAAACAAAATTAAGTAAGGTTACTATTTAATAAAACAATTTTACTCTATGGACAAATTCACTAATTGTTCCACGAAGTGCGCAATTCGTAGCTAACATGCAATAAATCTTATCAGTACCAAAAAGAATAACGCTGATACTATCGTATAAGCGGATGGGTTAATTAAAGAAAAAACATTAAATTTAGGAACCTTTCTAGTAAGGTTTTTACCATACGAAGCATTTGTTATAACTCTAATCAGTAAAAAGAGAATACTGCTGATACTTTCGTATAAGCAGATGGGTTAAGTACTAAAAGGAAAAGCATTAAAATTCGAAACTTGTTTAGTAAGGATTTTACGAGAACAAACATTAGTGTATCTAATTCAAATTGGGTAGTCAGCAACAACCATGCTACTGCCACAATTGCAACGGCGGTCTACACGCCAGAGCAGTGGATCTACATCAAAAAATAATCGGGCTACGCAACAAGCAATTTAGTCTCCAGCTAAGGGCAAAAAAGGGAAAATCTTACCTTTACATTACCTATACACACCAAATCTACACATTTGATAGAGAAGAAACGTATATCGCTCTTGGAGTAACAGAACGAGTAGTTTTTTTACAAGTGGATCAACGGACAAACTGCAGAATCAAAGTTTAAAAGGAGTTCAAGATAACACGAACTCTAATAGCAAATATCCACGTTATCGAAACGCGATTGAATCTGGAAAACACGGTTTTACAGGAGAATAGTAGGATATATTATTTCGACAAATCTTTAGATGGGAAACCCACTAGAACGCAATTATACGTTATCCGAAGGTATTACGCGTTTATGGATACCTAACAGGATCTTGACTAATTAATTGTAGCATAAACTTGTTGTTTAAAAGCAACTAAATTCACGTTGAGAAATTCTTAGAAAGAGTATTTATTATTAATTATGCGGAAGGATTTAACAAGAGACATGGAATTTATACAAACGGATAATGAATTAACAAGGGATTTGAATTAAAAATTATGGTAAAGCGAGCTTATCTGAACAGGTACAATATATCGAGTATTGTTGGAGAATTTAATACTAGAAAAGAAATTTATGTAGATCTTGGCAATTTCAGACAACATACACCGCTTGGTCATTACTATGGGATTAGAACAATTAGAATATGAAAAACGATACTCAGATGGATCGTACTGAACGGAATCTAATATTTCTGGATGATTAACAGCCCATTTTCTTAAGTTAAACTCAGCTTTAGCAAAAATAATTTCTGTCGCAAGCGCAGTCTCCCTTGCACAGTATCAACACATTCGCAAATATCGTCCAAAAATGTCTGATTTAATATCGTCTTGGAGGCCAAGGGAAACTAACTTTCTTTATCTTTGACTAACTGCAACAGTACGCGAGCTACATATCCCCTGCACTGTCCGCCCCTACTTATTTTGTGAATTATATTTTTATATATTTTCACAAAGCCACGATTTTTTTTTAGTTTTTAAATATTGTCTGTCAACTTTGACGTTTTGCCTTCTATTTTTGTTAGTTTTGGTTTGCGCCCCCTTGCTATTTTTAAACCATGGCTACCTCCAATACTCTTATATTAGGGCTCTGACTTAGGCCTCCGCTTCTAAATTGGGGTGTCGAGGGTTCAGTACCACACCCAAGGATTGATTTTTTGTAAATAAGCCGCAAGGTATCAAACCAAAATCACTGAGCTTACTTAGTATGATACCAATGGACAAATTTCAATTAGACTTATAAAACCTTGACAGACACCCTGCCACATTTACTTTTGACTTACAATGTGTGGCTATGTATCCTTTAACCTTTTCTATTTCGTAAATACGGTACAACCAATAAATAAATATCAAATACGAGCAAGTTATCAAAAATAGTGACTTACCTAAAATCTTCTCTCTGGGAAAGACCTTACAATAAATACTTACTCTAAATTCGCCTTCTTGTGGATTTTTCCAACTTGCTCAAAACTTTGCCCCTTCTCTCACCCGTGCCGCTCTACCTCTTGTTTTACGTGCCAAGCTTCCCCGGTACACAAATAACTCCTTTGCCTCCAATCCAAAATTTTTAATTAAACAAATTAATATTTTCGGTGCTCAACCGTTTAAACTGAATACAACATAAACCATAACATTTCCCAATGACTCAACTCAACATATATATATATATATATATATATATATATATATATATAATTATAAAGAATAAGTAAATTTAATGAGTCTTAAAATAATATCAAAGAATGAAATTTAATGGCAAGTGACTCAATATTAGCCATAAGGGCATCCTGTCGACGCGTTTCGCCCTAATTGGGGCTCATCAAGACAGGAGTAGCAAAGATGTAATATTTAACACGAACACATTATGGGAAGTATAGCATCACCTAGCCCACAATTTGTGCCTTCGTGCTGTTTCACCTGACTTTGCAGGTTTTATCAACAGTCGGCATGGAGGGGATCCGGTTCAACTGCCTTTTTTCCATAGCCAAAGGTTATAATTATAAAGAATAAGTAAATTTAATGAGTCTTGTGGCTAATATTGAGTCACTTGCCATTAAATTTCATTCTTTGATATTATTTTAAGACTCATTAAATTTACTTATTCTTTATAATTATAATCTTTGGCTATGGAAAAAGGCAGTTGAACCGGATCCGCTCCGTGTCAACTGTTGATAAAACCTGCAAAGTCAGGTCAAACAGCACGAAGGCACAAATTGTGGGCTAGGTGATGCTGTACTTCCCATAATGCGTTCGTGTTAAATATTACATCCTTGCTACTCCTGTCCTGATGAGCCCCAATTAGGGCGAAACGCGTCGACAGGATGCCCTTGTGGCTAATATTGAGTCACTTGCCATTAAATTTCATTCTTTGAAGGAGAGAAGGATAAAGTAGGGTGAAGGGAAAAGGTTTTAGGTTAGTTTACATTGTTTCGAGTTAGGTTACTCGGTGTTTTCTTAGGTTACGTTAGGTTAGTTGGGCTTGTTAGGAGTTAGATTAGTTAGTGTTGTCTAGAGTTAGGTTAGGTTAGTTGGACTTGTGCGGATTTAGGCTAGTTAGCAGGAAAAATTGATAGGTTAAATCTGCGCCGCACCGCTGACCTAACCTATCAATTTCTCCTGCTATCTAACCTAAGTCCGCACAAGTCCTGGTGTTAATAAACAACTTGGAAATCATATACTAGTTTTTACCTTGTCCAGATGAACGTTTAAGGGTAACATTTGCGTCTATGTTGGCCAAAGAACGTGGTATTACGCGATTGGAAGCGACAATATACAACTGTACAATTGGAAACAATGTTAGTGCGGAACAAGAGTATAATCCCTTAAAAGACTGTTTAACCTTATTGGAAGATAGTAAGTTATACTTCCTAAAGGCGCCAATGTACTCGGTTCCACTTGCCAAAGTGTGGAATAAGCTATCGGACAAGCTAAAAAATAGTTGTTGTTTAGTGTATAATAACCTACTATAGTACGTGTATTGGGGGAATGGCAATACAAAGAAATTGACGGGCTTGCAAATTAAGTTGTCCGAAAAACCAGAGGAAAGGAAAAAATCAAAAAGATAGATAACATAAACGAACTAAGGAATGCGGGTTTCGTAGCTTTGGTGTACATCACACGCAAGGGGGTTTCGCTGAACATTGTATATTTGCTTACTAAAAAGCCTTTCGGAACATTTAAAGCCGAGGGTCCTACAACCTAAAACAACCATATATTCCCAAAAGTGGTGGACATGCAACTACCATCAGTGAGAGGGAGAATAAGGATTCTCTTCAATACCGACAGGAAGAAATCAATCAAGCTAACAAGATACGTATGCAGGATACAGTGGGAGAGCCGCGATTAAAAGATTGTCACAAGCTGCAAGAATTACACGAAGGAATGGATCTGGTTGTCGGTGGAATCAAAGACTTTATATATAGAGGCAAACTTCGGTACATTTTACAATTCGAAAACCTAGACGGTCTCTTTGTATTAAACTATTGGCTAGAAAAGGAGATGGAGGACTTGGGGTGTCGATTTAAATTTTACGCTGCGAATAAAATTATATAAAATTAAAACCACTACAAACAAACATAAAGAAAAATCTGTCTTCTGTGTATAACTTTGTATTAAAATTAAGTTTTATGGTTTCATGCTTGGCATTAAATATTTTTAAATTTTGTTATGTATAATGTCAGAATAAAAATGTTAGAATAGTATTACATTGCTCTTTATTTATTAAAGCCATCACGTCACCATGACCTTAGAAAAGTAGCCGAAACTAGGTAACCGAGAGCATAGCAAAGTGGTGATTTTATCTATATGGTGGTTGTAGGGGTTGATCCTAAATTTTAGGGGTTAGGTTATTCATTGTTAGGTTTGGGATGATGGGGTAAAAATGAAGCAAGGATAAAAATCCTCCCATGGAGGTCCACAAGGAGGGAGCAAGGAGGAAATCCTTTCCCCGCAGATCCTTCTTAGGGGAATTTACATGTAAAAACCTAGGTTAGATATAGCGATTAGCGGCGGCGCTGAGCTTGTATTCCTCAATCCTACTACTCATATTCAAAAGATAAATTAAAACCAAACCTTATTTGTTGTGCATTGATCGATCACAAATAATTATTTATACCATATTTTATAATAATTACAAGCACTTGGAGCATCCCTGCCACTATTTTTAGCTATCATATAGCGTTATATTCTGCCTAGCTTTCCAATTTCGAACTGCCCTGAAAACTAGTCAGATATCGACCACAGAAGCAATTGAAACTCATTGCTACCATCAAACAGAAAAATACAAGGCGCCATGCAACAGTAAATAAGATAATATGTTCCATTGTTAGGAAATTAAGCAAATAGGAATTGTTGAAATCAAATGAGTTCATGGATTATTTTTGTAAATTTAAAACTGATAGACCACTTGAAAAGAAATAAATACGCCACATTGTATATAAAGGTTCTGTATGTTGCTTTTTTTTATTATACCGTTGTACAATTAATTACTATCAATTACATGAGATCAATGCCGTTAAAACTATAGAAAATGTTTTATTAATTATACACCGATATGATTGCAAAAATTAGAATAATTTTCTACGCCAATATTTACTTTTACCTTCCTCCTACTAGACATAATTTAAACATACCTAGTTTTTGCAACCAAACACCGAAATTGTATCTTTTTAAGGAATTATGAATGTTTAAACAAAGAAATTTTTATAAATCTTTACTCTTCAATTTAACCCTTTTGACCAAAGACTAGAAGTAAAACTGATTAAATGAGTACTAAAGCCGCAGCTTTCTAACTATATCGATCTAACAATAGAATGACCGTAGGTAAGAGAAACTGCAAATATATATTATTAGACTACAGGTAGAATATCTGAATCTTTACATAATAAAAAACCGCTCCAAATGTAATGGAAGTATTGTGTGCTGTTAATTAAATTGAACAGCGCTTTTTTGAAGCATTTTTTGCTTAATCTTACAAACACATAAGATATTATTAAATTACGTGGAAATTACCCAGTCGCAGCCTGTTCCGTTATAGTCGAAAGAGAACAGCAGAACAAACGATTCATTTTCAATAAATTTAGGGTGGAGCAGGATATCTATCATAGAATTGAATCTTTAGAGGAATGGCAGTGATGCGATAATTTTATATTCAAGCTGTCGTCAAGGAACAGATTGTGCTTTTGGTGTTTGCTGCATTTGTCACCCGTTGTAGTCAGTCACATTTACGCCATTGCTTTTACGTCGTAATTTTGAATAAGGCCCACCAAACTTTTTATTTATAATTAGTTCCCGTATTTTAATTGTTTAAGAAAATAATGTAATTTCTTAAGAACCTTTATGGATTTTATCGAGAAATAGTTAAAAAATATTTTCCTGGAAAGTATCAATTTTTCCAGTTACTCGCCCAAGCCCGAAAGTACAAAATAATAATTGGTCGAGGTAAAAAAATGCTTTGAAGGTGTCTTTGTAGAAAAAGTCAAGATGCACTTTATACGAAAACCTGTATTTCTGTATCAGCATTTAGAAGTCGACTATAACATAAGTATTAGTATGGGTTTTAAAGCTGGTCACTCTTTATTGAAAAAAGGAAACATGACGAGTAGCATTTACAAACGAAATCAATTGAAGAGCCGAGTGGATGAAGGAGGTAAGTATCAAAATCTTACATTTGAGAAAAATGACTTTCAATTTTATTAAACACATTTCTTAAATATTTTGTTTGCTTATTTTTTAATTGTGAAGCTACTTCTCAAAAAATAGATTATAAAGTTTTTTTATTGAGCAATAATAGAAATTGAACTGCATTTGA
This sequence comes from Platerodrilus igneus, assembly GCA_036346225.1. NCBI lineage: Eukaryota > Metazoa > Arthropoda > Insecta > Coleoptera > Lycidae > Platerodrilus > Platerodrilus igneus. The sequence goes on from JARFIW010000544.1 coordinate 5,310,970, forward strand.
GGAAAACCCAAATTTTGAAAAAAATTGCACTTGCCTCCTTCATTCACTTTAAGGTGTCGTATTTAATATGGAATACTGTATGAAAGAAGGGATCGCGAAAAATATTACAGGAAAAATCAGATATCCTAGTTACTTTCAAAACTTTACAAACTATAAATTAAGAGTAATATTAAGAGTGAACTATACTAAAATAATAAAATAAGCATACCTACCTAACCTTTTTAAATTATTGCTAACGTCTAAGATCATCTTTGTTAGCTAATTCTATACACATTTAAAAATAAAAACATTACCAACCTTAAACTTAGTACTTAATAATGTTCTAAAACTGTGCCAATATTGAACTTTATAGAACTCGGTTTTCCTGTTCGGCTATAATCATCTTGTAGTGCCATTTAAGTGGTTCCTTGATAAACTGCAGCTGGGTTTTAAGATTTGGGATAAGAATTCGTGCTTTCCGGATAATGTTGACTTTTTTAAAGGATGTGTATGGATCAAAGCTTTCCTTATACAGTGCGTTCATTAGGTCGCGCACATTCAAATAAACGAGTCTGTAAATAGTAGGTTTTCATATTAGTTCTAGTGGCTACCGCAAGACAACACCACTGGTAATATAAACAACAGATATGAAGTCCATTATTGTGTGTACAGGCTATACAACAGGTCTGCAGTATTGTCTAGATTACGATAAGGTAAACATGTCGTTTTCCCAAGAGCAACGAGTGTTCTCTCTTGAATTTGATATTGATCGATTTCGTGTGACATATCCGGGTGTAAGTGTGCCTAACAAGTCGACCTTAACCCGATTAATCCGACGTTTCCGTGAAACCAGATCAGTTGCAGACAAAAGGAGTTTAAGGAGACCAGTCATTCTAACTGACGCTAAACTGGCTGAGGTTAGAAATGTTTTATAGCAGTTGCCTTCAAAAAACCTACGAAGACTATCAATACAATCACAAATTTTATGGGATTGTGCTCAGAAAGCTATGAAACAGTTAAAATTTCGTGCATATTGTGTTCGTAGTGTTCAGAAATTGAAAATCCAGACAAAGAAAGGCGCCTTGTTTACTGTAGATAGTTTTGGTCCATCGTCGACAACCATGGAATCGGAGAGCTAGACCGTATTTTCTTCAGGGATAAGGCTTGGCCCCACCTTAGTGAATATGTAAATAACTAAAACACAAGAATCTTGTCAACTAAAAATCTTTATGAAAATCCATTGCACTGTCTGAAAATTGGAGTTTGGTGTGCCGTATCACGTCGTCGAATAGTGGGGCCTATTTTTTTTGAAACTATAGTGAACAGTGGTGTATACAAAGACGTAATTACACAGTTTATTTCGTTGCTTGAAACCGAAGAACGTGATTGTTGGTTCCAGCAGGACAGTGCCACATGTCACACGTCCAATAAAACAATGAGTTTCTTAGATGAGTTTTTTGGCGAGCGTATAATCTATAAAGGGTTATGGCCCCTACGGTCTCCAAATTTAACGCCTCCAGGTTTTTTCCTGTAGGGTTATCTTACAGGAAGGTTTTATAAAAATAGGCCTCATACACCGAATGAACTGAAAACGAACATTACAACGGAGATTAACAATATTAAGGCAGGCGTACTCCACAAAATGTCGATAAACTTGGTAGAACGAATTCGTGCATGTATTAATGAACAAGGCGGTCATTTTGAACATATGTTATAAGACATAAAATGTTGAAAATAAGTATATACGTTTATAAAAGTTATAACAATAATAAATAAATAATAATAAATAAAATACTTTTTAATGTGTGCGACTTAATCAACACACTGTATAAATAAGATCCGTAAATGGTTACTATAATCCATTTTATGCCATCGCGAAAGGGAACAGTCTCTTTTAGAGTATTCTTTTTTGGGTTGATCAAATTCAGCTTAATGTCCAGATCTTCAAACTGTCTGAAGTTCTGATACTTATCTGTCACGTTACTCACTCTGCTAGACTGATGGGGTATAGTTCGATACTCCTCTGGCAAGTATATGTTTTCATGTTTTCGTAAAATCTTTTCAATGCGCCCGAAGTCTCGATCAGAGTCGAAATAGCTGTGCCCTACCTCAGGAAATTTGTGATCGATGGTTTTGACGATTCCTTTGAGAATGAGGTATTGATATAGAAAAATATTTTTTTTGTTCTGGCCTGCACATGAGTCAGTCCACAGCATCAAGTGTGATATTGCATTGTCTTGAAAAATTCGGTTATATTCCAACAAAGTTAATAAGGAGCTGCTTATTTCAGAACTTCCACGATGAGCTATATCTTCGTCCAAGTGAAGAAGTCTGCTTTTTCAGTTTGCTTTGTGATAGAATGTATCTATAAATTATACAACCACATTTGACGCAGATACAAAGACCTTACTTGTACTTAGTCGAGGAAGAGGTTGTGTTTGTTGTAGTGTAACGTATTTTTTTTTTGTTACACTTCATTCTTTAATATAGAATAAAACAGCAATAATATAAAATAAATAATTTATAAATTTCCGTTCAGTAAAATTAATACATAAAATTAATAATAGCATATAGACTCATTTACCTTTGTGGTCTGAGATTCGTTATTAAGCTCCGTCGAGTTGTCAATTAGATCACTTTTGCTATCAACGCTTGAAGGAACAAGCTGCGATAAACGGCGTAGCGGAGTCAAGATGGTCGTGTCTAGGCACGTGGCCTGTAAAACAGTCCGAAAAAGAATAGATAATTGAATGAGATGGAAGCTCACCCACATCATTAATACATGCAATATCATATATGGCTACATTTTATATAATAACGGATATAATAAAATTTTATACAGTATCATAGAAGGCAATTTCGTATGTTTCGTACAATTCAACTTCGCAAATAAATAATGCCGAATAAGCAAATCTTGGATCTAGAAAATTTGTTGGAGTACTAAATTTTAATATCATGTAAATTCAAGCAGAAATTAGTTTCGTTAAATTAAATTATTCAGAAAAGCTTTGATAATCGATGGTTATGGAAATTTCCGACAGCTGAGGTCAAGGCCCTATTTCTTTCGTTCAGAGCAGTATTACAACACGTGAATGTTTCTTAGAATTAATCACTTTGAATATTAATTAAGTTGCAATAAGAAAATAGAACATTAAAAATTTTGTAACGTAAAATGCTTTTAATGGAACAGCGAATTAAATAACAAATCTATTGTTTGTCAGAATGTTTGCACATGCACACAAAGTGTATATTTAAAAAGTTGTGAATGACATTTTATGTCAGATATAAAAAACATAGATTCAGTTGTCCTATTTAGACCTCACATGTCATCTTACGTTAATTTAAAATATGTTTAAATATTTTGAGGTCATGAACTTTGATTATTAGTCTACATGTGGAATTCGCGTAATAACTGTTAAGTAAAAGTAACTTTAGGTAAATTCATGCTATTTTATCAGCACTTAGGTAATTAAATTTCACTGTGAAGGTCGAAGAAGTACTTCTATGACTTGAAGAAAATATGTAATATGAATAATTAAGAAAATTCAAATCCTTACATTTAAATTTTGTAGAAAGATCCATTCAGAGATCTTCATATTATTGAATAAAATTTTTTAGTAGTATATTTCTGTTCCATAAAAAATTATTAATTAAAAATATAGAAATACGAAGTGAAAATATTATAGTAACATGAATCTAGAAATTTATTCAAATAGAATTTATTTTGTTTTTGAATGACTTTTTATTATTTAAAAGTTCAAGTAAAAATTACAAGTCATCCCTGATCAGAAATTCTGTGTAATGAAAACAAATTCCCTGGGAGTATATTTTAGAAGCCTAAATTCTATTATTTTATTTTTGGCAAATATTTTTGAGGACACAAATGGTGTCCATGTTGTACCTTTGTTTGTTCACAGGTCAAGCCGAGACATCTGTATGACATCTGGTGTTTGAGATGTTGGTAAGTGTGTTTAAAAGAGTGAAATTCAGGTTTTATGGCTATGTTAGTGGTGTTGACATAAGGTTTCCGCATTCCCCTAATACAAGCACAGGTAAATTTTGTTGGTTATTGTATTGAAACATACGGTGGCGCTCATTAAATATATTTTTGGTCTTTTGACAACCCATGACCCGAGCTTATGATCTACCCAGAGCTAACACTCGACTAGCCGTTTATGTCTTAAGAGTTTTTCTTGTTATCAAGCTATTTTCCATCCAACTTTACCTTGGGCTTACATTAATAATAAGAAATTCTCGACCTTGTGTTATCAGGTTAGGGTTTAGGAAATTAAAAGTGTAATTTATTAACTGATAGTCACGAGGATAAATAAAAACAATAAAAAACAACTAAGAAAAATTTTTTATTACAGTAGGTTCATGGTAAAATAGCATACACCTTCATTTTCTTTTGCATATTTTTTCTCTGTTCGTTGAAGGACAAAGGCTGCCTCATAATTTTCTTTATGTTTTTCATCACAGTTCCCACTTTCGCACTTATCGCAAGTGTCGCTACGAGGTATACGAAAGCTATAGTTGAATTCATTGCAGAAAATTCGACTATCTGAACAATATTTTATTTGAAGTGAGCAGGTTTATTCTCTTCTGTACAACGTTCAAGATACAAACTATACACTTTTAAAATGTTCAGCGATGGAGAAAGGTATTGCTTGTGTGGATTTTTATTTCTGGAGTAATGGGACTGCGTTACAGAAAATTGCTTGATATATTCCATTGCATAGTTCTTAACTTCGCCAGCTAATTTATGAGGTCGATTGTCATGTTTTCCTTTCCTATCGCATACAGGAGTGTGCACATCCTTTTTTATCGATTGCTGGTGGTATTCAATTTTCTTTTTACTAATCTGGTATAAAGAGCAAAATGCTTTTTTGCATACAGGTAACCGTATAGTTAAAAGATGCAGACTTCTGCTTAGCAATATGTTTTCGACACCTTGTTGGCGTTCGAAATGCAATACTTCTAAACAGTAGCAAATTTTTCATGTCAAGATTCATTTTATATTAATTAGAGAATATTTCTTTTCTTTGTTCAACGTTAAACTTGTCACTGCACTTTTTCTTGCAGGTTTCGTTGCATAGTATGCCTAAAATTACAACCTTTGTTTTCCTTTTTGGTTTACATAAACCTCGCCATTTTGTCTCGCTATTGCAGCGACGTTGCGTGTTCAAAAATTTGGGTTTCTTGATCTTTTTCTAGACTTTTTTCGAATGGTTTAAATGTTTTAGTTTTTTGTTTTGCAATCTTATTTTTTCCAGTGGCAGTTCGTGCACTACTATTTGGTAACAATTCATGAACGGCATTTCCACTTTCTGGTGTTGTTTTTTAAGTTTTTCCATTTGTGCTAATTCATCAGGTTCTTAGAAGTCTGAGGAATTCTTACAACTAGAAATATACTCATCGCCTTTATCGGATGGTTCAAATGGGTCGTCAGCATCAATTTTAGAATCAGCTCCAGACACTATGTAGAATAAGTTTTAATAAAACTTCATTTTAATAATCCTAACTTACTGTTATTCAAACCATTATAGATAGGACCAGAACCTGAAGGCCCCGCTAAAAAGTTAAAATATACTGAACTGAACTGTAAATCACCAATGAACAATACACACCTATTAAATCCAATAAATCGAGCTGCTGCTCATATTCTACAACTACTCCAGAGCATTCTGGAATTTGCATTTTTGAGGTTAGGGGTTTGAATTTTCTTTGATGCCCTGATCTACAAGCTGATTTATCAAAACATATTTATCCTGAGCCATCTGCACAATTAGTCTACTCCTTGCGGACATAGTCAGATGATTAAAACAAATAGTACACTGCTATTTCACAGGTTAACTTGACTGATGAACAGGCACACGTGTGACTTCTTGACATGAACTGACTGGATAAAGGAGGTATATGCTGTTTGTATAGTAATCTTTTATGGATGAAGAGGTATATATAGGTTGTGGTGGATAAAGGGTGTATGTGTTACTACATACACCATCCAATCGCATCTTATTAAAGCACTGTTACATACCTCCTGTATCAATTTGTATCCCCTGTTCTGGTTGATATTCTCATATTAAAGTCAGGGCTAAGTAAAGATTATCACTTACTTCCTCCATAAAGATAGCTCGATTTTTGAAAAACGTTACTTGCCTCCTTTATCCACTCGACTCTTCAATTGTTAAGGTATATAAAACATCTTTCACCGATTAGACGCTTTAAGAATTAAAATTGACATAATGTTTTTCCAGGTGTTGCTGCTCAAATATGAGTATCTTCTATGGTCAGTCATATCAATAAAGTATTTGTATAGACGGCACTATATCAGTTAGGAGTGTAATAATTAAGTTAAGAACCTTCCCACTTCTGCAAAGCCATCAGGACCTTGTATTGTTACTGCCTATTAACTTACAAACTCGCATGGTAGAATAATGCTGAATGTGTCTTGCAATAAAAGTAGCACAAGGTTGCTCCGACGCGAGCGACCTCACGCACTTAATTAAGCCAACATATGCTTAGTCCAAAGTTAATGAAAAATAAAACGGTGTAACATTCCATTAAAAACGTTGCAATAGAAATCAGATTACCATGAATTGCTCTCGAATTGCAAAGATTCCAAAAACTACATGGTTTCTAATTCTGTATAAATATTCTTATTGATAAAGTCGGGAGAGTTGTAAGTTTTTGGCATTATGATTTTACTAAAAGAAATTATTAAAAACTTGTTGCATTTAATTCAATTAAAAGTTTCTTTGTTACAAGAATTTCAATAGTCAATTCATTGTTATTTATTTTGGGGAGCAAGATATTCATCATTTAATGTATTATTTAGTACAGCAAATTTTCTAATATTTAAGTGCGGTGTGTTAGGGACTTTACCAAATCATTAGTTATCCGATTAATTCATCTCCAGCTTTAGTTAATTGTGTTGTAATTCGCTCAAGTAAGTATTTCACCAACCTGTTATTCTACCGACAGCATTTACAAGTGTCGGCTACATCACCAGATACCATGTATTTTAATTGATGTACTATATTTTTATGGAGTTATATCGATAAACTCCCAGGCGTGTTTTATAACACCCCAAATGTGGTCGCAAATTATTTTTGTCAAATGGTTAGAAATTTACATGAAAAAGAAGCAATTAAAAATTGATCAAAGATTGACCTTGATTAATAGCTGTAGCCAAGTCATACCTTTGCTGACGTGTAAATGTGGAACAGGGTTCCATTGGGTTCGTTTCTTATCTTTTGTCCAGATTTGGACAATGAAGTGGGCTGTTGAACCTACAATAGTTTTTGAGCAGAAGATAAAGGTATTTTAAAAGAAAAAATAGCAATTCACGCATTACACTTCACTGCAATAAACGCGCATTCCTGTTTAATATGTTGATATCCTAAGGTAGTTGGAGGTAACGTAAAGGTTTAAACCACTCCTTTCTTATGAACTCGTCGTTGGCCTTACCATCTTAGAAGGTTTTTCATTGACTAAGCGCGATAACCACACATTACTTCGACCAGAAAAAATGCGTTCCTTTTAAAGGAATACATCGATAAATTACGGGTTCTCGACCTCAATTCACGTGAACACAAAAACCACAAGCTTTACACGTAGCAACCTAATTAAATTAATTGTGCAAATAAACTTTTCCCTTTTGAATTTTAGAACATCCTACTTAATACTAAAACAAAACTGTGCAGTCAATAAGGCGTAACAAAGTGTGTACCTTGAAACATTTATAAACAGCATGCTGAATTCTATGACAAAGGAGCGCCCACTCACGTTACTGAAGAAGGCATAGTTTCAGGTAGGCTTAAAGGATAGCTGAAGAAGTAAAAAGCATAACTGAGTGACATAGAAATTATTCGAGAGCGCTATACAGATAAATGGCGCAAGAAGATTAGAAAGCGAACAATATTCCAAATAGGAGGTAAGATTGTAGTGAGCCGATTGGGAGTTAGAAACCTGTTGAAGAAGACTTATGTTAAATTAAGTTTTACACTTGAGGGTTTACATGTGATAAGTCGAAGCTTTGCTGAATTAGTTTGAATTAGTGAACGAAAGAGATAACTTCAGAAAATTTCTTAATGTTATATGTGTGTATCCCTACACCACGAGCGATGACCGATTTATGTTTAAACCGGCGCTATAACACAGTTAATTAACTAAAAGAACAACTATAAACAGTTTTCATTTGTGATTTTAATAAAAATAATATTTTTTCATCTGACGGAGAGCTCTAACATATGCCTACAAAATACATATTTTTCTAAAAATCAGAAGGACTTTTGTAATGAAAGTAGGCAGGAGGATACTAATTGCATATGCAATTATGAAAGGGGATATTTCGGCTGAAGTTAGCATTTAGCAAGAATATAAAATTGGTGAGGAGGACAGAATATGTAGATTGAGAAACCCTTAGGAAGAGATTCTCATGTACAGCATTCGATATGAATATAAATAGAGGGGTTTAAACGAACAATACTAAACAAGATATAAAATGAAAAAGGAAAGATCGGCAATAGCGTGATTCTTAGTTGCAGGGAAGTTGGTTACTTCAGTAAAATGGTTAGCGGCGCCTCTAAAATTCGTACCACTGTCGCTATGTATCTGGCGGCACAATCCGCAGCGCGCCACAAACCAATTCAAAGCAGCTAAAAATGCGACAGTCGATATACTTGACACTAACTCTAAATAGATTGTTTTAGTGGCAAGACAAATAAAGTTAGCCATATAGCACTTAGAGCTGGGAGCCTTTCTTCTAGAACTTTCTTGTAGAACCCAAGGGGTCGGCAAAATCTATTCCGGTGGATATAAATGGGCGTGATTGTTGAACCCTCATCGCCGGTAAGTTAGCCAATTGCAGGTTTAATTTTTATAACGTGGTAAACACTGGCGTATGCGTTTGCGGATCAACAGTCGAATAGAATTTATTCAGCATATACGCTGAATATGTGATTGGCATAATCAGGACCGCTTTGGAGAGTCACTTGATAACAATCACATAGAAGAGAAGCTAAATGAGATTTTTTGGGAATGATAAGAGGGTGCTGTGCCTCATAGAATAGCGAAGAGTACTCTAAGCGACCGCCCACCTTAAGGAGACTACGATCATCCGCAAATGGACTTAGTTTTAGAAGATAAGGTGAACTTGGTTTATTATTTGCGATCATTATAATCTCTTTCTTGAAATAGTTTTGTTGAACTGCCGTAACTCCATAATATTGCATCACTAACTTCACTAGGAAAAAGCAGACTTATTCGAAGCGGATTTTGTTGTCTGCGCGATCGACAATTATATGTGAAACGAACCATAAATGCTACAATTCTTTGTAAACGAGTAAAACTCGAAACATTTGACATGCGTTCCATTAATGGATTTGCGATTACAAACTAAACCGAAAATGTTTTTACTTTTATCTTCGGAATCGGATCAAGCGGTATTGATGACATTGAAAATGTTGGCCATGTGATAAAGGAGTCATATAGAAAACGCAAACTCTTCCACCATAAATCGAAATGCGCAAACTCTTTAGGATTCAATCCTCTACTAGCACAATCACTTGGATTTTTCTTAGATGCAATGTGATCCAAATGTGTTAGAAAGGTAGTGTGTAAAATCTGAACAACTCTATTTCCGACAAAAGTTTTTAGTTTATGCGGTAGCGTACGTAGCCATGCAAGTACAATTGCTGAATGTTTATACAAGTGTATGCTTGTAGGTTGCATCTGATCCATAAATGGGGCAATTGACTTAATCAAGCGACTCAACAAAGAAGCGACGGACAGCTCTAAACGTGGTATACTCATAGTTTTAAGTGGAGCGATTCTACTTTTAGCCTTTAAGATATGAACACTAATTTCACTCATATGTTCGCCCCGCACATAAACAACTGCTCCGTAACCCTTTGCAGACCCATCACAAAATCCATTCATTTGTTGCAATATAACGTGAAATTTGTATACGAGCAAGCGCCGGTGGATCAGTGACAAAGTTGGTCCACATTTCTTGAATAGAAATTGAAAGTGGTTCATCCCAATTTAATGCTAATAGCCACAATTATTGGATTAGCACCATTGCGTAGAATGTAAGCGGAGTGAGCCAACTCATAGAGTCGTAGATCTTAACGATTTTAGACAACATACTCCGCTTGGTCAATAGTATGGGATTGGAACAAATAGAATATGAAAACAATCCTCAAATGGATCGTACTGAAGAAAATCTAATATTTCTTGATGACTACTAGCCCATTTTCTTAAGTTAAACTCAGCTTTAGCAAACATAATTCCTGTCGCAAACGCACTCCCTGTTGCACAGTATCAACACATTCGCAAATTTCTTCTCATCATCATTGGGTCTTCAGTCCTGAAACTGGTTAGACACGTACCATCATTGTTTTCTATTCTGAACTAACCTACAGATTTCCCCGAAATTTGCACAGTCTGCATCTATCACTATCTGATCTAGGTCTACATCCGCCTCTTTTTTCCTATCGCTGCTTGTCATATATCCCATACTATTCCCTAAAAATGCCTTAGAACGTATTCTGCCCTTCTATTTCTAATATTTTTTTCCCATAGATATTCTTGTTCCCTTACTGTTTCTATAACCTATTTGTTATTACCTTTGTCTGTCCATCCTCAAACATCTGAAGCACGGCATTTCAAAGGCCGCTACTGTTCATTTGTCTGCTTTTCAGACTGCTCGTATTTCGTAGGCATATTGTCTGTGCTGTGCTCCACACATACGCTTTCAACAACTTTTTGTTCTATGTTTGTTGTCTTTCATCATAGGCACCGTTCCTTCTTGTTAGATGCAGTTCGGTCACTTTCTATTGTTTTACAATTATATACCCTATTTTTCCGACATTCAGTGGTTGCGAAGGGGGGTAAGCAGCCTGTGGCTGCCAAGTTCCCCCAGCACTTAAACATTTACTGATTTAATATTTTCTCCAATATGTTTTTTCGCACAGTCAACATTAGTTGCAGATATTTCACAACAAACAACTAGTTGTTTATAATAATCATCAGATTTGTCTGCGCTTATTTTTTCGTCATTGGGTTTCTCGTCTCAAAACTGGTTGGACATGTACCTGCACTTATTTCTTTTCTAAACTAACCTACATGGTTCCCTGAAATTCTAACACAGCAATACAGCTCGGTTCCCCTTATATTGTTTTCTAATATTATGCCCTATTTCACAGAGATTTATTGAAGGGAGTTAAGCAACCTGTGGCTGCCAAGATCCCCCAACACTTAGACATTTGCCGTTGTAGTAAATGCTTTCACACAATTACCATAATTCGAGAATATTGCCCATCCAATGCTTGTAGTTGCATATAATAAATATCATGTTTCTTCTATTGTTTTCTAATATTATGCCCTTTTTCACTGAGATTTATTGAAGGGGGTTAAGCAACTTGTGGCTGCCAAGATCCCCCAACACTTAGACATTTGCCGAAATAATAGTTTTCCGTAAATGCTTTCATGCAATTACCATTATTCGAGAATATTGTCCCTCCAATGCTTGTAGTTGCTTATAATAAATATCATGTTTAAGTGCAGCTACTTTCCTCGTCATTAATTTATCCATCTTGGGACTGGTTGGATGCGTACCTCCACTGATTTCTCTTCTGAGCTAGCCTACACATTTCCCTGAAACTCCTACAGCCTACATCTTTCATTATCTGTGTGCAGTAGTCTAACCTAGGTCTACCTCTTCTTCTCTTTTTCCTATCTCTGCTTCTAGTATATTCCGCACTATTCCTTCATGCCGCAGTATGTGGCCTATCATCCTATCTCTCCTATTTTTACCGTTTTCCACATATTTCTTTCTTCCCCTACCATTTTTAGTATCTCTTCGTTCTTAACTTTGTCTGTCCATGATATCTTCATCATACGTCTGTAGCACCACATTTCAAAGGCTTCTACCTTTTTCTTGTCCGCTTCTCCCACTGTCCAGGCTTCACAGCCATACAGTGCTGTGCTCCACACATGTTTTGAGCAATCTTTTCCTTCTTTCTATGTTTGTGGTCTTTGAGCACAGTAGTTGCTTTTTCTTGTTAAATGTAGCACGACCTTGTGCTAATCTTTGTTTTATATCTTTTGTGCTTTTTCCATCTTGCGTTATTTGGCTTCCTAGGTAGCAGAAATCCTTTAACCTCTTGTAAGTTTGTGTTTCATATTTGTATTCTTGTTTTTGATTTATTTTTTCCTCCTTTGTATACTAGTACTTTAGTTTTACCTTTGTTAATTTTCATACCATATCTCTCTGTTAGAACCGTTTCCATTTCATTGAGAGCAGCTTCTAACTCTTCCTTGCTAGATGCTAATACCGCTATATCATCTGCAAATCTAAGCATATCAATTCCAAATGTCTTCCTGCATTTGACAGTATTCATTGCCTCCTCAATGTACAAGTTAAAAATTAGTGGGGATAGGGAACATCCCTGCCTTACCCCTTTCCTGATGTTTACTTCTCTACGTTCCTGCTCTAATTTTATTACTCCTGTTTGCTCTTTGTATAAGCTATGTACTATCCGTCTATCCCTATAACTCATTCCAATCTTTTTGAGTATTTCGAACATTTTCTTCTATTTTACATTGTCAAATGCTTTTTCCAGATCTACAAACCCTATATACATGCTTCCCCGTTTTCTATTGTTTTCTTCATTATCACCCTCAGAGCTAAGATAGCCTCCCGTGTTCCCCTATTTCGCCTAAACCCAAATTGGTCTTCTCCTAGTATTTCTTCAGCCCGTTTTTCCATTCGTCTTTGTACAATTCTAGTTAATATTTTTGATACGTGTGCTGTAAAGCTTATTGTTCGAAAATTTTCACATCTATCTGCGCCTCTTTTTTGGTATAGTTACTATAATGTTATGTTTGAAAACTTTGGTTATCTTGCCTGTACTGCTTGACCAGTGGCTTTTAGAGTCTCCGCTTGCACCTTATCTGTACCCGGCGCCTTACCATTTTTCAGACCCTTTAATGCTATTTCAAATTCATCTCTAAGTATAGGATATCTCAAGTCATCATTTTCAATGTCTGATTCCTTCTCTAATGCAGTTAGTTCTTCTCCTGCATATAAATTCCCTATATATTCTTGCCATCTACCCACTTTCTCTACATTTTCTATAATGACATTTCCTCCCGCGTCCCTTATATTTTTGCTATACGGTTCTATATCCCTAAAATTGATTCTAATTAGTTTGTATGCTTCATCTGTCTTTCCTACTTCCATCTTAGTTTGTACCTCTTTGCACTTTTCATCAATCCATTGTTCTTTAGCTTTCCTGCATTTTCGAATAATTTCCCATTTTATGGCTTTGTATCTCTTCTACAAATGTCAAATTTAATATTGCCTTGGAAGCCAAGGGAAACTAACCTTCTTCATCTTTGACTAACTGCAGCAGTACACGAGTTACATATCCCCCAATTAATATGTGTATAAAATTAAATGCAATAATTATGTTTTAAGAAATAGTATGTTACATTGTATAATTGAAAGTAATAATATAAAAGGTTAACGAAAGTTCATATCGGACATGAGAACGGAAGCAACTACTTTGTATTCCACACGCAACCTGATACTGCAGGTGCATACTATTAAGAACTAAGACTTTGTCTGTTATCAAGAAATAGCAGGCGGTGAGATTTGCATTTCCCACAAGATGTTGTGCGAGCAAGAATTACATAAATACCCTGAGGAGCCTTTGACAGCCAGTCAGTCTCGAACTTCATAACTTTAAGATTGTTGGTGGTTCAAGCTACTCACCATAATTTTTGATTATTAATTATTGATTATTAACTTCAAGTATTTTGTTAATTTCTATTAGTTTAGTGAATGTAAACGCTTAAGTTGATTGTAACAAAAAGAAGTCCTTTTGTAATTGTATAATTGTGAATAAAACTGATAGAAGAGTGTTTTGGGGAAATAAATGTTTTTAAAAGGAATCTCCCAAAGGTCCAAAACCTATCTCGCGAGTTAAGGTTCGTGGCTGCGAGCGGTCCTTTTTAAAAAGACTTCTTGAACTTCTTAACACATTTATTTATTTACACAGAAATTAATATTGAATTTTGACAATGTTGAAAATGAATTATTCTGAGTCGAAAATATATTAATTAATTGTACAAAGTGAGTTATCTAACGAACTGCAATGTTAAGGCTGAACGATGGATTAACTGTCTTCGAGTGGGGCTCCCGGGCCTTTTATAATATCTCTATTCCCTCACATGGCTGTGGGAACTTGCAGACTTAATGTATGCTTACACTTGACTTTATTCATAATACAATGTTGGTATCTTAAATCTATTCATAATTACTTTGTTGCGAGATTCCTTGCCAGATAATCTCGGTACGTGATTGTCTGTGACTGCCTGTGACCTGACATCTGCGGTGTCACTTGTCTCTGTGCTACAAAGTAGCGTTTCCATACCAATGAACGTTAATAAACTGAAATAACTTGTCCTTTATGACATTGTTGCACATCACTTAGCACATTTTCTAATATTTCTAATAACTTCTTAATTATAAGTTTCTTTATATATATATATATATATATATATATATATATATACATGCATTTAGTACGTATACGCTTCCGAAGAATACATTTACGGTACGAGTGTGCCTCCGATTTTACGCGTTCGCCTCCGATTTCGGAGTTGATCACGTTGGACCTTTTTTTGGAGCTGAGGACACTCCTACAATTAAATTGCGCCCTATAACGACTGGAGAAAATTTAGACCTATATACACATACTTATATACGTTTTAGTTCAGAGGTCTATCGCGAGAGGACAGTGCAACATATACACTTATACACTTGTTACATTAAGCGATTGAGTTCGCTTCCTAATGTATACGGATATGCACAGGGTCTTCTCGCATCCAAGGATACGGCAACCTTGCTTAATTTATATATATATTTTAGTTAAAGTATGAATAATGGGAACACTATGTTCAATCAAAAGGGGGCCCTCTCACGGAACTGAAATACATTGACCTACGGAAAATCGAATATATGAAAATAAATAATAAATCTGGTAACTTTGAATTCCATTAAGAATTTATATTCCAGTCGTACTTTATAAACCTCACTTTGGAAGACTCTATGAAGTTTATTAATAAATAATCGCGAGTTGCATACTTATTCAAACAAACATATTTTAAAATTATAGTATTGCTGGGACGGTAGTATTGTATTATAAATGTAGAGATGCAATAAGTATCAGACCGTTTTGTTGCTTAAGAAGTATTTCCATAAATAGCTAATTAATTGTATGCATCGTGAGGAAATTTTACTAATAGGCAATGAATTCACACAAAATGCTAGACTACAGTGAATAAATTAAATTAAAAGGATTGTAAATTTAAAGTAATAAATATGAAAATGACATTATGCATTGAACTACACTCAAACCAAAAATACTTTATTAGATAACTGAAAAAAGTGTAAAATGTATAGATTTGTTGTACGCACGTACAATTGTGAAATTTAAATAAGGTAGCAAGACAATGGATGGTGATGAAACAAAAAATTATGTTGGTAGATAGAGGAATGTTACACAATTGGGTAAGACATAATCGTTGGATTTAAAATAATAGATGTGTTGAATCTTTATGCTGTTATGTAGATGGAAATGATTTTACCAATTGGTTTTAAACACAAACACGGGCGAAGATGAAAAGAACCGATTGGTTGAGTTTGATACAATTATGAAGAAAAATAATTTAACATATCTCAGGAATAATCTAAAGGCGTGCAAACTGAAATATCATCTTAAAGCTCAAAACCATGAGTAGTCTAATTTTCAAGCAATTAGTATTAACACTACTACTTAAAGTGACACATATATGTCATTGACAAAATTTGTAAAGTTTTGAGTTTACAATCATTATCGGTTATAGGCAGCTGTTTACGGTTGGTCAAAATTCCATGTTTTTTAATTACGTTAAATGACAAAAAAGAAAATTGCGAATACATAAATATTCCAACATTCTTGCCACATGTAAAACGGCAAAAGTATTTTTTCCTGCATATAGGACATAAGATATTAAAGAAAATTGTTTTCAAACTTCACGAAACCACAAAAGGAAGTGACAGTGCAGTACAACAAATTTTGCCAACACTGCAATTACAACCATACTGTATAATTTTAATATACTGCATTATAGTGGAACATCTGAAATATACAGTTTTAGTAATCAATAAAGTTTTTTTTACACCAAGTCGCAAAGAAAGAACCTATATAAATAATTATATCAAATAACTAGTTATTAATTACCTAGGTACAACTAAGTATTTATTTAAAATAGATTAAATAAAAACGCAAGGAAGTGAAAAGATTTATAATCGGTTTAACGTAAACATTAAACTACTTGATCGCTGTAGTGCTTACAAAATACTGCAAGACAGCGTACAAAAGTTATGCTAACAGTATCCTATTACTACTTACTTAAAACAAAGAAAATGAAAGAAATTACACATATTTATAGAATGCATGCTACTTGTTTTGTTTAAAAATATTATATACGAAAGTTTTTATTCGCACCCAATCTAAATTATCAAATAGGTTTGGGTTGTCGTCTATTATTTTCAAACACTCAGCTTTTTTTGGAGTTATTTTTTCTTTAATATGCCTCTGAAAATGTTTTTTAACAACGCGTTTTTGCATTTGTGTCCATTGAACTCTGCAACTTTTTTGTTTCACAATCGCATCTTCATCCTTGCCAGGAAGTTCCTGTTCTTCTTTATCGATTTCAACTTCGCTTGAAATTTCCAGGTTTATGTCGCTTAGCGGTATTCCTTTAAATTCCATACCTTGCCCTCTATCAAAAAGGGCAAGCAGCTTAGAAACTTTTGCTGTTTGAAACGCGTCTTGTGTTATCCTATTACACATACAAGTTTTAACATAATTGAAAGACAGTTTTAAAATGGTGTTTAAAAATGGTTTAATTAATGTAGTATAGTATTTTAATCAACGAGCATATAATGATAGCTATTATTCACGAGGTTTAAGTTTACGATACCAGTCGTAGGTTCGTGTCGTAAATAAACCAAGTGAACAACAGTCATTATATGCGAGTAGCATATTATACTTTATCCACGACTATCAAGTAAGTTTAGTCAAAATTATCACAAATCATAATTTTTTGTGTAACTTAAACAAGTAATCCAAACAATACAAACATTGAATTCTTCTATAACGAATTTAAAAGCATAATTTTATTTATTAATAGTAATATTTGTATTTACACAATCTCTTATTGAAATGAAGGAATTGGATTTCATTCTACAAGCCTTGATTTTATAAATCAGTGAATAATGAAATCATTATTCACTAGTGAATAATGGATTTTATTATAAGTAAACACATGTATAATGAACTTATTATAGATTAGTCGTGAATAAAATTCTTTATGCAAAATGTCATATTCGAACTTCAACCTCTTATATTACATCTTTATCGAATTTAAGAATACAGTTACTTACTCGTAAAACTCTCGATGCGTTTTTTCGGTGTGCCCCATAAATTTGGCGAATTGGGCATATTCATCTCTATCCAAATTCATAATTTGCATTAAAGTTCCAATTTGCTTTCTTAATCGATTTGATGATATTGCTTGCGGACTTTCTATACCACTTACATTTGCGAATTTCCTAATTATAACATCAGCTCTCATCCACTGCTTTTCTACTCCAGGTAATGCAAATAAATAAGGATTTGTCTTAGGTACAATATCAATCTTTTTTCTAACTTGCAACAGCAGATCAATATATTTCTGAAGACCTTTTGGGAACAATATCGCGATAGCTCGACTTCCTTTTCCACCAGCAACCACCCGTTTATAGTTCTTAGTCAGCACCTTCTCTGATTCGGCGAGTGCGTTAATAAATTCAGATTGATCAGCATTTTCGCAGTGGTTCAAATACGACTCAACATGCACGTATTGCACATCTCCAATCCTTCTTCTATTGAACAAAATCGTTAAAGTCAACGCAGCTTCCATCAATATTCTAAAGGCTTTTCTATTCGAGTTATCTATATTTAAAATGTCAAAATTTAGGTCTGCAGTGCTTGTAACGTAATCTCGAAATTTAATAACATCTTTCGTTAATGGCAACCTCACAGGCTTATTCCATTTATTTTCCGCCAAATCTTTTATAGCTAAAGAAGACATTTCACAATTCCATTGACTATCGAGCATCATTTTAAGTCGTTTTACATCTTTTAACTTAGCCTCAACATTGCTACATTTAAGCACACCTTTTAATATTAAATGACTACACAGGTCGCACATTTGTTTAAGCGTGGTACCCAAGTGAATAGCTAAACTGGGAGCTTTAAATTTTTAGGTTTTCATCATATCCGCTAATAGTTTTGAGCTAGCAATAATTTTGTCAAAGAAGTTGGTATCAAGTAAATCATAAAATGTCAAAGCACTATTATTTGTGCGACGACGCATTTCCTTCAACAACTTGGCACATTCTCTTAATTTATTAGAACATGCATTCATTATTTGAACTCGTTTATGTCTTTTTAAGTAGTTTTCACCATAATATCGAATGAGATGGTCCTTTTTAGCAATCAGCGCAACATCATCAGCTTTCATTCTTAGAAATACTTCATTCTTTACTCGAATTGTTGCTTCTGTATTACCTGCATCTGCCGCAAATGCTAGTAAGGTTTGTGACTGAGCACGATGCTGCACCCTTTCATTAGAGTCATTTATTGGTCTGACGATGCAAGTTCTAAAATGGCGTCTTAAATAAGCTGGCGCAATTAACCGTTTACAATGAATGCAAGGTAGCTTATCATACTTCTGAGACGATTCAACATATTCTTTAAATCTGGTTTCATACCTCAATAAAGCTAATATGCGCCTGCGCATTGACTTTCCTTTCGCTAATGTCTTAGGTAAGCTCAATAATTCTTTCACTTGCTTTTCTTCAGCGTGATGCCTTTCAAGATGCCGTTCAAAATTTGTTACTTTATCGTCGCAGAACTTACAAATTGTTCTAGATTTGCCTTTTATATTATTTCCTATTTGAGGTGGTTCGTTGTTGTTTCTCTCAGTCATAGGTGAAATATGGTCGCCAGAGCCATTAATCGTGTTTGAAGCTCCGATGTCCTGGTTTAAAGTAGTTACGTTTTCGTTAACGTTATTCGTTGGCTTAAAAAATCTAATCTTTGTATTGGAGTAAATATATCATCTACCTCTGAATTGCTCTCGCCACTGTTATACGTGGAAGGAACATATGAAGTTGAAGAAGATTTATATGCTGACGGTTCTGAAAAGTTTTCACTGATTTCATCGTTTAAAGTACCAGCAGCTTCACAGTTTGTAACTTCCGTAAAAGTCATGGATTCGTACCCCGTAGCTTGAATTTTCGTTTCTTCTGTATTGATTATTTTACAATTACCTGCTGCAGCTATTAATGCAAACGGACTGTTTATTACATCAGATTCAATATCATCACTCAGAGGCTGATTCATGTTACTGTAATTCTCTCGATCTTGATCATTGGCATTACAAATATTTGGTTCTTCTCTGTAAGAGTCTATCTTTAACACTTTTTCGGTCAAATCAACTGTTGTTGCAGGTTCAACTTTATTCCAAACGTTTACTCTGTCTTGAGTTGTTCTACCCACTCCTTTTTCAATATCACTGTCATGATTAAAATTGTTAGAATTTAACCATGTCTGTAAAAAAACATTTAATATACTTTGCGAATCATAAATTTATCCTTGCTAAATGGAGCTGTAATATTTTATTAATCAAGTTAATATTTTAAAAATATTTTCGTTTGAATGTCAAACTGCGTAATTGTTTGTATCTTCTATGGAATGAGTGATAAACTGAAAGTGTTTGAGTAATATTTTCAAAATAGAAACTTTTGTTTCAAATAATGTTTCTTGTGCAAATATAAATTTTGAATATGCAGTCTGTGCAAATTTTAAACCAATCAATGGACTTTTATAAAAAGTAGGAGATATAAAATGTTTTTCAAACAAAAGTTGTAACTTGTTAAGGACAGCAGTCGAAAAGATTGTTCTAAAAAGAAATCTAAATTCTTAGCTAGCTGATCGGATAGACCTTATGAAATAGAACTTCATAATATACCATTCTCTATATCTAAAATCAGAACTATCCTGTATGAGTATCAAAATAGCAACAAAACAATCAAAACTCCTTGCAATTGATTTATTTCATTAAGTGCGCCTCAGGATAACTTGAAAGCTGATATGCCCACAATTAATTATTATTTTGTTTAACACAATTTGAAATAAGTAACCAAATTTAATAAAAACAGGGAAATCATGACAATTGAAACAAACACTATTCACCTTGGTTGAGATAAGGCGATGGACCTTTTGAGTACTTATTGAAACGAACAATAAAAGAGATTGGTGTGTACGTACTTAATTCAAGTGCCGGAATTATTCTGTTTTTATTTCAATTAGTTTTTAGTTTCTTAAATTTTTCTTATTGTATAATATAAAATAATCACTTTTAGTTTAATTGTTGGCATACCAGTTTTCGGTTACACTGATATGCACTTAATGAATTAAATCAATTGCAGACTTTTACATTTGTTTGATATTTTGGTACTTTTAGAGATTTTTATTGATTTATGGTATAGGGATGTGATATAACATGAACTTTTCTTCCATAAGGGCTATACGAAAATCAAAATTTGATAGTCGCTTTTCGTTCCGCCTTAGACTTCGGAGCTGAGAGGGCAGAAGTGGGACATCTGATATCTTCTCTGAGAGGGGAGGTCCGGGAAGGTCGCGAACGGGAGGGAACGACTGGGAATAATATCGTACATACGTCATCATGCGCACACGGCTAAAACGGTGTCAGATTAGTCCCTTGTATTTAAGGAAATATTATTACACACCTGTAATTAGAATTGTAATTTTTTCCTAACTTATCTATAATCATATTACCCTCTTTTTTATCTATACTATGACAACTGATTACCAATTTTAGAAAACACGGAAGTTTTATGAAGTTGAAAAACGGACGCAATAATGAACTTTCATTTAATAAGTTATTCCAGGCGAAAAATAGCGATTTTTCGGGATTTATCGATTTTCCGTGTATATCATATTTTACGTGTCAAAAAAAGCAAAGATCGTCTAGATTTTCCTGAACGAATGAGCCGAACACTCGGTGCGAGAGAAACAAAAAAGGAGCCGCTGCGGAAGAGGGTCGCAGCAAAAGTGGGCTGTGGCGGAAGGGGGCCGCTGGGGAAGGAGGCCGCCGCGGAAGGGAGTCGTCACGGAAGTGAGTCCTCGAGAAAAGGGAGCGCCGAGAAAGGAGGCCACCGCGAATGGGAACCGCGAAATGAGCCCACCGCGAAAGTGGCCCGACGCGAAAGGAGCCCGTCGCGACAGGGGTCTGTCGTGAAGAGACTCGCCACGTAACGGGCAAGCCGCAAAAAGGGGCCTGCCGCTAGAGGATCTCGCCGCCGAAGGGGTTCGCCAGGAGTGCATGCCGCGAAAGAGGTTCGCCGCAAAAGGGGCGACGCAAAAGAGGGTCGCCGCGAAAGAGAACCGCCTCAAAAGGCGTGCGGAGCGAAAACAACTCACTCCGCTAGGGAGTGAAAACCACTTCTAGTTTAACTATAAATTTACAATTCTATTTAAAAAAGGGGAACTTCATGGTGACTGGTGGAGGTGCAAGGGGTAGTAAAAGATGGTTGAATGCAGAGGAGTAGGTTCTAAAAGAACGACAGGTGAGAAGTATGAGGAATATATAAGCATGCCAAAAGCAATGTATGAATATTGCAGAGGCAAAGGAAGTGTTTTTGGACCGAGGGATGTGGAGAAATGTGAATCGTGCTGGGAGTAGAAGTAGTGTAGTACTATACAGTTATAGTCCGCGTATCCCCCTAGAAAGAGGTGCTAGGTTTGGTTACTTCGAAAGGAAATACCGTAATTGGAGTGTTGTGTTGTTGTTGAGCTTTAGCCGCACTCAAAAAAGCTTTTACCCAATTTGACTTCTCACTTGACCATCTACAATTATTGTTCCAAATGTTTTTATATCTCTTACTATTTTTATAAAGAGTTCATTGGTTGATTTAAAATGTACATCCTGTATTGCTTAAAAAGTGAAGTTGTGGGCAACTTTCAGTTCTTCGCAAAATCGGTTCCAGATGAGAAAATTGATTAATAATATAAAGTGTATAATATCAAAATATATCAATTATTACATTAACTTTAAATATTTGAATCTGAACTGTTGAAGATTCCTAACGAGTTGCATTTTTATTAATTAACCAAATACCAAGCTTATAGAAAATACCTTCAGTGAAATTTTATTAGTGTCATTTAAATTACTTAATGCATATCCCGAATTAGCAAATAACTAAACAGCTCCATTCAGTTGAACCATTTTACACAAATAACCAATTTGGATGATCACCCTAATAGACAACACATTGTGCTGTCACTACTTGTCTTTACATCCTTTGTTTCCTTATATGCATGACAGTAACATTTATAAACTAATTTCTCTACGACTATTGAATAATAAATCCAATCCAGTTTGATATTTAGTTGAAGAATGATATCAATTCTTCACTTCCTGAATGTCAAACTGGAATTCACGGTCTGTTGCCAATCAAATCGTTTGGATTTTCAGAATACACGCGTACTTCAACAAATCGTACAGCCTTGTAGGTTACGCGTAGCAGAGCAACCGCCTAACAAATTTGAAGTTTCACAATTTGTATCGTCTATAATCAATAAAATATAATATTGAGCAATTAAAAGTTGATGTAAATAACTAAGACAAGTATAGTTTCTTGCACAAGTCGTATGGTCGTAGAGATAGTATATAGTTTTCTACTCGCGCATAATATAGCCATTGTTCAATCGAATGCCGCTCTGCGGCTCGTAAAGTGAACTTCATTTCCCTGAATAATGACGATCATTATAAGTTCGTTGTAGGATATACTATTATATAATATTTTACTAATCATTGTATCATTACAGCATGTGTTGCAATTAAGGCGAATGTGTGTAGTTTGCGCATGAATCTTATTTACCATGGTTCGTTGATTTTTTACTGCTATTAAGCTGATCGTTTTTGCATTTTCTTCTAATTTATCCTCTGCCTTTTCCGATTGTATACAACCTAAATAAAATCAGTTATTAAAAATTTGCCAACAAATGCATCTTAACAGATTACAATGCCTCATTCTGATATAGAGTGCTTTCTTTTGGTAAACAATTTTGTCATAAGGGTTTGTTGTAATACAAATTGTATTCGGTAAGATCACAGTACCTTGGTAAAAAAATAAAATTACAATGAAACTAAAAAAATTAACAAATAAATAACTATATGAAAACCAAACAGGATGATGCCATTTCCGTCATAACTTAATTATAACAATGGCCAGTTATTTGTATAGAAACTCTACCTCAACATATCTAATAATTTTCGTATTAACTTGCCCGAAATGAATATAATTCATAACCACAGATGCACATAGCATGAAAAATTTGAAGTGAATGGTCAAAGGACAATGAATACTATTGTAGATGCTTTATTTGTACAATATTATAATTCTTTTGAAATACGTACAACATCTACAAACTGCAAGGAATTCAGATCTACTTATACAGAAACTAAAAGAAATTTCGTATAGCGAACATAATAAACGTTTGTCAATCTTCTAAAATCGCAAATCAATTAAGAATATTCTTAACATCCAAAGACTATGAAATGGGGATAAGAAGCTACTTTTAAGTCAAGAATATTACTGCATAATGTGATTTCTTTATTACAATCTCAAAATAAATTATTGTTGTACGCCTTACTATTCTTGCACTAAAAAATGTCGTCTTTACAATTATTTCAATTGTACTTTACTCACATAATGTAGTTCACCTTAAGGTACGATTCCACAACTACTTTTGTAGTGCAGTTTTTATGTACACCACCGCAAAACCTGCATGTCGCGTTGTTACGTGCAGTTCCTGTACTCGAATATTTTAGTTTTTCGTGATGAAATTTTAAAATTTATATTCTCTTTCATGGTCATTTGAGTATTCAGTAACAATTTCAACCGTCTTCTCAATTCTAAAAGATAACTTGTTCATAACCCTGTAGGATTTTATTAAAATATTTAGTTGTAATTTAAAATGCTTTAGTCTATTTTATTTTGGCTTAGTGTTTTAATGTAGTATTCGATTATTAGTAACATTCGTTTACGGAAATATTACATGAGATATGCTCGTTTTTCCTGCATGGTTGTTTATGATCACAAATTTCGATCCATTAAAATTTTCGCTTCGCTTATCTTTACACGGCATTATTAATTGATATGTTAAATTTCTATAATTTTATGAGAAAAGTTAGGCGCCTTCCCCTACGCGTCTTTAAATTTGTAATTTAGTGTGTTGTTTGGAGCGCTGCGACCGGTTCTGCTTAGTAGACGATAATCGGGATTTTTCTATTATCGATAGTAGTTTTGCTTGTTAGAGTGGAATAATAAGTTTGGTTATAGGAGTTTACCAAAGGAATTTCCGAAAACGCATTCTATGCAATTAGTTTTCTGGTTATCTTATAACTAGGTGGATGTTTTGAGGAAAACACTATTCGTGTGATGATTTAGTTACAAATAGAAGTGTTTGAAGGCAGTACGAGTTGAATGGATTACTATTATGATTGTACCTACTTTCCTTGCTTAAACGAAAAAAATTGCTTTCCATTATAAAGTGAGTTGTTATATGATGTAGTGTGGCAGTTTGTTCTGCGTTTTTCTAATGTTACGATTCGAGTTATTGTCGTCTGAATGCTATTTTAGGTATACGAATTTAAAGAGCCAGCAGTAGGTTTGCAATTTTTATGGTG
Source organism: Platerodrilus igneus (assembly GCA_036346225.1). Lineage (NCBI taxonomy): Eukaryota > Metazoa > Arthropoda > Insecta > Coleoptera > Lycidae > Platerodrilus > Platerodrilus igneus. The sequence continues at coordinate 5,335,831 of JARFIW010000544.1, forward strand.
CAGTGGACCAAAGATGATTACTACTCAACGTACATTTTTACTATTTTGGTGGAACATATTGGAACAATGGCAATTATTGAAGAATCTGAGAAAAGACGTCTTGAACTTCTAAAATATTTATAAGCAATTATTTTTGCGTATTCTAATTCCGGATTAAATATAATTAACGCGATTGTGAGCGGACATGAATTTCGCTGCACGCAAATTATCCAATAATATAATCATCACATACTGTTTGTTTTTAATTAATGGTTTTAAATCTGTTCTTGTACACATCGTCAATCATGGTTTTGAAAGATAAGATAAAAGCTGGGCAACCATATGGTAGAAGGCGGCATTGATTGTTTTGCTGAATGCTTTTGATAATGATTCCAGTGTTATAAAATCTCCAGAGACGAAAACAAGACGTCGGGAATTGCACTGCTTGAGGACATCATCCCACCAGTGTATGTATATATTTCCTTCCTGTGTATTGATATTTTGATTTCTCTGAGTTAGACCACGTAGTTGGCTATGTCTTTATTTACTTTACGTTTAGAATTTACATAACAAAAATACTTAAAAATTTTGGGATAAAAATTAATTTAGGGCCATGCAATCAAATTATGCAAAAATTTGTTATTTACATCGGGTTTTATCGTGTAAAAAATTTTGCATTATCAAGTTATAATTATAAAGTATAGTTTAGTTAAAATGTGTTTATTCAGACAAACAAATATGTGTAGAAACAGCTGGTATATTTTAGTTGCTTAGGTTTAAGGTTATGAATATGCTACTGATAGCAGTTTTTATTGTTTGAAAATTAATGATAAAATAAGATTAGCGTTGACTAACCATAAGATTTCTTATATAAAATTTTCTTTAGGTGTGACGTTATTAGCAAACTCTACACCACTACTGAGAAATGTATTTCGACCAGTAAATGGTTTTTCTGTATTGCTGTTATTTACTACTATTACATTAGTAGTACTTGTGGGCACCAAGTAAATATATAGACGTATATTTTTTAATTGTTGTTCTATGTGAATATAAAGTATTTAAAAATTGGGTTAAACAAGTGACTAAAAACAATTCACTATATATAATCTTTTTATTAATTTTGTTTTATGTATATATTAGATTTGAGGGTAAAAATTATTGTGAGGTAAATCAGGAATGTATTAATTATTTTTGCGTCGATTTTTGTACTGTGTAAATCCTCCGGGATATGTTTTGGATAAATGTCGTTTTCTTCGCGGATTGGTTTTCTCTTTTATAGCATGTTTTGATTGAAGGTGTTTTAAATAAATTTTCTTTCCGAGGTTTTCTTTTTCTGTCGTTGTAACACACCACACACTGCGACTTGTTAGCTAGCACGGCATTCTTTGGATTCTTTTTTTGGTGCGGTAGTCAGTGCAGACTATTTTCGTAGCTTACTTTATTTTTCCTTCTTGTCCGCACGGAATACCGTAACAACATTTATAACCCAGTAACATGACAAAATTTGGAGGAAATAATACTGACTGAGTTGAAACTTTGTAAACAGGCTTGTTTTAGAGTACTATTTAACATATTAAATGTGAGAGTGTGAGTGAGAGAGGGTCCAAAAGTTAAAAAAAAATCAGTTTTTCGCAAATAATTCGGAAAATATCAACTTTACAGAAATGTATGTTAAAATCAAAATTGTAAGTTCAAAATTCCGCACAATTTCGTTTTTATTCAAGTCTGTACAACCAAATGGAGCAGAGATATAATTTTTTTAATCATCGGTAGTTTTGGGACGCAACGAAAACACGTACGCGTGTCGCGCATTTTTCACTAATATTTCGAAAATGGACTCTCGAATCGAAAAATGTTTTAAATAAAAGTTGTAGAGATTCTTAATTACGAACAATTTCGTTTTTATTCATTTCTGTACGCCCAAAATTCGCCGACTTATTAATTAAGAGACAATTTTTTTATGTTGATAGTGGATGTTTTGCATGTAAAAATCAATATTAACTCTGAAAGTATAGATCGTACACATATAATATCTATGATGAAAGTAGAAGAGAATAAAATTTTGAACATGTTGATGTATGCATGAATCCATTATGGTAAAGATAGCTTGAAGTTAAGAGCAAAAATGTCTTTTTTGAGTGCATTTTCGAAAATACCTTTTTCTGATTGGTTGAAGGCGGTAATGTTATGTATTTTTCTTGAAAATATTTGAATTATGTTTAAAATTAGACGTCGTAGAGCTTTTTTCATTGAAACGATGACGAGTTACATTCGTTTAAATATTTTTAAAAAAAATCAAATTTTGTTAAATTAACATTTTAGTCCAAAAATATGTGGATAATAATTTTTCAAAGATTTATTTTATCTTGTTTTCATTACTCCATATATATATGAACGTGCTGGAGTAGTATAAGTCTTTCGCAAAGTATGTTTTATTTAAAAAAGTTTATGAATGTTACTGTATTTTGATAAATTATGGAAAAATTGCAATAGCATTCGTTTTTTGTAAATAACTTCATTTTAACTTTACGAAAAACTTCAAGAGACCAAAATTAAGGCTGATAAAATTTGTAGCATGTAATTTTGAAGGCATGGTGATGGGAAACTGGCGTTTTAAAAGACAAGTAAGTTTACGTATGTAGCAGATCATCACTATGAGTCGCATGAAATGATGAAAAGACGTGTCCTTAACCATTTTTCTGTACTTATGGAAGTGTCAGAAGTTATTCTTGAGGTCTTTCTGAATCGTTTAGTACTAAGTCAATATTTTTAGAATCGACAGTACTGTACGTAGGTACTAAAAATTGAGAAGGGTCCGAAGGGATGAAAACTATTCAAATAGTGCAAATGAAGAAGAAGAAGACTAACAACTAATTTCGTAATTACATTCTATAAAACTTTTATTTCGAACATTTTTCAATTCGAAAGTTCATTTTAGACTATATATGTACGACCTATATTTTAAGAATTAATGCTGATTTTAACATGTAAAACATCCACTATCAACAAAAAAATTGTCTTTTAATTAATAACTCGGCGAATTTGGATCGTACAGAAATGAATAAAAAACGAAATTGTTCGTAATTAGATTTCTCTACAACTTTTATTTAAAACATTTCTCGATTTGTGAGTCCATTTTCGAGATATTAGCGAAAAACGCGCGACGCGCATACGCGATTTCGTTGCGTCGCAAAACTACTGGTGTTTAAAAAAATTATATCTCTGCTCCATTTGGTTGTACAGACTTGAATAAAAACGAAATTGTGCGGGATTTTGTAAGCTATAATTTTGATATCTACATAAATTTCTGTATAGTATATATTTTCCGAGTTATTTGCGAAAAACTAATTTTTTGGACCTTTTGGACCCTCCCCTCTCCGCAAGGTAGGGTCTACACGTGGGGACTTTTAATATGTTAAATAGTACCCTAAAACAAGCCTGTTTAGAAAGTTTGAGCCCAGTCAGTATTATTTCCTCCAAATCGACAAATTTCGAGTCATTTTACTGGGCTATTACATATACGCAGTAAGTTAGGTGCTGCATGCAGTTTTTTGTACTGCAGCCACTCATCGCAACTGCAACTTATATTAAAGATTTCAAGATGGTTTACACGTAACACGCTACTTTTGCATCAAATAACCCTCAGCTGCTTCAAACTACTTTTCCATTTCGTTATTGTATATGTATGTTAGGTGCAATTCTTAAGAGGTTGGATTAATTTTATAGTTATACACCGATATGGATAATGAAAACGAAGCGGTAGAAGCTACAGTTTGTTTATTAGTATTGCTTCTGGGGCAAAAATACAAACACCGGCGCAGAAGAAAAAATAGAATTTTAGTAAAATAGTAGATCTAACAAAGAGTACAGGTCCAATACATTCATTTATTATTTAATTGTTTGGGAATATCGCGTGATATATAGCACAATGCAGTTATTACGTATTTTTTAATATTGAATCTGGCAATTGCTTTTAGCTCTAAACAACTTTTTCAAAAACTTTTTTGTTGTACACTTTAGGATTGATTCACTGTATAATTATTATACACACTTCTATTTGACAAGCACAATAAATAGATACTGCACTCGCAGCCTCAGCGAAAATTTCAACAAAATATATTTATTTTTCAGCGTCGCAACTCCTAGAATTTGTTGTTTACACGTAGCTACTAATCGTAGTGCGCGCAACATAAAAATATTGAAAGCAATCAGTTTGTAACGCTACTTTTCTAGCAGCGGGGGTGTTTAAACATGTATTCATTAATTAATCGCAGTTTTTTAAAGGGCAGCGTACAAAAGAAACTGTATGGAACCGTACCTTTAAACTTACTTCAATTGTATTGAAACACCAATAACACAAATACCAATTTTATAATTTTGTGCTATCCGAATGATAACAATTGCTCTTCAAAATGCAACTGAATATTTGTGGAGAAACGATTAATTACCTTATCATGGATAAGTTTCCTATATGAACACTCTGTAATATTTGCATACATCTAAAAACATTATACTATTACAGAGACAATTACTATTTTAGACAATTAACCAAACATGAAAGTTTTAAGATAAGAAGTTGTTAAGTATAACCCAATAATTAGTTATTCGATTGCATTCACACTTCGCGTTATAGTTTAAAACGTACCGCTTATGTCAGACCTAATTATTAAACATTCGAATGTTAAATCCTATTCAGCACGTTTTAGCAACGTAGCTGAACAGGAATTCTAGTATGAAATGCAACGTGCTCGATATGCAGATGATATTATTATAGAACAAATAAAATTAGCACCTACTAACTGTGATAATACCTGACTCAATATTGGGGCACATTAATTTTAAAATCAATTATTAGTATAAATGGATACTTACCGCTTTCAACAAGATGAACAAGCATCCTGCCTCTTGACAGACGCGAACTATTCTCTACCTTGTGAGTATACTTAGGCATAATTTCACCTCACTGCACAACAATAAAACGTTAAGTGAGAGTTTCATTTAAATACATCTTCGAAACCTTCATAGGCGAGATAAAACGGCGGCAACGTTGGTGGAGGCGGATACGAACGCTAGATAGCGTTAACTTATACATAAGGAGGTGAAAATGTACGCATTATGTTCGGAAGTCTATGCGAACGCGCCACATAACAAACCTGTGTATGTGTCAGAAATAAAAAAACATTACCCCTCTGCAAAAATACTGTTTCCTTAAGTTAAAATATGCCTCAAGCCAAAAAATGAGTATATTAAACTTATTCTTAAGGGTGGAGCTGTGGGCGTCTGTTTTCTGTATGGAGGCAAATTCGATACAAAAGCATATATATATATATATATAACAATTGGGGGATTACATAACTCGCGTTGAAATAAAAATGGCGAAGATGTAACCCCAAAAGTAACAGGGTTTAATGCGTATTCTGTGACGTCACCGCCTTCAACGGGGCGGGGCGTTAACAAATGTGCTGATATTTGCGGTCGTCAATGTGTAATAACACGGTATATTTGGCGTACATCACAACACGTCACAACGGCACGAATGCGCAAACTACATATAATATCAGGAATATCACATTGCCGTTTCTTACCTACTAATAGAAAATCGTTTAAAGATTTACTAGTAGAAGTGGGATTAAAAGACGCTTTAAAAATTGTCCTAACCTTCGTTGTGCGGCTAGATTCCTTTATTACACAATGGTGCGGCAGTATGTAGTTTGCAGCTGAAACTGTTAAACTCATGTACCCTAATTCAATATACTCATTCAAAAAGCGGCGCTATTCTTGATAATGAGTAGGTTGACGGCGCAGACGACTTTCTAAAATTAATAGGCGTTTGCGTGAGCCGGAAATTTGTCAATAAAAGGCAAGCGTACCGAAAAGCGTTCTGTCCCATCACGAGAATGCGTATTAATAAAGGAATTTTCACATGCGACATCCTCGAAAATCTGAACATACTGTACATATTGAGATACTGACTAGAAAACGATATAGAAGACAAACTCGAAGACGTATATTTTAAAATAGGAATTAAAGGGGTTAAAATGCAACAACCGGCAGTCAATATAAAGAATTTGTTGGCGTATGTTGCTATGTTTCGACTTGTTGAAGTGGAGAATGGTAATATAGATGTATATTGTTTGTTAGCGGGTTTTCCTAAAAACTTAATGTTAATGGTATAACATGTACAGAATAAACACAAAATACATCCTAAATTACACTAAAAAACCATACCTACGCTGCAAACTCTAGGTCTATGCCTGGCTCTAAGCCTAATTTCTTATAAACTTGTACGCCTTTGTTCAAAGCTGGAAGATTATGCTTTCAAAATTGGTCTAGATATTTGAAGAAGTAGTGAGGACATAGCTCAATCCGTTTATGGAAATTGTTAATAGATTTATTCAACACCATAAATTTCTGTTTTGGACTCAGGTTAGATGGGCTGAAAAATGAAAGGGAACCTTGAAACTAGATGCCATGAAATGTGCGATTAAATACAGGTTGTTTTCTGATGTCTTGAAGTTGTGCCATACACTGTATAATCATACATAGCTAATAGATATTTAGCTAATTCTTTTCCGAAAGAAAATTTTTATGTCACCAATAATATAAACATTTACCGATAGTCGTTTAACGCTTCCGAAAACTACGTTGGATTTTGTTGTCATGTTACACCAACGGATAGTAAAATGAGTAGATCTGAATGTTCACCAACGACAGTCGTATTATATTGCAAAAATGTTTTACGGCGGTCCAAGCAATATCGGCGGCTCCGTGGCGTAGTGGTATGTGTGTGACTACTACGCCCAAGGTCCCGGGTTCGAATCCCGACACGGTCCGCTTGAAAAATGTTAAGCGAGCATTTTTCACAAAAATACACCCTCGTTCGGATGAGAGGTAAATTGGAGGTCCCGTGTGTGAGTGTTGTCATACACGTTAAAGATACCTAGCTTGCTTGGAATAGCAAGGGTTCGGCAAAATTCAAAATTTTCCAGGTAAAAAAACTCGCTTCCTGGCCAATGTAGTACCTGCGGGTGGAGCATTGGAAAATCACATGTAAGGTCAAAGCAATATCAACGTCAGCAATATTAACTGCCCATTTTCATCCATATGTTTTACAATGACATCAATAGGCCTCTGCTTGTTTTCTCTGCTGGAATGAAAAGAACCTTTTTTACTAAACTTCATCTCGGATGTGAAGTTAACATGTAGTGACATTGCATACGACCGATGTGTAAGAGTCATCTTTTATTGCACAACCAGGTTTATATCTATTGAAGAAAATAGTTGCTTTCCCAACTTTGCTTTAACGAAGTATGGATATATCTATATCTGTTCTCCTCACACAAGTCAATATCTTTTGCAGAAGATTTTGTGTATAATCGCTGAAACAATATGGCTGAGTCAATAGATTCATTTTTTTTTTGGTAAATTTATATAAGTAAAATTATTGAAGGTGGTTGCTATATCATTACGTTTTAGCTTGAACGAACATACTTCTTCTTCCTTAAAGTCCTCTAATAATTGTATTTCGATGATGCGAAAATGTTCAAAATGTATAATTTTTGCTGATTAAACACCTGTGACAATGTTCTACAATGAGGTTTCTCGACTGAAATTGGTTTCAATATGTTGTAAAATTTCTCTGAATCTTCTTTATCTCGTTTAACCCTTGATCGAATCATGTCCCTGTATTGCTCATTCCACGCATACAAAACCTTAGTAAAATTTCGAATTGCTTGATTGTATTCAGAGTACACAGGCAATAATATTAACCACATCATTCTCTAAATCTTAGACACACCACTATCACTTTTCAATTCTTCATTGGTTTTAATGATCTCATAAGATATCGTTCAATGGCCATATCTGGAGCCAGACCAGTCTAGTTTTCATCAAAACGTCTAATCACATTGTCACGGTACAAAATTGTATTTATGCACTTTGGAAACAATTCAAGTGTTGCTTCGTAGCTCGATGACTTCTTAAAGCTCCGGGGCAGCTCAGGGCCAAGACTCTTAAAGGTATTTCGATGATTGGTGTAGGATTCGGCCAACCGTTGACTCTGTATGAGGCCTTTATAAAGCTACTTTTATTTGGGCGCCAGGACATGGAGCAATAGTGACATAGAGCCCTGTTCCACGAACTCTGAACAACCACAAAGTAACACTATAAATCTTTAAATAATCAAACAAGCAAAACCATAATACTTAATAACCAGTTAAGTATAAATTCTATTAACGTTTCCTTTTTACTAAACTTCACACACACATTAAAATACAGGAAATTACTGTAACGCTTTAAATAAATAAATAACATGGATCTAAGAACAATTAATTACCACACTATTTCTGTAACTCTGCACAAGTGCTATGATTAGGCAATGTACACCTCATATATGATTACCAATTGTGCAGTGCAAGATTCATATGACCACACAAAGTTGCAATACCTTATTATACACCACTGAACATCAATGTGTTCAAATAATAAGTACTAAAAGACACACTCGCGTAGGGATTTACACTGTTAAATTAATTCAATATTAAAATGTGATTAGAATTCCAATTATCAAATAATTACCTTCAGTACATAATATTAAACACAACTCTTATAGGCAATATCTAACCAGTAATACTGTAAAGTGGGTTGCTTTATAATTTTCTTTCGTTAAGCAAGTAATTAATTTAAAACTACCACATTTGCACTAACCAAAGTAACGCTTATCAACATGCAATAATTGTAAACGACAAAAATGAAACAATATATACCACAAACATTTACAGAAAAACACCATACGACCTTATTCTGTGTTGATTCTATAGATGCAGGAAATCCAAACCATTTACGCTCGAATCCTTGCAGTATTTCTAGACGAATAGGAATGAGCAGCTTATTCTAGACGAGATAAACAACAGGAAAGATTCTTCATAAACCATTAACAAATATTTTACGGCAGGCAATATTCGTACCAGCAGTAAATACGAACTCTAACTTATATTTATATTGAATATATATTTAATTTCATACTAAATCTCCTAAAATAAACACACCATTGTAAAACTATTTACACATGCGTTACATTAGGTAGAAAACTTACCAGTGATTCTAGGATTAAAAATTAATTGAAGCAACGAAGTTTTTAACCATTTACAAAAACATGTGCTCTCAACTATTGAGCATAACAGGCAAGTAGTTGTTTTTATCCGCATAAAGCGTAACTGATTACTAACCCACCAAAATTAAAGGGTAGTAAATCGGAATAAGCAGTGAAATACTGCAAAATCTCCGCAAAGGGGTACAATAAAAATACAGTGTTCACCTCAACCACATTTAAACTCGTCGGTGAACACCAGAAGAGAGAGCTTGCTCTTCGCAATTTCCACATTATTACTGAAATAAGTGAAAACCACATCTAAAACCAGTTTTTATATTAACTATTTAAACAGAATAACAAAGTTACCTTCAAATACATTAACATTGAGCTTACGATAGACAGAGTAATATGACAGCCAAAATATACTAACAATCTTATGATCCACAGCAGACAACTGTAGGCTGCAATTGCAGTAAACAATTTCTAACATCCGAGATCATACAATACTATAGATCAGAATGCGTAAATGAGGGTTGCAACATGGCCGCTATTCTCAAATATGGTATGGATGTGTGGATGCGCATTATGAAGTTCCAATAAAATGTGTAAATGTAGGTAGACAAAATTTATATAATTTGTGCCACTAGAAGCTGCAAAAATCGTCAGCGTTTTTCTCAATGCTTTAAGAAATAATACAAACGAACCTGTACAATGTGCAGTGATGAATTTAAGTACAGTGTTTATAGCAGATTAATATTCAAGCCAAAGTATGCTAGTTTTTGAAGTTATCCTTAATGTTCTTTATTTCATTTCTAATATTCTTCAGTGGTTCACTCGATTCTAAATCGCTTGCTTGAATTATACCAGCAATAATTTATCTTACGTCAAAAATAGAGAACCAATTGCATTCACTAAATTTATAGTTGTTCGGAAATTGTTAAGTTACAATACGATGGACTTTAGATCAAATTGTTCTTCCCTTATGATTGAAGCTTCTCAGACTAGTGTTTCGCCGAATGTAATTATTGCCGGTCTAAAGTTCTAGTCAGTCAAAACATTAAGAAGTTTTTCGGTTGAAAATTGTAACTCATATCACTAGGATTTAAATCAATCATTTGTAAAAATTTGACATCTCTGTTTCCAGTGTGAACCAATTCTTATTTGTCATAGACAATTTGCATGATATTGTCCTTAGTTAGTTTCAAGAATCAAGAGATTTGTCAAACAAGTTTCACCATACTCTATGATAGTTTGTTATTGCATGAAAATGTTTAAAGACAAGCTCTTTAAATGATTTGTTGCTGCTTTATAATCTAGTATCGATATTCTGTATACTGGAGAAGCTGCTGTTTGGTTATTTTACGACGTGTAACCTATGCAATTGATTGCGCGGATGGCTATATAGCAACGATCATTCTTATTGCATTAATCGTGTTTCTTCCATGAAGAATATACACGTTAGAGATGGATACAGACATGTCCACCAAAGCCTTATTTGTATCAAGAAATTTTATGTAAAATAGGTACGTAAATTAGTTGTTATCCTGACAGGAATTCATAGGATATTTAAGAACCGATAAAGGGCACCCGTAACAGTGTATTAACAATTTTGTTGGGGTTAGGCCTTACTTATTTATAAAATGGTTCTACTGATCTTAAACTAAAGCAAAATATTAATAACTAAAATTAGGCTTAAGCTGAGGAAAATCAAAGACCATCAACGTGGTAAGATAAAGACGGAAGTTGTCCTAATTTTACAACTTCTTCCTCCACTAAGTGTATACATCAGTTGTTCTAGAAATTTAATATATTATACAAAACAAATAAGCTTTTACGTTTTAACATTAAGAGAGGCGTTGAAGTACAAAACTGCTGAATGTATTCATCTATAAAATTATACGGCAGCAACTGTTTACCCAAGGTTCACCAAACTTCTACACTTCAACTAACAAAATTATTTTAATACAGATATTTATTTTGAATCCTGCAAACTCGAGAAGCTTAAGGGTTTTCACAACGTTTGACTTGATTAATGACCGCTTTGAAAAGGAGGCTTCGTCTGCTTTGCTTTGAAACTCTCTCTAAGGTAAAAGTAAATGAATATTAAAATTTTGACGACTCATGGTTGTTGACATAATTAATTATATTTCGTGGTACTTATTGTACTCGGATTATTTTGAATAATAGAATGAAATTTGCAGAGCATATAATAATGTTATTGAGACAAAGCGAGACCGAGGCGTGTTAGAAATATTTGAAACCTTTAGGCTAAAAGATTAAAGCAAACCTTGTAAGTAGGAGATAGAATTGTACTTTTTGTTACATTTGCATTATTCTTTTTACAAGAAGGGAATCATATAAACTCTATGAAAACGTTTCCGCAAAAAAATTATTGTTAAAGTACAGCTATTTATATTGTCCCTGTATGCCGACGAAGGCATAGAGAAGGCAACTACTTGAACCTATTATTAGCAAATAAATAATTATATGAATTAAGTATCGCCTATAAATACTTTTTCGTTGTTATATATTAGGTAGTTAATTACACAAGGTAAGTAGATAAATACTATCGTATTACAGTGAATAAGATGAAATAATAACTTAGACTTTTATGTAAAGCCCAAATGATCATTTCAAATCGAGCTAATAAATGAAAGATGGAAAATATAAGGTCTGAATTACTATTTCATCTTATTATATATATATATATATATATATATATATATATATATATATATATATATTGCTGTGAAACCTCGCCCTTAATCTTAAACTAAGGTTTTCAAATCGAGCCCCACAGATTGGGCGTCATAAATGCTGTGAAATGTACAAAAAGCCTCGCCAGTTTCCTGGAATAAAATCACAAAAATTTTCTTTGGAACTCGAGCCTCGCTTTTGGGCGCTACGATTTGCTGTGATTCTCTTCTGATAATCGCCTCTTTACTCTTTCCGCCCCGGCTGCTCACCTAGATAAAACTTTCATCCTCATTCATAAAAAAAAACAAACACATTCCTACCACAAACATCAACGTTAACTCTATTTACATCAATATTCATAATATATTAAAATTTCAAAATTAAATTTCAGCATAAATTTCAGCTTCATAAAATTTCAAGATTAAATTTGTCATCATTTTAATTTGCATCCAGAATTAAAGTCCTTGTAGGATGCCTACTAATTTATTTAACAATATTTGCAGACCTGAGTCTGAGTACAAAGGGAGCATCTCCCACCCCTTTACGTTAATCAAACAGGTTAGTCTAATTGAGCAAATTTTCATCATAATCAAGAACTTAAACTGCTAAATACTCCTTTTTACTTAAACAAGAAAATTTCACCTTAAAATTAAAATTTTGTTGTTTGTACAAATTCACTACTGTCCATTTTTTTAGCAAACAAATTATAAAGTTATTCAACACACACAAAAACATCAAAGTTCGAACAAAATTGTATAATTTACCTGAAGGTTACTGCACTCGTGGCTTCAACGTACATCGTCCTTGCTAATTTTACCATTCCAACTGGGTTATGTTTCCGTCCTCAGATTCCTGGTCGCCTTTTAAAATTTTCTACACCACCATTCATCTAAAGTTGTTTCAGGGCCTCTCAGGAACTCATCTAAGTATATCAAAATCTTGTTTTGTGGATCCAATCACGATTACGAATAACATTTGATTATTAACACCCCGAAAAATAGCAAAGAAATTCATACTTCTTTCAGGCTATACCCAAAACTGCCTACTTTTGTTTATTCATTTATCGTTACAACTTTGGATACTTGGTACAGTAATACTCGCAAATATAACTAAACTTTATTACCTTGTATCTTCTTTTTTTTTTAGTGCACTAATGCATAACAACTTGTATCGTAGCACGTAAAGAGCAAACTATTTTAAAGTATTCAATAATCACAAAATATAAGAGCAAACTGTTTCAAGTATTAAATCAAAATCGAAAATCTAAGAGCACTGTTTAAAGCATCGAATAATCAAAAATCTAAATGAGCGAAACTGTTTAAAGTCCGGGTATATATAATGGCTAGCGTGTCCGTCGGTTTTGTCCCCATAACGGCCAGTTTCTAGAATTTCGCATTCTACGTTCCCTTTTCGACAGTCGGGCACAGCTATTCTACTAAATTTGCACTCGCGCCAGTTAAATCTCAGAAATTTTCCACACGGCACGCAACGTCTGAGAACAACTAATTAAATTTTATACAGAAATGTTATTTTTACACCTTTCATGTTTGCCTCTTATCTTCAACCAATCGTGACCCTCGTGACGCTACACAAATCACGCCTTTAATTATCAGTGTCTCTGCTTGACGCATTTTCTCCTTCCTTTTCTACCTTGGTCTGAATGGTACAAATCGATATTCTTTACTATCCACGTGGACTCGCGACGTGACTTTTAAATAAACGCTGTTTTGTATTTCGTGCTAAAGCATCCGACCGTTTCCAATATACGTAGAATCTACATGTTTATCTAAACAAATTAAACTGAAATTGACTTTTAAAAATACGCAGGTGTGTGAACGTTTTAACATAATTCTCAGAGCTTTATTTCATGGTATTTTAACCTTGGATTTTCACAGGCTGTTATGCTTATTATATTATTAATAATCGTTCAATTAACTCCAATTAAAATAATAATGAATTGGTATTGACTTCTACCCTTTAATTTTTAGTGAATCCTAATTAAATATTAATTATTATTTGTACATTTTGTTTAATACTCATTACTTAAAAATTGAATTAATTAATATAAATTTTGCACGTAATTTCTATTTGTTTCTTTACTTGGAATAATTAAATTACATACAAGTTGAGCATTTTAATTCTGCTTCTTTTTATAGAAAGCGTCTAGTAAATAATTTAAATCGCTTATTTTTAATGAAACGAATAAATTTTTATGCTTCACGGTTTTAATAATGTGTACCTTTTCCCAAAGCTTCCTTATACACGGTGATTAAAATTATTTGATGCACTTAATTAATTTTCTACCCTGGTCTAAATATGAGTAATATATATATATATATATATATATATATATATATATATATATATTTACATATATATGTATATATTGCCATGGTAATAAGGTTAATAGTGTTGTATAAAGTCATAAGGGTCGTACACTACATGTAAATAGTACTAAAAGCTAAAAAACTAAACAATTTTATCATGAAAAGAACGTAATTCGCAAATTATGCAAAAATCAAACATTTAAAATTCTGTATAAAGATCACAATTGACTTTAATTAATGCCGGAAGCACATCCCTCAATAATACAAACATATTCAGTAAAATAAGTAACTCAATTGTACGCAATTAAATACTTTTAAATCAGAAAAGCATTCATAAATTCTAAACAAACACGCATTAAGAGCATTGAAATTTAGAAATCATGATTAGAATTCTGGTAAAACAGGACATGAAATGGTATAAAGAAATAACAAAGCATTTTCAAAATAAACGCACATTTAAAAACAAATACGTTTCAGAAACGCAAGATGTAAAGAAACGCATTTCAATTTACGTCATTATAGAAATTTCGCGTACGTAATTTTTACATGAAAGTAAATTCAGAAACCAAAATAAAGCCATACGTTTGTCTACGTGAGAAGTCAAATTAAAATTTCTTACAACAAAACAAAACAAACGGATGAAAGTACAAGAATTATAGAAATCCACCATATAGAACTTGTTATACTATGTGATCGCATTACATGTGATTTTCCAATGCTCCACCTGAAGGTACTACATTGGCCAGGAAGCGAGTTTTTTTACCTGGAAAATTTGAAATTTTGCCAAACCATTGCTGTTCCAACTAAGGTAGGGATCTTTAACGTGCGTGGCGACACTCACACACGGGACCTCCATTTTACCTCTCAACCGAACGAGGGTGTATTTTTGTGAAAAATGCTTGCATAACATTTTTTAATCGGACCGTGTCGGGATTCAAACCCGGAACCTTGCGCGTAGTAGTCACACACATAGCACTACGTCACGGAACCGCCCACTACGTGACCACAGCATTTTTCCGGCGGGCTATTATCAAATTCATACCTGAGAAAGCCCAGAGTGTTGACAATATCCTATAGCATGCCTTACTCTTTGACCGTAGTACGCCGTAGTACATTTGGAGGTGTTGCTTTATATATCACTCAAATTTGATACACAGACAGTTTTCTTTCAACCTGAACATGCTTTACATCAGTTTAAATTAAAAATTTACGCAAAAGTGAACATAGAAAGTTAAATAATTGTATTTCGTAAGTCGTGACATAAAAATTTAAAATTAAAATAGTAGTGAAAAATATACGAGAAAAGTTTTGCCGTTAACTGGAAAACGGCTCTGGGAAAATCTGGAAAACTTTAAGTAATACCTCTAAGTAATAAATAAGAAATCTAAGTGAAATCTAATAAAACTCTGGGATAAATCTAAATTTGCAAATAAATCCGAATTTAAATCGATCTAAAATTGTATATAAATATTGGTTTGCATCT
Organism: Platerodrilus igneus; assembly: GCA_036346225.1. Taxonomy (NCBI): domain Eukaryota; kingdom Metazoa; phylum Arthropoda; class Insecta; order Coleoptera; family Lycidae; genus Platerodrilus; species Platerodrilus igneus. The sequence continues at coordinate 5,351,408 of JARFIW010000544.1, forward strand.
GCGCATCGGAGTACAAAACGGAGGATTGTTTTAAACATGAAATGGGGTTTGGCCAAGCGGTACTATAAAATCAACAAGTGAACTTAACTGAAAGCAATCCAGAGGTACTGGTCCACGCAGTAGCAGAACAAAAAGACACGCAAGGAGAACTACAGTTCAGAACATAATCTAAATAGCATAAGGCGTTATTTTCTTTTTATTAAACATTTTCTATATTTTTTTATTATACCAGAATATTTATGTAAAGGGTCATCAAAAATCCTTTTATACGTGAAAATTTATGTAAAAGGGAAAGGTCATTGAACGTTCAATGGTGTTTCCAATAGAGTACAGTGTCATTTTTGTAGGCTTTAAACTAACTAAAGGGAGCCATAATTTTGGGGATAAAGAAATTGATATTATAATTATTTGATTCAGGGGTTTATTTTGTCAAATAGTAAATTATATTAAGCTGTGAAATGTATATAAATTTTTTTTATCATTAAACAAATCTTGGCCAGGGGGAATTCTTTGTTATCGTAATGTTGTGCATTATGTTTGAATTAGTCTGAGCTAGCCGATGCATATTTAAATTTTAGGTTGTTAAGAGACACAGAGCGGTGACGGGCAGCAGGAAACTGAACGTTGATTAGGTTCGCGTGCAGCGTTGTCATAGCTATATAAATATATAAATATATATAAATATATATATATATATATATATTGCTACGATATCGCTGTACTCGCAGTGTCTGTATAACGCTCAGCCACCTTTCTGTGCCTCTAATTAATCTAGAATAATTTTAAAATCCACACAATAAAATTTATGCCTCGATATACCCTGCACAGAGTGAACGACAAAATGATAACAAAGAATTTTTGCTCCTTTCTCTCTAACACTACCTACCTGAATAAGATAAACGAATTTAACCAAAATTTGTATAATGAACTGAGAAATATGTACAATTTGCAACTCTATAACCTACATAATGTCATTTGCTATTTAAAACCTTTGAATCAAAATTAAAGTAAAACTGTTTATCACCAAATTATAATTTTAATTAAGCACTTAAATCCAGCAAAAAAAATATGTATTATTTCGAATGTTTCTTTGAACGTTTAATAAGCCCTTCTTTCTTTTAACGTATTTTCTACGTATCAACTAAATATATATTTAGATATCAAAGTACATGTAAGTTTCAAATATTCAAAAAAATAAGATTTATGCTGTTAGTTAAATATAATTGCTAACCTGGTGTTTTTTCGATTGATTTCTTACGGGAACCTTCTGGTTAGAATCAGTTGCCACATTATTGGATTCCAAGTAGTGAGCGCGAGTTATGTATCCCCACATATCTATATTATGTATTGAATATATTGAATCTAATAGGAATTATTAGAAATTGTTAAACAAAGTATAAGTTCATTGCAACAATGTAATAAAAGGATAACCCAGAGAGGTTATCGACAGTTCATGAAAACGGACATGCAACTTTGCATCACCGAGGGCAGTGATACTGCAGGTGGCAGGTGACAGGCGGTTAACATACCGCAATTACTTAGAAATAAGATTGTTACATTGTAATAAAGTGTACAATTAAGAGAAAAGCAGACATGAGATCTGCAAGTTTCCACAGCCGTGTGAGGGGCAGATTATTATAAAAAGCCCGTGAGCTCAAGGCCCGGCAGTCAGTCTTCGAACTCCATACTTCGTTGTTCATGCTACTCATCTTATTACAATTAATTAAATGTTTTTGAATTAAAGTTATTTTATAAAGTTATTCAAAATTCCATTGTAATTTCTGTTTTAAGTTAAAATAAATTTGTTAAGTCTTCGGAATTGTTTTTAAAAACACCGCTCCAAAGGCCCGAACCTTAACTGGCGCAGACGTAACGGATGTCAAAAGGGCACTAAAAATCCAAAAATCGGAAGATTGGTGACCAAGAATTTCAATTCGCAATTTTGACAGAACCCAAACCAGGTTGGAGAAAGAACAAAAATAGTCTAAATCCAGCAACAAAGCAACGTGGACAAGATACAGCAACGATCGAACCCACAAAAGAAACAAATGAAGAAATTAATGTAAGTTCTTCTTAATCTTCTTTGGGAATGAAACCACTCATAGTTTTTAAAATTTACGCAAAAGTGAACATAGAAAGTTAAATAATTGTATTTCGTAAGTCGTGACATAAAAATTTAAAATTAAAATAGTAGTGAAAAATATACGAGAAAAGTTTTGCCGTTAACTGGAAAACAAACATACAGGGAGTATTTAATGTAAGTTCATTCTATTTATACCAATTGATCTCACAAACTATAATTGATATATGCTAGTTTATTATTTTATTATTTGATTACCATTTATTACTATGTTATAAATTTTATTTTATGCAAATATTTTTTTTGAAAATAGTTACAAAGAGAATTATTTTCAAACATTTTATGAGACGAATGTTTAAAGAGATTTTCTTTAAAAGTAAAACAGATTTTCTTTTAAAAGAAAATGAGACTTGATGTTTAAGAGATTCTTATCACAATTATTAGACCGAACTCAAAAATACACCTAAAATAACGGACACACATCCATTAATACGAAAAATTAAGTAACGCGATACAAAACGCACGTTTAATCTGGTAAACTAAAAAGACAGAACGCAAGTTAATTCCAAACCCAAAGGTAATTGTTCAAACAAGCACTTACAGAACGATTATTTAAAACATTCACCTTTATAAATTACAGCAAAACACTCTGCAGTAACTTAAAACCACCGTAACCTAAAACGCCATCCGCAGATAAGCAAAGTCTGCGAACGCAGAATCATTATTACCTCAGAGAAATCGGTTTCAGAACCTTGCATAGTATAAAGCAACGCAGTTTTGCATTAATACCCACAAGTAATTAATCCATAAAAACGCATGAAATTACACCCAGCACTTAATGAAAACTATCTATAAATAAATTGCATTAGTACAAAGACGGACAAAAACTAAACGTTTTTAATTAAAATTACTCATCATTTATAAATTGCATTATCCCAGTACAAATACCGAGTAAAGTTAAACGGTCATCGTAAAGCTATAATTAAAACGCTTAAAACCTACATTACGGAGAGATTCAATTACAAACAAGCATTATAATTGAATATCGAGATATCTAAGAATAAACAGACGTAACATTTATGCAAAGCAATTAGCGAGTAAAGGAAGCGAATTATTAATTCCCATAAACTGAAATTAACACCTATTTACAGTTTATAAAGTCACAATTCAAATCGTTACCTGGAATTTTATAGTAGATCTCTGCTCTGAGGATGATGCCATCTATTTCTTCTGTCCGTTCTGCAGGTCGTTTCTAGCTGTTACTAGAAAAACTCCATCCAAATTGAACTACAAACGCGGCCTACCCGGTGTAACCAAATTCCAAATTCCATTTAAATTTATTTCTTCATTAATTAGATGCTTCAAACCACGTTACTTAATGTACCGCCACGAGTTGATTATAATTATAGATGATATCTCTATTAAAATGTAATTTTGGCACACTTAACCGCGTATTTAATTAAAAGACTATCACCTTGTAATATAATTTAACTGATTTAGTAATACTTACAACTCGTGATACTTATAGACGTTGTTTGGAGCGATCGAAAACTTAAGGGCTTTCACCACGTTCTCTAAAAGCATTTATACATTCCAATGTAACCTCTCTATCCTGCTTAACGCGAAATCCCCTGTTAACACCGCACATTCTCGCAATTTTGCACTCAACTCCATTTTCAAATCCGCGAATTTCAATACCTCGTTATAAAATTTCAAGAATATCACGCTACACTATCCTTGTGCTTGTTTCAACTCAAACTAACATATTGACCAATCGTAGACTTAGTGACGCTTCACAAATCCCTCCTATCCTATTGGTGTCTCTTACTTATGCGTTTTCTCTGTCCTTTTCTACCCTGGCCTGAGTGGTACAAAATCGATATCCTTGACTATCTGCTGTCTAAACACACGTGGACTGGCGACGTGACTTTACCTAACCCCCGTTTAGTATTTCATGCTAAAACATTTAACCGTTTCCAATTTACGTAGAATCTGCATGTTTATCTACTCAAATTTATTAGAACTTGACATTTAAAAGTTTTCAGGTTATCGAACGTAACGAACGTTTTAAATACAATTCTCCGAGCTTCGTTTCACGGTATTTCAACCCTCCTGATGTATCCGTTTGTTTAGCAAGGCGTTTCACCTTGGGTTTTTACAGGCTTTTATGCTTATTTTATATCAATAATTGTTCAATTAACTCCAATTAAATTAATAAATGCATGGCATTGGCTTATACCATTTAATTCTTTGCAAAGCTATTAAATTTTTAATTATTATTTGTACAATTTGATTAATACCCATTACTTAAAAATTGAACTACACTGTCCAGACTGACGTAGTATATCTGGAAGTAGTCTAGTCACTGAAGGTTTTGGGGTTTCGATTCGTTGAACCTTCACCGATCGTCTTGAAATTTTGACAGTAGGTGAAGAATAGCATAAAAAGCAAAAGTGACCTAGTGCCAATATGAGCTTTTTCCCTAGGGGCGGTAGTCACCCCTTTTAGGGGGTGGGGACTGCTTTATTCAAAATAACTCCGGAAATCGATAGATGGACTCATTTTAAGCAAAAAAGTTCATATAAAATGTTTTTGTATACCCAATAGTTTTTCAGTTGTATGCGGTTGAAAATGCTAATTTTTGACCAAAAAAAAAGCCTGTTTTTGGGCGGTTTTTTGAAAATAACCCAAAAAATTTAAGTTTAATAAAAAAGTGTAGAGAAAAAAATGAAGCTAATAAAAAAATGAAGAAAAAAGCTATCTTGTATAAAGTTCATTACTGCTATATTATTCAAGTTATAGACGGTTGAAACGGACTTTTTTTCACGAAATGTTGAAAATGAAATATTCAATGTCAAATATCAGCTGATGGGTCAGTTTTATCAAAAAATGTTATACTTTTTAAAGTGCTTAAAAATATCTTCAAAATTCACTTTGATAAGTGACGATCGGATCAAAAGTCGCCGAGTTATGATCAAAACAAAGCGTAGTACTCACATGCTTGGTTTTTGATAAAATGTCGATTTTGCATTTTTTTTAATAATTGAACATTTTTTTTAAATTACTTAAAAACTATGAATTTTACGCAAAAATAACAAGAGTTAAAAAATTTAGATTTATTTTGACAAAAATTTTGGTTTTTTATAAATTACTATACGATGAAAATTGGCTGAGATATAACCGTTAAAAGTGTGAAATGAAATGTAAGCGTCACCCTTTTTCATCCCTTCAAGCTCTATAATAATAAAAATTAATGATCCTACAGTTTTATAAGTAAAAGTATGTTATAGAGCATAAAATTACCTACAAAATGGTTTTTATAAACTTTTTTATCTTCAAGATTGAGGGAGTTACGGTTGAAAAACCGAGACAATTTATTCGAAGAAATTTTTAGAGCGCAAACAATTTAAACTATATTTGAATATTACCTATAAAATTAAAATTATATAGCATATGGTCTATAGGTATATATATATATATATATATATATATATATATATATATATATATAAAATTAGTAATATTGACTGTTTTTATAATGTATAAGCAATCTGACTGTATCCCCAATATTTATTTTGCTTATATATATATATATATATATATATATATATATATATATATATATATATAGAGTTGAGTAGGAAAGAAATTTCGGAGCACAGCCGGCGCGGTAGGTATTCATAGTGTGTGTGCATTGACATATCTCACATACATGCAATACATTAATACAGAATTATATAGATTAGTGATGGTGTTTAACTCAGTATAACTCCAAAATTGAGAAAGCAAGCACGTGCATAGATTTATTAAGGGAGGATTTTAAGGGATGAAAAGTAACATCCGCAGCTTACGATGTAACATATACAATTTCTAATAATGTAAAATGTTCTTTATATAAAACATTTTTAATATAAAAAAATAATTTTTAACGAATGTTTTGAATAAATTTTCATTAGGGGATGATTTTAAGGGATGAAAGGATATTACTTTAACAAGTAGCTAATAAACAGTAAAGATATATTAAATAAGTAATTGCAATAAGTTATTTATGAGTATTATAATTTTTTTCATTAAATCTCAGCAGAATGATGCCAAGGGGTTGGCTTTAAGGGCTGAACATGCACCTTTTTTTTAATTTATATTCTAGGGCGTGTAACTGTCTTTATTTATTATGTTTAAATATAATTAAAGTCAAATATTAGTTTATTATTACAATTTTACCGTTTTTCATACAAAGGGGTGGTTGTAACCCCTAAAAATATTAAAAAGCTCATATTGGCGTGGGGTCACTTTTGAATTAGGGGGCAAGACGAGCTTACTCCTACAATTTCATTAAGATCCATGAGGGTTCAACGAATCGAGAGGTCGGACCCCATTTTTACCTTCAGTGACTGGTCTAAAGTTCATCAGGTGAGTTTCTTTTATTTGATATCCGTACACCGTTTTTTGATGTAAACAAGCGACATTTTAGTAATATATTGATGCTACCTATTACTGACAAAAGATTCTCGATTAGCTAAGGTTTGCCTTTAAAGTTCGTACCGACTCGTAGCATATGGGTGTTCGTTCAAATTATGCGTGATGTGTTCCTCATTAGCGTCTATCGAATGTCGCAAATTGTATTTGCAAAGAGTATTGATTTTTTCTACTATTTAAATATCGCTCTATCTAAGCGTTATGCTTAGCGAATAAGGAAGCCATCACCCGAAAAATTTTCCTGTATTGTGCTTCAGTTGAATAATACGATTCGAATTGCCTTTATATTATGGTTTCAAGAAACTACTAGTCTTTAAATCTAACCTTAATCCATATTAGGGAAAAACCTTTCCTTTTTCCGTCGCTCAAGTTTAAGAAAAAAATATTAGTTCAGTTACAATGTTTAAATTACTTTATTTCTAGTGTAGCAAATGCGAGCTTTGATATTTTACGCTTGGGTAAAATAGTTACGCAACTCTTATGTGAAACTCTGCTGCATGAGCTATGACAAAGAAATGTTTCCCTTAGGAGAAGGGCTTAAATTACTGTTCATGTAGGAAGAACGAAATACTCTCATTAACTTTCCTTCGCAAATAAGTTTACATAGCTACGTGTTCCACGAAATTCAAGATTTCTTGCCACTACAATAGTCCTCTTTGCGGCACTCAAAATACGTGACCTGGCTTTTGTCGAGATTAAGCAACGCAATCGTGTTCTGTCGAAATAAATCAAGTTAAACGTTTATGTAAAATACTCCAGAATATTATAATGGAAACGGCTTCTTTTTTCTTAAATAAACGGATAGTAACTTATAAAAAGGACTACATATAATTTAATTAAAGAAGTTGTCGAATGTATACTTAAGTATTGATTTGTAACATCGTGGTAAAAAGAGATGTGTACAATGTTTTGCAAGATAGAATTGAAAAATCGAAAGTGGTGTTTTCTCGACTTTCTCTAATATTTAGATGTAAGATATAATTGTTTATTAAGTCAGGATATTGCTAAGAGCTTTATTAGACATTTAACCATCTAAATTACGTATATATATATATATATATATTGCTGTGAAATGTACAAAAAGCCTCTCCATTAATCTTAAACTAAGGTTTTCAAATCGAGCCCCACAGATTGGGCGTCAAGAATGATGTGAAACCTTTTAAATTAACTGGTCCGTTGATTTTCTTCTGTTAATCGCCTCTTTACTTTTTTCCGCCTCGGCTGCTCACCTAGTTAAAACTTTCATCCTCAATCATAAAAAAACAAACACATTCCTATCACAAACACCAACGTTAACTCTATTTACATCAATATTCACAATACATTAAAATTTCAAAATTAAAATTTAGCATAAATTTCAGTATCAGAAAACTTCAAGATTAAATTTGTTATCATTTTAATGTGCATCCAGAATTAAAATCCTAGTAAGATGCCTACTAATTAATAAAACAATATATGCAGACCTGAGTCTGAGTACAAAGGGAGCATCTCCCGCCCATTTACGTTAATTAACCAGGTTCGTCTAATTGAGCTCAAAGACATACCCAAATTTTCATCATAATCCAGAACATCAATACTAAATACTCCTTTCTACTTAAACAATAAAATTTCACCTTAAAATTAAAAATTTGTTGTTAGTACAAATTCACTATTGTCCATTTTAAGTAAATAAATTATAAAGTTATTCAACACACACCAAAACATCAAAAATTGAACAACAAAGCATAAGTTACCTGAAGGTTAATGCACTCGTGGCTCCAATGTACATCGTCCTCTGTTAATCACACCATTCCAACTGGGTTATGTTTAGGTCCTCGGATTACTGGTCGCCTTTAAAATTTTCTACACCACCATTCATCTAAAGTTGTTTCAGTGCTTTTCCGGAACTCATCTGTGTATATCTGTATCTTGTTCTGTGGATCTAGTCACCTTTACGAATCATTTAATTATTAACACCCCCGAAAAATAGCAAAGAAATTCATACTTCTTTCACGCTACACGCCAAAACTGCCTACTTTTGTGTATTCATTTGTCGTTGCAAATTTGAATAATTGGTACAGTGATACTAGACTTTATTACCTTGCATCTTCTTTTCTAAGTGCACTAAATTACTTTCATCGTAGTACGTAAAGAGCAAACTGTTTTAAAGTATTAAATAATCACCAAAATATACGAGCAAACTGTTTCAATTATTCAATCAAAACCGAAAAACTACGAGCACTTTTTAAAGCATCGAATAATCAAAATCTAAGAGAGCCAAACTCATATTAACACGGGTATATATAATCGCTAGCCTATACTTTGCTTTTGTCCCCAAAACGGACAGTTTCTAGAATTTCGCATACTATGTTCCCATCTCGACCGCCTGTCACGCGGTTCTTATTAAATTTGCATTCGCACCAGTTAAATCTCAGAAATTTTACACACGGCACGCAACGTCTGAGAATAACTAATTAATTTTTATACAGAAATGTTATTTTTACCTCTCATGTTTGCCTCTTATTTTCAACCAATCGCAACCCAGTGACGTTGCTCAAATCACGCATTTTACTATATGTGTCTCTGTCTTGCGCATATTATCTGTCTCTATCTACCCTGTTCTGAGTGGTACTAATCGATATTCTTTAGTATCGGTTATTTTCAATCCACGTGGACTGTGCAATAACCCACCTTATTAGCAATTCTCGTGAATATTAAGCGACGGTTTCTCCAACATTCTCTGTAACCATTTGTTATCTGCAAAATTTACGCAGAACGAAACTTTTAAAAATACGCAGGTGTTCAATCGTCCTACTTCTAACTAACACTTCTACGATTTGAATATTATTGGGTTTTTACAAACTTTTATGCATATTACATGTTACTAATGGTTCAATTAACTCCAATTAAAATAATACCCTTTAATTTTTAGTGAATCCTAATTAAATATTCAATTATTATTTGTACATTTTGTTTAATACCGGTTACTTAAACTTGAATTAATTAATATAAATTTTGCACGTAATTTCCATGTGTTTCTTTACTTGGAATAATTAAACTACACGTTGAGCATTTTAATACTGCTTCTTTTTATAGAAAGCGTCTTGTAAATAATTTAAATCTCTTATTTTTAATGAAACGAATAAATTTTTATGCTTCACGGTTTTTTTAATAAAGCGTAGAATTAAATAAAATTCCTTATACACGGTGATTAAAATTATTTTATGTAATTAATTAATTTTCTACCCTGGTCTAAATATGAGTATATATATATATATATATATATATATATATATATATACTGAATGCAACTAATAATGAGCATTACCCACTTAATTTAATTTCTAGTTACTGAAACTATCCTAAAATTTGATATAATGTTAAATCTGGATCTAATATAATTCACAAGCGCGAACGCACGCACGCAGATACGCTCGTAAGCACGCACATACGTATATTCGCACACGGACGCTCTTTCACTCGCAAGCACGTTTGCGTCATAACACGTACACATACACACACGCAAGGCCGCCCACAGAATAATTTGTAGAGGGGGTCAAGACTACTTTCAAAAATTTTAGTTATGTTACACAAAGGACGAACACTGTTAATGCAACCCTTTTACCGGACGTATTGGAAAGTAATGTAAGGCATAAAATCTTATTTCCTTAGAGTAGCTCAAAAGCAGTTAGAACCATCGATAATGCAGCGTTTTTTAATATTATAGTTGAAATCACGAAAGAATGCATTCACGCCATAGGTTACTGAATTTAAAAGCGATATACATTAAAAGTATGTCGGTGTTTAATTCAGAAACCTTTGACGCGAATGCATTCTTTCGAGATTTCGGCTATAGTATTTGAAATTGAAAGAAAACGTAGGATTGATAGTTTCTTAATAAATGCAGCATTCTGTAATTAATCGAATTTTCATAAAGTGTAAAGTTACTTACCAATCTGGTAAATTGCTCGTGCAGCAGGCTATCAATTCTTTTGGCTTGATGATGCACAGGGTAGCAAATGGAAAAGATTGGATTTTACATTAACACACACTAATTGGAAATTGAATGGACTTATTCCAATACACGTAATAAGCCGCCCGTAAGAAAATGTAAAAATACAGACACGACACAGCCATATTTAACGGAAACAGAAAAGCCACATTGTCAATCAAATGGCCACAAACAACAGATATTAATTAATAGTAAATAAATATCCGACCGGCACTTTAAATAGTGTCTTTAATATTTGTTGCACAAACAAACATGACTAAGATCTAAGAAGGGTACAACAAACTATTATAACTGGCACTGCTGAATAGGACTGTTCTCGCGTTTTATTAATCATCATCATTTTTGAATAAAAATATCAATCTTCTTCGGTCTTGACCAAATCTATTTAGGACTTCATTTATAAATGCTTGTTTCTCCCTACCTACCATGTCCTTATGTACACTAAGCATCCATAAACCTGATAATCTATCCCCTGACATGCTTGATCTAAGCCACGATTTTACCCGCTTTAGCATACTAAATGACCTTTCTAGTGTTGCAGTAGTTGGAGGTAATGCCAAAAAATATTCAGCGCAGTTTTGATGGCCGGAAAAAAAGAAACTTCATTACCTAGTAAATGTACAAAGTCTGTATCTTGTTGAATCTCTCCATTTTGCCAAAGTTCAACCCACGTTTGCAACTGTTCTGAAAAGTTATCAATGTTGTAACTTCTGGCTATTTCTTTTTTTTTATTTAACAATGCTCTTTTTATATTGTTGTCTTTTAAGTTATTTGGATGTAATCCAGAGAGTAAAAAAGAAGTCGTAGCATCTTCAGAAAACCTTGTGGAAATAGACTGTATAACAGAATACAAATAAGGAATAAAAAGGCTTACTCGAAAGTAATCTTCAACACTACTCATATGATAATTAGAGGACCTATGAGTTTGTCTTGGTGCAATACGTGGTAATGTAATTTCCAATCCAAAACCATGGGCATGTTCAACACTTTTTTATAAACCTCTTTAAAATATTGTTTAGGATCACTACGGTGTGTCTTAAAAAGTTTGAGTAGTTCATCTATATGCTGTTTAACGGAAAATAAGTTTATACTTTTAGACTGCAGTGCATTACAAACAAGTTCCAATTTGCTAGAATATTTGGCCATAATATGCAGACAAAGAATAAATTTCGACAAAGAAACGCAATTTAAAAGTTGACTGGCCCTATTTCTTGTCTGAGCATTTATTTCACGGTTATGAGCTAAATTTTCCAGAGCGTTCATAGTATCTGCAAAATGTTTCGCAAACAACCTCATTGATTTATATAAGGTGGACCAGCGTGTTTCACATAATAGTGAAATATTAGAAACATATCTACGTCTTAATGGACTATCTCGAAAGAAAGTAATTACTTCTCTAATGGTACCTACTGAATTATGAATATCCGGAATCTTGTTCAAATTATTTATCACTAAATTTATTCTATGGGACGCGCAGTGAAAATATATCGCTTTTGGATATTTATTTTTAATAAGTTTTTGGACTCCCTGCTCATGGCCTGCCATCGTCGAGCAACCATCAAACCCTAATCCAACTAATTTATCCATACAAAGACCATATTCATTACAAGCGTTTAAAATTGCAGCAGTTATATTTTCTGCGTTCATCGATGTAAGGACTACAAAGCCTAAAAATTCTTCTCTGACCGAGTTGTTACTACTAACAAATCTTACTCCAAGTGATAACTGTTCTACCCCAGCAATATCTGCACTTTCGTCAGCCAGAATTGAAAATGCTTCACTCAAATTCACATCTTTCACAATTTTTTCCTTAATTAATGTTCCACAAATTGAAATTATTTGACTTTGAGTTCTGTGAGAGGTGTATTTTGAGTTCTTCTTGCAAAACTTTAAGTGCTCGTTTAGAATGTGATCCCCACTTTCTATTCTGAATTGTAAAAGATCCTCAAAATTACCTTTTTTATCACCTCTTAATGGCAAATCATGCATACCACAAAAAATGACGGCGGATATTATTGGTATAAGTTTTTTGCGATTCGATTCAATCAAATCCCGCTTGGCTTCATTTATTTGAAAGGTAATTGATAGACGTTTTCCTTCAATAATTTTTGTAAAACTAGAAGCTTTTATAGTTGAATCACGATGCTATTCGGTTGTAGCATGTGCTTTTGCAGAAGCGACAAAGTCATGATATTTTGTGAAGGGCTTCACAATGAGAGAACCAAGAACCCCTCTTTTAACAGTTGGCCGAAAAACTACGCAATATTTGCAAAGTGCGCCTTTGAGTTTTAGGTATTTTGCAACCAACTAAAACGTTTTTTCTTTTATTTCAGAGTGCCTAGACGTTGCCGGCACCAGTGTGACAAATTTTCTTGATGCACTAAAACACCAGCCCCACGTGGTGTGCCAGTGTAACGTTTTTTCTAACTGGGTTCAGCTAGCCTCACACATGGGCACCAGTGAAACAAATATTGTTTTTTGAGGCACCTGCCCTACGTTTATAGAAAGCCAGTGAAACTAATTTCTCTTATATATAGCTGGCCTCACGTTATGAGCAAGTGTAACGAAGTCTTCCGACATAACTAGGGGTCTATTCCTTGGGTAGAGCTATGAGAAATGGGGGTAAGTCGAATTCTGATTGTAAGTTGAATTTAATCCAAAACAAATAAGGCGCCACCAAGTCCTGACTTAATTAGAATAATTGCGTAGTGTATTTCTAGGGGCGGACGTGGAAACCCAAAGAAAAAAAATCGCTTGTAAGAAATGGTTATAATTAGCTTAATAGAAGGGTGGAACACTATTTGTGTACCACAATCATACCTAAAGAAATATCAAAAAAAATATCTCCTATATAAGTTGACATTAAAATTCCACTCATACGGATATTAGTTTCTTGTAGTTAGTTTTGACCATATTTGATCAAAATAAAAAAAAGCTTTAATCTTGAATTAATAATTTACTCAAAAGATTCTCTTTTAAAACAAAATTCAATGCTACAAAGTTTCATAAATAATTAAATGAATTCAAGGATTTTAAATAAAGTTTCATCAAAATAATTACTAAGCAAACATTTTAAAACTTAGTGTAAACTTGTCACAAATAAAAGCCGACCCGGGCAGATCTGTTCGAGTGGGTTACAAATTAATACATAGTAAATCAAGTTTCCTTATCTAAATTAATTGTGTTAGTTTCAGTTTCTAATAAAGAAAGATCATAAAAATATTTTATAAACTCAACTTAAGCAAACATTGTTCAAAGCATATGTTATTTGAACACAGGTGTCAGCAGTAAACTGCAAGCAAACAAGTGACGTAACAAAACATCTGTCGCTGTTACCAACAGAACAAAATGAACCACGTGTATGGTATCTTAAAACTTTACAAGTTGTGCATTAAAATTTTTAACACTGAAAACTTCAGCTCAATTAATAATCGATATTTTATAACATTCGTGCTTTTATGCACTAATCAAAAATAGCGTGTTTCTAATTTGAAACACAATCAAATTTCTTAAAGTTATCTACGAACCAAAAGTGAAGAGGTGTTGTGAAATCAAAAGTAATCACCATACTTCCATCAGGTTTGTAGTAATAAGTTCTTCTATTAATTATTCAAAGTCTCCATTATCAAAGCCGCTTCCTACGGACTGCAATACAAAGTGGTTTTACATCTGTGGTTGGGATAGTTGTTTCTACTGATGATTTTATGGTGGTTAATTACGCGCTAAACAAAATACCTCAATTAAATAAATTAAATACTGTTCATAGGATACCAACCGCTATTTAAAGGTGGATCTCGACTCTTCAAAATGTAACCGCAAATTGGCGGCCTGCTTCCAATCATACATTTTGATTTTTCAAGCTTACAGGACCGACTGGTTATCCTCGCACGAGCTACGGCGTGTTCCCGGCCGAGCCTTCAACCACAACGCGCCTGCGAACCGTTATCGAAAGCACAGACACCTGACTATTTATAGAAAACTATCTATAGATACAATTTTAGCGTATTACTAAACTTGTTGCATGTATTTTACTAATAATTTGAATAAAAGCGTTTTATAACTTTGCACTTTTATGGTTGGATTTAGTAACTAAGAAATAAAATTGTTACACAACAACTAGTTGTTTATACTAATCATCAGATTTATCTGCGCTTATTTTTTCGTCATTAGGTTTTCCGTCTCAAAACTGGTTGGACACGTACCTGCACTTATTTATATTCTGAGCAAGCCTACATAGTTCCCTGAAATTCTCACACAACATGTGTATTCAGCTAGTTTCCTTTCTATAGTTTTCTAATTTTATACCCTATTTTACCGAGATTCAGTGAAGGAGGTTAAGCAACCTGTGGCTACCAAGATCCCCCAACACTTAGACATTTGCCGAAATAATGGTTTTCCAGTAAATCCTTTCACGCCCTTAACATTATTCGAGAATATTGTCCAACCAATTCTCGTAGTTACTTATAATAATCATCATGTTTAAGCACAATCATCTTTTCGTCATTAGTTTATCCATCTTGGGATTGGTTGAATGCGTACCTCCATTGATTTCTATTCTGGGCTAGCCTACACATCTCCCTGAAACCTCTACAGCCTACATCTTTTACTATCTGTGTGCAGTAGTCTAATCTAGGTCTGCCTCTTCTTCTCTTTTTTCCTATCTCTGCTTCTAATATATTCCGCACTATTCCCTAATGTCGTAGTATGTGGCCTATCATCCAATCTCTCCTATTTTTTACCGTATTCCACATATTTCTTTCTTCCCCTACCATTTTTAGTACCTCTTCGTTCTTAACTTTGTCTGTCCATGATATCTCCATCATACGTCTGTAGCACCACATTTCAAAGGTTTCTATCTTTTTCTTGTCCGCTTCTCCTACTGTCCAGGCTTCACAGCCGTACAGTGCTGTGCTCCCCACATATCTTTTCCTTGTTTTTATGTTAGTGGTCTTTGAGCACAGTAGTTGCTTTTTCTTGTTAAATGTAGCACGACCTTGTGCTAATCTTTGTTTTATATCTTTTGTGCTTTTTCCATCTTGCGTTATTTGGCTTCCTAGGTAGCAGAAATCCTTAACCTCTTGTAAGTTCGTGTTAAATACTTGTATTCTTGTTTTTGATTTATTTTCCCCACCTTTGCAAACTAGAACTTTAGTTTTAGTTTTGTTAATTTTCATACCGTATGTCTCTGTTAGAACCGTTTCCATTTCATTAAGAGCAGCTTCTAACTCTTCCTTGCTAGACGCTAATACCGCTATATCATCTGCAAATCTAAGCATATCAATTTTTGTACCTGCATAGTAATTCCAAATGTCTTCCTGCATTTGACAGTATTCATTGCCTCTTCTATGTACAAGTTAAAGATCAATGGGGATAGGGCACATCCCTGTCTCACCCCTTTCCTAATGTTTACTTTCTACGTTCCTGCTCTAATTCTATTACTGCTATTTGCTCTTTGTATAAGCTATGTACTATTCGTCTATCCCTATAACTCATTCCAATCTTTTGAGTATTTCAAACATTTTTTCTAATTTACATTGTCAAATGCTTTTTCCAGATCTACAAACCCTATATACATGCTTTCCCCTTTTCTATTGTTTTCTCCATTATCACTCTCAGAGCTAAAATAGCCTCCCGTGTTCCCCTGTTTCGCCTAAACCCAAATTGGTCTTCTCCTAGTATTTCTTCAGCTTGTTTTTCCATTCGTCTTTGCACAATTCTAGTTAATATTTTTGACATGTGTGCTGTCAAACTTATTGTTCGAAAATTTTCACATTTATCCACGCCTTTCTTTTTTGGTATAGTTACTATGATGCTACGTTTGAAATCTTTGGGTATCTCGCCTGTCTCATACATATAGTTTATAAGTTGGAAGAGACGTTCTGTTACTGCTTGTCCAGCGGCTTTTAGAGTTTCTGCTTGCACCTTATCTGTACCCGGTGCCTTACCATTTTTCAGACTCTTTAATGCCGATTTAAACTCGTCTCGAAGTATAGGATATCCCAAGTCATCATTTTCAATGTCTGATTCCTGTTCTAATGCAGTTAGTTCCTCTCCTGCATATAAATTCCCTATATATTCTTGCCATCTACTCACTTTCTCTATGTTTTCTATAATGACGTTTCCTTGTGCGTCCCATATATTTTTGCTATACGGTTTTATATCCCTAAAATTCATTCTAATTAATTTGTATGCTTCGTCTGTCTTTCCTATTTCCATCTTAGTTTGCACCTCTTTGCACTTTTCATCAATCCATTGTTCTTTAGCTTTCCTGCATTTTCGAATAATTTCCCATTTTATTGCTTTGTATCTCTGTTTTCCTGTTTCGCCTGATTTATTTTTATATTTTCGTCTTTCATCTATTAAATTCACGATATTCTTTGTTATCCATGGTTTCTTATTTTCTTTTTGTGTATACCCTAGAATATCTCGGGCCGCCAGAGGAGATAAAGTTTGGATTAAAGCAAGTACATTGTTTAAAGACAATATAATTCCGAAGACTTTGAATTTATATTTGAGACTGAATCGCAGTAACATCTTAAATGAGACTATGCAAAAGTGCGGGTTTGAGAAACCTGAAGATGTAAATAAAAATAGTACATTAAGTTCAACATCTAGTTTTATTAATGATCCAGATTTTTCAATTACAAAGCCATTAAGTAATGATGTATTACCTCAAATATTTTTTTCTGTAATAATAGAAGATGAAGAATGGAGAAAAATTGAACCTGCAATTGCATCCAGCAATGAAAAAACAGAACAGCTTCAATCTGGATGCACTGATGTACTCGAGCATAAAATTAGTGAGTATTAGCTACAGTATGCATTTAATTTTAAACGCGCAATAATTTTTGACACTGAGAAGACTTTTTGGCTTGGTATTGAAGGTACTTGAAATGAGTGTGGTGCTCAAAATACAGGTGGTCAAACATAATTTGATATAACCCCCGCGCCGCGTGTTCAACGCCACTACTACAGTTGGCAACGCTGAAACGCTCCACGTTTACAATATTGCGCAATAATAATATTACGACATAATTTCGTGTCAAATTGTATCTCATGTCAAATACGTTTACAATGATACAAGTTGCACCTTAAAAAGATAAAAAGTACTTACTTAAAAATGTGGAACGTTTTACGATTTTGCGTGTCATCCTTGCACAGAGACCATGCTAATCTCCGAGTATCTTGTTTGGGTGTGGGATACGTCATGCCCTCGTTGAAACCAAATTTGTCGTCTTCCCTTTTCTTCGTTCGTAGGCAGGGCGAAGGAACAACCAGGTAAGGAACGATAAGGCAAGATAAGGAAAAAATCTACATCCTAAAAGAGAAAAGACAAAAAAAGACACAGGCAAACGTTACCGTTCGACGTCTTGTTGGCTAATAATATCCTGTCGTGTCCAAACCGCGCACTTACCTATAACTCCGCGTCTGTGCATTTTTTTGCGCAAACGCAGCTGCCCGAGATGACGGAAATTTAAGAAGTTTATTTGAAATAATGGCGGGAATTTAGTCACATATTTAAAAATGTACAATGCCAATTTTGGCATGTAACAAATTCTAGGTGGTCATTCGTGGTTAAAAATTAGCCAATCGTGTGCTACAATTAAATTGGATTTTCCTTAATTTGACGAAAAAGTGTGAAGATACATTTTAGATCTGGTTCTTTTGTTTATAAGTAATTGTGGTCAAATAAAATAAATAATGGTCAATGATGGCCAAAAAGTGGTCAATAATACTCAACAATTAAAGTGAAAATCCTTTATTTGGCATAAAAGTGTGAAGAAATTAATAAAGGTGCACACAATGACAACCAACAACTACAAAGCATCTTAAACACAAACCAACTACCCACGACAAAGACGAAAATAAAGAACTACATACTTGCAGAATTGCAGACACGATGGGATCAAAGCTCAACCGGTAAAAGACTATATGCAATGATCCCAAATATCAAAGACCGCCTAAAAGCCAAATACCTTGTGCCCAGTCGAAAATTTTTTCATTACCTAACTGGTCACGGACCTTATCCAACATACAGAGAACGCATGAATTTATTTGACAACAACATATGCACGTGCGGGGAAATAGGAACACCGGTACATATAGTATTCGAGTGTAATGACTTACAACCGTACCTCTACGCACATAGGCAAACATTATTAAATAAAACCCTACACGCGATGATTTGGAACGAAAATCTTCTTCCACACTTAAATACACTCACACAAAACAGCACGTCATTCATTCACCAACGTTATCTTGACGAAAAAAGTGCACAAACAAAACTACCCGAACCGAGACATGAAAGTACCACCTCTCCTCGGACCGAGGCTCTGCCCCGGACACCGGAGACCAATGACCTGGAATTCCAAAAGTTTCGCTCTTGACGACCAGAAGCAACAAGATCAAAGAATCAAAGCGACTTTGAAACAACCCAACTTCCTTAGATGTAAAATTGCATGCTCCTACATATTAGCTACCCCGTGTCTAACAAATAATAACTAACAATATTGGTATAAGTTAATCTTAAGTAGTAGAATAGGGAATTTCTTTTCTTTTTACTAACGCTAAATTTTAAGAACTAAACTTACACATACCTGATGCAAATAATTCAACAAACAAATCCTTTCCTCTGAAAGAAGCAATTTTTTTATGTAATAGTATAAGTTCAAACATGTACAAAATTATATCAATTCAATCCAATCTTTTGATAACCTGGGCAAAAACATTTACTTTAAGTACTTTACATGTACTTTAAGTACATCTGTTGAATATTCTTCCCCGAAGACTGGATTTCCGACTGCCGATGGTTCTAGTACTAGATGGGAAAGCAATGCAGATACAAATAACACTCAAACACACACACACACACACACACACATACTGTGACCTTTTTAAGTACACCTAAAACGATCTAAATGTAGCTATAAGGCATTATCATTAATTTCCATTGATAATATTTATTTATCCTTTTAGAGTAAATAATTATTAACAATAATTCTAACTTTTAATGAGAACTATATACCTTCTTTAAGGGAAACTAACTTGACCCTTGTAGCTAGCTCTCTGGTATGGGAAGCAAGGGAGGTGGGTTCCTCAACGCACTCTACATCAGCTGCAATAGGTATACCTACACAAAACTAGCATATGTTAAATGATGGTGAGCACATGGCAACAAGTTAAATAAACTGCTCTTGTAAGAATTGTCAATAAGATAGCATAATGTAAAAAAAAAATCAGTATAATTCATTTAAATAAAAAAATGCTAATTACAATTGACCGCTTAATCCGCGCATGGATTTTATAAGGTTATTAATTATTGAATGTTTCAAATTAAATTACTCCCACAATTCTACGAGCTCGTGATAAAACTGAAATAATATATTTAAAAAATAAAATTCACTTATTTAATTTAAATGTTTGAAATGATCTTACTGATTAAATTATATGGCTTTCATATGATGTAAAACATTACTGAACAGCCAGTATTGATTATTGAAATTAATAGAAAATAATTAAATATCTGACCTTTGTAGTGTGAACTGAAAATCTCACGTCTTAACCCGATGAAGGTGCTTTGATAACATAATCTGGTTTCTTTACCATATGCAACATAAATAACACGATTTCATGGTATGAAAAACGGTCTCGGAACAATCAATCTTGTCCAGAAATGATAAATTCCATACTAACAATTAGGAATGTACAAGATATTTAATTCGTTAAGCGAATTAACTTTAATATAAAAGTAGGTTGGTCTAATGTTCTAGTACAATCCTTCCAGTTTTTATTTTTTCCTAAAAATAGAAATACTCAATCAGTAAATTACGAACGGGATAAATAATTAATTCAAATTATTTATTAAATAAATAACGCTTACCCTCTAACTAGGTAAAACTCGCTTAAAATTATCTGAGTTCGCAGAATTTAAAGTGAACAATCAGGACTTGTACTCGCACAAAGCCTGATTTAACAATGACGATTTCTATCCGTCCAAAAGGTTGAGCACAAGATTAAATATGGTGGGTAGCCAATAATAAATAATTTTATTGATTCCTTTCGTCATGGTGTGGAACCTATTTGTGATGAGCAATTAAATTTAAAAAAACTTCCTTCGTTATAATATTAGCAGATATAAAACGATGTGCATTAAACACGTCGTCAGTTGAAACATTTACAAAATGTGTATCATCATATTATTAACCACGCAAATTAATTAATTAATTCTGAAATGTATAACACCCTTATCAAATTATTAATATACAGCTAAACGTGTGCTTTCATTTGCGGCTACTTTTCTTGTATTTTAATTTGTCAGCGCGAGTTATGTGATCCCCCATTTGTTATACCTATGAAACTAATAAAGTTATTAGGAAATATTAGGAAATATTAAGAAATGTACAACTATGTAATTAAAAGACAAATTGTTACAATTTATTATAATTATTTCAGTTTCCCACGAATGGAAACGCTACAAAGTAGCACAAGGATAAGTGACACTGCAGATGTCAGGTCACAGACGGTCGTAGGAAGTCACGTACCAAGATTACGCAGAATAAGCCTGCAACATTGTAATTATGAATAGCTTTTAATATAGCAACTAAGTATTATGAATGGAATCAAGTGTAAGCGGACATTAGGTCCGCAGGTTCCCACAGAATTGTAAAGAGATAGGGAGATTATAAAAAGACCGGGAGCTCCACTCCCAGTCAGTTCATCAACGTTCAGCTTAAGCATTGCAGTCCGTCGGTAACTCACTTGTACAATTAAGTATTAACTATTTCGATTTAGAATAAATTAATTCAATATTGTAAAATTCTATGTTCAAATCTGTTTAAACAAATAAATGTGTTAAGGACCAAAGAAGTCTTTTTAAAAAGGACCGCTCGAAGCCACGAACCTTAACTCGCGGTATAGAAAAACTTATACAATCCTGCTGCATACCAAAAATGCCAAGTTCTAACTTGCATATCATTAACATATAAATACATATTTTTATAAATAGTTTCCAACGCTTTATTAATTAATTCAATTGTCCATGGCGGTGCCTAAACGTACTTTTAAACGAAACATTTTTATAGAATCCGTCAACATATCTGCATTAACGAGTTAATTTCTTTGAAAATCCAACAACTAAGAATAAAAAACTTTCAAATATAATTACATATACCCGGAAGGAAGGCGACCCGTGACGGTGTGAACTCATCGAACATCAAAATTCGTGCTTATATATAGCCACCTGTGCCCGCCAAAGAATACTTTTTTTTTGCACATCAAGCTGCGCTAATGCGAGCAAGCGAACAAGCGCGATGTTCACATCAAAATACACACACACACACACACACACACACTTGGACTTTTTGGTAGAATTTTTTTAAAACACCTCACACACACGCACACAAGCACACCTTTATGCTCACAACATATACATACCATTTTTAATAGAAAATATTGAAAATTTTCATATAAAAGCTTTCTTGTATGCGTCATAGCTGCTTCACGCACGTGGACTTTTTTATTAGTACTTTTTAAGAACATCTCATACACAGGTGCCCACAACACACTATTTTTATCCAAAAAAGATGGGAAATTTTAGTAGACATAAATGGATTTTGAATGTGCCCTAGCTGAAGCTTCTTCATACACCAGGGACTTTTTTAAACATTTTTCTTTAAAACCACCTCACACGCACATATTTACACTTCTATGCCCACAACACATGATACTATTTTTGATAAAAAAATATTGCAAGTTTTAAAAATATGGGAGGTTTTTACATGTGTTCCGGTTTCTCCATGGCTAAACTACTCCTATCGGTTCCTACAATATGATAACTAATATAGTTCGTGATATGTGTTAATTATTACATGGAAGGGGAGCTATGGAAAGGAAATTTAAGGACCCACTTCACCATGTAATAAAACACTAGGTATGAATTGAAGAACCGGCGTATCAGCACCTTGACAACGCAACAACAAGATAGTATTAACTACCACTAACAATAGGTACCGTACCTTTAACTGGCTATGTACGGTCTCCCATTACCCTGATTTATTTATTAAAAGCAAGTAACTTCCTAAAACCACCATATATCCGATGTTACGCTGTCCATAATGAAACTTTCACAATATTTTTAAATTAAATTTAAATATTTTTGGAACAATACTGAACAGAAAAACGATTTTCTCATAACTAGCACTGCAATTATTCATGTTGAGGAATATCTACCGCAACTAATAGGTAAAAAACACAATCTTTGTTTTAAGTAATTCATTTTTTAGCATCCTTATCTCAATAAATTTTAGTTATTAACATTAAAGGTTATTAAATGATTTCAATAATATGTTTTAGCTACTTATATTACACGCTAAATCATCTCGACGTAGTAACTTGTAAACTTTAGGAATAAGCATACTAGTAGATGATTACATTATTAAATTGAATAACTTGGTAATTAGTAGTCCTCGCTCATGTCTTACAGCAACTTCTATTAACATCTTGAAAATCTAGTATAACATACGCATCCCCATAGCATTCAGAAATTATCTCCCAAAGGCCAAACGCTTTAACTTAAATAGGTCGCTTAATAAGCAATTACCTCACTTCTTGTTTGGTATTACTCAAGTAACCCTCGAGGGTTTTATAATGATAAAATATAGAACGTCAATCGCAAGCAATACTCGCACGAAGTGTTTGACCGTTAATTAATGTTTAGTAATTGCTAGCTACTAAGTTGCTCCAAGTAAAGCTTAGATTGTTGGTGTAGGGAATGTTTGTAATTAAGTAACCTTGGTATCGGTAAGATCAAAGTTCTGGCATTGCACTGCAATTTAACTCCGTATAACCTTAATTGGATTTGTTGAACAAATTCATATTCCGCGATTTTTCATCGCTAACAATAATAGCTATGCTTCAAATCTGCAAATATATTGCCAAAAAACCGTTGCACATACTATCCTTTGAAAGCCAACCGGTTTAAGTGTAATACCTAAAATCCGACTTCCGTGCTATTTGTAAACAATAACCCGCAGTAAAAGGTAAGCACTACGGCAGGATTCTTAAACAGTCCTATACGATTTTCGTTTCCTGAATTCTGATTTGTGTTATTTTATGTACTTTTGGCCACTGACACCGAATTTGCACTCATAATTTTCATATCACATTCGGGTGTTTAACATATTGTAGCGAATGTATTGCAGTGTGCAACTCGTCTTTGAACTGTAAACAACGGCATAATGTCTGGAAAATGTTGTAGTGACCGCTGGAAAAGCCGTCTTAAGATGTATAAGCGCCACGGTCAGGATCAGCAGCAGCTGATATCCTGAACGGGTATATAAATAGATACAAAATATAAATAAAGCAGGAATAAAGAAGGAATATATTACTGATAATAAAATATCTAAAAAATGTGTAAATCAAACGTATACGTTTTGTTACGTATGTGGCGGGTATACGAGTAAATTTCGCAGAAAAACAATAACCACATTAATTAAAAAATTTTAATAGCTTTATTTTGGATGCAAATTATCAGATCAGGATAAACGTTGGGCGCCGCAATCCATTTGCGCAAAACGTATGATGTGAATTTAAGAGAATGGTTCAATGATATTCGTATGTCAACGCCTTCTATAGTCCATGTTACAGATTGTTATTTTTGCTTGACGAATCTATCTGGAATTTCACTGACATCCAAGCATACTGTACAGTGCCCAATCCAGCAGTTACCTCTCAAACCAGTTCTTCATAACCAAAATTTAAATTTCCATAATCTTCTATAATCATTTACACTTGATTATGATATGGTTGCTGATGAAGATATGAAGGGTGCTCGATAAGTATTGGGAATACGTACCAAAAATAAAACTTAAGATGTGAAAACCTCTTTACTGTTTTTCAAAATATTCTCCACAATGATTGGTACACGTTTGCATACGTTGGGACCAATTTTCATACCTTTTTTTTCCATTCCGATTGAGATATCTACAAAACATAGGTTTTGAAAGCATCAACCGCCCCTTCTGGTGTCGAAAATCGTTGTCCACGCAGTTTGTTCTTCATATGTGGGAACAACAAGAAATCATTAGTTGCAGAATCAAGACTACACGGCGGAGGACCCATCAATTCGATGTTTTGAATAATCAAATGGTAACTTGTTCGAGCCGAAGTGTGAGAGCTCACATTGTCATGATGGAGAATGATTTGGTGTCGTCAGTTTATTTTTCTTATTTTTCCGAAAACATGTGGCAAACCAATGATTGCATATCAAGTACAATTAACTGTTCTACGATCCTCTAAAACTACGGTCGTGACATGTCCATTTATTCCTGAAAAACAGGCAACAATTTTCTTCGAAGTGTTTCGAGCGCGGACAACTTATGTTGGATTTTGTTCATCTAGGAGGACCCATACAGACGACTGGTGTTTATTTTTGGGTTTATACGAATAAATCCAAGGTTCATCACTTATGTAGATGTTATACACTGCGTTTGATGCACATCAATCTTACTTTTTTAGAATTTTTTTGCACCAATCGACACGAGTCTATTTTGAGCGATTGCCAAATTATGTGAGATCTAAAACGCACATTGCTTTTTCACAGCTAAATGTTCATGTAGTGTCAAATGTATTCCTGTCATACTATTGCCTAGGGATGTCTGAATCTCACGATAAGTCACATAACGATCCTGCGTTATCAATTCGCACACAGCATCGATATTTTCTGGGTCAACAGCCCATTTTGGACAACCTTCTTTAAATTCATCCGCTAGCGAACTACGACCACGATTGAATTCACTATTCCAACGATATACGGTGGTTTTAGTTGTAGGTTCTTCCCCAAAAGTCAAAATAAGCTGATTGTTGTTGATTCAGGTACTGTTGTAGAGATAATCCACGTCGGAAGTCGTAATAAATCATCGCACGAAAATGTTCACGAGTTAATTCCATTTTTTGGCCGAAACGAAATTTTCAACTCAATCAAAACAAAACAAACAGTATTCATATGGCAAAAAGCTATAAATGTTATACTGTCAAAAATGTCAAACTTTAGGTTAGAAACGTCACATCCCACCTAGCAACACTAGTGTTGTCAGCTCCCGATACATATCGAGCACCCCTCTTAATATTGTTGAACCTATGGAAGAAGACAAGGATCCTGGTTTCCAGTCATTTGAAACAGTTTCTCTCCATTCAATTTCACAAGATAAACTTAACGGCCTAGTACGGGATTCGAACTTGTTACAAGCTCTAGTTGAACTGTCACTGTCAGAAGATTGGAATCTATAGTAACGCATATTTCCACATTTCGGAAACATGAACAAGATTTCCTTCAGTTTTTTACATCGTGTGATCAATTTGTGTACCATGTAAATGCTACTTGACTAATAGATGCATTAGCGTGTAAATAGAAAAATAATGAATGGAGACTATTTATAAGTTCATCTATTCCAAACTTGAAGGGAGTTTTCCTCCACATTGTTTGTATTGCTCACGCTGTACTTACAAAAGAAAACTATGACAATACAACAATTTTTACTTAAAAAGTTTAAATGTTTAGAACAGGTGGGGCATATGTGGTGATTTAAGGGTAATAGCAATTTTAATAGGAATCCAACTGATTATAGCAGGTACTCCAACATTTGATTGTCCAATGCTCCACCCAAAGGTACTACATTGGCCAGAAAGTGAGTTTTTTAGCTAGAAATTTTGAATTTTGCCGAATCCTTGCTGTTGGAAGTGACGTGCGTGACAACACCCACACACGGGACCTCCATTTTACCTCTCATTTAAACGAGGGCGTATTTTTGTAAAAAATGCTCGCGTAACATTTTTCAAGCGGACCGTGTCGGGATTTAAACCCGGGACCTTGGGCATAGTAGTCACAAGCGTACCAACTACACTACGGAGCCGCATATAGCAGGTACTGCTGTTTTCTCTGCAAAGGGACAGCAGAGCAAAGGGAATACACCACTTTGTCAAAGACTGGAAAATGCGAGAAAAACTTGTTGGTGGAGAAAAATATTGCTAATCCTCCTCTCATTGATACAAAGAAAGTTTTACTACTACTTTTGCACATAAAACTAGGACTGATAAAAATCTTTATACGAAGACGGTGAAGAATTGGATTACCTGAGAGACACGTTCCCAGATTAAGAGAAGCAAAAATAAAAGAAAGAAATATTATTAGCTTCAAATTTGTCATATCATAAACGACAGCGTATTCGATTTAAAACTTCCGAGATTGAGGCTGCTGGTTAGGTATCATTTAGGGAAGTGAGTACCAATTTCTTGGGAAATGCAAAGGCAAAGAATTGCGAACAATTTATGAATCGTTTAACTTCCACTCTTAGCGATATGGTTTGCAACATGCTTTTGAAGGTTCATTTTCTTCTCTCACATTTGAATTTCTTCTAGCAAATCTTGGGTATTTGAGTGACGAACATGATTAAACGTTTTTTCATGTTATTGTACATAGGAAAAAACGGTACTAAGGGAAGTGGAACCTCACAATGCTTGCAGATTATTGTTGGTACCCAATCAGGGATTCTCCATACGTACCCTACAAACACAAGTCACATGCGAAGGTATTAGAGATTCGGGCTGGCGTGGTACGCATAATTTGTTTTGTAACAAATGTAAACGTTACATAATAAAACCTTTCACTATAAAAATATAAATAACTTTTAGCTGAAGAATGACCGATAATTTTAATAAAAGATTTGTAATCAGTGAGAAAAATCCTATAACAAACACGCATTGCTCATTGGAAGACAAACAAAGATTCATCAGTGTAATCAATGGCATATTTCTGATTTGATTTAGTTACAAACAGTGCATTGGTGTAATACATCATTATCATCATTTTGTTTTCGACCTTACTTAAGGTCGGTTTGACGCAGCTCTAACATTTTTCCCATTCTGTGCTAATCTAAAAAGCTCTACATACCCTTCACAACCTAAATTTCTAATAATTTGACTAATATAGTTTGGTCTAGGTCTTCCTATATCCTTCTATCTTTTTCCTATCCACCTGGCTCTACATAGATATTAGCAACCTGATGGTTGTTAAAGAACTCTAACATGTTTACATGATTACCATTTGTAAGGAAATGAAATATAACCTAGTTATCCGCTTCAAAAAGGAAAAGTGTTAAACTATATGTTATGGTATTGGTAGTCTATAATCTAAGACTTTACTAAATAGTCCCTCATGTCTTAACTGGTGCCCTATCATTCTATCTCTCCTGACCTTCAATTGTTTCCACATACAGGGTTCCTCACCTATCCTTCTATAAACTTCCTCATTTGTTACTCTATCTGTCCAGCTAATCTTTAAAATTCTCCTATAACACCAAGTTTCAAAAGCTTCTATCTTTTTCTTATCTACTTCTTTAATTGTCCACGTCGCACTACCGTATAGTAGAACGCTCCATACGTACGACTTTAAAAAACTTTTTCTATTATCTAAACTAATACTATTAGCTATTAGTAAGTTTTTCTTTTTTAAAAACATTTTTCTAGCTTGAGCTATTCTAGCTACTATATCTTTTCTGCTACGTCCATCCTTTGTAATTATACTACCTAAATAGCAAAATTCATCTACCTCCTCTAACTCGGTATTACCTATTTTTAATTTTGGTTTAGAATTAGGCTGTAACTCACTTGTCATTATCTTTGTCTTTGCTGAGTTAATTCTCATACTATAGTTACTCTGTAGTATCTCATCTAAAATATTTAAAACTCTCCTAACTCTTTTCTAGACTCTGCCATAATGGCTATATCATCTGCAAAACGTAACATGTCTACATTCTGTCCATGTACACTAATACCTATCTCTTTTCTCTCTCTAGCTAAGTCTAAAGCTTCCTCAATATAAACATTAAAAATCAAGGGAGACAGTATACAACCCTGTCTAACACCATTTCTAATCTTAGCTTCCTTTTCTATTTCATCAAATCTAATTACTACGCTTTGGTTTTTATATAGACTGTAAATAATTTTTCTATCCCTATGAGAGATTCGTATTTTTTGCAAAACCCTGAACATAACAATCCAATTAACCCTATCAAATGCTTTTTCTAAATCTACAAACGCGAAATGAGTCTTTTTATTTTTTTGTAACCTTTTTTCGATAATTACCCTAATCATTAGTATCGGTTCTCTAGTCCCTCTGTCTTTACGAAAACCATATTGGTCTTCGCTTAAATAATTCTCAGTCAAAGCTTCTACTCTATTTTTAATTATTATTGTTAGGTGTAATACATAATGGGTGTAAATTTATCTGTCATTAAGATTGTAGCGCCGTTTAGTCTACCTATGATTAAAATAATTACACTAGAATGTAAGTGAGGCGTTTGTACACAAAAGATGATTGATCAACACCTGCAGGCGATTTACTTTATTGACAGGTAGAAGAGTTTGCGTTACTAAGATTTCAATAGGTGCATTCGAGGTGTAATTTGCATATTTCGATACGTTCTCGAGCGATTGTGTAAAAGGTAGTTACCGTGACGAGCGATAGATAGTTTAGTTCTAATAGAAGCTTTGATTGTTCTAATTTATTGCTTTGAAAGTTGTGATATGGAATAAGTTAGTGGTCCATCCTCTTTAAAATAAATTGCCCTATGTGATATAAATTATTGTGAATATAAAATTTCCTATGTAATATAAAAACTTTAGTGTTTGATTTAAATTAATAATTAGTACTTTGAATAGTTAAGTATAGTGTTACGATAGCAATTAAAGAAGCGGCATCGTAGTGTTGAGAAGTTGGTATTTGCATTGTTAGCAATTAGTTGAAAATAAATCGTTGTGAGGGTTTTTAGAAAATTTCACTGTAGCTCGGAGTTGTTGAAAAGGCTTGTATAATCAGTTTGATGATACCGAACTGTTGTATCTATAAATAGAGATTTTGCTACAATATCAAATGTATAATTCAACAACTAGTTGGGATATGCAATAAAATATTTTTGGTTCAATGGTGAGGGGACACATAAGATTACAATACTAAAAGAATATTTATTTAGTAGTATATTTATTAAGTAACAGAAAAGGAATTTTATATAAAAGTCTTGTGATTCTTTTCTAACAAATGATCATATTGTGGAGAATCTAATGTTGTGAAAGATAATGTTATAAAATTTGCAGGGGACAAATCGTAACAAGCAGGAATACTGTTTCATTATCATCAATAGGTCTTCAGTTCAAGAACTGGATGGATGTGTACCTCCATTGTTTTCTATTCTGAGATAACCTACACATTTTCTTGAAATTTCTACAACCTACATTTTTCAGTATCTGTGTGCAATAGTTCAATTAAGGTCAACTTCTACCTATCCTTTTTCCATTCTCTGCTTCTAATATACAGGGTGTTTATAAAAGAACTCCTTGATTTAAAGTTTTATTTGTACACAGTAAATTTAAAATAATAGTTATTATACCTATATAGTATCAAAGAAAATCTTCTCAATGTTTTTTTGATACCTAATAAAGTTCTTTATGTGCACCCTTTATTGCCATGACCAAGTTTAAACGATAATCAGTTTCTTCTCAGGTATTCAGCAGCATATCAGGCGCGACGGATGCTACAGCTGCAACAATTCTCTCTCTCAAATAAGCAATGTCATGGATCTTCGTGGAATAAACATAACATTTTCTAGCAATTTCTCATTTTCATCAATCTTGTTTAAAATGTAGACTGCTAAATCGAATATTTTCACTTTGTCATCAACGCGATATTCACGTCGATAATTACGCTGAACAGGTATCACTGAACTCGATTGAATAAACCAAATCACACACTGAGCTTTCTGCTGTGGCGTAGCCTTGACCGGTGAGTGGCGACTGCCGGCCGACGGAAGCAGTTGCGCTCTTCCCCCACCACGTTCGCTCCAAGACCACGCACTGCAATCGAATATTAGCAAAACAATCTTGACAATATACTGAACTCAAGTTGGAAACCCCAAAGTTTATTACTGGTGTCGCTTTTTAATTATGATTTTTCTAAACGAAGAACCTTTTATAAACTGCCTGTATTACGAACTATTCCTTCATGCCGTAGTATGTGCTCTATCATCCTATCTCTTTTATTTTTTACTGTTTTCCACATATTTCTTTCGTCCCTTATCATTTCGAGAAACTCTTTGTTTGTAACTTTGTCTGATTCCATCATACGTCTGTAGCACCATATTTTAAAGGCTTTCTACCTTTTTCCTGTCCGCTTCCCCCACCATCCACATATGTTTTCCGAAATTTTTTTCTTATTGCTCTTTATTATCTTTGAGCACAGCAGTTGCCTTTTCTTGTTAAACGCAGCAAGGTCTTGTGCTAATCTTTGTTTTATATCTTTTGTACTCTTCCCAAATTTGCGTTATTGGGCTTCCTAGGTAGAAGAACTCCTTAACTTCTTATGAGTTCTCGTCTACTATTTGTATTCTAATTTTTTATTTATTATCTTTTTCTTTGCATAATAGTACTTTAGTTTTATTTTTGTTAATTTCCATACCCATGTCTCTGTTAGAGCTAACTAACTAGCAATATAGAGTTTACTATTTTTATTCTAACCATCATTCACCAAATACTCCTTATCAAGAGTAACGCACTCAATTTTACAACATCTACACAAATTTGAAACGTACACTGATACTCCACTTCAATTGAGAAAAAGGAATATTTTAAAGAGGTTAAACGGGAATTGACAAAAATAATATCGGATCGTAGTAAAGAGAAAACTACTAAATATGTTAACAGTAAACCAACGATTGTTAAAATACTAATCATTTTAATAGAAAACAGTTATATTTACAGTCTAATATATGAAACATTTTTGATGTCAAGCATGTTAATGCTCAAAGTGTTAGAGCTAATCGGTATCAAATTTAGCAATGTACGATTAATTTCAATCTTAAAAAATGTGTTGTTAAGTAAAACCAGAACAACAAGTGATAACATTGCAAACTATAAGCGTTTTTGGCGTGATTCTTTAATTCATCATACATTTGGAGTATTAGTTTTAGATTCGTGTAAATGGGGTAAAATTGAATGCGTTACTCTTGACAAAGAATATTGGTGTTTGATGTTTAGAATAAAAATAGTAAACTCAGTATGATCAGTGGGATCTGTATAGACATCACCAACAGGGCCATGTACAAGATACTTGCAATGTTACGAAGATATCTGTGAGGATTTAGTCAGCAAAGAATTGAATTTTGTTATGGTTGGTGATTTTAATTTAGACTTTTTTATCAAATGGTTTCTATGTTGACAAAATGGAATGAATGTTAATAACATAAAGGATCATGCAATTAGCAAAGGAAGATATTCGTGTTAGAAATATAAGTATAACATTAGTGGATTGTGTGTTATCCAATGAGAATAATATCGTAGCTAATTTAAATCTCTAATTTAAATAAATTTAGGGAATAAGCAAAATAACCTTAAAATATCTATTAAAAAATATAGAGCATTGAATACAATGAATTTTCTGACTACAAAAACAGATTTAATAATGTCTAAACGAAATCTGCACGATAAATGATGTGGATAATAATTATAAGCTATCACAAAAAAACGTATATAATTACTAAAAATTGCTCCCATTAAGAACTACCAGCTCGATCGTAAACTACCATGGTTTGATTAATAAGATTTATTAAAAAAATACACTTCTGAGACAAGCTTTATAAAACGTATATGATAACTACAAGAGCGCAGAAGCATCTACTGTTAAAAATTTTTGCCAGTTAATAAATAAGAAACGAAGATTTAGGTCTGCTGCCTAGGAAACCAGGTAACGTAAGATTGGAAATATACAAAAGATATAAGACAAAGATCAGCACAAGATCGTGATGCATTTAACAATAAAGAATAGCGACTGTATTCGCAAACAACAAACATACAAACAGGAAAAAATTGTTGAATGCATATATGTAAAGCACAGCACTGTACGGCTGTAAAAGATGGACAGTAAGAGAAGCGGAAAGGAAGAAAAGATGCCTTTAAATTGTGGTGCTACATAAGCATGTATGATGATATCTTGAACAAACAATGTTAAGAACGAAAAGATTCTTGAAATAGTAGGTAAAGAAAGAAGTTTGTTGAAAACAATAAAAATAGGAGAAATAGGATTACACGTTCTAATGCATGCAGGAATTGTGCGGGATATATTAAAAGCAAAGAAACGAAAGGAGACGTAGAGGTTGACATGGATTGGATGATTGCACATAGATACTGAAAGATGTAAGTAGTGCAAATTTCAGAGAATAGAAAACAATATAGGTACGCGTGCAACCTGTTCCAAGACCGTAGGTCTAATGAATATGACTCACGGTTACTTTACATCTTCTTAATAAAGACATTAAAAAGCACCGATAGTTCACATGCTTACTAGCTCACCACCCCAAATAAAGCAATAAGAAATTTCAATTTCTAAACGGGTAAAAGCGCAACTCTCAAACTTCATTCCTTACATTTATTTATGATTTTATAATTACGTTGTGGAGGTTTATTTCACCAGCGTGACAGTAAAATTGACGAACACCTAAAACTGATTTATAGCCATAGTACAATTCAAACATACCACAACCGCTGCGGCACACCTTCAACTCTGAGTGATTCGGATCTTATGCGGTTACATTTTGACTCTTCTTTTGTATCTAACTTTCAAATTGTCAAGTTTAGTTGATATATCTCATCCTTCCGTTTTCACATATTTCGTTTTCGCAATGTAACATATTTTATTTAGGCTAAACAAACAGGTTAATGCCTAGTTAGTTACGTAAAATCACGTACTATGGATTGTTGAAATGTCTTGGATACTTGATACGTATGACAACTGTCTATTGAAAATTAGCTTTTCATAAGAAACGCATAAGAAGCGTCTTGTGGTATTAAAATCTGCTTTCGTTTGCGGTTTAAAAATAAATTATTGTTCTGGATTGCTACGTCTATAACGTATTTAAAAGAAACAACGATAACCTTTATTATCAGAATTACTTTTATAGAAACAAAATTTGAAATATCATGCTTAATAAATTTTAACTATTTGTGAAATCTACTATGCAACGTACGTGCATACTTAGTTTGTGCATCCAAATTTAATATTTACATCTTTTTATGTAGTTTATAATTTTTAGCTACATGTTTTATTTTAATATTTAGATTTAGGAAACTTTTTAATTCAGCATGGAAAAGCTTTTTCTAGTTCTTAATTTAAGTTTCCACATGTAACGTTCTACAATTATAGTTCATACAAATTACAGGACATTAACCCATACGCTCAAGTTCTCATGTTAAAGGAATGTGGATGTAGTTAAAACGGTCCGCCATGGGAAGCGTGAAATAGTGGGATTACTACAGTATCTTCCGAAAATCGCATATTAAAAGCACGGAGTTTACTATCGGTAAGCGAGGAGAGGGACGTGTGTGCGGTTAGGTCGACGAAGTGGTTTCTTTCGATTCCTATACTGTTTTTTTTTACCTAAAAACTATCCTTGTGCCCAGCTAAAGAATATGCATCTTCACTTTCTCGTACAAAATTTGGAAACACCGAGAAGAATTCCCAACAACGATCGGGGCCTAAGAAGCACAAGCGACATTGGCTTTCAGTAAAACCCTAGAAAGCTCCTGGCTTGTTTGTTAACTTGTGGGCTTCTTTCGTGATAGCAACCCATGCAACCGAATTTGTGGACGTAATACTTTATGTAGAGTCATATATGGTTGGCGACGAAAGGAAGGTTTAATTATACATGCATAATTGTAAAACACATTACAAACATTTAGACAACCAAACACATTTAAAAATTATCACAAACCTGACTAGTCTTGACTTGATCTATTTTCGAGTTCAACGTAGCACAGTATATTTTTTTGTATGTGATCTTTAGTTAAACGACAAATACATCAATTTAAAATTGTTTCATCTGCAACTCTCGTAAAAGCTATGCCGTAATATTGGACTGTTGGACAAATTATATATTCATAGCAATGACGAAATTTTAGGATTTAGCGAAGATCTTAGGAGCGCCACGCATAAATTTGCCAATTTTGGCTGTATCCTTATGCACAACATGACTGACGCCAATTGTACTCAGTTTCAGATTAACCGAAAATATTGAATCGTGATATTATTAATTTCTGCATTGCTATGGTGTTTCCCGGAAGATGGCCAACAGTTTCTGCATACCTATTAGGTTTGCACACAAAATAGTCCTTGAGTGTAGATGAGTCCTGTAAAAAGTAATGTATAGGGAGTCAGATAACCGTGTATCGAATGAGCCAAACGGTTTTGATTCAACGAGGACGCTTGAAAAACTGAGATCAATGTTAGCACACAAACTGTGTCAAAAATTACCGGTACACCGAATCAAATGTGGCTGAAAGGCTGGAAGTATGTGACAGGTGGGTACGACAAATGACTGTTAATTTGTCTGTTAGTAGAGGTACTGGGACGAAACAGTTGTGAAGAAATGAGGGGTATAGCGGATCTTCTACAGTGAACAGGTAGCACACTTTCAGTATCCATTTTTGAATAAACTTTTAATTATTTAGAATACAGTGTTAATTAAAAAACTTGTAAGTGAATTAGTCTAGTAGACTACAGAATAATTAGCTGAAAGACCCGTATTATTTACTGGATATTATCACCTTCGCATAGCCAATTTACAATTTCAGGTTAGAAATAATGGCCAACAAATTTTGTCATCTGTATTTTACAGCAATTTCATAGATGGAATCTATTTCAAAGGAGGATACAACTTTATATTGTGCTGTCTTACACATCCAAAACTGTAAAGTTATAAAAAAAAGTGAATACATATTTAGCAATTGTAGATATATAAAGCTCTTGAGAAAATTTGAATTACGTAATGCCCGAGGTGTTTTTGAAAACGATACGTTAGCATTTTAAAATTTTGCTGTTGTATGAAGATCCATAACATTCAAAAAGTTTTTCTGTCAATTGAAAATGGCATACAGCTTTTATGCTAAGTATGTGGCATAATGTAAAGGCGAAGTGTGCTACCATAATGGCATACGTGCGAGTTCGAAATTTCATCACTGCTCACAGAATAGTATATAGGTATCGTTCCGATAAGTAATAGGAAATATACGCGCTCGGCCTTGTGAAAATGGAAACTAATGCTCATTCACAAACGCGCATTTGGAAGTGAAATTCCTTTAGGATTTTCTGGCATTTTCCACATGTAATATGTGGCGGTGGGTTTTATACCATTATATCAATGAAGTAAAATGACGTGTTCAGTTACTAATATAATAATATAAATACTAGAGAAATGTCGTATTGTCAAGGGTTTTGATGTTTGGTTGTTCCGTGTTGCTTTCCACTTAAGTTTATGCAAATTTAAGGGTGTGTTGCCTTGATTAAGAATGAGTTATAGTTCTGTAAGAATTTGTGTACCGATAATGTTCTGAAAAATTTAAAGTATTTTCAAATATTTCCAATACGAATGGACCTGCACCTTGCTGAAGTTCTACATTACTAGAACAAATGAAATAGCTTGCGTGTTCTAATGAGCTAAAGAGCCAAACTACAGGTCCAACCAAAGAAGTAGGGTCATTAATGAGGAACCAGAATAAGACAGGTCTCCGAAAGAGGGCAGCGGCTCTTTCAATACTTAGATTGGCAGAAACTATAGGGGTCGGTATGTCAGTCTAAGACATACTACCGCAATGTGGAAGGCAACGGGAAACCGCCACATTATCTCCCAAGTACACAGCGTACCTAAATTGTAATAAAATGATGGCATTCTCTGGGTTAAAAGATTCCGGAATTAAATTAGTCCCCCATTCGGATCTCCGGGAGGAGACTACTTTGGAGGATGCGATCGGAAAGTTAAGAATAAGAGTCGAGAACATTTTGCGAGTCAGAGCGTGGAATGTTAGAAGTATGAAGCAAGTAGGTAAGCTAGAGAACGTAAAAATCAAAATGAATAGATTATCACTAGACATGGTAGGGATCAGCGAAGTTCGATGGCCAGAGACTTCAGGATAATTCATACAGGAGCAGAGGAAGGAAATTTGGGGGTGGAGATAGTTATACGGTAAAAGATAGGATACTGTGTAGAAAATTACTTACAAAAGAACGAAAGAATACTCATGGTTAGATTAGAATCTAAACCGGTAAACACAGTAATAATTTAAGTATACATGCTCACTCTAGCTACAGTGACGAAGAGGTAGAAACGATCTACAAAGATATCGAAGACATATTAAGATACGCAAAAGGACATGAAAATTTAATAATTACGCGGGATTTTAATGCAGTGGAAGGTGAGGATAAGGAAAAGCGGTAATAGGTTTATTTGGTTTAGCACGAGAAACGACAGGGGAAATAGGTTGGTAGAATTTTGCGACAAGAACAATTTAATTATCAGAAACGCATTATTTCAACATTATGTCAGAAGACGATATACGTGGAAGATGCCAGGAGATATAGGAAGATATCAAATAGATTATGTTCTTGTTAGACAACGGTATAGGACTCGAGTAAAACACTGTAGAAGCTACCCAGAAGCAGATATCGACACTGATCACAACATCCTAATTATGAAGGACGCACTTAATTTAAAAATTTGAAAAAAACAAACGGAAAAGGGCACTTGGACTTAGAGAAACTAAAAGATAAGAATATTCAAGAAATATTCGGAAAAAGTCAAATGAATTGCTCAAAGATGTCGAGAAAATATCTAATACTAAGGAAGTAGAAACAGAATTAAATAACCTCAAATCCAGCCTAGACATGGCGGTAGAGAGATTCTGGGGTATACAAAAAAAAAATAAGAAACGATGGATAACAAAGGATAACCTGAATTTAGAATAGAAGAAAGACGAAAATACAAAAATAAATCAAACGAAACAGGAAAACAGAGATACAAAGCCATCAAATGGAAAATTATTCGAAAATGCAGGAAAGCTAAAGAACAATAGATTGATGAAAAGTGCAAAGAGGTACAAACCAACATAGAAGTAGGAAAGATAGATGAAGCATGCAAACTAATTAGAATCAATTTTAGGGGCATAAAACCGTATAGCCTTAGACCGTATTCTATTCTTCTATTTCTCCTATTTTTTTCCACATACATATATCCTTGTTCCCCTACTTTTCTATATCCTACCTATTATTACTTTGTCTGTACGTGCTATCATCCTCATAAATCTGAAGCACTGCATTTCAAAAGGCTGCTACCGTTTTTCTGTCTGCTTTTCAGACTGTCCGTGTTTCATAGGCATACTGTGCTGTGCTCGACGCATATGCCTTCAACAATTTTCTTCATCTTCTATGTTTGCTGAATTCCATCATAGGCGCTGTTCTTTTTTGTTAGATGCAATTCGGTCCCCTTCTATTGTTTTACAATTATATACCCTATTTCTCCGACATTCAGTGAGTGTGAAGGGGGGGTAAGCAGCCTGTGGCTACCAAGTTCCCTCAGCACTTACACATTTACTGATTTATTATTTTTTCCAATATATCTTTTTGCACAGTCAACATTAGTTGCAGATATTTTACAACCAACACCTGTAGTTGTTTATAATAAGCATCTAATTTATCTGCGTTTATTTTTTCGTTATTAGGTTATCCGTCTCAAAACTGGTTGGACACGTAGCTGCACTTATTTATATTCTGAACTAACCTACACAGTTCCCTGAAATTTTCACACAGCATGCATACAACTCGGTTCCCCTTCTATGATTTTCAAATTTTATGCCCTATTTCACCGAGATTCAGTGAAGAGGGTTAAGCACCCGTGGCTGTCAAGATCCCCCAATACTTAGACATTTGCCGAAATAATAGTTTTCTAGTAAATCCTTTCACACAAATAACATTATTCGAGAGTATTGCCCAACCAATACTTGTAGTTGCTTATAATAATTATCAGGTTTAAGTACAGTTACTTTCTTCGTTATTAATTTATCCATCTTAAGACTAGTTAGTTGGATGCGTAATTTCATTGATTTCTATTCTGAGCAAGCCTACACATTTCCCTGAAACTCAAACAGCCTACATCATTCACTGTCTGTGTGCACTAGTCTAGGCTATTATCCTATCTCTCCTATTTTTACCGTTTCCGCTTCTCCTACTGTCCAGGCTTCACAGCCATACAGTGCAGTGCTCCACACATATGTTTGAAGCAATCCTTTCTTTGTTTCTATGTTTGTTGTCTTTGAACATAGTAGTTGCCTTTTCTTGTTAAATGCAGCACGACCTAGTGCTAATCTTTGTTATATATCTTTTGCGCTTCTCTTATTTTGCGTTATTTGGCTTCCTAGGTAGCAGAAATTCTTAACCTCCTGTAAGTTCTTGTTACCTATTTATATTCTTGTTTTTGATTTATTTCCCCTCCTTTGCATACTAGTGTATTAATTTTAGTTTTGTT
Organism: Platerodrilus igneus; assembly: GCA_036346225.1. NCBI lineage: Eukaryota > Metazoa > Arthropoda > Insecta > Coleoptera > Lycidae > Platerodrilus > Platerodrilus igneus. The sequence goes on from JARFIW010000544.1 coordinate 5,390,346, forward strand.
AATTTTCATACCGTATCTCTCTGTTAGAACCGTTTCTATTTCATTAAGAGCAGCTTTTAACTCTTCCTTGCTAGATGCTAATACCGCTATATCTTCTGCAAATCTAAGCATATCAATTTTTTGTCCCTGCATGGTAATTCCAAATGTCTTCCTGCATTTTACAGTCTTCATTGCTTCTTCAATGTACAAGTTAAAAATTAATGGGGATGCACATTCCTCTCTCCCCTTTTCTAATGTTTACTTCTCTATGTTCCTGCTCTAATGCTATTACCGCTGTTTGCTCTTTGTGCAAGTTATATAATATCCGTCTATCCCTATCACTCATTCCAATCTTTTTGAGTATTTCAAACGTTTCTTTCCATTTTACATTGTTGAATACCTTTTCCAGAACTACAAACCATATATACACGCTCTCCCCTTTTTGTATTGTTTTCTCCATTATCACTCTCAGAGGTAAAATAGTCTCCCGTGTTCCCCTATTTCTCCCAAACGCAAATTGGTCTTCTCCTAGTACTTCTTCAGCCCGTTTTTCCATTCGTCTTTGTACAATTCCAGCTAATATTTATGACATGTGTGCTGTCAAACTTATAGTTCAAAAAATTTTACGTCTATCCGCGCCTTTCTTTTTTGGTATACTTACTTTGATGTTACGTTTGAAATCTTTGGGTATCTCGCCTGTCTCATACGTATAGCTTACAAGTTAGAAGAAACGTTTTGCTACTGCTTGTCCAGCGGCTTTTAGAGTTTCTGCTTGCACCTTATCCGTACCCGGCGCCTTACCATTTCTCAGACCCTTTAGTGCTAATTCAAACTCATATCTAAGTATAGGATATCTCAAGTCATCATTTTCAATGTCAGATTTCTGTTCTAGTGCAGTTAGTTCCTCTCCTGCATATAAATTCCCTATATATTCTTGCCATCTACCCACTTTCGCTGCTGTTTCTATAATGACGTTTCCTCCCGCGAACCCGTATATTCAGTGATGGATTTTAACCGAACCGAACCAAACCTTACTCTAGGTTTGGTTCGGTTCGAAAACTTTTTAGTCCGGTTCGGTTCGAGGTTTGGTTCAAAAAAATATATTCCGGTTTGGTTCCGTAAGGTTCGAAAACAAAGGAACCTAACCTCGAACCAAACCGAACCGGTTCGACATTTTGATATATTAAACAACTAAAGCGTTCAACTACAACAATTTGAATGTTTAATGTAGTTTTTATATTTAGTAGTTGCTACTTTCAAATAAACCCAACATTAATTTGCTTTAGCTTTTATTAGCATTAATATATTTTAATACTATTTGTCTAGGTTTGATTTTTCAATACGTACTCTCTTTAACAAAGCGTAATTACAATTAGGTTAATAGTGAAAGCCACCTCTAAAATTTAGAATGTGTTAATAATTGATGATTTTTACTAATGCCATTTTACCGTGAAGAAACGATATCACACGATCTTTGCGATTACTATTATTCTAGTTCTCGTTAGTATAAAAAGAGTATCAAAACAATAAGGTGTTGCTGATTTTGTATACAGTACAAACAAAAAGCTGATTGTCAGTTTATCTTTATTATTATTAATATTTCTTTTAAGAGACAATATCAGATGGTTTTCGAAAGAATCGTAAATCTACCTTAAATAGCGTTTAAGTTTTTAATAATAAAAAATAACAGTATTTATGACACGGGCATTGTGTCTGCCTATTATTTGCATTATACTGTGTTATTTTATGTCGACATTTATTGAAAAGTTTATGCCGCCATGAGTCATAAACTTCAACCCTTGGTTTTGAGAGAAAGTTGGGGGTCATTCTTCTGGAGTATCTGCTACTTCTAAAGACGTTGGTGGTAATGGCTACACTAAATAAACAGTAAATAGTAGGGTACCCTGCATGTTGTAACACCGTTTGTTGAGCGATTAGGTACAAAAGAAAAGGAGATTAGTTTTTGCTACAAGATCGCATTTTTTAATATTAATAGAGAGCTGGTTTTCATACAAAAGTAATAAATTCAAAATGATGGATTAATAATACATTTTTAATTAAGAATTAAATTGTTTGTTTTATTCTGAAAACTGTTAAGATGGTTTTCGATTTTTAACACGACTACTGTTCATTAAATAAGATAAGCTTGTTTTTAAAACCAAATTTTAAAAATCATTTCGAGGTTCTTTAATATCTAATACTAGTTATAAACAAGCAACAATTTGAAATAAGGAGCATTAAACAAATCGAACAGATCTAGAATTTTTTAATCTACAAACGTGCCTCGATGACAAAATTTATTAGTTATGTAACACTAATTAATACCTATTACATTTTTACCTATTGGCTTAAAATTTGATGACCATGTACATTAGAAAATTGTTGTATTTCTTATATGCGTGCGTCTAGAAATTTTAAAAATGTGCATTTGGGAGAAATGACCTGTTTTTAGTGAAAATTAAATTTTTAAACTAAATTTTTATTTAAAAAATTGAACCTTTCGAACCAAACCGGACCGAACCTTGGGTTAGGTTCGGTTCTGTTCGAAAAATTTGCCGGTCCGGTTCGAGGTTCGGTTCGAAAACAAAATGTCCTGTTCGGTTCGGTTCGGTTCGAAAAATAGAACTGAACCTCGAACCGAACCTTGAACCTGTTCAGTTCGTGTCCATCCCTACTTATATTTTTGCTATACAGTTTTATATTCCTAAAATTAATTCTAATTAGTTTGTATGCTTTATCTTCTTTTTTACTTCCATCTTAGTTTGTACCTCTTTGCACTTTTCATCAATCCGTTGTTCTTTAGCTTTCCTGGATTTGCAAATAATTTCCCATTTTATGGCTTTATATCTCTGTTTTCCTGTTGCGTCTGATTTATTTTTGTGTTTTCGTCTTTCTTCTATTAAGTTTAGGATATCCTGTGTTATCCATGGTTTCTTATTTTCCTTTTGTGTATACCCCAGAATATCTCTGACCGCCATGTCTAGGCTGAATTTAGTGTTATACCATTTTGTTTCTATTTGCTTAGTATCAGATATTTTCCCGATATCTTTGAGCAATTCATTTGACTTTTTTTCGAATCTTTCTTAAATATCGTTATCTTTTATCTTCTCTAAGTCCAAGTGCCTTTTTCCGTTTCTTTTTTTCAAATTTTTAAACTTAAATGCGACCTTCATAATTACGATGTTGTGGTCAGTGTCTGTATCTGCTTCTGGGTAGCTTCTACAGTTTTTTACTTGATTCCTAAACCGTTGTATAACAAGAATGTAATTTGTTTGATATCTTGCTACATCTCCTGGCATCCTCCATGTATATCGTCTTCTAGTATGATGTTGAAATAATGTGTTTGTGATGATTAAATTGTTCTTGTCGCAAAATTCTACCAGCCTATTTCCCCTGTCGTTTCTCGTGCCTAAACCAAATAAACCTACTATCGCTCCTTCTCTACCCTCACCTCCACTGCATTAATATCCCCCGTAATTATTAAATTTTCGTGTCCTTTTACGTATCTCAATATGTCTTTGATATATTTGTAGATCGCTTCTACCTCTTCGTCACTGTAGCTAGAGGTGGGCATGTATACTTGTATTATTACTGTGTTTACCGGTTTAGATTCTAATCTAACCGTGAGTACTCTTTCTTTTTTGTAAGTAATTTTCTACACAGTATCCTATCCTTTTCCGCATAACTATCCCCACACCAGAATTTTCTTCCTCTGCTCCTTTATGAATTACCCTGAAGTCTCCACTCCAAAAACCCCCGGCTCTGGCCACCGAACATCGCTGATCCATACTATGTCTAGTGATAACCTATTCATTTCGATTTTTAGGTTCTCTAGCTTACCCGCTTCCTTCATAGTTCTAACATACCACGTTCCGACTCGCAAAATGTTCCCGACTCTTATTCTTAACTTTCCGATCGCATCCTTCGAAGTAGTACCCTCCCGGAGATCCGAAAAGGCAACTATTTTATGTCCGGAATCTTTTACCCCTGTGAATGCCATCATGTTTATTATAATTTACGTACGCTGTGTACTTAGGAGGTAATGTGGTGGTTTTCCGTTTACTTTCGCATCGCGGTAGTGTGTCTTAGACTGCCATATACCGAAAAAGCCGCTGCCCTCTTTCGGGGATCTGTCTTAGTCTGATTCCTCACTAATGACCCTAGTACTTTGGTTGAACCTGTAGTTTGGCTCTTTAGCTCATTAGAACACGCAAGCCATTTCACCTGATCTAGTAATCTAGAACTTTAGCAAGGTGCAGGTCCATATAAAATGGCATCATTACGTATACAAAGAGAATTGAAAATATTACATTTTTTATTTACGCCTGAAACGTAATGAGTTAATAACGTACTGCTTGTAAAGCGGGATCGTCGTGAAATAATGCTTGTTTATTTTATAGTTCTAAAGGTAATGGAAAGCACTAAATATGTACCATTTTAATTTAGTTTGTTACTGTTCAAAGTTAGGCAACAATATTAAAGTGATATTAAAGCTTTAGTCTGTAAATGCTGGACCTACTTGCTTTATTAAAAATGACTTTTAAGTGCCAAATTGTAAATAAAAGCTTAGCATTGAGCAATAAAATAAATAATTTTACAAGGAGGAATAACGTAAGGTTTTTCGTTCTTGTTTGCGTGTTGCGATAGTACTTGTGGCGACAGAAATACACATAGCAATGCGGACATTTCGTTATGAATTTTACTATAGTTGGTTGGCAGTAGTGTGTTTTGAGCGGAACTGGGTCACTCATCCTTTTCCTAATGTACATGGAGTCTATCTAAGGTCGAGTCTAATTAATCAACCATTGCTGTAATTATAATTTAAATCACATAACGTCTCGCAATTATGCTATTTTCTGGTCCATATGCTTAGATCACACTACTCACAATGTCGTACGTGTTTGGAAGCACCCCGATAATATTCTTTGACAATTTCTTTCGACAAATCGATACGAGTCTGTTTTTAAGAGATTTTTAAATAATGAGAAATTCTATGCAATTCTATGGAATATTGAATATGTGCCTACCCTATTAATACTCGAGTGTCTTAATCACACTATAAGTTACATGACGATCACGCAGTAACAGCTCATTTTTCAGAACTAGAATCAATTTTAGACGACCTTGACGAAATTCGTCTTTACGAAAACTAACACACGATTCAAGTCGTTAAACTATCGACATACAATAATCTTTGATAGTAATGCGCTATTATAAAACGTCAAATGAAGTTGACTGGTGCACTGTTGTTGGGTTAATTCACGTATAAAATTATAAAAAATTATTGCTCGAACATGTTCACGATTTCATTCCATTTTTAGAAGAGATGGTTTTTTTTCAAACTAGTGTAAACGGTAAAAATAGTGCTTGTATGTCAATATGTTCTGAACCCCTATACAACTAAAAGTGTCAAACTTTACAATATAAACGTCAGTTGCCAAATGGGTACACTGGTTTAGTGCAATCACGACATATAAAGGGTAACCTTCGTACAGCTAACTTTCGTCCGATTGCTCGCCGTCAGTAGTGTGTTTTGAACGGAACTTGAACACTCCCTCTACAAATACACTGCAGTCAACTTCGCATAATTAAATACCTATTCAGCGAATCCGTTAATCGAAACTATTTAACCGCGTTGGAACGGCAGATCACTTTGTCAGTATATGTCGTCCACGTTTTACGTGGAACCAAAAGGAATGTCTAATGTCTCGAGTTTAATTATTCAATTGTTGCTATAATTACGACTTAAAGCAATTAACGTCTCGCACTTATACTGCAATTGAAATAATCGTACATGTATACTCCCGCCACTGAGAGAAGTGGGAATGAGGCTTCTGACACATAATGAACTCTTCCAACCACTTTTTTTCTTACAAGGGCCCATGTAAATAGGCTTCGTCTTCCCTCATAAACGCGCTTAAAAAATCTCTGAATACTTCCTACGGCTGCTTTAGCTATACAGCATGTCCCAATAGATCGCACTAACCGGAGAGCCAATGGTAATGCAGGAACGTCTTAGTGTATGCCGTTTACGTTATATGGGAATCCAATCGCAATCGCAAAGCGTCTCCAGTCTAATTTTGTGACCCTTCTATTTATGTTATTTAAATTCAACCCACAACTGTAGTAAACGGAAAAACGCAAGTTGATTCGGAAATTTGAATCGAGAACTTCAGGAATGGTAGTTCCATGCCATAGCTTTGCGGTGCTGAGGACATAAAAATAGCAGCCCGCTATGTGCTCTTTAAATTATTTAGTCAGCCCTATAATAGGGGATAAAGAATACTACTATAGTAAGCCTGCTTATCGTAAAAGGCGATTAAAAGGTGCAGCAAGCGACAGCAGCCTTGCTGGCTAAAAGATATTGGAAGAGGGTCGGTTGGTCTTGGGCGATCCTCAATAATTTACAAGCTTGTTGGGGGTTGGCCGTGGCGGATACGCCTTTCTGCTAAAATCTTTAAAAACTGCGTTGTGGAAAGATATGGGAGCCTATCACAATATTTCCCAAATGTGCGTGGCCTAAAACACGAAATACATATGATGGAGAGCTCACAAGTAAAATTCTTGTCCGGGGGTAAATACTTCCTCATTCTGATCTCCGGAAGGGAGTACTTGTCGCTCGTCAACGTTAGAATATAAAACAACAGTTCGATTTAGTGATAGGAACTTGGAATGTAAGGTCATTACTTAGAGTAGATAAGTTAACGAATTTATTAGTCGAAATGAGAAAGGAAAAGCTGGACATTTTAGGTATTAGTGAGGGGAGATGGCTAGATAGTAATGACTTTTGGAAAGATAATTATAGAATAATTACAACTTCTTCAGCTAATGGACAGGCAGGGGTAGGAATAGTGTTAGGTAAAAGATTAGGGCATAAAGTTAAAGAGTACTTACAATTTAGTGATAGAATAATTATGGTTAGATTGAGTACAAAACCCACAGACACTGTTTTAGTACAGGTTTACATGCCAACAACTCAGTACGAGGATGAGGAAGTAGAAAAGGTATACGAGGATATAAATAGTATAATGAGAAAAGTAAAAGGAGATGAGAATTTAATAGTTATGGGCGATTTTAATGCGTCAGTGGGAGAAGGTAGTGAGGGAAGAATGGTAGGAAAATTTGGGTATGGCAGACGAAATGATAGAGGAGAAAGATTAGTTGAGTTTTGCCAGGAACATAGATTAGTAACTGTAAACACCCTGTTCGAACAACATGTTAGGAGAAGATATACCTGGAAAGCGCCAGGTGATAGGGCTAGATACCAAATAGATTATATTCTAGTTAAATAAAGATTTAGAAACCAAGTTAAAAACTGTCGTAGTTATCCAGGGGCTGACATAGATAGCGATCATAACTTAGTTAAAATGAAGTGTAAACTAAAATTCAAAAAAATGAAAAAGGTTAAAAAAGAGGGATGGGATCTAGGTAAGCTTAATGATAGTAGGGTATAAGAGGAATATAAACAAGTACTAGATAATAGAAGCAAGGAGATAGCTGTAGGAGGGAACGTTGAAGATAGATGGAAAGAATTAAAACTGACTGTACATGATACAGCAACACAGACTATAGGTAAGAAAAAAATAGAAGCGAGAAAACCCTGGGTAACAAAGGAGATACTAGATTTAATAGAGAATAGTAGAAAGCTTAAACCTTTCAGAGAAGTGGATAGCGAAAGTAAGCAAAAATATAATACAGTTAGAAATAAGATAGTACATGATTGTAGAAAAGCTAGAAATAAACGGATGGAAGAGAATTGTAAGGAAATACAAGATGATTTGAGAGTAGGTAACACAGACAGGGCTTACAGGGCAGTTAAAAAGTTTTTTGGGGAAGATAGGAAAAAATATAATGGTATTCGAAACGAGAATAATGAGCTTCTAATAAATAAAGTTGAGGTAGCAGATAGATGGAAAAGATATTTAGAAGATTTATATAAGGGAGACGATATGGATGAGTTAGAAAACGACCAAGAAGAGGATGTAGAAATAGGGTTCTCAATATTAAGAGAGGTATTCGATAGAGCTGTTCGGAAACTTAAACTAAATAAAGCGCCAGGGATAGACGATATTCCCGCAGAATTAATAAAATATGCAAGTCAGAATACTTTAGACAGATTATATGAACTAGCAAAAGTAATATATGACACAGGTGAGGTTCCAATAGATTTCGACAAAAATATTATTATCTCAATCCCAAAAAAGTCAGGAGCTTATAGGTGTGAGAATTTTAGAACGGTTAGTTTAACTTCTCTTGCTTCCAAAATACTAACAATAATAATTAAAAATATAGTAGAAGCTTTGACTGAGAATTATTTAGGCGAAGACCAATATGGTCTTCGTAAAGACAGAGGGACTAGAGAACCGATACTAATGATTAGGGTAATTATCGAAAAAAGGTTACAAAAAAATAAAAAGACTCATTTCGCGTTTGAAGTTTTAGAAAAAGCATTTGATCGGGTTAATTGGATTGTTATGTTTAGGGTTTTGCAAAAAATAGGAAGCTTTTATAGGGATAGAAAAATTATGTACAGTCTATATAAAAACCAAAGCGTAGTAATTAGATTTGATGAAATAGAAGAGAAAGCTAAGATTATAAATGGTGTTAGACAGGGTTGTATACTGTCTCCCTTGATTTTTAATGTTTATATTGATGAAGCTTTAAACTTAGCTAGAGAGAGAAAAAAGATAGGTATTAGTGTACAGGGACAGAAAATAGACATGTTACGTTTTGCAGATGATATAGCCACTATAGCAGAATCTAGAAAAAAGTTAGGAGAGTTTTTAAATATTTTAGATGAGATACTACAGAGTAACTGTAGTATGACAATTAACTCAGTAAAGACAAAGATAATGACAAGTGAATTACATTCTAGTTGTAAACCAAAATTAAAAATAGGTAATACCGAGTTAGAGGAGGTAGATGAATTTTGCTATTTAGGTAGTATAATTACAAAGGATGGACGTAGCAGAAGGGATATAGTAGCTAGAATAGCTCATGCTAAAAGAATGTTTTAAAAAAAAACCTACTAATAGCTAATAGTATTAGTTTAGATAATAGAGAAAGTTTCTTAAAGTAGTACGTATGGAGCATTCTACTATACGGTAGTGAGACTTGGACAATTAAAAAGGTAGATAAGAAAAAGATAGAAGCTTTTGAAGCTTGGTGTTATAGGAGAATGTTAAAGATTAGTTGGACAGATAGAGATAGAAGGATAGAAGGATAGGTGAGGAACCCTGTATGTGGAAACAATTGAAGGTCAGGAGAGATAGAATGATAGGGCACCAGTTAAGACATGAGGGACTATTTAGTACAGTCATAGATTATAGACTACCAAATAAAAATAGAGTAAGAAGGCCTAGACAAAGCTATAATAGTCAAATTATTAGAGATTTAGGTTGTGAAAGGTATGCAGACCTTTTTAGACTAGCTCAGAATAGACAAGAATTTAGAGCTGCGTCAAACCGACAAAACAATAAAAAATAAAAATCAGTTACACCATGACATAACTCACAATTAGTTAGCAGTCTGGCATGTTGGTAGCGTTTCGTTACAAAAGCCTTACCATAACATATAATTTAATAAACGTCACCATGACATAACTCACAATTAGGTAGCGGTCTGGCATGTTGGCAGCGATTCGTTGCTTAAGCCTTACCATAACATATAATTTATCACTTTTTCTTTTTTGAAGCGGATAACCAGGTTATATTTCTTTTCCTTATAAATGGTAATCATCTAAACATGTTAGAGTTCTTTAACAACCATCAGGTTGCTAATATCTATGTAGAGCCAGGTGGATAGGAAAAAGATAGAAGGATATAGGAAGACCTAGACCAAACTATATTAGTCAAATTATTAGAAATTTAGGTTGTGAAGGGTATGTAGAGCTTTTTAGATTAGCACAGAGTAGAAAAGAAGTTAGAGCTGCGTCAAACCGACCTTAAGTATGTTACGTTCACTTTCGTAAATCATTAATTAGTTATATGCAATAATTTTTATCTTAAATTCCTTTGGCGTTCAGCACAAAAATTAATTCCGTTAATTAAAAAATAACACTTTCGGGTATTAAAATTTATATAGTAATTAATAATAAATATCCTATCTATGTCAGTTGATAAATCTTTGTGCTTCATTAGAAAAAGAAATATCCTTTCTGAGAATTTCGTCCCGTGGAATTTACGCCTTAATTAGATAGGCGACTTTCCAAGTATTTTAATAATTAAATGCTGGTGTGTTTTCCCTTTTTAAAGAATTCGGCGAATTTATTTTAATAAAATTAGGGTTTTCCTGGTTTATTTCCTTGCTTTGGTGCTTTAACAAATGTAACAATTCATTTGCTGTTTGATTAGCAACCAGAAAACACGTTGTTTTGTTTCGCTCGTTTTCTTGATGCGAATTTTCGGCACGCATTATTTAGCGTGGTGAGTATATGGAGTTTATATAAAACAATACGTTTCGACTTCATTAAATTAATTTACTGTTCGTAGCTATTCTAGCTTCCTGCGGGGGACACGTTAATCCCTTGAGTTGCGATTCTTTTGGGGACTGCAAAGTCAAATGCGCTTCGCCTGGACGTAAGCTTGCCTGTTCGCTGACAAAGACCAGCGACTGGTTCCACCCCGATGCCAGTAACTCGAGGGTGAGTTCCTTTTTTTTGTTTTCTTGGTTTGCGCTTCTGACTTCGGAACCAGAACGCCTGGGGTTTTACCATTCTAAGATGGCATTTCTAAATTTAATTATCATAGATTAAAATTATTGAACTATTTTGGCATTTACTGCTCTTTGGTTACTGCCTTACTATTTGTTCCTAAAAATATACTATACATGTTTGTAAATTTAGTTTAAGTTTATACTTACGATATCCTAGAGCTGTGGTTTTTAAGGTTGCGTTTGGCTCTTTCTTTTCTTACTAACTACTGTCAGGGGTTATTCCCTAAAAATTACAGCTCGCCATTTTCATGGGTAATTTTTTTTTTGATGTTTAAGGGGTGTTCATAATGTAATATGTAAATTGGGGACATTGACTTTTTTTGGGGTTGGGTTTTGGGAATACTGTGTTATGTATATTTATTTTGTTTAATTATAAGTTCTTTCTTTTCCGTTGTATGTTTTGTTCTGAGTATGAATGAGTGAGTGTTTATATATTTTTTTTTCTATTTTTTTTCAGGCTCTCCTTTCTTACTTATAGGTATAAAACTCCGCCCACTCGCCGATTGAGCCCGGACTTACTTCTTTTCTTTCTCTTTCTCTTGATTTTTTTTATGTTACGTCAATGTACGTAGCATAAAATATTGACGCCCTGGCGTGGCGCTGCGATTTGTTTGTAATTAATTTCTGTTGCGATCCTTTTTGTGCTTAATTTCGGCTACGATTTTGTTTAGTTAATTTCTTCTGGGATTTGGTTTTCGCTAACTTTCTTGTGCTGCGATTTTGTTTCATGTAACTTTGGCTTCGATTTTATTTTAGTTAGTTTTGGCTCCGAGTTCGTTTTAGTTAATTTTTGCTCCAATTTTTTGTTTATTATTGTTAGTTCCTACATGAACTGCATTTTTTCGGCTTGATATTACTTATGTTTCGTCCCTTACGTTCAATATTATTGGATGGCTTATTTCAGATTATTAGTCTTGTGTTTTCGCCAATAGTCCTAGTCCGTTGAAACGCTGGCGTCGAAGATTTTTCTTTTTTTTTCCCCTCTGTATATTTTGTTCTCATTATCAAGTTTAGAGTTGTTTTTCATTTTTTCTCCGATATATCTGTTCTACCGCTTGTCCTTTTGACGTTGTGGGTCCTAAACTGTGTTACGCGTCACTCAATCGGTTGAAGTATCATTTACTAATCGGTTGTTTCTTTTCTTGGTAAACTATGGCATATTGGCGCATCCATGTAAATCGGCTGCGAAAAGCCGAGCTACAATACGAACTAGCATCTCGAGGCTTTGACCCCGAAGATAATGTCGACGAGTTACGCAGGTCCGTACAGAGTGCGTACCGCATGGAACGCGAACCAGGATTTAGTCCTGTTCTCGTGGAACCTGATTTCGCTTCCGAACTGGCAGCCGTTACGGCCGCTGTTCAGGAGCTCAAACAAGCTTTGGCTATCTTTTGTGGGGACAAATCTTCACCTGCGTTTAAACGCAACAGTTTCCTATAGGTACATACCGAACGACGCTGTTCGAAAATGTCTCCGACGCAGGAGAACCGTAAAGGTCATATCCAACTACTGCTAACCTTAGCTAATCTCCGCGGCTCCTTTGAAAAAAAAAATTAAAAATTTCGTCATTCTGTTACGTTATCCGAAACTCCGATAGCCACTTCTAGCCCGGCACACACTACTAGTGTCGATTCCGATGAACCCCCTTTGCTTACTTCCGACTCGGAATCAGAACCTGAACAAGAATCCGCTTCCGATACCGTACCTAAGTCAGCCACTACTTCTTGGTCCGCTTTTCTCCAATATATCCCGGTGTCAAAGTGGAATTTAAAATTTTCTGGCATCCCGAGCACCCTGTCTGTACATAATTTCTTAGAACGGGTGGAAGAACTCCAACGAGCCTGACAGGTGCCGGAACTGCAGTTATTTGAGTCGGCAGTGGATTTGTTCAAGTCCAACGGGCTGCTTTGGTATCGGGGTATTCGGCATAGGTTTTCGGATTGGAAGTCGTTATCCGATTTACTGATCCGACATTTTGAACCCCCGGATTATAAACGCCGATTATTTCAAAATATTTTGTCACGAACCCAGGATTCAACGGAAGGTATTACCAAGTACCTAGCTTGTATGGCTGCCATGTTCCGTCGTCATGGGAATATACCTCATGACGTACAATTAGATGTTGTTTCCCGAAATAAATCTCCCTTCTATCTCACTCGGTTACCTCCGGTTCGATCTCTACAAGAATTAGAAACTGAGTGCTTACAACTAGAACTCCGAAAATTTCGCGTTGAGAACTACGTACCCCCTAGCCAAGACAAAACCTCCTACGTAGAACCAGATTTTGCCTTCGCACCCGCTTCACTTCCCACCCATACACTCAGTCATCCTGACCGACCTATCAAAGCCCGTCCTACACCTCCTATTCGACCTAACGTCCCTGTCGCCGTATCGTCTAGGTTTCGTCTCCCTTCCCATCACTCTTTCGGAGTCTGTGATTACCCTTGATATATTGGTTATTCCCGATGTCTCCCACCAACTTACCCTCGGCATTGACTTCTGGCAGTCTATACAGTGTGTCCCTGGTCTTCTGGATGGTCAATGGACGTTTGCTCCCCCTTCCTCCTTGGCCATCACTACGTCGAGCCGGATGAGATTTGTTTTTAGTTTGTTTGTTTGTTGTTGGAGTGTTTTCTTTAGTTGTTTTGTTGTAACGAGTTTTCTTTTAGTTCCAAGCTAATTTTGTTTTTGTTGGTCCTACCCACTCCCATTAGTTTGTTTCCCGACCCCGACCCTTTAATTTTGCTGGGGGGATTTGTTACGTTCACTTTTGTAAATCATTAATTAGTTATATGCAATAATTTTTATCTTAAATTCCTATGGCGTTCAGCACAAAAATTAATTCCGTTAATTAGAAAATAACCATTTCGTGTATTAAAATTTGTATAGTAATTAATAATAAATATCCTATCTATGTCAGTTGATAAATTGATAAATCTTTGTGCTTTATTAGAAAAATAGATATCCTTTCTAAGAATTTCGTCCCGTGGAATTTACGCCTTAATTAGATAGGCGACTTTCCAAGTATTTTAATAATTAAATGCTGGTGTGTTTCCCTTTTTAAAGAATTCCGCGAATTTATTTTAATAAAATTAGGGTTTTCCTGGTTTATTTCCTTGCTTTGGTGCTTTAACAAATGTAACAATTCATTTGCTGTTCGATTAGCGACCAGAAAACACGTTGTTTTGTTTCGCTCGTTTTCTTAATGCGAATTTCCGGCACGCATTATTTAGCGTGTTGAGTATATGGAGTTTATATAAAACAATACGTTTCGGCTTCATTAAATTAATTTATTGTTCGTAACCATTCTAGCTTCCTGCGGGGGACACGTTAATCCTTTGAGCTGCGCTTCTTTTGGGGACTGCAAAGTCAAATGCGCTCCGCCTGGACGTAAGCTTGCCTGTTCGCTGGTGGAGACCAGCGACTGGTTTCACCCCGATGCCAGTAACTCGAGGGTGAGTTTCTTTTCTTTTTGTTTTCTTGGTTTGCGCTTCTGACTACGAAACCTGAACGCGTGGGGTTTTACCGGTCAGAGATGGCATTTCTAAATTTAATTATCATAGATTAAAATTATTGAACTATTTTGGCATTTACTGCTCTTTGGTTACTACCTTACTATTTGTTCCTAAATTTCTAAAAATATATTATACATGTTTGTAAATTTAGTTTAAGTTTATACTTACGATATCCTAGAGCTGTGGTTTTTAGGGTCGCGTTTGGTTCTTTCTTTTCTTACTAACTACTGTCAGGGGTTATTACCTAAAAATTACAGCTCGCCATTTTCATGAGTAATTTTTTTTTTGATGTTTAAGGGGTGTTCATAATGTAATATGTAAATTGGCGACATTGACTTTTTTTTGGGGTTGGGTTTTGGGAATACTGTGTTCTGTATATATATTTTGTTTAATTATAAGTTCTTTCTTTTCCGTTGTGTTTTGTTCCGAGTGTGAATGAGTGAGTGTTTATATATTTTTTTTTCTATTTTTTTTCAGGCTCTCCTTTACTTACTTATAGGTATAAAACCCCGCCCACTCGCCGATCGAGCCCGGACTTACTTCTTTTCTTTCTCTTTCTCTTGGTTTTTTATGTTACGTCAATGTACGTAGCAAGTAAGGTCGAAAACAAAATGATGATGATGATGATGAAATTTTATTTAAATTATTTTATGGAATCGTATAGAATTTTAATAAATTATTTACTATGAAGGAAACTTTCGGCTGGTGTTGCAAGATAAATTAATTCTAACATTAATATATGGGTATTTAAATCTGAAATCGCCGTTTGTACTTTTGGGAATGAAATCAATTTTAAATTTTACTGTGTCTAAAACAAATACATATATAGCTTTAAAATATTTATGAGCAAAGAATTGTTTTAACGACAATGAAATACAAACCCTTGTTGTAGTTGTTTAAGTATTCAAAGAAAAAGTATATTCAAAGAGAGTGGTGGGTGTTGAGTTAAATAATCATGCATTGACAATATATTTCTGGTTTAATATCGGTCTCGGTAGAATATAGTCTAACGTTCCATAATCACTGGCACAAAATGTTCGACGATCTCTATATCGTGTTAAATAATTTTATGTCATATTTAAAACAGTGCAAAATATGCTGCGAATGTTCGCACGAGTAGCATTCTATACAAGATCGAAAGGATTGTTCTATATGTAAAAATTACAATGAAGCCTTGAAATGTTACATTGCAGCAGTTGTACTCGATGAAACGGTGGTTTTCATTGATAAACTGGAAGAATTAATGTTATTACGAGAATTTTTGGATGTCTAACGAGGTTCTTGATGAATCGAAATTAGTATATTCTACAACTTTAAATGATTTGTAAGGTAAACTTCTTCAATTGTATCAAACGCATTCGCATATGTTCCTGTTGTATAAAATGCGATCTGGTTAACCTTAACTTGGACAGCATTGAAAGTTAGAAATCTGTCGATTCCTATCTGTGAATAGGGTGTGCTAGACCATGCGTTGCTACCAAAAACTCAGGAATGTGCTAATTTTACAGATAGCAAAGCCATTCAATGTCTTTGTGTTTTTTTTCCAACTAAAACCGTATAATATGTGTTGCTATCTTTTAAATTAAATAAGTTAGTACTCTTGTCTGACGTATCGGAACCGTCGTTCCCGAACGACCGTCCGACATACCGTCGTAAAAATTAACAAAAAGTAAAAAGTTTAATAAAAGATTAAGTTTAAAAGATATATTTTACACTAACATAAACTAATATAGGCAATATGTACTACTTCATTAGATCTATATTATTATGTCCAATGTTGATGTATGTATATATACGATGTACCTCATGTCATTTCCACTCAACAAGCTAATTTTGTTAACTTAGACATTCTAAAATCTCTGTCCTAACAGTTTAATATTTTAAACATTTTCTTAGCGTGTAAGCATTGCATAGGCTCAAATTTCCTTAAAAGATTGAATCTGCAATTAATTTAACATTGGACCAACCTACAGCAAAAACCTAAAAATCGTGCAGTCCCATACAACGCTAATTATCTGCAATTATTTAAATATAAGATAATTATTATTTTGTAATAATTATATGGAGATAGTTACCAGTCCATGCATAAAGTGCAAAGTCTCAATACAGACACCATATTCTGCCGCGTCTCCTTTACTAGAATGCATAACTTGGAGGCTCCGGGTCGAGCAGCATGGTATAATCTCGGCTGCATCGAAGGATAAACATTCAACTTTGACGGAAGTTGCAGAACCTACTCCTAAATTTCAATGGAACGGCAGCATTCGATGCAATGCCTGCGGTGTGGATGTGTTTAAGCATGCGTATGATAATATTCTACGGATCAACAGACATATGAATGCTGCAGCAGCTGCCAGCGAGAATACGATTAAATCCAAATGATTAGCACGTCGTTTAATTCCCACTTGGTTAGCAATCGTGTAAAGTACAACAACACGAACTGCGACGGTATACCCCATGTACGAAAAGAGCAAATTATTTGCTCAGTCCGTACAATACTAAACAATCAGACGGCGATACAACTGCATTGCGAGTTCTATAGCTCGTATACATAAAATGGTGGTATTGATCCCAAGACTACCGATGTACAATCATTTAACGCGAAAAATGTGATTATCACATCTGGCAGCAATCTGGAAAATGGGAACAATAACTTGTTCGAGGTTTTGAGATAAAAATCAGAAGAATTTGAGCACCGCGGGTGGGTGTGGTTTTTAAAGGAAGTACTCTTCTTAGAAATAAACCTTTACTAGTTTGATCAGTTATACGTGTACTAGTGCATCCTGTTACCCGAACAGTAGCACAAAGCTAAACATGGAAGTACCATTCTCGAGGTTCTGGATTCAAAATCCCGGCAGCAACTTGCGTTTTTTCGTCTCATACAGTTGTAGAATGAATTTAAATAGCAATAACAGAGGAGCCGAAAAATTAGACACGAGAAATTCTGCGATTCCGATTGGATGCCAGTTTAACGTTGTCCGCATACACTAAAACGTTCCTGCATTACCATTGGCTGTCTAAAAGGGGATGGTCAATTAGGGAGGACTCTATAGGTAAAGTAATGGGAAAGGTAATCAGAAGTTTCTTCAGCGTGCTAATGAAAAGGCCTATATGATAAAAAAGTGGAGGGAGGAGGCAACTGTGCGTCAGAAGCACCACTCTTACCTTTTTCTGAGGCGTAGGTGTACATGTACGATTATTACAATTGTTGCATAACTGTGGTGATGATATGCGATTTAATTGGTAATTACCTACATGGTTGAATAATTAGACTCGAGACTTTAGCTATTCTTATTGGTTCATCGTAAAATATCCATGACATATACTGACAAATTGGTCCTACGTACCGACGGTTAAATAGTTCGAAAGCGAATTCACTAAATTCACATAAATGTGCGAGATTAACTGACACCTAGTATATTAGGAGAGGGAGTGTACCAATTCCGTTCAAAACACAATACTGACAGTAAGCAATGGGACAAAAGTCAGCTGTACGAGGGTTTGCACTAAGCTCTCTCAGAAAGATCAGACATTCCCGGAGGCGTGGAAACGAGTGGCTGCCCTTGTAGATGTCGGCCCAGACTAGCGGCAACCCTTCTCCTGCGGTATTTTCGTGATCCTTTAATTTTACCTGTTACAACCTGTGGATATTTAATAATAACTCGTAGATGGATTTATGTAGTTAAATGACTTGTAACCAATATTACTACATAGAAAACAAACACAGCTAAATAAAAATTCGCAGCATGCACCGTAACTACAATGCGGCCAGCGGCGTTGTCATTAAAAAGCAAACAAAGAAATAATACTACGCTATAACTTATCTGTAAAGTACAATCCAACTGATCCTCATTAACATCCTATCATTGCCACACTCTTACGGATCACTTTATAATTTAATTTCAACGCAAAGTTCACAAATTAAACTATAAGCTCTAAAACACCCGACACGCACTAGGATAACGCGACGTGCTCCCTCGCGCGCTTAAACCCGACTGATCTTTACCTATCGGACCACTTAAACATTACGGATACTTCTCCCTCTTATTATAGGGGCGGCCTAGTACATCACCCCCCTATAAGTTAAACTTAATTGCTAAACAATTTTTGTAATTAAATTGAACTTATACTTAATAATTACAGTGTTAAATATTGATACGGTACAACATACGGTTTTAAATTCCTAACATTCTGTATACCCAACAAGAGACCCCTAGTGTCATCCTGTACTTCATAAGAATTTGGCCCGCGCCTAGCCACAATCGTAGCAGGCCCGGAATAAAGCAAAAAGAATTTCTTAATTTCCTTGTCTTCCGCAGAAGACTGGGGATGAGTACGAACCAGTACTTTATCACCAATCTTAAAATCAATACAATTTTTATGGATCTTTTGATGACGTAATTTACGTTTTTCAGCCTTAGATTTTAATTTATTATAAGCTAGAGTTATAATTTTATCCCTACCAACACCCGGTATGTCACTTGTAGGAAAAATAATGTTTTTAACATTAGGATTATTACTATGACCACCAAAATGTAGTTCACAAGGGCTATACCCAGTCGAGTCATGAACTGCCCTATTAATCCATTTCCTTACTCTATCTAGCATCAAAGCCCACCCCCCATGAGCCAAGTAACACAATAATCTCAAAATACGCACAATTTCTTTATTAACCCGTTCCGTCTGGTTTCCCTGCGGGATGTACACTGACGTGTGAGTTTGCCTTTACACCTAGTAAATTCAACGACTCTTTCCGGTCTTTGCTTGTAAACTGGCTACCATTATCGGAAAGAATGACCCCTGGTTTACCAATCTCGATAAAATATTTCTTGACCAAGCAACGAAGAATCGCAGCTATATTAGCACGTTTAAGAGGGTGCAAAGTAACCAACTTACTAAAAGCGTTAATAATAACTAATAAGGAAGTCGCCCCCGACCTTGATACTGGGAGCGGACCAATGAGATCAACACATACGATTTCGTTGGGCGCTTTAGGTAAAACACAATGATATTCGCCATAAATTCTAATCGAACTCTTCGCCTTCTGGCACAAATCGCAGCTTGAAATAATTTTTCGAATGAAATGTTTCATCCTCTGAAAATAATAATCACGACGCAGCATCTGGAAACACTTTTCCGCCCCAAAATGCCCATTATCTACATGTTCTTGCCAAACCAATATATTTATTTGGGAAGCAGGCACACATACTTTAAACTCTGGCGAACCTTCGTAGCCTCGCCTAAATAAAACTCCCTGATACATAACAAACCAATCCGCGCAACTTTTCGGAACTTCCTCCTTCAATAATCTAGACATTATTTTACAACAGAATTCGTCTTTTCCTTGCTCCTCAACAATATTTTTCATATCTCACTGGACCCCTTTACATAGTTCCGACTTCTTTACTGCACAAATTTCTGTCGGCACACTCTCAAATTTTTCAAGTTTCTCCTTTCCCTTGATTGGATAACGCGATAGAGCATCCGCAAGGACATTCTCCTTCCCAGCGCAATATTTAACATTAAAAGCGTATTCTTGAAAATACAACACCCATCTAGTCAAACGCGAATGTAATAGTCTGCAAGACATTAAAAACGTTAGAGATTTATGATCGGTGATCACAGTTAATTCTCGACCTAGCACAAATACTCGCCACTGCTGCATACAATGTAATACGGCTAATGCCTCTTTTTCTGTAACACAATAACCAATTTCAGGGCCACGCAGAGTCCGATTGGTGAACGCCACAATATCCTTTTCTGAAGTTTGCATCGCCTCAATTACGTCCCACGCCACCATCTCCTCTATCTGCCGCCTAACCTCGTCTTTATATGCATACGGAAATGGGTATGATCTGATAAAAAATGGAGACTCACCCCACAACTCAATTTCATGAAAGTAAACATTTGTTCGTCTGGTTGGTTCGAAAATATCGACCTATGTGACAACAGCAACTCGTACAATTTATTTTTTTCTTCTTGAGAAAAGTTTTCTGCGCGATCCACTACCTCTTTAATTTCAGACACCTTACACGGCACTATCTCCTTTTTAAATTGAATTTCCTCATCTTTCTCTTCCGACACTTAACAAACAGTCAACCGACCATCAGGCTTTGGTTCCATACTAAACCCTACGCTTATCGCTCTTCCTTCAAAAATACCCGATAAACAATTTTTTGAAAAATCGATTTTAATTTGATGATCAGCAAAAAAATCGCATCCGAAGATGACATCACGAATTAAATTCGGAACTACCAGACAAGGGTAAGCCAATTCGAAATCATTAAATTTAAAATTCAAATAAAATTGATCCTTAACAATAGAATTCTTGCCCGTCGCACTCACCAAAATAGTTGATGTAAACGGCAAACGTAAAATATCGCTATTAATTTGCATTATCTTTAATAAAAAGTCTTTTGAAATGCAGGTAACTTGACTACCCGAATCTACTAATATTTTTACCACAACAGTCTCAACTGTCGCTTCAATGGTTGGTGCCAACGCAACTGACCTTATATTCTTTTTGTCTTCTAGTAAAAGGTCATCCCCGTTTTTATTAAATAACGCGGCCACAGCCGATGGTCGATTTCCCCCTGGACTTCTAACAGTTTGAGATTCGCGACGCCCTTCATCCCTATCACCATTATTGTAATAACTATTAGTATTATTTTCCCTATTTTCAGAGCGGGCACTATTACCGCCTCCAGAATTTGACGTATTTGATCTAAAATTGTAACGAGTGCTCCCGTTTTGTTCACTGTTCGTACCTCTACCACGCCAATTCGTGTAGAAACTGTTATTATTATTATTGGGGTTCCGATTATAAGTTTCATCAATTTCCTTTAAGTAAGCTTCTACTTCATCAAAAGTTCTGGGCATGCAATTTACAATACCTCGTTGAATTTCACTCGGAAAATGATTTTTTAATAAAGAAATCAGCGCACCTTCCTCAAGAGGAGTAGTTAAGAAATTTGCTTCTCTCACCAACTTTAAAAAATAATCTGCCCTTGCCCCCCTTTCGTAACACCCAAATTTAATTTTTTTAAAAGTTTCCTCTCTTCGTCAACCCCCCAATACCGACTTAAAAATAGCTCTTTAAATTCTTGGAAATCTCTTACTTTTTCTTCCTTTAATACAC
Organism: Platerodrilus igneus; assembly: GCA_036346225.1. Taxonomy (NCBI): domain Eukaryota; kingdom Metazoa; phylum Arthropoda; class Insecta; order Coleoptera; family Lycidae; genus Platerodrilus; species Platerodrilus igneus. Next base: position 5,411,691 of record JARFIW010000544.1, read on the forward strand.
CCCAATCCTGAGCTGAATTGCGTAAATTACTAACGGTCAAAGGAACTTTTCTACTTTCAGGAACTCCAGCTCCGAAAAATATTGTTTCCTGTTTTTTAATGAAAGTTACCGGATGCACAGATCCCTCCGGCACAAAGCACAAATTCGTACCCCCCAGATCCTTATATAAACTCATATAATTATGATACCCAAAAGCCTCGGACGTGACGCCCCTGGTCTCTGGTTGGTGTACATGCACAACACCTTCATCCCTAACATATCCAACATCGCTAGCTTCTACATGTTCTTTAATCGATTCAGAAACACGATTTACATCAAAACTTAATTTGCTAATATTTGCAGCAATATTCACGTTCATTTGTTCAATTGATTCCTTTAGGATGGCATTGTTACAATTCATACTATTAACAGCTGCAACTAGTTGTTTCAAAGCATCTGCGATATCACGTTCGCCCATTTTATCAGCTTTTTCTAAATTACTTCGATCTTTACTACGCGTATTATACTTATGTGACATTACATTTCAACAACAATCAAACACATATTTCACCTGGAGGTGCGATCATTAACTCTTAAGCTCTAAATTACTCTATTTATTTTTGTTCCAAACTAACACAATAAACCCAATGAATTTCTCTGAATTGTCCACTCAAACTTAATGCAACTTGGAATGTTATACCTCAATATCCAAACACCAACTATTGTCCGTAAATACAATTAACATGGACCTGGTTGTTGAATAACCGTTAACCCTTATTAGAAATTAAACTGTACTGTTCATTTCAAAAATGTCCTTTAATGTTATCTGAACCTTTTCAAATTCTACGTAAACAACTCGAATCATTTACAGATCCAGGTATTTGTGTAACAAGAAAACGTCCCCGTTGGCCCCAAAATGCACTAAGCTCTCTCAGAAAGATCAGACATTCCCGGAGGCGTGGAAACGAGTGGCTGCCCTTGTAGATGTCGGCCCAGACTAGCGGCAACCCCTCTCCTGCGGTATTTTCGTGATCCTTTTAGTTTTACCGGTTACAACCTGTGGATATTTAATAATAACTCGTAGATGGATTTATGTAGTTTAATGACTTGTAACCAATATTACTACATAGAAAACAAACACAGCTAAATAAAAATTCGCAGCATGCACCGTAACTACAATGCGGCCAGCGGCGTTGTCATTAAAAAACAAATCGAAGGGCGCGATCAAAATATTCGACATATAAAAACAAAAATGAAAGACGAAATGGCACTGGACACATATATAAACGCCTTACCAGAACGACTATCAGATAAGATCAGATTCCAACGACCCCAAAATCTAGAAGAAGCCATGAACCTAGTAATAGAAGAAGAAAATGTAATGTATTACCGCAACAGACTATACAACACCAACGCAAATAAAAGTTATTCACCAATAAAAACTATGCAAGCCGCGAGACAAACAATCCCTCAAGAAAAATTCACGCCCTTCAACGCACAAACAAATCAACCGTGAATTAATAACCCAAATTTCAACAATACGAATTTTAATAATCAATATAAACATTTTCCAAAACCAACATATAACCCAACTTTTACGAAACCAGCATTCCAACCAAGATTCAATCCAAACCTAAACCAACAATGACCAGTATTCAAAGCGAACCCCGTAGAAATACACCAATGAATAATAATCAAAACAACCCTAATAACTATTATAAACCAACACCAATGGATACCTCATCTGGTAACACCAGACAAAATACCAAGATAACACATATCCGACCAAACCCTCATCAGAAACGCAATTTTACATCGGAAGAACTATTTCACCAAGAAGTAGAAAAATTTGACACTGACCAGAATAATTACATTCAGACAAGTACGCACAATGAACCAAACCATGCAGAAACTTATGAACGCGACGAACAATACGAAACTTACGAGGAGGACGACGAAGAAAACTCGTACTCAAATTTTCAAATGGACCAATTCATAAACGACCAAACTTAATAAACCTAAATAACATAAATCACCTAGTACTACCATACATAGAAATACCCACGCCGAATTTAAACTATTAATCGATAACGCATCCTCAAAAACATTAATTAGCCACAGAACCGTGAAAAAAACATTATTTAGATTATGTACAAAGAGAACCATTTAAAATTAAAACAGCCCATCAAACAACACTACACCAATTCGTAGCCAATATACCCTTACCGAGAACATTTAATGTAAAAATAAAACATAAATTTTATATTTTCGAGTTCAACGACAAATATCACGGCTTAATTGGAATGGACTTTTTAAGAAAATTAGGAGCCAACATTGACATAAAGAACCGTTTATTAAGGACAAAATACGGAAAGATCCCCATTAAATTTCAAAACACACAAATCGAACAAAAATACACAATAGAACCCCGAACGGAAAGAAAAATAAAAATCCCAGTAAAATCTAACAAAAAAGTAGGAATAATAAATCATATGACATTTCAACAAGGAGTAGAAACCCCAACTGCCTTAGTGCAAATAAAAGATAACTATGCAACCACAACAATATTAAATTCAAACGACTATCCCGTAGAATTATCATTGACAGACCCAATTAACGTAGAGGAATTAAATTTTAACGAAATGGAAATAGACGAAAATTTAGAAAACGATTACCACCCAATAGAACATGACAAAATGTTAAGAGAAAATTTAATTAACATTCGCATTAACACCGACATCAATCAGGAAGAGCAAAGAGCAATTAAAAACTTATGTTTTGAATACCGCCACATATTCCATTGCGAAGGAATACCCCTAACATTCACCAACACAGTGAAGCATAATATCGAGCTAACAGACAATAAACCAATCTTTACAAAAGCATATAGACTACCTCATGCAAGCCAAGAAGAAGCTGACAGACAAGTAGCAGACTTATTAGAACAAGACATAATCCAGCACTCCAACTCACCATGGAGCAGCCCCGTGTTAATAGTACCCAATAAATTGGACGCAACCGGAAAGAGAAAGTACAGAATGGTAATAGACTATAGAAAGTTAAATGAAAAAACGGTAGATGACAAATATGCACTACCAAATATAACCGAAATTTTAGACAAATTAGGCACATGCCAATATTTTTCAACATTAGACCTAGCATCAGGATACCATCAGGTAGAGATGGAAAAAAAATATATATCAAAAACAGCCTTCAGCACACCTAGAGGACATTACGAATACAAACGAATGCCATTCGGAGTAAAGAACGCACCCGCTACTTTCCAGAGAGTCATGGACAATATATTACGAGGAATACACAATGAAAAATGCCTTGTGTACCTAGACGACATTATAGTTTATTCCACATCATTGGTAGAACACATAGAAAGAAGTATTTGAAAGACTTAGACGGGCACATTTCAAAGTACAATTAGACAAAAGTGAATTTTTACAAAAAGAAGTATCATTTTTAGGACATGTAATAACACCCCAAGGAGTAATGTCAAATCACGACCAAACAAATGCAGTTCTAAATTACCCCTTACCAAAGACATCCAAAGAAATTAAAGGATTTCTAAGACTTAGTGATTACCACCGCAAATTCATTAAAGATTACGCTCAGATAACCAAGTCCCTGACAGATTGTTTAAAAAAGGGAAACAAAATTGAACACACCCGGAATTTATTAAAGCCGTAGACAAAATTAAAAACATATTAACGAATCACCCTGTATTAGAATACCCAGACTTTTCAAAACCATTTACACTAACGACAGACGCATCGAACGTAGCATTAGGCGCAGTATTGAGCCAAGGAAAAGTAGGTAGCGAAAAACCCATCAGCTAGGCATCCAAAACCCTAAACGAAACCGAACAGAAATATAGTACCATAGAAAAAGAATTTTTAGCCATAATTTGGGCAACAAAATAATTTAAAACTTACTTATACCGAAGAAAATTTTACATATACACCAATCATAGACCATTAGTATGGCTATGCAAACTTAAAGAACCAAATTCAAAATTACAACGATGGCGAATCAGACTCGAAGAATACGATTACGAAATTATATATAAAAAAGGAATTTATAACAACGACGCAGACGCTTTAAGTAGAATCCAACTCAATGCACTAGAAACGAAATCTATTGTAGGAAACGTAGACGAAGCAGAAATAAGGGAAGATCCAGACGAGATTGACACGATACATTCGACACAAAACGAAGAACCTAAAAACGCAATTAAAATTTTAAACGAAGCAATCGATATGAAACCCAACCAATGTATAATAACCGAAGTTTTAAATAACCCCAACCCCGTAAAATATACAAAGGTAGATAACAAAAATATATACAAAATTCAAATAACTAAAGATGACAATGATGAACAAATAATTAAGATTCTAAAAAAATACATCCCTGAGAAAAAACGATTTTATTTCTATTTCAACACCGAACATTTATACCAAAGATTTTCAGAATTATACGTTAAACTATTCAATAACTCTGGCCCTCAATTCATCAGATGTACGAGAACATTAATAACACTAGACGACCCTGACGAAATAAATGATGTAATTAGAAATCAACACGAAGGCAAAACCAACCATCGTGGAATTAACGAAACAATAAAGCAACTTGTAAGACGTTATTATTTTAAAGACATGAAAGAATTGACCACAGATTTCATTAACCAATGTGAATTATGTGACAAAGCGAAATACGACAGAAAACCACCAAAGATACCCTTAATGTTAACCAAAACACCCGACAAACCATTTCAAAAACTACATGCCGATACTCTAGTGGTAAAAGCGCAAAACTATTTAACAATTGTAGACGCATTTACAAAAATAGGCCAAGCAATACCAATCACATCCAAAAATAGCATCGACGTGACCCAAGGATTTTTACAGTATCTCACATTTTATGGAACACTCGAATCAATAACTCTAGACAATGGTAGCGAATTTTAAAATGAGACAATACAAAACACTTTAGAACTTCACAAAATAAAAATTCATTTCATAACGGAAAACCACCTTGAATTAAACGGACTATTTGAACGACTTCATTTAACCCTGTTACAACAAATTTGATTATTAAGAATAAATTATAAAAAGGAACATATAACTAATTTAATGTCATACGCACTAATCGCCTATAATAATACAATTCACTCATTAACAAATTTTACACCCTTAGAATTAACCTTAGGACATTCAGATTCACGAAATCCCTATGACATACACTACAACAAGGAAGTATATCAACAATATGCGAAAGATCACAAAGAAAAACTAAAAATAACTTATGACAAGGTAAAAGATAAATTAGAGAACGATAAGGAACGTATCACCACAACCCGAAACAAAAATTCCGACGCGAATAAATTTTCAAATATAAAAATATCAGATAAAATTATAGCAGTAGTAGACAACGGCAAAATAACAAAGTACATTCATTTGAAAAACTTAAGACACCCTGTAATTTCAGATGGACAATCATCACCCTTACCGTCAACCTCCGCCCAGGTAGAACGGACAACCAAATAATAATAGAAGATATAAAAAAACAACCCCCGGTATACTATCAATAAACTAGGTAGTATGCAAAATACAATATTTACTCAAATAATATCAACCCTTACTTTAAAGCAACAAATTTTAGCAACTTTAGAAAACGCAGTAACATTGGCAAAATTGAATACCCTACACTCTAGTATCATTGAACCAACCGATTTATTAAAAGAATTAATAAGAATTAGGTCACTTATAACTAACAGTAAATTACCTTTTGATGTAACAGAGTCAAACATTCTAATATTCGAAAAAATAGCTATAGGCAAAGGCTACATTAAGAATAACGAAATAATATTTTTAATAGAGATCCCGATAGTAGAAAGTAACAAAATATAATTAATATCATTTATTTGTTTTTCCAACGAAAGTTATTGGGACATACCAAGTTATCATACCCAAAACCAAATTTGTATCCTTAAATGAACTGAGATATGATTATACAAACAAAAATGTACTGAAGTAACACCAAACCAATACTTGTGCCAATCGATGACGACAACAACCATTCAAGAAGACAGCCCTTGTGAAGTACAACTATTAAAATTCTCAAATCATTACGAAAACTGTGAAGCCAAACAAGTGCAAATAAACAACATGAAAATTCAAAAAGTTACAGAAAACAAATGGAGAGCCATTTTCCCAACAGATGAAAATAACCAAGCATTAATCGAAAGCAAACTAATTACACTTAAAGAAGACTGTTATCTAAAACTGAAAGACGAAGTAATCAGAGTTTATCAAGATCCCATAGTAACAAAGAAACTTGCAAACCTACCGGAACTACAGTTCAAGATAGAACAACAAGAAGACGAAGAAATAGTCAAGAAACCCATGAAGCTAGAGCATCTAGACTTAGACGACCTCAACCCCGCCATGAAATTAGTGGAAAGTTACAAAGAACATTTAAGTGAACTTACAACGCCAAAGTTACATTATGATAATATAAGCGTTTGGACAATTGTGTTAATTATATTAATAATTTTTGTAATTATATATGTATTTTATAAAATGTACCTTAGATATAAGAATGAAGGAAACAATTCTAGATTTAAAAAAACAAGAGAAATAAAGAAACGATAAGTATACCCTTAGAAACAATGAATTTTAAATGAAATTGAATAATGAACTTTATGTATTTAAAAATTAAGTAAAATCTTAATTTTTTATTTACGGTGGGAGGAGTTATGTATACCCCAATTATCTATATATATATATATATATATATATATATATATATATATATATTGAATATATTGAATCTAATACAAATTATTAGAAATTGTTAAATAAAGTATAAGTTTATTGCAACAATGCAATACAAGGCTAACCCAGAGAGGTTATTAGCAGTTTATGAAAACGGATATGCAACTTTGCATCCGAGAGGGCAGTGATACTGCAGGTGGCAGGTCACAGGCGGTTAACATAGCGCAATTACTTAGAAATAAGATTGTTACAATGTAATAAAGTGTAGAATTAAGAGAAAAGCAGACATGATATCTGCAAGTTCCCACAGCCGTGTGAGGGGCAGGTTATTATAAAACGCCCGGGAGCTCAAAGCCCGGCAGTCAGTCTTCGAACTCCATACTTTGTTGTTCAAGTTACTCAATTGAGTCAGTCAGAGTATTACAGCTTTTGTATTGTTGTTTACCTAGACTACTCGCCTTAGTACAATTAATATTATTTTGGTTAAAGTTTTTTTTACAGTTTTTCTAAATTCTATTGTAATTTCTGTTTAAGAACAAATAAATGAGGATGACATATTAGAGTGGGCTCTAGAGGTAAACTAGTGGGAAAAAGTAATCAGAGGTTTCTTCAGCGTGCTTATGAAGAGGCCTTCATGGGAAAAAAGTGGCGGGAGGAGGTAATTTTGCATAAAAAGCACCATTCTTACGTCTTTCTGCGACGGGGGTGTACATGTACGATTATTACAATTGTTGCATAACTGTGGTGATGATATGCGATTTAAATGGTAATTCTTATACGGTTGAATAATTAGACTCGAGACTTTAGATATTCTTACTGGTTCATCGTAAAACATCGACGACATATACTGACAAATTGGTCCTACGTTCCAACGGTTAAATAGTTCGAAACCGGATTCAGTGAATAGGTAATTAAATGTGCGAGATTGACTCCTAGTATACTAGGAGATGGAGTGTCCCAATTCCGTTCAAAACACACTACTGACAGTAACCAATGGGACGAAAGTCAGCTGTACTAGGATTGCCTTTTGTATCTCGTGATTGCGGTAAACCAGTGCTGCCATTTGGCAACCGACGTTTCTATCGTAAAATGTGACATTTTTAATAGTATACGCAATTAGAACGTATTGATATTCAAGCACTCTTTATGGTGTTTACAGTAATTTTTGAAAAAAAATTATCTCGGCTAGAAATAGAATGAAATCGTGAACATTTTCGAGTAATTATTTTTTATAATTTTATGCGTGATTTAACCCAACAACAGTGCATCGGTCAACTTCATTTACCCTTTTATGATGAAGCACTACCATCGAAGATTACTGTTTGTTGATAGTTTACAGACTTGAATCGTGTACTAGTTTGCATAAGTACGAATGTTGTTATGGTCGTCCAAAATCGGTTGTCCTTCCGAAAATGAACTGATACTGCGGGATCGTCATGTAACATATTTGGGCATTAAGCGGATAGGTATATATTCCAGATTGCATAAATATTTGTCCGTCAAAAAAATTTGTTCGCGTTGGATTTTAGAAAATTTGGTAAACGCTCAGAAATAGACTCGTGTCGATTTGTTAAAAGAAATCGTCAAAGATTATTATCGGGATGCTTTCAAACGCGTACGATATTGCAAGGAGGTGATCTACGCACATGGACTAAATGAGCCAAATTTAACAAATGCTACTCGTGCACTAAGCACTTTTAAGCAAATGGTCGCCTTTTTTTTTTTCAGAAAACTTGGACATGTCGCAACAGCTCCTTTAGAGAACTGTGGAATAGCTAATCCCGTATTGTTCACAGCCATATTCTTTATTGTAGTTATAAAAGAAATGTGAAAAAGCAACCACTTAAGTTGGGTAATTCCCCACCATGACAATGGGGGCCCTCGTAAATCGGTTCAACATTAATTTGATGGGTTATTCGCTGTATATTCGTGATTTGACACTAAATTGATCTTCTTTTATTACCGTATATTAAGAATAAATTGCCAAGACAAGGTTTTTTGGCAGTTACAGGAGCGGTTGATGCGTTTATAATGCATATTTTTGATGTTTCAATAGGAGCAGCAAAAGTGCTTCGAAAATTGGTTCGAAGTCGTCTAAAAGTATATTGATCTTCATGGAGAATATTTTGAAAAACAAAAAGCCACTTTTATCGATAAATAAATGTTTCTGCTCTCAATTCCTCAAATATTAAAGCATCCCTAGAATGGAACCCATATGTAGTTGCGTTGCATGTTGAAACGCTGCTGTTAAACACTCCAGCATGTGGTTCAAAATATTCGTCAAAATAATTTAGATACTTGGAAGATTGCGTAGGGGGCTGGTGTTCCATAAAGTCATATCTTTTGCTAGAAGTTCTTAAAGTGGCAGTAATCAAACATGGAGGGTTCTTTCATCATGGAGGATGAAGCGATACGTGTTGATAGTTGGGAAGCGGATGCCTTCAAGTAGCTAATCAAACAGCGTGTATAATCTTTTATTAAACTTTTAACTTTTTCTTAATCTTTACGACGGTATGTTGGACTAAGGGTCGATCGGGAGCAACGCTTCCGATACGTCGAACAACAATACTAACTTATATAATTTAAAAGATAGCAACACACATTATATGGTTTTAGTTTTAAAAAAACACAAAGACATTGAATGATTTTGTAGCTATCTGTAAAATTAGCACATTCGCGAGTTTTTGGTAGCAACACACGGTCTAGCGCACTCTATTCACAGATAGGAATCGACCGATTTCTAACTCTCAATGCTGTTCAAGTTAAGGTTAACCAGATCGGATTTTATACAACGTGAACATATATGCGAATAAGTTTTATACAATCAAACAAGTTTACCTTACAAATCAAGTAAAATTGTGGAATATACCTATTTTCGATACATCAAGAACCCCGTTTGACATCCAAGAAATTCTCGTAATAACATTAATTCCTTCAGTTTTCAATGAAATACACCGTTTCTTCAAGTACAACTGCTGCAATGTAACATTCCAAGGCCTCACTAAAATTTTTACATATAGAACAATCCTTTCGACCTTGTATAAAATACTACTTGTGCGAACTTTCGCAGCATATTTTACACTGTTTTAAATATGACATAAAATTATTTACACATAGAGATCGTCCAGCATTTTGTGCCAGTGATTATGGAACGTTAAACTATATTCTACCGAGACCGCAATTAACTGGAAATATATTGTCAATGCATGCTTACTTTATGCTTCACCCGCCATTCTCTTTGATATATTTTTTCTTTAAATACTTCAACAACTTCAACAAGTGTTTGCATTTCATTGTCATTAAAACTGAATTCTTTGCTCATACATATTTTAACGCTGTATATGTATTTGTTTTAGACACAGTAAAATTTAAAATTGCTTCCATTAAACGGTCCGCATGTTTTCAAAAGTGTAAACGGCGATTTCAGATTTAAATATTTATATGTTAATGTTAGAATTAATTTATCTTGCAACACCAGCCGAAAGTTTCCTTTATTGAAATAATTTAAATAAGAATTTATACAATCCCATACAATAATTTAAATAAAATTTCATACGATTGGCTAAATAATTTAAATAGCACGCAATGGACTGATATTTTTATGTTCTCAGTAGCGCAAAGCTAAAGCACGAAAGCACCATTCTCAAAGTTTTGGTTTCAAAATCCTAAAAGCAACTTGCGTTTTTACGTCTCCTTCAGTTGTGCAATGGATTTAAATAGCAATAATAGAAGGGCCGAAAAATTAGACTCGAGACATTCTGCGATTCCGATCGGTGCCCGTATAATGTGGTACGCATACATTAAAACGTTCCTGCAATACCATTAGCTGCCTAAAAGAGGATGACCTATTAAAACGTGCTCTAGAGGTGAAATAGTGGGAAAAGGTAATCAGAGGTTTCTTCAGCGTGCTTATGAAGAGGCCTATGTGGGAAAAAGTGGTGAGAGGAGGCCATTGTGCGTCAGAAGTACCATTCTTACCTTTTTCTGCGGTGGGGTGTACATGTACGATTATTGCAATTGTTGCATAACTGTGGTAATGATATGCGATTTAAATGGTAATTCCTACACGGTTGAATAATTAGACTCGAGAATTTAGATATTCTTATTGGTTCATCGTAAAACATCGACGACATATACTGGCAAATTGGTCCTACGTTCCAACGGTTAAATAGTTCGAAACCGGATTCACTGAATAAGTAATTAAATGTGCGATATTGACTCCTAGTATATTAGGAGTGGGGGTGTCCCAATTCCGTTCAAAACTCACTACTGACAGTAAGCAATGCAACGAAAGACAGCTGTACTAGGATTGCCTTTTGTATCTTGTGATTGCGGTAAACCAGTGCTGCCATTTGGCAACCGACGTTTCTATCGTAAAATGTGACATTTTTAATAGTATACGCAATTAGAACGTATTGATATTCAAGCACTCTTTATGGTGTTTACAGTAATTTGAAAAAAAATTATCTCGGCCAGAAATAGAATGAAATCGTGAACATTTTCGAGTAATTATTTTTTATAATTTTATGCGTGATTTAACCCAACAGCAGTGCACCGGTCAACTTCATTTATCCTTTTATGATGAAGCACTACCACCGAAGATTACTGTTTGTTGATAGTTTACAGACTTGAATCGTGTACTAGTTTGCATAAGTACGAATGTTGTTATGGTCGTCCAAAATCGGTTGTTCTTCCGAAAATGAACTGATACTGCGGGATCGTCATGTAACATATTTGGGCATTAAGCGGATAGGTATATATTCCAGATTGCATAAATATTTGTCCGACAAAAAATTTGTTCGCGTTGGATTTTAGATAATTTGGTAATCGCTCAAAAATAGACTCGTGTCGATTTGTTGAAAGAAATTGTCAAAGAATATTATCGGGATGCTTTCAAACGCGTACGATATTGCAAGGGGGTGATCTACGCACATGGACTAAATGAGCCAAATTTAACAAATGTTACTCGTGCACTAAGCACTTTTAAGCAAATGGTCGCCTTTTTTTTTTAGAAAACTTGGACATGTCGCAACAGCTTCTTTAGAGAACTGTAGAACAGCTAATCCTGTATTGTTCACAGCCATATTCTTTATTGTAGTTATAGAAGAAATGTGAAAAAGCAACCACTTAAGTTGGGTAATTTCCCACCATGACAATGGGGGCCCTCGTAAATCCGTTCAACATTAATTTGATGGGTTATTCGCTGTATATTCGTGATTTGACACTAAATTGATCTTCTTTTATTACCGTATATTAAGAATAAATTGCCAAGACAAGGTTTTTTGGCAGTTAAAGGAGCGGTTGATGCGTTTAAAATGCATATTTTTGATGTTTCAATAGGAGCAGCAAAAGTATTTCAAATATTGGTTCAAAGTCGTCTAAAAGTATATTGATCTTTATGGAGAATATTTTGAAAAACTAAAAGCCATTTTTATCGATAAATAATTGTTTCTGCTCTCAATTCCCGGAATATTAAAGCATCCCTAGAATGGAACCCATATGTAGTTGCGTTGTATGTTGGAACGCTGCTGTTAAACACTCCAGCATGTGGTTCAAAATATTCGTCGAAATAATTTAGATACTTGGAAGATTGCGTAGGGGGCTGGAGTTCCATAAAGTCATATCTTTTGCTTGAAAGTTCTTAAAGTGGCTGTAATCAAACATAGTGGTCTCTTTCATCATTGTGGATGGAGCGATACGTGTCGATAGTTGGGAAGCGGATGCCTAAATGTAACTAATTAAACAGCGTACATAATGCCACGCTTGCATCGCATTGGACGTGTATGCTGGAATAAGATTACTTTGCATATACGAGATTTATTTTTGTCCTATAGTTTTGTATTAATCCAGAGCGTGAGTATAGGTTCACAGAATAATAGCAGAGAAATGGCATTATTAGGCGTTTAGGGGAGGGAGAGAAGTCATAACCCTAGATACTTACCCACAATCTATCGTTTTGACTACAGGATTGTTGCAGAGAGTATATTATTCCTTCTATTAATCCTGTTTATAGAATCATTAAAGCTTTTATTTGAGATTGTTGCGAAGTTCTATCAATAAATCTTATAGCTTAGAAATGCTTCCGTATTTTATTGATACCCTTACTAGATATATGGATTTTATATACTTCCATGTTTCTGCGTGTGCAACAAGTATTGTCAATATTGGATTTTCACTTTCCGTCGGAAACATAAAGTGTGAATACCTAACTTACTTAACGGCATCGTGTTAAAGCAGTCTGTTTATTTTATTGTCCGATGCAAATAGAACGTGTTACGCATGTATCCTTTTAATTAAGGGTGTTTCTCCTCAAAGTATGACTAACAGAGCATTGAAGTCCTGAAATTCGTTTAGTCGGTAAATGCATAAGCATATATTAAAGGTGGTTGTTTTTTTAGAAATGATTTCTCACTGTTAGACCGTGATGAATTATTATGTATTAGTCATACTTAGCGCGAAATACAGAACATTGCATCACGTAACAAAATAAACAATTATAAGAAAATGGAAACGTATTAGATTTTTCTGTTATAATATTTCGCTGCTTTGCAGGAAAATAGCAGATTATACAGTGTCTGCGTTTTAAGATAAGATACTCTGACCTAAACTGTTGATTTTTTAAACACAACTGATCCTAAATATACTTCAAATATTTGAGTTAAATTACTAGCCCCTTGCAAGCTTTCCCATGAATTTTTCATAAGTGTATTCAACAGAAGGTTGCTAAAGATAGCTTATTAACGATGTGGACAAAGTTGGACTTGCCTACTACCATAAGTTACTCGATCGTGATTTACCTTTGTGGTGATTTAATGTGAATTTACGTTACGCATAGTTTCCAAACGATTTCTAAGACATACGCGTATAGAAATCTATTCTGCTTTATACGGCACACAAATTCCTATCCATTGCAAGGGTCGAGCAGAATTGAGTTTCAAAAGAAAGCTTTATTGGCTCAGTTCTATACAATATATTTAGTAACTTATTTTAATGAAGATCAAAAATGACTAAATTTCTTTTTAGAACTATTCTGAGAATGATGTTTAATATGAGGCGACGGTAATAGAACGCCTAAAACGACATATTTATTAGTTTGACGGTCTGAATGACAATCGGAATTACCGTGTCCACAAACATGCGGAACATAAGACTTCACTAATGTTCAAAACGAAAATAGTTAAATACTCCAATTAAAAGAAAGATAGATATATTTTTAGTTTGGCGAACCTGTTGATGCTTTCTAGAATGGCAATGTTTTCCTAATTGTCAGAATATCATTAATTTCTGTATAGAAATTAATTCTTATCAAAGTACAAACTATTGTGTTGTTATCATTTTAATATTTGAAGCACAGGAACACAAGCAGGCAATACATATATTATTTAAGGTTATTTTTTAGCAAGTTGTCTTAAGTTTTCAGAAATTTGGAATGTTTATGAAATAATAAATAATTTTAACTACATAACTATAAAATCAAAGATATGGATTCATAATGGATTGAATCACAACAAATGTTTGAAGGTTTCATTTGCAGCTAAGCAATTACCAAGACGGTAATAGAAATGACCCTGAATATTTACAAACATTTGCGGTGTAATACTATTACAATGACCGCCTTCAAAGAATGCAAGTTTGGATGAAGTGGTCCTGAATATATTAATTTGAAGAAATGTTATGCCCATAAAAAGAAATTATTCGGTGCTGTCAGGTGAACGTGCGGATCAGAATCAGGGACGTAACCACGGGGGCGAAGAAGGACGGAAGGAGAAGGGTTCTCCTAAAAGATGCCCCTCGTGTCCATCTTTGACACAAATCCAAAAAATTAAGTAAATTGGCCCTTATTACTAAAATGTAAGTAGCTTTTGTTTAATTACTCGTTGTTTGGGATATGTTTGTATAATTGTACATCTTCTATGCGAATCTGCTGCACGTGTATTCGTTATAGTATTAAAACTCCTAAGACCACCTTAACAATAACATTGAAAACTTCTTTCTTGCTAAGATAGAAATGTAAGAATGCTTCGACGTGGAATACATTTATTGTAACTGAATATAATTGAAAATTTAAGTAAAATACATTAGAATGAATGGGTACGAGTTATCACGAGCTAACCTTACACTAAGCTCTCTCTGAAAGATCAGACATTCCCGGAGGCGTGGAAACGAGTGGCTGCCCTTGTAGATGGCGGCCCAGACTAGCGGCAACCCCTCTCCTGCGGTATTTTCGTGATTCTTTTAGTTTTACCTGTTACAACCTGTGGATATTTAATAATAACTCGTAGATGGATTTATTTAGTTTAATGACTTGTAACCAATGTCACAAAATAAAACAAACAAACACAGTTAAATAAAAATTAATGCAGCACCCACCGTACTACAATGCGGCCAGCGGCGTTGCTATTAAAAACAAACAAGGAAATAATATTACGCTATAACTTATCTGTAAAGTACAATCCAACTGATCATCAACATTAGCATCCTATCATTGACACACTCTTACGGATCACTTTATAATTTAATTTCAACGCAAAGTTCACAAATTAAACTATAAGTTCTAAAACACCCGACACGCGCTAGGATAAAGTGACGCGCTCCTTCGTGCGCTTAAACTCGACTCACCGTTACCTACCGGACCACTTAAACATTACGGATACTTCTCCCTCTTATTATAAGGGCGGCCTAATACATCACCCCCCTATAAGTTAAACTTAATTGCTAAACATATTTTTGTAATTAAATTGAACTTATACTTAATAATTACAATGTTAAATTTTGATACGGTACAACATACGGTTTTAAAGTCCTAACATTCTGTATACCCAACAAGAGACCCCTAGTGTCGTCCCGTACTTCATAAGAATTTGGCCCGCGCCTAGCCACAATCGTAGCAGGCCCGGAATAAAGCAAAAAGAATTTCTTAATCTCCTTGTCTTCCGCAGAAGACTGGGGATGAGTACGAACCAGTACTTTATCACCAATTTTAAAATCAATACAATTTTTATGGATCTTTTCATGACGCAATTTACGTTTTTCAGCCTTAGATTTTAATTTATTAATCGAACTCTTCGCCTTCTGGCACAGATCGCAGCTTGAAAAAAAATTTCGAATGAAATGTTTCATCCTCTGAAAATAATAATCACGACGCAGCATCTTGAAACACTTTTCCGCCCCAAAATGCCCATTATCTACATGTTCTTGCCAAACCAATGCACTTATTTGGGAAGCAGACACACATACTTTAAACTCTGGCGAACCTTCGTAGCCTCGCCTAAATAAAACTCCCTGATACACCACAAACCAATCAGCGCACCTTTTCGGAACTTCATCCTTCAATAATCTAGACATTATTTTACAACAGAATTCGTCTTTCCCTTGCTCCTCAACAATATTTCTTATACCTAACTGGACCCCTTTACATAGTTCCGACTTCTTTAATGCACAAATTTCTGTCGGCACACTCCCAAATTTTTCAAGTTTCTCCTTTCCCTTGATTGGATAACGCGATAGAGCATCCGCAAGGACATTCTCCTTCCCAGCACAATATTTAACATTAATAGCGTATTCTTGAAAATACAACACCCACCTAGTCAAACGCGAATTTAATAGTCTGCAGGACATTAAAAACGATAGAGATTTATGATCGGTAATCACAGTTAATTCTCGACCTAGCACAAATACCCGCCACTGCTGCAAACAATGTAATACGGCTAATGCCTCTTTTTCTGTAACGCAATAACCAATTTCAGGGCCACGCAGAGTCCGACTGGTGAATGCCACAATATCCTTTTCTGAAGTTTGCTCATTTATTTGAAATAAACAACCACCTAAACCCACATCAGATGCATCTGTTTGGATAAAAAACGCACGGTCAAAACACGGATGCTTCAACATAGAAATCGCTAAAAACCTCGACTTAATTTTCTCAAACGCTTCTTGTTGGTTCAAAAATATCGACCTATGTGACAACAGCAACTCGTACAATTTATTTTTTTCTTCTTGAGAAAAGTTTTCTGCGCGATCCACTACCTCTTTAATTTCAGACACCTTACACGGCACTATCTCCTTTTTTAATTGAATTTCCTCATCTTTCTCTTCCGACACTGGACAAACAGTCAACCGACCATCAGGTTTTGGTCCCATACTAAACCCTATGCTTATCGCTCTTCCTTCAAAAATACCCGATAAACGATTTTTTGAAAAATCGATTTTAATTTGATGATCAGCAAAAAAATCGCATCCGAAGATGACATCACGAATTAAATTCGAAACTACCAGACAAGGGTAAGCCAATTCAAAATCATTAAATTTAAAATTCAAATAAAATTGATCCTTAACAATAGAATTCTTGCCCGTCGCACTCACCAAAATAGTTGATGTAAACGGCAAACGTAAAATATCGCTATTAATTTGCATTATCTTTAATAAAAAGTCTTTTGGAATGCAGGTAACTTGACTACCCGAATCTACTAATATTTTTACCACAACAGTCTCAACTGTCGCTTCAATGGTCGGTGCCAACGCAACTGACTTTATATTCTTTTTGTCTTCTAGTAAAAGGTCATCCCCGTTTTTATTAAATAACGAGGCCACAGCCGATGGTCGACTTCCACCTGGACTACTAACAGTTTGAGATTCACGACGCCTTTCATCCTTATCATTATTATTGTAATTACTATTAGTATTATTTTCCTTATTTTCAGAGCGGGCACTATTACCGCCTCCAGAATTTGACGTATTTGATCTAAAATTGTAAGGAACGCTCCCATTTTGTTCATTACTTATACCTCTACCACGCCAATTCATGTAGGAATGGTTATTATTGTTATTGGGGTTCCGATTATAAGTTTCATCAATTTCCCTTAAGTAAGCTTCTACTTCATCAAAAGTTCTAGGCATGCAATTTACAATACCTCGTGGAATTTCACTCGGAATATGATTTTTTAATAAAGAAATAAGCGCGTTTTCCTCAAGAGGAGTAGTTAAGAAATTTGCTTCTCTCACCAACTTTAAAAAATAATCAGCCCTTGACCCCCTTTCGTAACACCCAAATTTAATTTTTTGAAAAAGTTTTCTCTCTTTGTCAACCCCCCAATACCTACTTAAAAATAGCTCTTTAAATTCTTGGAAATTCCTTACTTTTTCTTCCTTCAATACGCCCCAATCCTGAGCTGAATTACGTAAATTACTAACGGTCAAAGGAACTTTTCTACCTTCAGGAACTCCAGCTTCCAAAAATATTGTTTCCTGTTTTTTAATGAAAGTTACCGGATGCACCGATCCTTCCGGCACAAAGCACAAATTCGTACCCCCAGATCCTTATATAAACCTATACAATTATGATACCCAAAAGCCCCGGACGTGACGCCCCTGGTCTCTGGTTGGTGTACATGCACAACACCTTCATCCCTAACATATCCAACATCGCTAGCTTCTACATGTTCTTTAACCGATTCAGAAACACGATTTACATCAAAACTTAATTTGCTAATATTTGCAGCAATATTCACGTTCATTTGTTCAATTGATTCCTTTAGGATGGCATTGTTACAATTCATACTATTAACATCCGCAACTAGTTGTTTCAAAGCATCTGCGATATCAGGCTCGCCCATTTTATCAGCTTTTTCTAAATTACTTTGATCTTTACTACGCGTATTATACTTATGTGACATTACATTTCAACAACAATCAAAAACATATTTCACCTTGAGGTGCGATCAATAACTCTTAAGCTTTAAATTACTCTATTTATTTTTGTTCCAAACTAACACAATAAACCCAATGAATTTCTCTGAATTGTCCGCTCACACTTAATACAACTTGGAATGTTATACCTCAATATCCAAACATCGACTATTGTCCGTAAATACAATTAACATGGACCTGGTTGTTGAATAACCGTTAACCCTTATTAGAAATTAAACTGTACTGTTCATTTTAAAAATGTCCTTCAATGTTATCTAAACCTTTTCAAATTCTACGTAAACAACTCGAATCATTTACAGTTCCAGGTATTTGTGTAACAAGAAAACGTCCCCGTTGGCGCCAAAAATGCACTAAGTTCTCTCTGAAAGATCAGACATTCCCGGAGGCGTGGAAACGAGTGGCTGCCCTTGTAGATGTCGGCACAGACTAGCGGCAACCCCTCTCCTGCGGTATTTTCGTGATCCTTTTAGTTTTACCTGTTACAACCTGTGGATATTTAATAATAACTCGTAGATGGATTTATGTAGTTTAATGACTTGTAACCAATGTCACAAAATAAAACAAACAAACACAGTTAAATAAAAATTAATGCAGCACGCACCGTACTACAATGCGGCCAGCGGCGTTGCTATTATGTAAAGTACAATTCAACTGATCATCAACATTAGCATCCTATCATTGCCACACTCTTACGGATCACTTTATAATTTAATTTCAACGCAAAGGGCACAAATTAAACTATAAGTTCTAAAGCACCCGACACGCGCTAGGATAAAGTGATGCGCTCCCTCGTGCGCTTAAACTCAACTCATCGTTACCTACCGGACCACTTAAACATTACGGATACTTCTCCCTCTTATTATAGGGGCGGCCTAGTACAACCTCTCAGACATCTTAAACGCGAATGAATTCTGGAAACGAAACACGCAACAAAGTATCAGAGCCTCCCCAACAAAAGTAGTTCTTGGCACAAACGCGAAGTAACTTCACATGCTACTAATTCTGTAATCCCCAACAGGTCCCCGCCGTTGAAAGCTCTAACTTCCAATAAACTAACAATTGTTTAAATACATCAGCTTAAAAGTACAATAGAAATAGTATGAACAAGTATAGTACAATAATAATAAGTACAAAACATTAAAATATATTTACATGTCGTCAAAATAGCGGACAGATCCTGGAAAATGATCGACGAACTAGACCAGTATCAGTATTAGTCAACGCAACGCAATTAACACCGTCGGCACCAGTATGAACATTCACAATGCGCCCAAGACGCCACTGCAACACTGGAAGATTGTCCTCTTTTATTAGCACCAATGTGCCTTTTTGAAGTTCGGAGTCAATGGAACGCCATTTTTTATCATTGTTGGAGTTCGGGCACATACTCTTTGCTCCATCCAGCGTGACCATATTTGTTGCTGAAGAAGTTGAATTCGTTAGAAGACATTAAGTCTGGACTCTTTAAGGTGACTTACTGAAGGGACAGGAGCAGAAGTCATGGATTGACCAATAAGGAAGTGTCCTAGAGTTATAGGGAGAAGATTGTTGGGATCAGAAAAAATAGGAGACAAGGGTCTCAAAATTAGTATAGCCTCTACCTGTGCCAACATTGTAGAAAACTCCTCATAAGTAAGAAGGACATAGCCTAAGACTCTACGTAAGTGGTGTTTTCACGATTTTACACCCGCATCCCATAGTCCCCTGAAATGAGGAGATTGATGGGGAATGAAATACCAAGTTATACCCACGTCAGTTACAAAAAGAAAATTGCCCAATTCAAGAAGTTCTGAATTGACGCCTATGAAATTTGAACTATTATCAGAGTAAACGGTACTGGGTTTACCCCTACGAGAAATGAATCTGCGGAAAGTCATTAAAAATGAATCATTGGAACGATTAGTGACTATTTCTAGATGGATAGCCTTGGTGGCAAAGCAAATGAAAAGAGAGATAAATGACTTGGAAGTTTTAGCACCCTGGCCTTTATGATCCTTATAATGAAATAAACCAGCGTAGTCAATGCCGACTACATCAAATGGTGTTGATGGATTAACTCGATCACCTGAAAGATTTCCCAACCGAACGAGGCAATTAATAAATTACACGAATGGTTGCAAGCGGTAAAATTAAAATTTAACACGGCGAAGTCAGAGGCGCTTTATTTCTGCACGAAACCAGGACAGAGACCTCCTAGGCTAGAGCTAGGAGGGAAGAAAATCCCGTTTAAAGATTGTATTATCTACATCGGGGTCAAGATCGACCATAAATTAAATTGGAAAGCGCACGTACAATACGTAAAAAGTAGGGACGGCAAAATATCAAATAAAATGATGGCGACGGCTAAAATAAAGTGGGGTTTCAGGGGCGAATCGCTGAGGACGATTTATGCCGGAGCAATTGAGCCGGCGATGCTGTACGCAGCTTCTGTATGGCCAGAAGGTTGTAAAGTCAGGGAGGTGCGGCAATTGACGAGCGTACAACGCATAACCGCAGTAAAAGCGGCGAGGGCGTACAAGACCACCTTCACGGAGGCGGTCTTTGTGATCAGACTCTCCCTATCGAATATGTCGCTAGGGAGATTAGAGATAGGCGATTAATAAATATAGGAACAGGGCGCGAAATTATCAAAGATCTTAATCTTGGTAATATAGAAATTGCAAGAAAGATCGTTGTATCTGGGTTGGGGCACCCGGCTGATATTAGAAGAATCGAGTTTGTTGAAGGTGATGAGGACGCGATGGGTATCAGAATTTATACGGACGGTTCACGTATGGACGATGGGCAAGCAGGCGCGGCGTTTGTCGTGTATAAGTAGGAAAGGGAGGTGTTTCGGTTTCAAACCAAACTCGCGAACTGGAGCACAATTTTCCAGTGCGAATTGGTAGCCATGCGAGAGGCTATCGATTACTTAATAAACCATACGGGCAGAGACGAGTATTATATAATCAGTGATAGTAAATCGGCGCTGACGGCTTTAACAAACATGAACACCTCAACATACCTCCAAACGGACGTCTGGAGGATAGCGCGTACGGCGCTCGAGTTTCGACGTTTAAAGTTCTGTTGGGTCAGGTCGCACAATAGTAACGTAGGAAACGATAGGGCTGATGAATTAGCTAAAAAGGCCGCGACGGGAGACTTTCGAATATCACATTCGTCGATATCGAAGTCTTTGATTAAGAGAAAGCTGCGTGAAAAGTCAATTCGACAATGGGAATAGAGGTGGAACAACGCTGCCACGGGCAGGTTGACCCACAAATTCATCCGAGCTTAGAAGCTAGAGGCAAGATCGAGGTAAAACTCGATCACAAAATGGTTCAGTTGATAACAGGGCACGGCGCCCTGAAAGCGTATTTACATAGGTTCGGGTTAACCAACAACGACCGCCGTGAATGCGGTGAGAGCGCGGAAAACGCAGAACACGTGCTCTTCCACTGTCCGCTTAAAGCGGCAAATCGAGAATTGGCTGATACGAAATTAGCTATCGTAGGTCTAGCATGGCCAAAGAGCCTAGAGGAAGTCGGGAAAGTGGCTAATCAGAAGGCGTTCTGGACAGCCTTTAGAGAGTTCGCAGGAAGGGTTGCAAGATTAGACGGTGATAATCGTGTGTAAGTCGGGAGGGGATTGTGGGAGGATTGAAAAATTATAGATTTCGACATGGCGTGATTTTAACATGATAAGAGCATTATAACCAAAACCTGCAAAAAAAACAAAAACAAAAAAAAAACAACAAAAAAAGAGAAAAAAAAAAGAAAATCAATAATAATAATAATAATAATTAAATAAGTATACCCAAAACTTTAATATGCACGACGAACACACACTAAAACAATCACTGTCCCACCTTCTACGCGCAGAAAATCGGGAATAAACGAAACAAATAAATAACAACAAACTAAATCAGGAGACCTCATTAATTTAAATAAGTGTAATAAATAAAGAAATAATAAAATAGATTGAACCCGCGTAACACCCCAGGACTTCAAAGTGAAGTGATAGTGATTGTGATCCCCCCCAGAACATTTAGTACATATCCACCAGGACTTTAACGGTGCATATCTAACTCCCCCATAAAGGTAGAAAACCAATAGATATAGGTAGACGACCAGATCTTCGGATGCTGGAGAAAATTATATTGAAGGTAAGAATTTAATTGTGGCTGCTGTACTCGCACAAGCATGGATTTGTGATTTTAAACAGATTTTGAAATAATCTAACAAGTGCGTTTTTTGTGTAACGGCGCTAGTCGATATAATGCTCATGCACCGTTAATGTATTTGCTTTTGCTGATATATGCACTGTTACATGCTTTTGCTTATTCAGAAATTTATTTATATATTTATTATATGTTTATATATATATATTTATATTTATTTTTACACTTATATTTTTGCCTGCATTGTATTGTTTGGTGGCTTGATTCGTTTGACGTTTTGTCGCCAATTTTTGGCCGCAGTATATATATAAAAGAAGATTGTATGTATATTATGTCTGTTAGGGAATGATAGGGAACGTTAGGGACAAATTTAGGATAAAACACTTAGATCAGGGAGGACTACTTTGTAAATTTATAGAGCAGGCAAATAGCTGGATTCACTATTAATACTTTTGGCAACTGTTTAGAAAATTTGAATCCATTTTAAATTAGCTAGCTAGATTTAGATAGTTTTAAGTCGACTCTTCAGGTCGCACTGGTAAGCAGAGCCGGCGTCTGCTATCCGGTATTACGAATCCCTCCCCCTCTCATTTTTGCTCGTGTCTTGTTGATCGGGCACACTCCAAAGTCAACGTTTGAGATACCAATATTTAAACTCTGTTTTTAGTTTTTATTTTAGTTTGTTAGATTTTTAGTTAGATTTTTATTTAGGTTGGATTAATTATGAAGTTAGAATTAATAAGAAGCACGTTTATTTTTCGCGTTTAAACCCTATGTAGTACCTTTGGGTGGAGCATGGGGACGTGGCCGCAAGTATAGCGGCCCTAATGCAACTTATAATGGAAGCTTTCCCATAATAGATTTAGTTAATTTAGAAGAAAACCGAAAGCAGCGGAAACACTTATGGACAACAACCTTTGCAAGACTACGCCCAGCAATTATTTAATATCGTTCTCGCACGTGCGAAAGAAGCAGTTGAACACTGCCGTGAAACAGACGAGTGTGTTCACGTATAAGAAGAAGCTGAGCAAATCTATGTTTTGCAGAAATCAGAATTGGATATTTTTTCTCAAAGGAGAACTGATAATTTTGAAGACGACTTCCGACGCGTATTACGCCATCAGGGTCGAGAAAAGGAGTTAAGCTTGAAACTGAGCTTGGCTTTAGAATGGGAAGACCTTTCTGTAGACATTTTATTTCTTCCGGAAAGGAATTTAGTTCAGATGTTTTAACCAAGCGAGTATGTGAAAAGGAAATCTCTTTACACTTGAGAGGACCTAGGTTCCTCTCCGAGAGGAGTTTACGAAAATTACTTAAAAACCATAAACATATGCAATAACCCTTTCGAGTCTTGTCAAAGTAGAAAATTTGTCCTATGCAAAAGGTTCGACCTGGCATTCATGACGACACTGTAAAGTACTCTTTAGATCTGATAGATTGGAAATACGATCTACGAAAGTAGGCCATGAATTCTCAGATCCATGCAACCAGGAAGGACCACTCCTCCATAGACTACTGTATAATAACTGAGCAGGTGAAACTCTTCTTGAAAGCATATCTTAAGGATTTGTTTTAGTAGGTACATGCCGCCATGTGGAATTAGCAGTCGAAGCTTGCATGTTTGCAACTCTATTACAAACGAAAGTTTTAAGTTGATTAGGCGTTGCTTTTAGCCACCCTAGAACGACACTAGAATCGGACCAAAGGGCAGGCCGCTCAAAGTCTATGTTTAAGGCCTTTGTAGCTTGAGCAGCAAGCTTGGCCAGCAACGCGGCTACACAAGGCTCTAAAAGTAGAATAGTGACCGGCTTCAAGGGCGTATCCTTAGCCTTTGCACACAGAAACCGAACGAAAATCTGACCTTGCGGGTCAACCGTACGTAGGTAGATAGATGCCCGTAGGCATGAACTGAAGCATCTGAGAATCCATGCATCTCCATTTGCACGGGATTGCAACACGCAACATAACGTGGAATTACGACATTCTTTAACACAACCCAATTTTGTCGTAAAAGAATCCAATTATTTTGAATTGAAACAGGAATCGGATCATCCCATGAAATCCTTTCCATCCAAAGAGACAGCATGAGAATTTTAGAGGATATGACACAAGGACCCAGAAGGCCCAAAGGATCGAAAATCTGTGAAATGTCGGACAGCATAGTCCGTTTAGTAGGAATACCATCTGACGAACTGTAAATTGAGTATCGAATGTAATCAGTTTAAAATGACCAGGTAAGACCAAGTGTTTTGGTGTGTTCACGAGATCCGAACTCAAGAATGCCTGGATGAACGTCCTGTGGATTTATATTGGAAAGTACGTGTGGATCATTAGAAATCCACTTTCTAAGTTTAAAACCGCCTCCGGACAGAAGCGTTGGAAGTCCTTGGCAGATAGCCTTGGCATCAAAAAGCTCATCAGAACCTGTAAGAAAATCATCTACGTAGAAATTTTCCTGAATTATTTTGGAAAACCGAGGAATTGTGTCCTTAACTACAATACCTATGTCAGTCAGATATCGAATTGCCAGAAATGAAGCCGCCGCGGTATCTTAAGTTACGGTATTTAAATCAAAGGTAGAAATTAAATCATAAGAAGAAGATCGCCATAGTATCATTTGAAGAGGTCTTTGGCTTGGATTGATCAAAACCTGTACATTTTCTCAATGTCAGCAGACAAGGCGTACCTATGGTTGCAAAAACGTAATAAAATTGAAAAGAAATCTTTTTGGATAGTAGATCCAACCATCTGAATACTGTTTAACGAATGTCCACAGGAAGTTTTGGAAGAACCGTTAAATACAACGCAAAGTTCGGTTGTAAGGCTTTCCTCTTTAACTACGCCGTCGTGAGGAAAATAGACAACTTGACCTGTATAACTGAGGTCGGAAGGTGACATATGTTCAAGATTATGAAATTCCTGCGTAAAGAAAGTATACAATTTTTTCACTTCTGGATTTGACTAAAATTTCATTTCTACAAACTTGAATTTTTTGAAAGCTATATGCCAAGAATCTCCCAGAACAGAGGGGTTTTCCTTAAACGAAATGAAAACGATGAAACGACTTTAGTGTCGCTTTTAGCAGTTGCAGAAAACTGTCTTTCACAGGAATTTTCCTCCTGCGAGAGGACCTTTTCGGACGGAAGACATTTTGTTTGAATTAGCAGGTCAGAGCCTAACGCACCAGCAACAACATAACCAAACCGAATTTTTTGAAGAGTAGGCAGATTTAGACATAATTAAAATTGTCCAGAATATAAAATCTTAAAGAAGACTGGCGATCCAAGGAAAATGTGGATTTCATCAGGCTCGTGAAATAAAGGATCTGATAATTGAATGTTGTCAGGAATGTAAAGCTTGGTTATATCTACATGCCAGTTAGGTAGATTATTGGTGGTATTGTCAATGACAAGGCAGGAAATTGGCAATTTGAACCACGAATGATACGAAGAATAAAGCGTGATGTTACAAGGTGAACGTATTTGCGAAGTGGCCTCGTTAAGTCCGGAAATCGTAACTTCAACTGGTTTTGTAGGAAACCTCAACCCCCTTATAAATATCCGAAGTAATGAAATTCAATTGAGAGCCCGAATCTAACAGAGTCCTAACTCTGAGCAATCAGTCGTTGGAATCGAGAGTTTGTATGCACACGGCAGGAAGTATTACTTGAAAAGGTGGAAATTGTATGCGAAGAAGCGCCACCCACAGAAGTTTGTTTGTTTGCCCTGCGGAGACTGTAGAAGTTTGTGAACGTTGAACGTCCTCATGCAAAAGCGTATGATACTTTGACTTGCACTTCCTGCAGGTAAAACAAGAAGAAAAATTGTGAGACAAGATGTCCCTTGAATAGGCAATTGATACATGGTTTCAACTTCTTTACCTTTGAAATTCTGTTTTGTGCTGGTAACCTTAGAAATTCAGTGCACTTACTTAGCAAATAAGAACCTTGACAGCTATAGCAACCACGTGAATTACTAGATGTCACAAATGTTTTGACAGTAGCCTTGGATTTTTCATACCTCTGGGGCACCACCGTAGATTTTTCCTTTAAAGTGGAAAGCAAATCTGCTTGGGACTTTAAAAAGTCTTGAAATTCCGCAAAAGTTGAGGTAAGGATTTTCGAACAGACTCCTACTCTCTGAGAGTAGCAGGGTCGAGTTTGTTGGCAATAACATAAATGAGAAATGCTTCAATTAGAGATTGGTCGTCGGCAAAGAGCGTAAAGTGCCAACATGTTTGGATAAGAAGTCGTTTATTTGACAAAACTTGTCAAGTGACTCCTTTGAAAGAGATTCGATGTTGAATAAAGATTGGACATGATTATGAACAATCATGCGTGTACTATTGTTTCTTTTGCACAACGTGTCCCACGCTAGACGAAAATTGGACAAAACAAAATCTAGAGACTGTATAACCTGAAGTGCCGATTCACTAAGAAAAGCCCTCAAGTAATGGAAACGCTGGATGTCGCTAATGGACGTATTTTTATTGATTAAAGAATCGAACGTGTCCCTATATTCGAGCCAGTTTTCTAAATTCCCGGAATAGCGCGGTAAATTTATCGTAGGAAGTTCAATGAAATGTGAACTGTGCGATCCTGATTGATTTGATCGCGAACTTGAAGAACGAGATGGTCCACGAAATTCGGGTAAGTCGGAATTATTTACTTTTTCTAGAATCATTGATGCAACAGAAGTGATTCTAAAGAAAAATTCTTCAAAGAAAATATATTGTTCTTCATGAACCGAGTCGTCTGAAATAGCAATTATTTGCTTATGAATATCTTCGAAGGACTGCAATAATGATTTTGAAATGACCAAGCGATCAGTTATTTCCATAATTAATTCTCTTGTAACTGACTTAGGATTAGAGTCGAAAGTATTTTGAAGCCATTTACATAATTAATAAAGTGTGTAAGTTTGCCTTTAATAATTCCACGTTCTTGTACAAGTAACTCCATGTTTTAATATTGTACTAAAATCTGTCAATAATTACATAAAGGTGTCTGTACAAATGTACGAAGGAATAAAGAAATTCAGTTGAAAGTTCACAACTATACTAAAGCATAATACACGTAATAGTATTTTAATTACTATTTTCAAAATAACTAGAATAAATTGGATAATAATATGAAATTGCTACCAGTGTAAATACAACAGCGGCATTTGAAATGTAATAAAATGTTATGCAGTAACACTAGAAAATTTTTTATTGTCATAAAATTTGTAATAATTATTGATAACTACATAACGTTGTTGAATGAAGTAAATTTTAATTACGAAATGTACTACGTAACCTGTCTAGATGTACCAGTACAGCAAAGTTTTAATTTAAAAATGTTTAGTGCAGGTAGTGGCATAAAAGTCGATATTAAATTTTATGAGTAAACAGTAAAGGAAGGGTGTTTTATAATACCTAAAATTTCGTCGTTAACGAGTTTAAACGTCTTCTTTATTTGCAGCGTGCAACCCTAATTAGCTGCGTTGAACCTTGAATTTGTGCCTGCAGGCGTTGAATATACGTAGAGTTTTGGAATGCGCGTTGTTTTATTATAATGGAGCTGTCCAAATAGGCTAGGATTCGGCTTGAAGGACCATATGTTTGTAATGTTTGTATATTTGTACACCTTCTATGCGAATCTGCTGTATGTGTATTCCTTGTAGTATTGAAACCCTTAGGACCAACTTATCAATAAAACTGGAAACTTGTTTCTTGCTAAGATGGAATTATAAAGAATGCTTCAACGTGGAATAAATTTATTGTAACTGAATATAATTGAAAATTTAAGTAAAATACATTAGAATGAATGGGTACGAGCTGTCACGAGCTAACCCGTCAGACATCTTAAACGCGAATGAATTCTGAAAACAAAACATGCAACAAAATATTAGTGCCTCTGCCTCAAAAGTAGTTCTCGGCACAAATGCGAAGTAACTTCGCATGCTACTAATTTTATAATCCCCAACATTCGTTTTTATTAATATTCTATACATTATTTTAATATTTTAGTAACATTTAAACTCTTATCTTTCGGCTTATCTTTTGGCTTAGAATCAATTGCACAAAACACGCGTTTAGACCTCATAATTTATAAGGGCACAAACCATAGAGATTAGAGAAGGAACTAGAAAAATACGTATATTAGTTAATTTAGAATAATTTTGTTTCTTTATACAAATATATTTTCGTCGAGACAACTTTTAAAATAAAGGCCTACACTTTATGTTATTATATAAAAAAGTATAACAATGACAGGCGTATTTTACAACAAACTTTCGATCAATTCGATCAACCATAGTTTAAATATATATACAATAAAAACTAGAAACAATCGCAGGTACCTACGGGGCTAGATCTAACACCTGCGCACTGAAACTTGTCTGATCAACGAAAACGGTAAGAGGCATCAAAATAGTGCTAGATCTTGTCATCAGGTCATTTTTGATGCAGTTGAACATTCCGTCACCAAAATTGGCAAAATCGAAGAAAACTGAACAAACAACGAACAGATATGAGTGAATTCATAAACGAAGTTCGTTGAAAACATTTTTGTTACCGAAACTAATTTAGAAAAATACTAACAAGACGCTATTAAATTCAACAAAACCTTATTACCTGAGGATAATGTATATTTAACAACTTGAGTTTACAGTTTGTTAAATGTCATACAGTATCGCTATAATGACATGTCTTAGAAGTCTTAGAGTAATAAACTTGCAAGTCATTTGATTATATCAGTATCCATTCATGTCTTAAGTTTTTTTATTGACGTTGGGCACTTTTGTACATAGAGCAGAAGAGCTAAGTAATATTAATTACGACAAAATAATAAATGTGTTTTCAGAAACAAGATCTAGATAAAAAGTTATTTAATTAGTAAATAGTTCTACTACATTACTTGCAGTATAGAACAAACAATACTACAAATAATACTTTTATGTATATAACTATTTGTATCCAATCGATATAAGTTTTGACAGTCCAGTTATTTTCGTATGGATTGATTGTTTCGTCTCTCTCGTGAAAATTTTATATTTGTCTCATATTTTATTGCCTTAAGAGAACCACTTCATGGTTAGCATTTTATACAATGAGATTCACTTCTTATAGCAAAATCATAAATTTCAATCTATTGCGCCTAAAATATCTACAGCTACCGTATTTCTCGAACAATACACAACAATATACCTTTTTTTATACGAGTGAACAAGATATTGTCTACCATTCATCTCAAGAAACCAAATATTTATAAATTTTTACGGGTAAAATTATGACTGCCTTTTAAATTCAATAAAAATGTAAAATGTGAATGTATTTTAAACATAAAAATCGTTGTCTTATGGTAACGGTTATTTTCTTTAGTATATACGTGCGTTTTTTAAAAATACATATTGTTAATTTTATTGGCAATTTCCCTAAAAAAGACCCATTTTTCCCCTAAAAGATTGCGGACAGTCGAAATATATAAATAATTAAGTTAATAACAATTAGTTCTAAAAACTCAAGAAGTCTTGTCAAGACTCACAAGAATTCTTGTCAAAACTCGATCAAATCTTGTCTCGTCTGGAAAAAGTCAAGACAAGACTTGTCTGGACTTTTCAAGACAAGACGAGACAAGACCAAGACCAGTCTTGAGTCTTGCGGCAACACTAGTTGGTTTCTCCTTTGAGGATAAACAATACGTACCTTTTTTCTTTGCAGCCATTGCTATGCGAGTCAAGAGAGCACAGTTAACTGTAGCTAAGCCTGCAGCGACGAAATTCTATACAGTGTAAGCTAATAAATATTATACGTCCATCTAAACTATCTACTAAAAAATAAGTATTTCAATATATTTTATTAAAATAATACTTTGTACATGTTTAGTTAACAGTTTCACTGTTAACGCAGTAATTAGACAAAGAATTAAACATGAATGATAATTTTTTCTAAACCATGATAACAAAACAATATTTTTAACAATATTCTCACTAAGTATGATTATCGTTAATAATTAATTACTTGATGATATTGATCAACATGTTATAGAATTATTAATATGCATATAAATGACATTTAGTGACATGTTATAAAACAGGTTACTTTAATCCATATAAACCGTTTAACAATTTTGATGTTCTGTCTTTTACAGTGAATTTCAGAATTAAATCCAAAAGTAGCGGTGTAAATAATAATCATTTTGGGTAAGAGCTCATTGGCTAAAGAATTTGTTGAAATTATACTAAAAACCATGTATGCTGTCTATGAACACGTTCAGTATTACTGAAAAATTAATACTAACGCGTATGTGTAAGGATCATATTGTTACAGATCTACCGTACAGTGGTAAATTCGAAATAGTTAATTTGGATTGTGCAAGTGTGCGCCAGTTGAATTTAGTTCATAGAAGCAGATTAAAGTAAGGATTTAACAGCTTTTCTGACGAGTCCTGGCAAGAGATGTCAAAATACGATATCATCTATTTGGTGTAGATGACTGGGGAGTTGGACGTTACATTAGGTTTGTTTATGTTTTTTAAGGGTAGTGTACGTGTATTTATATTTCCAGAATTTACTATTAATAGAATTTAAGCTTAGGTGAAATTATATTTGGAGCTACTAATAATATTCTTAAAAACAGATAATTGTGAAAGGATATCCAGCTACCCCAGTAATTAAGTCTTATTTGGAAGAGGCCCTTTGTTTTAAAAATTTGTGTAGTTTGACGAAAAAGTGAAGGAGTATTTTTAGTGGATTGTAGAAAGGATGAGGTGGTAAATTGTAGCAAATTAAAAGCAAATCGGAGATACCGTCGTCCGGGTAGCGAAAATATCAAAGGAATTGCTGGGAGAAGACGATTTGGTGCAACTTATTTTGACAACCAGAAAAGCTTCTCGATGTAGGTGGTCCTTGTAAATCAGTTTTTATATTTCGGCCATGCCACCTGTTTATTTTTATTATTGTTATCATTTTTTCCATAAGAACTCACTACGAACCACTAAAAACTAGTCCATGCACCAATTTTATGTTACATCCCTCCGCTTTCCCGTAGAGTAACAAGGAAAAAAAACCTGATAAAATAAAAAAAGTAGTCGGCGTCTATATTTGTAAAAATCAAAGCAAAGGAACGTTCTAACTTCACGTTCTAGTATGGTACAGTGCCTTCTAAAGTACAGGAAACATGTGCAAAATCTACGTGACGCTAGCAGAACACTCGAAAAAAGTGTGTTGTGCTGAGGACAATTTTCTGCATTTTTCATGGTAGTTCTGACAATTTAAACAGTTTTAGCAATTGTTCAGTTAAGCATCTGTTTTTGAACAAATTATAGCTTTTATGTCCACTATATTTTTCTGCACAGTAGTAGGATCGAGAGTACTACTGAAACCGTTCTTTCTTTTTCTTTTAAGTAAATTGTTGTTTTAACTTCCAAGCCATTTTGAAGTTTTTGTTTTATTTACTTCAAACCAATAACAACTTTTGGAATTTTAGATATAAGGGTACCTGTTTTAAACTTGTAAAAGACAGACCATTTTTGTGGTTATTTAAATGGGTTGTTTATATTATACTATCTAACACAATTTCTATATAATAACTTACATAAGATGTTGGTCTATTCAGTTTTCTATTTTAAATCACTTTTCATGGTCTTGTGATGATAATGTAGCATAACCTTTTAACGTCCTATGCATGTGCCGATCAATTTTAACATCATTGTAAACACTATAATATTTAACAACTGTTTTTCTGTGTCAAACTACTGTAATTTAATTACTCACTGTAAATAAAAATTTGTTTTTTAGTAGTACCATCTATAACTATCTTGTGTTATTTAACTTTTCCGAAGCTCATTTGGCAGTTTCGTGAAGGTTTTTAATACGTAAATGAAGTTCACCAGATCGAATAGAAGCAGTGTGGACGAATATTCTGATATTGTTGCAGAAATGTGATAGAAAAGATCTTTATTTAATCCATTTATTCCACTTCAATTTAAATATTTATAACTACCCACACTTTATGGTAGTAGCTAGGAAATGGCTGTTACCATCGATACAATTAGTAACCATGAAGATGGGCTGCATTGCAGCCATGACAATCCTCTACCTCCATGTTGCATAGCTGCTGGATTTTCACCTGTTAAACAAATACTTATTAGCAACATCGTAAGATGGATAATCTTGTATAATCAACTATGGCTAGAAAATTTCATATGAAAGCTTATTGCATTCAGATGTTAAAATGCTTATAGACTGTAATAATGTGCTTTTTCTACTTTTACTTATATATCAGTGTACAGAATTGTAATCAAGTAAGTTGTTGTTTTGTTTGTCTGTCAAATAAATGTCAAATTAATTTTCGTTCGTTCATTAAAAAGTTTTTGTTTTGTTTGTTATTGAATCGATTATAGTACTTAAAAATTAATTCTAAAACTTAAATAATGATTGAACCAGCGACAAACTATATGTTAATTGTTGAAGCATATACAAAAGTGGTCCTTAGAGCACGGATTTTTGAGTTGTTTGTCGGTGTAATTTAGGTAATTAAATATATCGTAATATCGGACGTTTAACCGTGAGTGTAAATCATTTCGTTAGTACTGAAAATTGAAAGTGGTTACAACGTACAAAAAACACAGTGTATCAATAACTACATTGTGGTTCTCGAAATTTGGAAATTAGAGGTCCTTCGTGTTGTTGAACCAACGTTAGTGTATAGTATTGAAGAGTAACGTTAACTCGTTTAAGTTCGTTGGTATCCTTAGAATACATATTTTCATACTGCAAGTAAAATTATGGTTAGCCTGAAGAAAAAGAACTATGGTACAAGTAACTTAACTGGTTTGTTCGGTGCGTGTATTAAACAAGAGCACGTATATAAATATTTATGGTTCCGGGTTGGGACCGTGTCATTTTATACATTAAGGTCGACGTTTCGCCCACTTTTGTAAGGGGCTTCATCAGAACAAGTAAATTTTATTATTTATTTCTTTAGTTGTCCTGATGAAGCCTCTTACAAAAGTGGGCGAAACGTCGACTTTTATGTATAAAATGACACGGTCCCAACCCGGAACCATAAATATTTATAATGACTCCGGCCGTGAAAGCCTCCGACGAGAACACGTACACTTTTGGTCAAGGATACAATCTGTCGGCGTTGCAACATCAACATTCGGTTGAAATTCGAAGCTTGCAACGATATAATTGTTTGGCGACAACTAACATTCATTATAGGCACTGTTTAAATTAAAAATAAACGGTGAAATTCTAGGGCATCTTTTTATTAATCGAATAATAGGTTGATGAAATATTTTCGGCACGGTCTAATATTTGGAAATTAGACGGTGAAATACTTTCGGCACCTTCAATGTTATGGAAATGGAATGGTGATATACTGGGCACAACTATATTCGCACCAGATAGTGAAAAACAAAGAATTATTGAAGCTTAAGGTCAGTAGTTGCACGTGGAAGTGGTAAAATAATCTACGGAATTTCATGTAAAAAATTAAACCTTTCAGTACTCCCTCAACTCGGTTTTTGTTAAATTTGTTTTTTAAAATGGATAGTGAGTGAAGTAGAGCTTAAAGCATTGGATAAAAAACGTGGTGCTTTAAAAAAAATTTGTGAATGGGATACTTGAAAGTAAGCCTATTGATAAATTAGTGGATAAAATAAAATTAGGTGAATTAAATTCGAGGTTCGAGAAATTGAGTAGTTTGCTGATTGAGTTTGATGAAGTTCAACATAATATCGAAATGGCGGTATCTGATGAAAATTATGAAAAGCAATTGGAAGAACGAATGGCATTTAAAAGTTCATATCATAGTTTGGTTGCATTGTACAATCACGTTTTGTCTGAAAACAGTTTTGATAGGTCAGCTAATTCTGACAAGTCTGGAAACGTTTCAAATGCTTGCAGCTCCAAAAAATCGGGCGAGACTGTAGGCGGTTCAGTTTTGACTCATCGAGCACGTCTTCAGCTTCCGCCGATCCCGTTACGTCGGTTTAATGGTAAGGAAGAAAACTAGTTGGAATTTTGGGGTACCTTCCAGTCTTTGGTAAATTGTAGTAACTCCATAGGGGAGATACAGAAGTTCTACTTCCTTAAGGGTGCGGTCGAGGGTGAAGCGAGGCAGGTTATTCACTTGGTGGATGTCTCAGCATCCAATTATTCCGTAATGTGGCAAATGCTCTGCCAAAGGTATGACAACACGCAGCTGTTGGTTAACAATCATTTAAAGCAATTGGTAAATAATGCTAGCTTGCAAAAAGAATCATCTATCGACCTACGCAATATTCTTGATAACATAACAAAGCATTTACATGCTTTGGAAAAATTGGGAATAAATACAGAAAATTGGGATTCAATAATAATATTTTTGATTGAGATAAAGTTTGAGTCTACTACACAAAGAGTGTGGCAAGAAAAAAATCTTATAGGAAACTTCCTACCTTGGAAGAATTTAAAGTGTTCCTAAACGGTCGTATTGAAATATTAGTAATGTTAGAAAAAAGCAAAACCAAAGAGAACTCTAAATTTAAATATTAAGTTAGTTCTAAAACTAAATCGTTTTTCGTAGGTAATGCAAATTGTGCAATTTGCAATGGTAAGCATTTTTCTAACAATTGTTCAGATTTTCTAAAACTTTCGGTGCAAGCTCGCTATGAAGAGGCTGAAGGTCTGGGCCTATGTCTTAATTGCTTACGAAAAAGTAACCATTATTGTAAAAATTGCGATGTAAGTGGTTGTAGAAAATGTGGTGCAAAACATCACACACTTATACATTTCGAACAGGCAACGAGAAAAAGGTCGAAATCTATTGAAAATGATCAGCATAATAAAGTTGAATCTGAAGACGTGTTGCCGCTTCAGGTAACATCAATTTTTGTCGGAAATAAACAGGTATCACAACCAGATTTTTTGCTGCCTACTGCACTTGTGCAATTCGATTCGAATGGTGGTTTGAAGACATATCGAGCACTGTTGGACAGTGGGTCTCAATCTAACCTAGTTAGTTTGGATGCCTGTAACCTGTTAGGGCTAACAAAGCAAAATGTTGCAATTTCCATAATGGGAATCAATCAAGTAATGTCCAACATTAAACATAGGTGTTTAGTAAAAATTTAATCGCTTTATAGTGGTTATGAAACCACAATTTCGTGTTTGGTGGTGCCAAAAATAAATGGTACAATTCCTAGCCAGGATTTGAATATAACCGTGAACATTCCAAATCATTTAAAACTGGCTGATCCTTCCTTTGCATCATCTGAAAAAGTCAACATTCTTCTTGGAGCTGAAGTATTTTATGAGCTTCTTTGCATTGAACAAATAAGTTAGGGAGAAAATAATCCAGTACTTCAGAAAACTAGATTGAGTTGGGTTGCTACGGGTTCTATGATAGCCTGCAATCAAAAAACATTAGTCAGAGTAATCTGAATATAAATGTTGATGTTCAGAAACAATTGGAAAAATTTTGGGCCGTGGAGGAAATTCCTCTTGGAGATAAATTACTTTCATAGAAAGACATCGAATGTGAAAAAATATTTGTGGAAACTACTAAACGTAATGTTGATGGAAGGTTTTTGTTAACATTCTATTTCGCGATTGTCCTTCAAAGTTATGTAATTCTCCGCAATATGCATTGAATAGATTTCTTTCATTGGAAAAAAAGGTTAAATAAAAATCCTCCTTTGAAGGAAAAAAAAATATGTCGACTTTATGGTAGAGTATGAAAATATAGGACACATGTCAAAGTGTCGTTAATATTCTAATAGAATTTCGTATTACTTACCACAACATGATGTAATTATTGAAAAAGTGTGACTACTAATCCAAGAGTAGTTTTTAATGGTTCTGCAAAACAGATACTCGACTTTCAGTAAATGATTTGCAATACATTGGACCAAATCTTCGGGACGAATTGATCGCTATTCTTCTGAGATTCTGGAAATATAATGTTGCCCTCTTTGCAGATATTTCGAAAATGTACAGAATGGTTTTGGTAGAGAGAAGCAAAGACCATTACAGAAAATTCTGTAGCGATCAGATCCTACTCAAAAAATTAGTGAGTATACACTCAATACCGTCACTATGGAACAAAGTCAGCTCCATATTTGGCAATTCGGTGTTTGAAACAACTTGGGCTAGACAACTTGGAATTATATTCAGCTGCTTCTCGAGTAATATTAAAAGACTTTTGCGTTGATGACATACTAGGGGGCTCTGATAACATAGAAAATACAATTAAATTGGTTAAGGAGGTTGATTCGACGAGGCTTGTTCAATTGTAACCCATCTTTGGTTCAGGAAAAATTTATTGACAATTAAATTTACAAATAATTACCACTACGATTAAGGCACATATCCTATTGATTCGTCAACCTATGTATACCCTGCCTAAAGAAATCTTGTGGGAGTTGCTCGAAGAATTCTTTCACGGCGTTAGGTACTTCTTTGGCCGACCAAAACGGTTACCTTCTAACGCTTTTTTTAGTGGCCCAAAGATGTGAAAATCGCAAGACGATAAATTGGAACTACAGGGTGGATGATCTAATATCCTCCATTTCTTTCTCTGTAGATTTTCTTTCACTACGTTAGCAACATAAGGTCAAGCATTGTCGTGAAGCAGAATGACACCACGTAAAGTTTCCCTGGACGTTTTCGTCTGATTGCTTAATCAAGCTTGTTCAAAGTTTCATTATACCGGTTTGCGTTGATATGCACCCGAGGTTCTGTAAATTCTATCAACATGGGTCCTTTATGGTCAAAAAATATGTCAACATGACCTTACCGGCAGAAGGTTAAACTTTAAACTTCTTTGATGGCGGAGAATTTTTATTGCATCAATGACAGCTTACTGGATGGCTCAAAATAATGACACCAAGATTCGTCGCCAGCAATTATTGACGAGAGAAAATCGTTATCATTTTGTCTGTATTCCGTGAGGTGTTGCAAATATAAGCCCATTCGCAAGCTTTTTTGGTTCTCTGACAAAAGGCGAGAAACTCATTGCGCACAAACTTTGCTGTAGCCTAGTTTGTGTACAATGCTATAAACAGATCCAATACTCACGCCAACATTTTCTGAAATTATTCTGATTGAAACTAGACGATTTTCTCTATTCAGGCCTTCCAAACATGCCATATACCTGTCTGTTGACGCAGTACACATTGCACCTAGTCGCGGCTTATAATTCGTCTCTTCGCGTCCATTCCTAAATTTTCGACACTATTCTTTGACAGTTGGATACGCGAAACATGCGTTTCCATACACTGCTTGCATTCGTTAATGAATTTCCAATGGTTGCAAACCTTCAGCTTCACATTTGGTCGGTTTGTTAACAACAAACGTCATATCAGAGTTACAATACTTAAAATCGCTGTCAAATATATACGAGTGAAACTGACCAGTGGGAAGTTTACAAACACCACTAACGTTGCAAAACTTCAGTTGAGTGATTACAGTTGTTTCCAAGGCTAACCTGACCAAAGATGAGTTTCAATTGAACAAGCCTCGTATATTAAAAACTGGTTGTATGACATTTAGAAAATTGGTATCAAATGATCCAATAGTTATTGAAAGTTTTGGAAAAGTAGAAGCAACTTTGAACAATTTTCACTTTGGTGAAAAGGATCAACACCAAACACTGGGATTATACTGGGCATTTAAGTTGGACTAACTTATGTTTAGTATTGATTTTAAGGTACTAGATGTGTCGAAAAATACAAAAAGGCAATTTTGTCAGATATTTCTAGAATATTTGATCCTCTCGGTTTGCTGAGACTTTGTATAATCTTAACAAAAATATTGTTACAAAAATTATGGCGCGAGAACTTGGCGTGGGATGAAGCATTTACCATGCAAATTTGATCCTAAGCGGAAAATATTAAAAAATGAATTTTTGAGTTTAAATTGGTTGCAAGTTAATTGCCAAGTAATTTGTACTAATACTGTGCAAATTGAAATTCATGGGTTTTCAGACGCTTCTGCGGAAGCGTATGGAGCATGTATATATTTAAAAAGTACTACACCTGACAATGAAGTAACGGCTTCCTTGCTTTGTTCAAAGGTGAGGGTGGCTTCACTTAAATCTTTAACAATTCATCGTTTAGAATTATGCGGTGCTTTATTGTTTGCCAAATTAGTTAGTAAGGTGAAGGATTGTATGGAATTGACATTTAATAGTTTGTTTTTGTGGTGTGATTCTACTGTCGGATTAAATTGGATTCAAATTTCTCTTCATTTGTTACAAACATTTGTTGCTAACAGAGTCACTCAGATGCAAGAACTAACTAAAGTTTGTAGTTGGAACTATGTAAAGTCTGAAGGTAATCCTGCAGACTTGTTATCTCGAAGGATATTTCTCTTAAAAATATTAAATTGTGAAAAATGGTGGTTTGGTCCAGAATTTCTACTATTAAGTCAGAGTTCATAGATAATTCCTAATTTCCAGGAATAATTGATTTGGCAGAAATGAGAAAAGAAGAAAACATTTGTAGTTTGGTTGTCAAAAATAATGGTTTTCCCTTTCAAAACTTTAGTGGTTTTAATCGATTCAAAAGAATTGTTGCATATTGTTTTGGGTTTTATAAGATCTTAATTTGGAAAAGATCCAGATTCGGAGAAGCTTTAGATGTAGAAGAATTGGAGTATTCCCTTACCACATTAATAAGGTTAGTGTAAAGGGAGGTTTATGCTCAAGAAGTAGGAAACCTTGAAAAGAAGGTAGATATTTCGACAAAAGGAATTCGTAACTTAAGTCCCTTTCTCGATGACAAGGGTATCCTCAGGACAGGTTACAGTTGTCAGAATTCGACTATGAAAAGAGGCATCCAGTTCTACTTTCAGCAAAACACAGATTTACCATTTATTGGTTTGAAGCGGAACATAAAAGACTATTACATATATGTCCGCAAATGTTATTGAGTTCAATTCGTGTTAAATATTGAGTTATTGGTGGAAGAAATTTGGCTAGAAAGGTGTTGTTTAATTGTATTCAATGTTTCAAATCGAATCCTAGGCCAATGAGTCAAATTATGGGGATTTTACCCAAAGAACGTGTGCTTCCTTTTCCTCCTTTTATAACGTTGGCGTTGATTATGCAGGTCCCTTATACATTAAAAACAAATATGGTAAAGGAGCAAAGTTATCAAAATGCTATATTTGTCTTTTCATATGCCTAATAAGAAATGCTATTCATATTGAGTTGGTTACAGATTTGACGTCTGATGTATTTTTGGCTACGTTTCGTAGATTTGTCGCTAGGCGAGGTAAGCTTACTTGTGTTTACTCCGATTATGGTTCTATCTTTGTGGGGGCTAACATTGAACTAAAACAGTTGGGGAAAACTTGTAAAAGATCATTCTTCTAAATTATCGAATTCATTGGGAAGTGAAAGTATTTCATGGAAGTTTATACCAGTAGTCTTCAAATTTTGGGGGATTTGGGAAGCGGGAGTGAAATCTTGCAAGTTACATTTGAAAAGAGTAATTGGAAACACCTCACTTACCTACGAAGGTCTTTATACACTGCTTACATAGATCAAGTTGTAACATACTGTTTTAGTACAGCCGGTTATGTAAAAATAACTCTCTATTATTTCTCAAATTGGTTTATTTTCTAGTTTAATTTTTGCGTCCCAATTATTAAGATAATGGTAAAGCTCCGT
Source organism: Platerodrilus igneus (assembly GCA_036346225.1). Taxonomy (NCBI): domain Eukaryota; kingdom Metazoa; phylum Arthropoda; class Insecta; order Coleoptera; family Lycidae; genus Platerodrilus; species Platerodrilus igneus. Next base: position 5,451,963 of record JARFIW010000544.1, read on the forward strand.
TCCCAAGTAGCCAGAGCAGGGTTCTTGTAAAATATAATCCAAACATTTAATTAACATTCCCAAGGTACGAAGCTTTACTTGGAAGGCACTTAACGTGTCAGATTAGTAGTATCTACTAATAGATGTCAATCAAGTAGCTAAGACCCTAGTTATGTATAAAACAGCCAGAGTTGTCTGAATAACTTTCAATTAGTTTGGGTACTTAACTAAAATTATAGTTTCGGAGTTTTCTTGTGAGGGAGATTTTGGTTATCCTAAAGCAATTGTTAGTTTTAATTAACTTTTAAGATTTATGACAGGCTTAACCTTTTCGATTAAGAGAGCTAAACTGGATTGGGTATTTTTCAATTAACTTAAAGGTATATAAGGAGTTCAGCGTGGGATGGACAGGGCTTTTTTTATTTCGATACTTCCGACAGACAGATGGTTTTTTTCTGTACTTCTGAAAGTAAAGCGATGTGTATTTTATTTTATTCTGAGTAAGTACTTTCCCAGTTACTAAAACGTAGTGTATGGTATTTTTTAAATAATAAACTCAAGGGTTGTGTTATGAATTATATATCCGTAATTGTTTAACTAAATTGTGCCGACGTTTGTAAAAATACCGACGTTCAGATTAACGCTCAGAGTTAGGGCTTAAGTTGAACGCGTTGAAATTTTATTCCCTGAGTACTTATGTAGGCAGACAGGGAAGCTTCAGCAGGGTACACCGCTTCATTGTTATTTCGACGGTAGCCTGGGGGCTCATGCAATAGCTTAGCAACGAAACCTACCTGATTACGCAACTCTCAGGTCGGGTATAGTAGTAAAGGACCCCCGTAGTGATAATCTTTGTTGTACTTGAACGAGTTCCGTTACAGTAATAGTTGACCGTTGAAAAGATCATTTCATGTTCCGTTAGTTGGAGACACCCTTGTTAACTGAGAGCGTGGGTCACAGTAGGTAACCTTATTAGAATACTGCATATATAATTAATTATTGTATTTGGGTGTTTGAGCCCGAAATTGTTTTTATATCCTTAAAAAGTAGACTAGTCCTAAGGAATTTAGACATTAATTTGGTTTAGTCATATAGTGTATAGCTAGTCGGGGACTATATAGCTCCACAGTAGTGCAGTGTTAAAATTTTCTGCGTGCGTATTTGTGACAATCTTTTCCCATTCTCTAGAACAAAGTGCGACGAGTAATAATACCTTGATAAGGTCCGTAAGCCTTCCCCTCTCTTACGGTGGCGCCCTATTGTATATAATGGCAAACATTGTATATATTTTGTACTCGTTAAGGTTTAATTAGTTGTACAGTTAATAAAACAATCTAAGTTTATATCTTAGTGTGTTGTAGCTTAATAAACCTCACCCTCTCACCGCCTGTAGCAAGCTTGCGAGGCAATGTTCCGAAACGTTTGGGTACTTTAGGTTCAGGGGTCATGCCCTATTATTTTATTGTTAATTTGATACCCTCACTAGGCAGGAAAATATACTTAGTTACAAAGTCTGTCCTTTATTCTCGTTCGTTTGTTCCATTGACAAAGTCCAGGTGACTATGATGTGATAATACCGTCACATTTTTTAATTGGCCGTCGGTTATCTGCACTTCCAGATGCAAATATGGTGGACATACTAATCAATCGTCCTTCAAGATATTAGCATATTCAGATGCTATAATCTACACTCGAACAAATGGTCGAAAGACTACATTAGAATTGCAGAGCCGGCAAAAGTGGTGGGTTTAAAGTGATAATCTTCGAATAGGCCAGTTGGTGCTTATAAAAGACAATAACTTACCTCCTTTGAAATGGAAGTTAGGCCAGATGAGTGGTACGGTTTTTGGACCAGATAAGAAAGTGCGCGTTGTAAAGTTCAAAACTCAATTTGATGAAATGCAGCGTGCCGTGAATAGATTGTGCTTACTTCCTTGTGAAAGAAACTAAAGGGTTTGCTTATATTAGTGTTAGGTTATACACCTTTTTTTATTATTATATTGTTGAAAGAACCCTCTCAAGGTGGGGGGTATGTACAGAATTGCAATCAAGTAAGTTGTTGTTTTGTTTGTGTGTCAAAGAAATGTCAAATTAATTTTCGTTCGTTCATTAAAAAGTTTTTCGTTTTGTTTGTTATTGAATCGATTATAGTACTTAATAATTAATTCTAAAACTTAAATAATGATTGAACCAGCGACAAGCTATACTTAAATTGTTGAAGTATATACAATCAGTGTATATCATAGAAAATATAAGTAAAGCATTCAATTTTGCTATACGTTACTGCACAGATAAAATTTGAACTTACAATTAGGGGATACTATCGATAACTATTAAATAAATTAGGTTTAAACAATTTGGATTTGATATGCTATCAATTTTTGTCTATGCGTTAAATCTAATTTTTCTTAAAAATTTTCCATAGCAATACTATAAATTAGTCGCTTGCCTCATTCTTGCTGTAACATTCAAAGAAGGTTATGATTTTTCTATGTTTTTGAAACTACTACACGAAGTGAGACTATAAAATAACGAGACTGAAACTTTTGTTTTGGATTCAAGCATTCTTCGTTATTATCTTCTTCAATATATACTTTCACCTCTCCCCGCAATCTCTACAACGCCGCATGCAGTTTTTCCATAATTCTGAGCCGTGTTCAAAATTGTTTTCTATGAGCTCGTTCGTGTTGTACGTCGCTGTTTCTTTCACAACTTCAGCGGTCTGAAATCTTGTTCCTTTTATTGTAGATTTCAACTGAGGTAATAAATAAAAGTCACATGATAACAAATCAAGCAGATAAGGCAGATGGTTTAACACTGGGATGCTATACTTAGCTAGAAACGTTTTGACACACAATGCCGTGTACTCTGGTTTGTTACCCTAAAAAAGAACCCATGACTTGCATGCCCACAATTCTAACTTTTTAGGGGGTTAAGCGAGATCCTTCTAGTGTGCTTGTATCACACCCTGTGTAATATTGAAGCCAGCCATAAATACATGCCCTGATTATTATTAGAATTGTTGTATTCAGTTGTGTTCTTGAGCCGGAACGTTCCGGAACTAAAGATGATTTCTGATAACGAGAATTGGCTGACGTATTGAACAAAAAATTAAAAAGAATTGCTGTTTTTTTTTCTTCTAATTTTTGACGAATTTTTATATGTATTATTATAAACAAGGGTTTGATACATATACACAAAATGGGTTTCGTAATGATTTTCGTTTCCTTTTCTTTTTATGCTATATACAGGGTCGATCCTGGCGTTAAATTTTGGACATGAGGCCGCACAGAGCGGCCGCCAATCCAGGATCGACCTTGTCTATATAATTATATATATATATATATATATATATATATATATATATATAAAGTGATAATAATTACGACCTAAATATTTGTAATTCAAAATTTATTTGTGGGTTTGAGGTCTCTGGATTAAGGTGAAAACTCTTTTCTATGGCCTAAATTTTCGAATTTATTTTAAATTCTTGATCACAGGCATATCTAAAAAATTTTTATACGCTAGATTATAAATGTGGTACATAGATTATAACTTACAAACTTGAGGTTAATTGAAAACTAGCATAACAAACATAATAAAAATCTTGGAAAAACTCGTAAATCTAACAAAATTAAAGTTCTTTAAAATAAATTGTAAACATTAAACTTGTATATACATCAATTTGATGTCATAAATTTTGAAGTACAGATTTTTGTTTCATAGGATATAAGATAACTGATTTGTTTGATGACAGAGTATCGAGTGCATAAATGTATGTGTGTGTTCATGTATATTATATGTTGTGAGTGTATGTGTGTGTGTGTGTGTGTGTGTGTGTGTGTGTGTGTGTGTGTGTGTGTGTGTGTGTGTGTGTGTGTGTGTTGAGAGTGTGTTTGTGTGTGTGTGCATGTTTAGTTTAATTTTTGTCATTAATTTTGTTCAAAATTTAATAAATACGTGTATATGGAACTTAAGTTACTAATATCTGTTTTCTTGTTTATTGTATTTTTAGTTTTATAAATATGATACATTTCCAAAAAAATTCTTTTGATTTGTTGCTCTCTATTTCTAAGATATCTGGATTTTCAAAATCCATACTGTGATTTTGTCTATTACATGTGTGGTTAATGCACATGCTTTTGGTTTAATAGTTATGTCACTCTTATGTTGAGTTATCCTTTGTTTTAATAGTTGAGAGGTTTGCCCAACATACGAGTGAACGCAATTTAAACAATTAATTTTGTATCCAAAAAACATAAAAATTCTTACTGATATATTAAGAACTAATAGTTATCCAATCCATTTAATAAAAAAATTACTATCCGAACAATTTAATCCTAACACAAACAAATTAAACGACAGTAATCAAAACAGTACCAATCAATTATTCACTTACAAAACAATATCATATATTCAACATTTAACACCAAAATTAATAAAAGTTTTTAAAAATGAAAAAATAAAGTTTGCTAAACGTAACGTACTAACATTACAAAATATTTTTACTAAAACTAAAGACAAAATATCTAAAATGAACCAGAGGAATTTAATATATAAAATTAATTGTTTAAATTGCGTTCACTCGTATGTTGGGCAAACCTCTCAACTATTAAAACAAAGGATAACTCAACATAAGAGTGACATAACTATTAAACCAAAAGCATGTGCATTAACCACACATGTAATAGACAAAAATCACAGTATGGATTTTGAAAATCCAGATATCTTAGAAATAGAGAGCAACAAATCAAAAAGAATTTTTTTGGAAATGTATCATATTTATAAAACTAAAAATACAATAAACAAGAAAACAGATATTAGTAACTTAAGTTCCATATACACGTATTTATTAAATTTTGAACAAAATTAATGACAAAAATTAAACTAAACATGCACACACACACAAACACACGCTCAAACACACACACACACACACACACACACACACACACACACACACATACACTCACAACATATAATATACATGAACACACACATACATTTATGCACTCGATACTCTGTCATCAAACAAATCAGTTATCTTATATCCTATGAAACAAAAATTTGTACTTCAAAATTTATGACATCAAATTGATGTATATACAAGTTTAATGTTTACAATTTATTTTAAAGAACTTTTAATTTTGTTAGTTTTACGAGTTTTTCCAAGATTTTATTATGTTTGTTATGCTATTTTACAATTAACCTCCAGTATGTAAGTTATAATCTATGTACCACATTTATAATCTAGCGTATAAAAATTTTTTAGATATGCCTGTGATCAAGAATTTAAAATAAATTCGAAAATTTAGGCCATAGAAAAGAGTTTTCACCTTAATCCAGAGACCTCAAACCCACAAATAAATTTTGAATTATATATATATATATATATATATATATATATATATATATGCGTTCCGGTAAAAAAAAATAGCACAACACCACTGGTTGTATTAGTATCTGGTAAATAATATAATGTAAGCATTTATCAAAAGTCTCACTGCAATATAATGTGTTGTTACGGATACATTTTTGTTAAATTGTTTCATCAGTTTTAATAATTTAAAACAGGCTTTTACCAATTCATGCATAAATTCTCTATGAAATAAGTTGAGAAATGTCGTAGTACACTTATTAATTTGAATTTGAAATTTTACAGTATAATTTATCGTTGGGAATGGTGTTGCGCTCATTTTCATTTATACATTATATGCCTACTAATTGCGAGGTATTTGTAATTATTAGGTAATTACTTAAATGTTTTGTTCAATTTGTTAATAGTTAGTTACGGTTATTTTTATTATAATTGCGTTGATTATCTTCAGTTAATGGTACGTTATGTGAACATTGAGTAGTAGGTTTAGCTTATTCATAACAATTCATAGAAGTACGGGTTTAAGCAGATAATAGGGGAACTCGTTCGTAAGGGTGTTTAGGTAGGGGGTTTTGTGTAATGTGTCGGAAATGAAAGAGGCAGGGGGCAGACAGTCGAGTAGTAATATATATATATATATATATATATATATATATATATATATATAAATATATATATAAAGAAAGTATAATTATGAAATTATTAGAAAATGCGCTAAGTGATGTGCAACAATGTAAATGAAGAACAATTCATTCAGTTTATTAACGTTCATGGGAACGGAAGCGCTACTTTGTAGCACAAACAATAAGTGACACTGCAGATGTCAGGTCACAGGCGGTCACAGACAGTCACGTACCGAGATTACCTAGAAAGTAAGCTCGCAACAAAGTAATTATGAATAGAATTAAGATCGCAACATTGTATTATGAATAAAGTCCAGTGTAAGCAGACATTAAGTCTGCAAATTCCCACAGCATGTGAGGGGTAGGGATATTATAAAAGGCCCAGGAACCCCAGTAGACGTCAGTCAATCCATTGTTCAGCTTTAACATTGCAGTTCGTTAGATTACTCAGTTTTGTACAATTAATTAATGTATTTCGACCTATAACTAAAGTTTGTCAAAATTCAATATTAATTTCTGTATAAACAAATAAATGTTTTAGGAAGTTGGAAATGTCTTTTTAAAAAGGACCGCTCCCAGCCACCAACCTTAACTCGCGTTGCATCTCGGTGTTCAAAATGCCACAAGAATATTAATTTATTCAAGTTTCATAATTATTAACCAGGAATAGAAAGTGGAGTACCTACTGGAGTTAAAAATAGTGCATGTTGTTTAAGGGGTTGCTGGTGGCTAAACCGCAACCAATTATAATTATTATAATTTACAGTAATAAATGTTGAATTAAATCCTATCACTCTTTTAAGTGATGCTTTGTGTTTTGTTGTGGTTCTCTTCTAACCCTAATCATAGGTAGATAAATTGATTTTATTCTGTAAGTGTTCTACGGAAGCCTTTCAAGTTTATACCGGTAATCTGCGATACAGCTGTCAACGAGGGAACATCCCGTGTGCACGTGTTTCGCCGGTGGTAACATTATTCGGAAAATACAACCGTGAGCACTTTTGTTCATTTTATTTCAAATTAGTATTATGTAACAGCGCCACAGAGTTTCAATTAGGTTAAAATAATTAGCGAATAATTAATATTAAGATAATTTTGATTGGGTGTTAACATTTTATTGATTGGAATTAAAAAAATGTTTAAATATTTTGGGTTTTATAGCAATAAATGGTCAAGTTTGTGATCTAATTTTGTTTTGATTGCAGTAAACGACTTCCTCCCCTGTTAGAAGTTAACTGGGCGACACATTTGGCTTCCAACGGGTTGCGATGAAAACATAAATTTATGTTATAAAATTAAGGAGTTAAGAACAGAAATTAGAAAGGTCGGGTTATTTGTAAAGAAAAGGGTACAATGAAATATTCTTTTTGTAAGGTAATAAAACGAATGATATACAATATAAAATTTTGATAAAATGTCGAATAAGAAAACAAAGAAAGCTTTGAGGGAGTCTGAGGAGGAAAATAGTTTTCGATTAAAATTTGTAGAGGGAACGTTAGAACGGTTAATGGACAGTATAAATACGATTCAACAAAGCATGAATAAATTAATGATACCGATAAAACAAAATAGTAGGGAATACGATCGTGGGTATATTGCAATATGGAAAAATTTGGGGTAATATCTTATATTTTTCCCCGTTGGGCAATGTTTATCATGTGGAATTTATGAGAAAATTAATTAATCTTTTAGATGAGGCGGGAGTACCTGAATATAAAAAGAAGTAGCGGTGGCAATAAATTGTTTAAGGGGTTCAAATCAGGGATTGCGTAAAGGCAAAAGAAAATTCTCTTCACAGTTTTCAAAATTTTATCAATCGTTTTATGAACAGATACTGGAGTGCAGAAGACGAGAGAAATATTTTTTCTAAAATAAAATAAGGAAAATATGAAAGAGGTAGCAGATCTGGCTACTTTTTAGAATTAGTGCGCGAGGCCAGTTATGTGACGAATAGATTAACAGAAACGTATTAGTTGAAGCTTTGATACAACATTTTCCACCAGAGACTCAATTAGACCGGACTAACGATAAAAGAAGGGAACGTAGGTACAGAGGGTATGATGTTAGCAGGGTAATTGTACGGGATAACCAAAGGAAACAGACAAGTCAATGAGGACAATGGGAATAGAGATGTACTTAATCAGGAGGGACGATCATCGAATCTGAATTTTAGTGGACATACAAGCCGTTGCCACCGTTTTTCAGCAGTAACTAGAAAGTGTGTCACCGCTGATGGTAAACCAGAAATAGAACGATAGGCTATTGGTCCCTGTTGTAACGATGGCAGAAGGGGAGGGTGGCTTGCTCAGCCAGGAGGTCGTGGGCTGACGGCTTCGACTAAGGACCAGAATGGCGAAGCTCGAAGAGTAAGAGCGCCAGAGTCTTGCCACAAAGAAAATATAGAACCGTGACTCAAAGGTTCCAACTCATACACAAGTTCCCAAATACCATATCCATGCAACACAAAGCGGCACAATCGTCACGCGCTAACTCAAAACAATAATAAAAATAATAATCAAGGAACACGTATAATATTTACTTGGCACAAATACAGGTGACACAATGCACAAAAAAAGAGAAAATAAAGTGGTGCGTGGAGACCCACGAACGGTTCGGTACATACACGGGGTGCCGCAAAATAGGCGAATGAATAAGTTGTAACTAACGCAAGTTAAAACGCGACGAAAGGCATGCCGCTCATCCGTTATATAAAGGCGCGGAGATAAATAATCTCTAAAATTTATAAATATATCACGTCCGTTGGTGAATCTTTTACAAAACAAAATATCGTAGCATAATAATAAACCTGAAAAATAAGGCAAAATACGTAGCATATAAATCTGGTGAAATTAATAGTAAAGCAGATCACAAAAAAAAAGTATAAACACACTGTAGGTCACAATTGTTACTACAAAACTTCGGTATCTAAAGAAAAAGTACACACAATAGTTCGTCTGAATAGTGATTAACTATGTAAACACCGAGGGGAAAGCACAAGAATTTATCAAACGTTACTTCTAATTTCCAAGAATGTAAAAATATAACTTTTGTTGTTATAAAACTGGATTTTGTAATAATTAAAGCGTAAATAAATTTAGCTGATAACGTAGTTTAAATTGCTTGTTGAGGCGATACAAAAAAAAACAGGTATTAAGGTAAATATGTATACGACCTTCGAGATCCAGGTGTCCTGAATACTCTTAGTAGCAGCAACACAGCTTTGGGCTCGATAATCGGCAGGGCGACTATTGCTTCCTTCCAGAACAGCAAATTTAAATTTGTAAACAAAAGCAAGGAACAAGCAGGAACGGCGATCGAAAGCAAAAACAAAAGGTACTACTAAGAGTAGTACCGACGGCAGTCTAAAGCAGGTAGTACTAAAAGATGGTACAAAAAAAGGCCACTAAAATGAGAGAAAAATAATTAGAATACAAATACTGTACCTAAATAATTACGTACGTTGGACGGCCTTATTGCAAAAGCGAAGAGTCGGAGACGCAAATAAATTCCAGAAACGGAAGTGGACAAACGCCACTAACTTCTGTCGTATAATTACAGGTCCTCCCCAAGGAGATGCTAAAACAAATGCTCAATACGCACTTATAAAATTATACAACAAAACCAAGAGCGTACACTTTAATCTTCTACAAGCTTCAAACAAACAATGAATATCAAAATCATGCGTACTACACCTGCTAGATAAGATAATCGACCCATTCAGAAATAGAAATAGACAAAGAATTAAAGCGAGTTGGAAATTAATTTCGAGAACCGGATAAGATTTTGCAGAAAACACAGAATAACTTCAAAACTGGAAAGCTACACGTAACAAGTGATTTAATTTCAGACTCACAAGAAGTAGAGGTAGTGCAGGTATCTTCGCCGTGCGTTAATGTAGAGATAAATAGTGTAAAAGTTAAAACATTGGTCGATTCAGGAAGTCAGTTTAATTGTATAGCGGAGGAGGTATTTAAAGAAGTATGTTTCGGGGAGTCAAGGATAACCACTTTTCCTGTAAGTGGTACCACGGTCAGCGGGGCGTTAGAAACAAAAGTGACAAAGATTAAGGTGCAGGCATTGTTGAGTGTAAAATTTAAGAATTTTGAATGCAATTTATTATTATTCTAGGCTTGGCGAGGGGAATGATTTTAGGTTGCGAGTGGTTAGAGGAGTATAAGCTAAAAATGGGTTTTGGAATGCACGAAATGATCGTGTTGAATGAAAATAATTCCTTTAAATTAAATTTTCAAGAGGAAATGTCAGGTAATTTATGTAACATTCAGTGTTCCTCGGAAGTGAAACTATCTGTGAATGATCAGAAACATTTAAACAGGAAAAGTATTTATACTTTGAGTAATAGAGAAGAGAGTATGGGAAAAGCTAGCTTTTTACGGAGACTAAAAAGAAGGGGTTGCTGGAAGTGTTCAATCGTCTCGCAAAGGTATTTCCTAATTAAGCAGGATTGATTAAGAGATACGAACATGTCATCGAGACCAAGGACGAAAAGTCATTTTGTATGAAAACTTATTCAATTTCTTTAGCGTACAAAGAAGCGACGCGGGAGCAAATCAAGGAAATGCGAGAATGGGGGTTATTGAACCTGCACGTACCGAGTACATTAGCCCGTTAGTAGTAATAATAGAAAAGGATAAGAGTGTCCGAGTTTGTATGGGTGCACGTCCTTCAAATTCGAAGATGGTGGGGGATCGTATAGCGCCACCTAATCCCGATGAGTTTATTTTTGAAGCTAAAAAGACTAAATTTATGAACACTATCGATTTGACTTCGGCATATTTTTAAATTCCGTTACGGACAGATTGAAGAAAATATGCGGGCTCCCAGTTTAAGGGTAATACCTATCAATTTTGCGTACTTCCTTTTGGTCCGAGCACCGTCAGTTGCCAATTATATAAGGGGTCAGTTGAGAGTTTTAGGGAAAAAAGTAATGTCCTTTGCTAAACTGTATGTGGATGATATTTTAGTAACATCAGCAACCGCCGAGGAGCATTTAAATCACCTGTACATACTATTAGAATGCCTTTCATAAGCAGGTGATACAAATAAGCTGAAGAAATACGAGTTTGCTAGAGACAGCACCAAATTTTTAGGACACGTATTGACGCCTGAGGGTGTTTTCATAGATCCTGATCACATAAGAGCAATACAAAGTTTTCCTCGGCCGAGAAATATTCAACAATTAAGAGCCTTTCTAGGCATGTGTCATTACGATGGAAGGTTTATTGACAATTATTTTTATATTACTCTACCTTTGTTGAAACTTCTTAAAAAGAATACAAAATGGCTATGGACAAATGTAGAAGAAGGGACTTTTTAAAAGTTTCAAAAAGCGTTCTTAAGCGCGTGTTTTCTGAATCATGCAATATTAGATGCACTTTTTATATTCAGTGTGATAGTTCTGGGTATGAGATGGGAGCATGTCTTTTTCAGATTGGATATCCTGACCGCAGAGAAGAAGATTTTAACTTTTACCAGTAAGATTTTAAAAGGCAGTGAATTAAATTATAAGTCACAGAAAAAGAAGCTTTAGCGGTGGTTAAGTCTCTGAAGCAGTGGCGTAGTTATATCTTGGGGCGACTGTTGACAATGGTTACGGATAATAAGGCACTTTCATACTCAATGAAGTGCCTTCTACTAAATTCAAGATTGACGAGGTGAATATTATTGATATCGGAATACGCGTTTGATGAAAGGTATTGTACTGGGAAAGAAAATGTAATCGCGGACTGTCTTTCTCGTTATCCGGTGGAATTGTCGGATTCATGTGAAATATCCAAATAAATAAAAATGATACTTGAATGACTCAGAAAAATTTGTCAAAGTAAAAGGAAGAGCAACCCCGAGATGTCTTTTGTACTAAGATAAAAGCAAGTTTAAAAAAGTGTGAAAATCCCGGTAAGACTACGCAGAGGTATTGTATAGACCAGGAAATATTGTATCATAAAGGTGTTGGGCATGAACGGCCGCGGATTTGTGTTCCAGAAGCGGATATATTAGATTTAATTAAATATGAGCACGAGGATCGAGGACATTTCGGATCCAGGAAGTGTTATCTGTCCTTAAGATAATATTTCTTTTGACCCAAGATGAGACAAAACATTCGTCACTTCATTGCAGGGTGTTTGATTTGCCAAAAGTATAAGAATGCCTTCCGTCTGTAATATAATCAATACCTGTTACGAATTAATTAAGATTTAGGCAACTTTAAACACATGATTTGATCGCGAGCATGGAGGGCGTTTTAAACATCACGCCAGGATATCTAGTATAAGTAGAGTAGTCGGGCCGGACACATTTTCCCTCTTTCCTTTTCAATTTAAGAAATCGAACCATTAAAATGTCTAGCTGCCAAATTTTTCTTTTTGCAACTGAACTTGCAGTAAGGCGAGCTCGGCTAAAAATCTAAGTGATTTTAAGTGTTTCGTTCATATTCCTGTACAATAAGATTTTGGAGAATTAATGAAATACGTTTTTTTAACTTCAATCCATTTTATATATAGAAGCTACTAACGGATAAATTAAGTACGGATAAAATTTATTAGAAAGCGGTTACGCCCTTCAAGATCGTTTGCAAGAACTTGGTATTGTTTCATTTTATCCACTTACGAATGGTAGTTGTTCTTATGAATTTAATGGTGTTCCACTGCATTTTGGATGTCCTAAGTCACCACTGTTGGAATTCACGGAGGGTAACGCATAATTTAAATAGTTCAGCAAAAGGTTAGAAGTTAGTGTTAAGATCTAATCCAAAAGTTATTTCTGCATATAAAATTAAATGAAGTTCATTGTCCTTAAATTAGTATTTGTCTTAAACGTATTCTCTTATCATTATAAGCACATCGGTTAGAAAAGTTAAGTTCAACGTCACGCTGTTATAGCTCAAGGTTACCGCGACATACCGTCCAGTTGATCCAGGTCGACAATCCTTCTACTCATTAAGTTCTAGATAACCAGGTATTTATAAAGATAATTGTAATATTTAAATAAACTTTGATTTGGTGTAATATAAAATTAATTTTGCAAGAGGTGGTTTATGAGTCAAAATTTATCTGCATAAATTGTATATATTAATTGTCAATTATTAGTAAAGGGTTCTGTGTTCTTATTTGCTTGTACTATACTAACCATGTAGACTTTATGAAATTTGATAGACTAGTTGTTACGTCGTCATCGAACAATTCGGTATTTTGTGACAATAAATACTTTGTGCGTGCATCCTACAGTTTGAGTGAAACATTTTATATACCGGCAATAACAGTGCATAAAGTGACAGTCGTACTCGAGCCTTTAGAGAAGCAAGTCGCCTTCGAACCCTTGAAAGGGACGGTCGTATTAGAGCTTTAAAAGCGAGACCGACACCCGGTCGAGCGTGTTACTGGTTCTCCGTAAAAGCTTTTGTGCGTGAAAGTGTCTATTGCCCCCAGCGGCGCAGGACAAAGCTTTGTGCGTGAAAGTGTCTATTGCCCCCAGCGGCGCAGGACTTAAGGTATTTATACCCTTTTACTAAGTAGTTTGATGTAGTTTTTTTTTTTGTTATTACATAACCGCTTCCACCATTATCGTTATTGCTATAAAAGCAATTGGTCCTTCATTATAATTTGCATATTTTTATCACACATTTATATCAACCTCCTTAACCCCAATCAATCATTGGCCCTATAAGTCGATCCGGATTCATTAGTCCTGTGGTTACACATGTCCTAAATTAAATATTATTGTGCATTTCAGCGAGTTTTTAATTAATTAATATTTCAGTTTTAAATTTGTGCTTAAAGCCCATATTTAGCGGGTTAAAATGTGTAAACATTATTTATACTGTCTTTAGATTAAATTAAGCGATTTCGCCGTAATTGAAACCAGCAAGCGTTTTAATTACAAAGAAATTCATAATATAAAATTTGTCAGTTTTCAGTTTTTAAATTCATTTTAGCGGCATAAAACAGAAAGCAACCTGAAAACTATAAATCGCTTTATACTTCTTAAACAAGAAAGGTAAAGGGATTTGCTTTGTATTTAAAAGCTATTGCACGTTTTGTATTACAATATTGAAAATATCTGCAGAGGAATAAGGTTGTAAAGTTGCATCTTTCGGCAAATATGTTAAGCCACATGTTTTAAACGTTTCTGTGAGCTTTTGATGGTAAGCCGCTCGGGTTGTTAAGCGGTACATCTTATATTCACGCTTTTGTTTGACGAACCGTTAGTCATAAAACGTGATTTATTGGTTATACCCTATTTTACATTTTTCGTGCTTTGAACAACTCATAATATTTTAATATTTCTCAGTGCACATTTAGCTTTACCGTTTTACAACAGTTTATTGTAGTCCTTTCAGAATCTTTGAGAATGGCTCCAAAGAAAGCACATGTGGTAGAACTCCAATTACTGAAAACACGGATTTTAGAAATATTTGAGCTTTGTAATTCTATACAAAGTGACCCAAGTTTAAAGGCATTGTTCCTTATTCAAACAAGGGGAATACATGACCTTTATGCAAATTTCAATACAATTTTAGTCGCTGTCTTGGCCTCATGTGACGAGGTAGACTCATTAACTTACAACGCTGTACGGAAGGAAGTAGATTCCGCTTATTTTTCATACTGCTGCATCTCGATACGATGCAAGAAATGAAAGCACCACAAATCATCGAAAATGCTCCAAGCAGCACGGTATCAAAATTGTTACCGTTAAAGCTCCAAATTTTTAATAATGAGGTAACTGAATTTTCATCTTTCATCGATTTATTTGACAGCCTGGTCTATAATAACGCGTCCCTGTCCAATATCGAAAAATTAAATTATCTTATCAGTTGTTGTACCGGGGAGTCTTTAAGAATCGTTAAATCTGTACCCATTTCGGGGGATAATTTTATTATTTCATATAACGCCTTGCGTGAGAGATTTAGCAATCCGCGTTTATTGGCAACTTTGCATTGGAAAGCAATGAAAGACTTTCTACCTTTAAAATCAGAAGACCCTAAGAAACTTAGGGCACTTATTGATTGTTTTTCGGAGAACCTTGCTGTTCTAACTAACTTAAAGTTTCCCACTGAACATTGGAACTTTATTCTGGTCGATTTGCTTTTAGAAAAACTTGATCCGTTCACTAGAAAACGCTTCGAACTCCAATCGGATCCGAAGCAAATACCTAATTTCGAGGATTTGAGATATTTTTTAACCCAACAATGTGCAGCGTTGGAAACCTTTTCTTCAACCGCACCTGTTTCTTATTCGACGACTGTCCATACATCTCACACATCAGTGCCTAAGAAATCCTCAGCGTTTCAATTTAAACCAAGAGTTTCTTCTAACGTAGTTTCACTGGACACACCAAGTAGCTCCAGTGACTCAAATAATTCATTTTCGCACCATTGTCCTTCCTGCAAAGGCAATCACTTAATTTATAGATGTCAATCGTTTCTAAAGAAAACTCCGACGGAACGTTTCGACATTGTCAAACGCTTACGCCTTTGTTTAAATTGCTTACGAACAGACCATGCGTCCATGCAATGCAAATCTTATAATTCCTGTCGAACTTGCGCCAAGCCGCATCATACCTTGCTACATTTTGAATCGCAACCTGCTTCTAGCCGTTCAGCTGAACCGACCGCTACACACATGCATAAAAATGCCAATAGGACGCAGTCAGCCTCTCCTATTCCGGCAAATGTTTTGTCTTCACAGACGAATTCAAATCTTGGGGTTACTGTCTTACTCTCCACTGCTGTTGTGGAAGTTCAAGATCGTTCTGGTAGATACAAACCGATCAGGGTACTCTTAGATCCTGGTTCCCAAGCTAGCTTTATTCGAGACGATTGCGTGAGCAAACTTTGGCTTCCACGCATACGTTCTCAAGTTCCGATTTATGGACTTGGGCAGACAACTTCAGCAGTCAATAGAGGTGCCGTCAGCTGCACTATTCGCTCTATGTTAGACTCTGAAAAATCTCTAGAAGTCACAACTTTTGTGCTTTCGTCAATATCTGGCAAATTACCTAGCGTTGAAGTTCCTAATAATTGGGAACACTTATGCGGCCTGCACTTTGCAGACCCGACCTGGAACTCTCCAGGAACTATTGACATGCTCCTTGGAGCAGATGTTTATCCGTTCATCATCAATGGCGGTGTTATACATGGCAAATTTCTTCAGCCTGCCGCCATAAATACAATTTTGGTTGGACTATTATTGGTCCCACAAAAGCTTGCAGTCTGATACTGTCCAAGCATTTTTACTTCTGTAGAAGATCCTATCGACCAGACCCTAAGGCGGTTTTGGGAGATAGAAGAATTACCATCAAGCCTTATACTTCTCCAGAAGAAGAAAAGGCAGATTTGATTTTGAAAACACGTTTTCTCGTGACCCTAGCGGTCGTTTTATTGTTGCGTTACCGTTCAACGATACTTTGCCCGTTTTTGATAATTGCTTTGAGATGGCTAAAAAGACTATTTTCGTTGGAGCGCAAATTGCATGCTCAACCGGAGCTACGCGCCCAATACAACAATTTCATGCAGGACTATCTTGATGCGGGTCATATGGCATTACTCGATTCTCCGCCCGTTGGGAACGATAATTATTTTTACCCCATCACCCTGTGTTTAAAGAGGAAGGTCATACTTCTAAAATTCGTGTGGTTTTGACGCCTCTGCAAAGGCTAAAAACAACGTGTCACTTAATGACACTCAACTGGCTGGACCTAGTCTCCAAAACGACATTTCGTCAATCTTACTGAAATTTCGTACTCATCGTTTCGTTTTACTTGTGATGTTCGCCAAATGTATCGACAAATTTTGGTTACCGAAGAACATCGAAAGTTTCAATTAATTGTTTGGCGGTTCTCCGCAGAAGAACCCATCCAGACATATCAGCTTAATACAGTGACCTACGGTATTAAGTCATCGCCTTATCTAGCATTAAAACTCTTCAGCAATTAGCCATTGACGAAGGCAAAAGGTTTCCGTTAGCCGCTGACGCTATACGGTCAAATCTATATATTGATGATTTCGTCGCCGGTGGAGATTCTATACAATCGGCCCGCGAAATTAAAGATCAACTTATTCGACTTTTACATTTGGCTGGTTTTGAACTTCGAAAATGGAGTTCTAATTCAGTTTCTATTTTGGAAGGCATTCCGTCAGATTTTTGCCAATATACTTCTCTCGATTTCGATTCGGACGAATCAATAAAAATATTAGGTCTTCAATGGTCACCTACAGAAGATATTTTCTCGTTTCGGGTTAAACCATTAAACCAAATATGTACAAAGCGCAACATACTTTCACAAGTTGCCAGAATATATGATCCATTAGGATTTTTAGCCCCACTAACACTTTTTGCAAAACGCCTAATCCAGCATCTGTGGATGTTAGGTTTGAATTGGGATGACATCCCACCAGCAGACATTTCGTCTCAATGGCAGCAGTATCAAGAAGAGTTGCCGTTATTATCGTCATTAAAGTTACCACGTTGTTTACCCCCTTCGGATCCTTTTACTTGTCATTTGCATGGGTTTTGCGATGCTAGCGAGGTAGGGTATGCAGCGGTAGTGTATTTCAGTTCATAAATCAAACTACTGGAGAAATAACTGTACAATTTGTAACCGCTAAAACCAAAGTAGCTCCAATTAAGCGCATTTCAATTCCACGTTTGGAATTATGTGCCGCCGTTTTATTAACCGATTTACTTTCTTTTACCATTCGGTCTTATCAAGGCTTGATTGACATCTCCGATGTTTCAGCGTGGAGTGATTCTACGGTCGCTCTCACTTGGATACGTTCTCCACCTTTTCGTTGGAAAACTTTTGTGGCAAACCGTGTTAGCCACATTCAAGAAATCATTGCACCTAGCCGATGGTTTTATATTAAATCTTCGCATAATCCGGCTGATCCTGCATCTCGGGGATTAATGCCAAGCGCGGTTATTTCATGTTCGCTATGGTGGGCGGGGCCTGAATGGCTTCACTACCCTAGTGACTCGTGGCCGCCTCAACCAACATTGTCAACCTCAATTGCTGAGGTAACTACGGAAAAGAAGATCCTAACATTTGTCGCTCAAACAGATCCAAACGTCATTGACATTTTACTAAGTCGCTTTTCATCGTTATATAAAATCCAAGGCATCGTGGCTTACATTTATAGATTTTCTAAACCCATGGCTCAACGTCATACGGGTCCCTTAACAGACATTGAACTACACAATGCTCTCATGATTATCGTTCGGCATGTACAAAATGTTACATTTTAAAGGAAATAGCTTCGATTAAGGCAAACCGTAAATTACCTAAAAGCTTGCGAAAACTTTCGCCATTTGTTGATCCACAAAACATCTTAAGAGTAGGTGGGCGCTTGACACATTCTTCGCTTTCCTATTCCGAAAAGTTTCCTGCGTTATTGCCTCAGCGGCACCGATTAACCGAACTTATCATTCTGTCAACTCATGAAAGGTATTGCCATCCCGGTGTTAATACCACAGCGTATCTTATCCAACAGAATTTCTGGATCCTTTCTATTAAACATTCAATCAGAAATTATTTATCATCCTGTCATAGATGTTTTCGTACCAAACCGGTCCTGGTAACTCCTCCTATGGGAGACCTACCGGCAGCACGTATTACCCAGATCAAAACTGCACATGGCACATTAAAACGACCTTTGGTCAAACTAGCGCCGCTACCGGTATTTTAACTTTATTTTATGTTTAGATGTATATACACATTTTTACATGTATAGTAGTATATTATTTTTACATATTTGCTTATTTACATATATATTTTTATTCTTTGCATAGTTGGTAATATCGCTCGCTGTAGTGCACCACCCTATCTTTCGTTACCTCCTTTCCTAGCAAGGTCAAATCCCATGTGATTTCCTTCACCCAACCTACTTCCTCCTTTTCAAAATTCTATGAATTTGGTGGGCGGTATGTTACGTCGTCATCGAACAATTCGGTATTTTGTGACAATAAATACTTTGTGCGTGCATCCTACAGTTTGAGTGAAACATTTTATATACCGGCAATAACAGTGCATAAAGTGACAGTCGTACTCGAGCCTTTAGAGAAGCAAGTCGCCTTCGAACCCTTGAAAGGGACGGTCGTATTAGAGCTTTAAAAGCGAGACCGACACCCGGTCGAGCGTGTTACTGGTTCTCCGTAAAAGCTTTTGTGCGTGAAAGTGTCTATTGCCCCCAGCGGCGCAGGACAAAGCTTTGTGCGTGAAAGTGTCTATTGCCCCCAGCGGCGCAGGACTTAAGGTATTTATACCCTTTTACTAAGTAGTTTGATGTAGTTTTTTTTTTTGTTATTACATAACCGCTTCCACCATTATCGTTATTGCTATAAAAGCAATTGGTCCTTCATTATAATTTGCATATTTTTATCACACATTTATATCAACCTCCTTAACCCCAATCAATCACTAGTTAATTTATAAACTGATGTAGATTTCGAACTTGATGATCTTCAGCCACTGTATAGTAATTTAATTTGTTTTATTTTCATTACTTTTGAGTTAGTGTTTGATGCCTGGAAATCTAAAAGCTGCAAGTTGTTCATATGTTTATTATCGCAGATTGCTAATACATTATTGGTTTGATTATAAAAGGTACAATGTATATATGTATGCAAATTTCTGTGGACTCATAGTTTCGATAACGAAATAAAAGCATTATTTATATTGAAGTTTATTATTTGAAAACATTTTATTCCTACTGAAGGTACAATCACATTGTTCATACTGGTTCTACAATCAAAGAACCCACCCCTAAATTTCAGACCCTGAGAATAAGTCTCATAGTTGGTTGTTGTTTAAGGTTACACTCACCGACCAACGAGCAAGTTACACATCTTCGTGGGGATATTTATAGTGTAGTGCCTGATAGGTCTGGGAAGTTGGTATGCATCGATTTTATTGGTCCATTGCCGCGTTCGCGAGAGGGGAGTTATTCAGTTGCTAGTAGTAATAGATGCTTTTTCTAGGGCGGTGCGCCTATATCCGTTACGCCGAGCTACGACTCAAGCTTATAAAATAAATTAACGAATGGTGATTTTGACCAAATGGGAAAACAAGATGCCATTCTGACTGATAATGGTACGCAATTTGGAAAAACTTGGGAACGATTTTGTATTAGATGAAAATATTAAAATGGTGCGTACTTCTTTATTTTACCCTCAGGGCAATAGTACCGAAAGAGTGAATAAGAAAATTGCGTGCTTGTAAAGGACGATGTGCAACCATTCTCATGCTAAGTGGGCTCACGTGGCCAAGCAAATAGAAGGATGGTTAAATGAAACCATTCATGAAAGCATTGGGTTGAATCCAATCGAGGTGCATTTTGGAAGGAAGAGGGAGGAACCCATTTACAAAAATTGAACCTATTCAATAAAGGGTCGCCAGATCATGAAGGAATAATTAGGTTGGCTAGGGATAAGTTGATGAGTAAGGTTGAAAAGCGCGGGTTGAGGTATCATCAAGGGCATCAGAAAATAACTGGGTTCAAAATAGGGCATAGGGTATATGTTACGACTCATCCTAGATCGTCAGCCGAGGAAGCATTAATAAAAAGTTTTTCTTGCTTTATGAAGGGCCGTAAATAGTGACGCGAATTGCGGGTCCTAATTCATATGAGGTTAGTCACGAAGGAGAGCGTGTTGCAGGTATACACAATATTTACAATTTAGAGAAATTTGTTCCTAGTTGGGAGGGTTCTCAGGGTTAGTTGAGAAGTTTCCACTTTCGACATTATTGTTAATATCCTTTTTGGTTAAATTTTCATCTCACTCTTTTCCCAAATCCGAATCTTAATGGAGGTAAGCGATGTGCTCTTCATTTATACAATATATGCGTAATAATTGCAAGGTATTGCAATTTTTAATGTTGCTAATTAAATATTTTGTTCAATTTGCAAATAGTTAGTTAAGGGTATTTTTATTATAATTGCGTTGATTATCTTCAGTTAATGGTACGTTATGTGAACATTGAGTGACAGTAGGTTTAGCGTATTCATAATAATTCTTAGAAGTACAGGTACAGGTTTAAACTCGTTAGTAAGGGAGTTCAGGTGCTATTGTAGTCTGTTGATATGTTTGAATGTGATATTCCCACTTGTGTTGTCTTGTCTTCTTAATCCTGATATTTTAGGGTAAGTTAAAAATATAAACTATGTTAGTAAATGTTGTTATAATGTTGAATCTTTATTTTACCCTTTAGATTTTTTTTATCCCGATAAACTTTAGTTTATCATATGGTACGTGTTTGTCTGTTAAAGTTTTATCAAATATGGATTTGAATATTTGAAGTTGCATTGCTTGCTGATCGTCAACTATTCCATATGTTATTGCACATGTTTTGAGAGTTCTTCACGAGAGTAATATTCTGATAAGTATAGTTTGTGTGGTAATGTATTTAAAAATTACTGTTGCAAATTTGTTACCTTATTTTTATGCTCTATATTGGTGATCGATTATGTTCGTTAGTATTTAAGTGAAACACTGAAAGTTTGATACATGTTTGAATTTTATGAGTAAACTGAAAAGCTAACATTGAGCTTATCAGTTAATTATTTTTATATACAATTTACGTTTACTTTACATGTAAACTTAAAGCAATTATTTCAAGTTATGAATGTGCCATGATTTTACTTTATTTACTTTTTTAACGGGAGGAGGGAGGTTATTACTAATACGCATTGTATACTTAAATATCAACGAAATAAGAATTTCTATCTCAATCTCAGGGCTTTAATATAAATCAAAGGTACACAATAAACTACTCATATTAAGGACTTAACAATCAGACAATGCATACTATAGCAACGAGAAATGTAACGACCATTCCTCAACACGGCATATCACATACTATCTATTAGAAGGATAGGGGTGTGTTTAAAAAATCAATCATTGGCGTACGGTTAAAAAGGATCACGTTACACTATCCCCCTCTAAACGTACAGAAGTCACCGACGTGCGTTTAGAAATCACTTTTTCACTTTACGGGGCCGTCCCCTTTTTCTTTTAGAAACCACAGGCGTAGTTATAACCCACAAAGCACTGGGTACAGCGGCACTAAACGGAACCAAATTTTTTAAATCAGCCGAATAAAATTTCCCAATCTTTTCAGAGGGTTTCGTAGCTGTAGTAAGCTCATAGGTAGTTAGTGTAACCACGTTGGATATAAAATAAGGTTTATCGCGTTTAGGTGCGAATTTAGAAATAATGCCCTTATTGGCATTGTTAAGTAGGAGAGTTTTTAACAGAACTTGTTCACTCACTTGAAAATTTTCAGCACATCTTGTCTTATCGACTTGTGCTATACGAACGTCTTGCTTTTGTTATAAGTTTTTGTGATTACCGCTTTAAATGCGGAGTAATCCGAGGAACAAAATTCTCAGCGTTTACCACAGTTCTTAGATCATACACGGTATCATGAGGAGCACGTAATTCACACCGAAAGTAAGAAAAACACGAGTATGATTGTTGACTCACATATGGTCGAATTAATAGCAAAACGTATTGCTGGGCGATAGATATTCCATTTTGTGTGACAGTTTTGATCTAAAATCAAAAGCTGAGTCTTCAAGTGTCGATTCTTCCTTTCAACTGGGTTTCTTTCTGTATGGTACAGTGGAATAAAACAAGTATCTATGCCAAAACAATATGTCACTTTTGCATAATATTAGAAATAAACCAACCTCAGCACCACCAACTCAACCAAAAATCGTCACCTCACACAAACTACCTAAAACCGACGAGGAAGGGATTTACATTATCAAAAGTTGGACGGCACAGACTACCACAGTCACTTCAGTCGCTCCAGCAAATACAAAAGTATTTGAAAATACTTCCGACAGTAACGAACACTCGAACTCCGACACACTAAGTTGCTACGTTTATTTTCAGCATAAAGTAATTACAATAGTTTTCAACTCAAATCCCTTTGGCGTTAAAAACGAAAATTTATTCCGTAAATTAAAATAACCCCTTCACATGTTAATTCATTATCCGGTTGTATCAATTCGATTTCTATTGTTAAATTCTTCCGCTAATTAAACATAAATACTTGTTTCTAAGAATTCCTTAACGCAAAGTTTATGCTACGATTAATTAGGCAAAAACGTGTTCTAAGTATCCGATAATGGATTCGTATGTGTTTTCCATAGAAAGCTTCGTTGAATTAAAGACGCACTTTATTCCAACAAACTTGGGTTTTCCAGTTTAATCGTTCCATAACAACAATATTAGTTTGAGCTTTAGTCATGAGTTAAACGAAATTGATATTCACTTACTTTTCAACTGGGCATGATGAGAACATCCGTCCTGATTTTCTTCGTTTCGTTCGTTATAAACACTTCGAGCACACCTTACAACGTCTTCAACTAATGCAACCGTTATGGAATCACAATACCCTACCGAAATTAATTTAACCACTTCTAATTCAACAGTTCAAACGGTAGATATGATGGGGAATCTATCGATTTCCTATAAATTTAATATTTTAACTTGGGGATTAAAATTTAGTGGAGAATCTGATGCTCTTTGTTTAAATGCTTTTTTGATCCGAGTTTAACGAATTAAGAGAAACAAAGATGGCTTATAACATATTAACAGTTATCAGATTGTTTCTACAGATAGCTGGCCCGCAACGTCATCAAGCCTTTCTGAGTACCAACAGCGCATTTCCAAATGGTACCGGGAGGGGTTAAGGTACTGCAGTAAGTATTAGAGTTTATTTTATGAATTAGTCATTGTTAGGTTGTAACATGGAATGTTTATTTTTACATTATCGTTATGAGGCAAAGATAGTTTGTTTTTATATTTGAAACAAGATTGGTTAGAGTCTTAAAATACACAGAGCATATCATTTGGTGTTGAACTAGGGGCTCGATAGGTATTGTTGATTGTTGACTCTTGGCCAGGTATATTTGAAGTAGCAAAAACGTTACGGTGGGCTGTGTTTAGTAATGTTAGGGTACTAGTTGTGGGAATATTGTTCTCTAAATTAGATCAAATTTGCGGTTGTATAAATATGCCGCAGTAGAAAGGTAAACGAGCATAGTGAAGAAGGATTGGTTAAACGTGAGGGCAAATTTTCACTTGAAAATATTGTCAGTTAATTAGCAGACAGAATGGCAGAGATACAATGTAATATATAATAAACTTGCTAATATTGTGAATGGAAATATAACGAAAACGACAGACACAGATGTTAATAAGGTTGGGAGTACAGAAGGGATGGATTCGGGCCGGGCCGGGCCGGGCTTTTGGACGCAGCCCGGCTCGGCTCGAAATAATTTGCTCCGGCCCGGCCCGGTGGCCCGGCCCGAACCAAAACGCATCGGCCCGGCTTGAGGCCCGGCTTGAATTTCGGGCCGGGCCGGAATGTAACTAAAACCTTAAGTGAAATGATAAATCCAAATTTACACGGCTTTTGTTGAAGCACGCTGGAATCAGGTACATTCCTTGCTAGTTCGCAAAATTTGATGAAAATAAGTCCTAATAGGTTTAAGTTCGATGGAGCAAAAACCTCTAAAATTGAAATAAAACCGCATGTACCAACTACTACAGCTGTTTAAAATATGCGACCTAAAAAGCAAATTATAAATTTTCTGGATATCCATTATTGGCCTAAGCTCTGCAGATAGCAGCAGCTAGAGACGCCTCTGTTAAAATAATATTTACTCTATTCCGATATTTTTGTATATACCATTTATAATATCACGATTTTTCTTTATACTTTTTTAGGAGCCGCAACATAGAATATTATTTAGTATTTACATTTTAATTTTCTATGTCCATGTTATTTAAAGCTATAAAAACCTAATCACATTGTATTCGGTATATTTTTCAACAAAAGATTCATTCAAATAATTAAATATAATTGAGCTGGTTTCTTGTAATCGTGAGTTTTTAATATTTTTTCATATACAGAGTGGTTTTGATTTATTAATAAATAATCTTCAGTGCGGGGCCACAATATTAAGTTAATTAATAAGTATAATTAAATAAACCAGCTCAATTAACAATACGTTGCAATACTCCTTCAAATAATTAAATATAACACGAACAATTTCTATTTCAAATTTCTTGAAAATTGGAAAGAAGTGAATATTACTTATCGAAAAAAAATCGAAATTCAAAAAACGGTTTATATCAAATCATTTTCGTTTTCGATTTACTTCCATTATCACACACTTACCAATATGCGTGTAACTGAACCTGGGTGATATATTAAGAGGAGCGTTAATTATAATTTTGCTTAAGAGGCAACTAAAGAAATCATTAAATGGAATCTTTTACTAAATCAATAAATTTTATACATAAACTTCGGGCCGGCCCGAAATAGCCCGAAAAGCCCGAAAAGCTTGAGGAGTCTGGCCCGGCCCGGCCCGGGCCCGAGACGTGCTTGACCCGGCTTGAATTCGAAAAAAAATTTGTCGGCCCGACCCGAAGCCCGGCCCGAATATCAAGCCGGTCTTCGGGCCGGGCCGGGCCAAAGCCTGGGCCCGTGGCCATCCCTAGTACAGATAATAGCGACGCAAAAGGAAACCGTATAGAAGCACTTGATTATAATTATATTGGTTCATTGTGTGACTTAGTGGGGGTTTATAATGATATAACATCCGATTTTCATTTATTATTAGGTTACGTAAATGACCCGTGAATTGGTCTTAGATTTACGGCCTGTAGCTTAGACACTATCATTTTATTTTGATTGTATGTCAAAATGACTACTTATGTCGCTTGTGGGGGACTACCTATTTGCGTATGTTTATTTAGAGCTCTCTATTGCTTATTACGCAGTTTTAATCTTCCAAAAGATGAGAGTACATTTTGTCTTTGTGATTCTGAACCTGATCTGTGTCAGCGTTCACATTCGAAATTTGGTTAACCCACCTGTGTGGTACGAATATTTATACATCGTGTTTTTAGGGAACTAAAACCAAAACTAGAACGAGCACTAGCACTAGAACCACCACTAGCGCTAGCATTAGCAATAGTACAAGCTCAAGACTTTGTGTTGGAGTTAAAACATGTACCATTCCTAGTAACGTGCCCAACAGAACTAGCCCGAGAGCTAACACTTTGTACGTGCAGGTCATCGCCTTCTAGGACCAACTACGTCAGGTCGTATGCTTAGTCTATTGTTTCTATATGTGTTGAAGTGAAAATAACTTTTAAATACTTTCAAATTATTTGTCTAGTGTGGTTTGAATTTACTGACCACCTTCTGTACATAATTCTAAACTTACATTACTAGTGTTGCAGCCCACCTTGCTGCTCTGTGCAAGGGTGGCCTGTTTAAATACAATTATGTTAAAATCTCTCGAGATGTGCCTGCCGTAGAATATTATGGCAATTTGTGTAATTTACTGTGGTTCTTATATGTGCTTGCACTATATCCTGGCCGGAACATCACTCGCAAGTGTTATTCATTTATTAGATTTAATTGTATAAAGTTACAGCCATACTATTACGCCCGCCTGAGGAATTAAACACGCACATGCTATAAAAGACTGAATTGGTATTGATTTAATTTGTGTTATTAATAGAGTTTGTTGTGTTTAAGTTAATGTTTAACTTACTACTTGAATTATGAAACTTATGTATTGGTCACAGAATCTTGCCTCCGATTCTGTTTTTTTTTATGCTATGATTAGTTGTTAGCCCCATAGTTAGATTAATTATCTTTGATATTGGTACCTTGTCGAACTGTTAGGACAGAGTTCGAGATCCCTTCATTATTCCTAAAAGTCTTTGGCGCCCTTATTTTGTATCTCTTCAGTGTTTGAATATTATGAGGCTTCCACATTCTAGTTACTATTGCGAACCCATGAAATTTATTTATCTCCCCCTCCAGCAGAGCGAGAGCATGTCAAAAGTCACCGTACCAATAAGAAGCCTAGTTTTTAATATTTGCAAAATTACCGCGACAATGCTACTTTTAGCCTGGGAGGAAATTTGCACCCGACAGCGTTTTTAAAAGAATTAAGAAAGTAGTTTCAAGAGTTCGGTGTCCCCTATGAGAAACAACTTAGCATTAAATGATTTAGGAGACTGCGAGAGAATGGGTCGGGGCCAAGGAAGGTTCATTTGGAAATATCGATGAATCTTACCAAATGCTTAGAAGTAGGTGGGGGAATCAGGAAAGGCAATTATATCGTGAAATGAATTACGAAAAATGTAATACTAATGACCGAGTAGACTATTTTCTTAAAATTGTGAGGCAGGCCGTATTTTTATCGGAGGAAGTAGTAGAGGAGGAATTGATAGAAAGGTTAACTAATTATATTTCGGCAAAAGTGAGAAGAGAGATATTGTTAGTGGGACTGAAAAAGGTTAAGGTCGTAGAGGAGTATTTGCGGATATTAGATTCCACTTGTGAGAGATCTTAAGAGATCGAATAGGAGACAAGCACCGAGGTATGTAAACAATAGAAATAACCGAAATCTGGCGTTGTGCGAGGGGGTATTTCAGGAAAATGAAGACAGGAATAATACTTAGAGTAAGGGAAATTGGTATTGATAATATAAGGACCGATGAACAAGTTATTCAATTTATTTGAGTTGCGAAAGAAATTTTAAGTGATTGGGAAGCGAGTGAAACAAATGAGGATGGTAAATTTAGTTCACCCTTGTTGCAGTAGAGACTATAGGGAGAGATCGAAAAAAGCCTGCTAGATTTGGCTAGTAAGTGCTCGGCTTTTTCTGAAATATTTCTCAAAAAATTTCAATAAATTAAAAATAGGTTTTCAGTTATGCAGGCAATAAATATAATGGTATTGGTTTTGATAAGAACAACCATTGAGAGTGCCAGGTTCGAGTTTGAACAAGTAGTGTATTGTAGTACGGAATCTGAAAAAAAGAATTAATTTATGTTCCAGCTGGATGCGAAAAGATATAGTACACTTAGATTTTGAGAAAATGCAGTTAAATGTTGAAAGTTATGGCATAAACACGGGTTTGTTATTTTAAAGTTGGAAAGGCGAAAGATTGACAATAAATTTTGTACAAGTGTATAGAAAGGGAAAACCAATTCATGAGGAATATAGTAAGCGTGAGTTAAAAGAGGCAGCAAATCAGGCCAAAACTTTTAATGTAGAGCAAAATGAGGAATTATTTGTAATCTTAAAGAAATTTTCGGGTGTTCTTTCGGAGACGTCGGGCTTAATTGATGGCTATGAACATGAAATCAATATGCAGAACAAAACTTCGTCTTTTAATGTACCGTAACCAATAGTATTTTGTTTTAGGAAGTAAACACGAGGGCAAATTTGCAAAACGGAAGGAAGCGTGAATAACATGGCAGCACCAAACAGAGTACATATCTCTGTTGGTCCTTTTAACTAAGAAGAATAAATCGATGCGTATTTATCTTAATGGAAAGTTTCTAAATCAGAAGATGGAGCGAGATTAGATCCTGCTTCCAAATATAGATGACTTTTTTTTAGTTCTAATGAGGACTGTTCTTATACAGTTTATACATGACAATATCGTATTATCAAGTATCTATTTGAAGGTTCTACCTAGGTTTTTGAAGTTTTGCCGTTTGGACTATCATCGTCAATTAATAGTTTCGCTAGACGGTTTATATGTTTTTGGTAACAGCAATGTATTTATCTCCTCATAACTTATTCTGTATACAAAGGCGCCGAGGTAAAGTGTGTAGAAACGATAAAGTGAGATTTTTGTGTCCCCGCCGAGAAAATATAGGTTCAGGAACCATCAGCAGCATAAAATTTTCTCAACTGCTTAGTTGTGTTTATAATAGTTATCCCAAAAGAACTCACACAAACCAGCATTCGAAAAGAAAAATAGATC
This sequence comes from Platerodrilus igneus, assembly GCA_036346225.1. Classification (NCBI taxonomy): domain Eukaryota; kingdom Metazoa; phylum Arthropoda; class Insecta; order Coleoptera; family Lycidae; genus Platerodrilus; species Platerodrilus igneus. Next base: position 5,480,767 of record JARFIW010000544.1, read on the forward strand.
CAGTTCACCAAACGTATTATAGAACTATCTCTCGAAAACGCTCGCGGGAAATCCATTATAGAATAGAAACAACTTTGAGCAAATTTCCGGCAAAGATATCTCAAAGATATCTAATTACAATTGGTCTAGATCATTTAACTACAATAAATATTGTATACTAATGCATCAGAGACGTCTCGTATAATTCAGCAATTTTCCAAACGTTAAAATAATCATTTATTAAAACGGGGTACAGAATCTAAAATACCGAAAACTATGAACTATGAAACGGAATATAACAAACAACGTTCCTAAAAACAAGTGAGTGAATAGTATTAGAGTTTCTGCTGTATAAGGTGCAGAAAATATTGAAAATTTACTTACGCAAAAGTTACAGATAATACTTGTTACGTTTATTTTCGGGATAAATTAAATACCCTATTTCTCTTCTTAATTCATAAGCCCGCTTTACAATAATTTTGTTAGATCGATTCCGTTGCTATTCTTAAATCATTCATCAACATCCTATCTATTTTACATGTTCCTCATAAGCCCGCTTTATAATAATATTTAACTCAAATCTAGTTGCTTTGAAACGTAAAACTTATGCTATAATTAAATAGTCAGCATCTTATTTTAGGTGTCCGTTAATGGTTATACAGTACGACCGCTTATAATTGATTCTTATGTGATTTCAACCTTCGTCGAACTAAGCTCGCGTACAATCCGACAAAACCGTGTTTTCCAGTTTCTAATCGTTTGATAACACCAATGTTACTTTTTGAACTCTCGTTATTTAGTTAAACCAATTAATACTCACTTGTTTTTCCTTATACACAACGAAAACAGTAGTTACATTTTTGCTGTTTCTTTTTTTTCTTCGTGGGACTTTTGCGCACGCAATACAGCATGGTAAGTAATGCTGGTTTTACGAATCTATACTTTCGACGACAATAAATTAATTTCGCTTATAACCATTCTAGTTTCTTCCGGTGGATAGGCCTACCTGACACCTTGGTCCTAATCGAAGAAGCGATAACCGCCCCTTTTTATATGGCACTAATTGTGTAGTTCTAGGCCCTGCTGCGCCGCTGCGGCCCTAAGGAGGGTGTGACGGGTTCAACATATTCGACACGTGGGTGAGTGTTTATCCACTATTTTTTTGTATGGGTTCCATGAACTGGTCGAACCATATATATATATATATATATATATATATATATATATATCCGTTTTGTTGGATGATTACACCTTGTGGTTCTAAAATGATTATCACCTGTACGGGGGGGTTTGACACTTATGATTGATATTGTAGCGATTGCATATACTTAATTTTATATTTAAGATGACGATTTAGAGCTGCGGTTTTTAGACTTGTGATTTCTTTTTTCTTTCTCTGTTAATTAATATAGGGGTAGATATCTAAAAACGGTAGCTCACTATGTTAAGAATTGATTTTTCTTCTTGGTTCTTCTTAATATGCATATTGTGATTACTACTTATTTTTATTTTCATTTGTTTTTGGTACTACTGTACTGATATAACAATGTTTTATTTTTGTGTTTAATTATAATTTTTGTTATGTTGCGTGTGATTTTAATGAATGAGTGCGTGTATTTTTATTTCAGGTCTACTTTAATTTTTGAATGTAGATACCCCGTCCACTCACCGAATGAACTCAGTCAATTTCTTTATTTTCTTTTTTCTTCATTTTTTTTTGTCAGGCTACGTCAACGCGCGTAGCATACTAGACGTCGATATTTTGGTTTTAAAGCTGTGAATAGCTGCTCTCGTGTGATATAGTGATATAGTTGTAAATCAGTCTCTTTTGATGGTACGATTATCTCTTACTACTGTAAATTATAATCTTGAATAATTTTCAATGCTCCCTAACACGTTTTCAAAGATTTGTCTGTACAACAAAGAATTTCCCTATTTTCCTTTTAGAGAATGTACAGAACTATTTGACTAGACATTTTTGGAACGAAAATGCCTGTTTCTTTCGGAAGTCAGAAAAGTATTGAGACGCTCAACGTCTTGAATTGGAGCTGTCTCGCCAAAATTTATGGAGGGGGGTATGTAGAAAAAAGAGGTCATTTGGAAGACAGTATAGGTTTTCGGTTGTACAGATAATTAAATTATAAATATTTTTTTGAACTAATCGGTATGTTTGATTGCATTTAAATATAAATCTTAGGTGTATATTAAAAATTATAAGTATTTACTGAAAATTACACTAAGTGATAAATATACCTCGATTTGTACTGTTCCGCGAATCGATCTTTCAACTGAATCCATTCATTGTCACGTGAATCCCGATTAGGTTATCGTATAAAATATATAAAATTTAGGAAGATCACATTCAGCTTGTTCGTTTGTGGTGGAAAAGTCTTCAGACGTATGATTAAAGATACTGCGCGGCACTCGTATTAATTATGCGCGTAATGATGTTGAGGCCTCAGTAAAGGTCTTTTCACCACTACTGAGCCAACTTAACATTATTTTCTATATTATTACCTTATTTTATACTTTATGTAATACAGTATTGCCCGAAATAAACAGTACTGAAATTGTAATTGTTTTGTATATTTAAAAAATACATCTTATTGACACTTTATTATATGTTCTAAATGTGCACCTCCTCGTTCGAGACAGACTTCATAACGATGTTCTAAGTTTCTGGTCATGTTATTGAATAAGGGTTGTCTCAGGGCTGCGAAGAAGACTCTAACGGCATCCTTTAATTCATCGATGGTTTGTGGTGCCCGTTTGAAAACGGCATTTTTAGCCATGCCCCAAATGTATGCGTCTGGAGGTGTGAGGTCTGGAGAATGTGAAGGATAAGGAAGTCAGTAAATCGTGATATGAATTTGCTTGGAAAATGTTCTTGAAGAAATTGACGAATTGCGGCAGCAGTATGGCAAGTTGCCCCGTCCTGCTGAAAAAATTGGTTTCGAAATGCCAAGTTACGTGCACGACAGAATTGACGTAGATCAGGGATAAATCGTGTTAAAATTTGTCTGTACCTCTGTTGATTAAGTGTGACTTGCCTACCATTCTCTTCGATAAAGTACGGACCAATGATTCCGTGTCCGGAAACAGCACACCAGACACTCACTTTTCACTATGTAAAGGAACCTCTTGAACCTCATCGGGTCTGGCAAAGCCCAGGAATCGATTTGTGCGACGATTCACATAGCCTGACAAGTGAAAATGTGCTTCGTCTGAAAACCAAACATTTTCAAAAATTCAGGATTTTCATACTGTAACGCGAGAATTCTGGCGCAATATTCCACTCTACTGCGATAATCCCGAGGATGTAGTTGTTGATGTACCTGAATCACATACGAAAATGTACCCAGCTCCTTCAGGATTCTTTGAAAGTAAGTTCTTTTAAATCAAGTTGTAACGCTGTCCTTGCCTGGCTGACTTTCGGATTTTCTAAGATTTGCTCAAAAACACGTTCATGGTTATTGTTGTTGTTAACTGTCCTGGGACGCCCAGTTTCCTTTTCGTTGGCACAATACACTACCTGTATTTCTAAACTTTTCAATAACCTTCAAAATTACAGCATTACTTGGAGAACGTTTATTAAACCTTTGTGTGAATTGATCAGACACGTATAGCAAACTTGCACCATTACGTCGGCCGATTCCGTATGAACGAAAATAATGCTCTACCAGAAACACTTTCTCCTCTGTACTTAACACCATTTTTAACAATTAGGCCCTACTAATTACTTGTTTGAGGTTTACTTGAGAGGTCTATACTAGCTAACTTGAGTGTGGCAGCGCACGCATAAAAACACCGCCAACTTAGTTTCAGTACTGTTTATTTCGGGCAATACTGTATTTTCATACGGTATAAAATATTTTTACAATATATATTTTGTTCACAAATATACACGAGCAGCTCCGATATAATCCACCATTGGAATAGGAGTTAAAATATAAGATGTAATTCTAAACCGTGCACGTTATGTTTTAAGATTTGATGCCTGAAGCAATAATGTTACCACGTAGTTAAATAACTTAGATTTACCATTATCCCAGCTTGCTTAACGTAAAGGGTTGTGAATTTAAACCATAATCGACCCTAAAATTAATACGAAGCAGATACTGCACAATACCAGTAATGAGAATATTAATATTTATTGAACAAAATATTAATATTTAAATTAATAAAGGAATTAAGACTTACCGTTTAATATATGTACATAAGCACTTGCTGGTTGTGCATTACTTGGTACGCAAGAGTAATTTCCTGAATGCCGAGTTGCAGCGGTCCCTATTGCAAGTGTGCTCAGTTTTGCAGGCAATTCTGTAGTAACGTTGATCCCTTGATCCATATCGTAGTTAATCATGCGATTATTATGATACCAGAATACGTATAAAGGGGGCTCCGTGCTTTGAAGTACAATGCATTGCAGCCTCAAACCCGATCCGGGTTTTAAGTACTTCTCTGAAGGTCCTGATATTTGCGCTCGGGCTTCTAAAATGAAAATAAATTATTAAACAGAGAACTTGCTTATGCAGCACGTGAGTATTTCCATATTTACAAAATTTCTCCAGTTTATTACGATTATTATGATACTTTATACCGTTTCCAGAAAAATCCATTAATAAATGTCAAAACTAGTTAATCTATTAAATTCCTATTTTGGTTTGTTGTTCTTTAATTACGATTAATGCATGCCCTCAATCATATACTTCTAAGGTACAATAGATTTATAACCAAGTAACTAACTTGGCTCTCAACTTCACATTCGATACCAAGCTAATTCTTACATTAAACTTAACAAAATTTGCGTAAATACATTCAAGTACTCTCAAAAGCCCAATATGCCAACATTAAAAATAAAAACATACAACTACGCTTAATTTGTCTAGTTGAGAGTTCACAATCAGCTATCACTAACTACACTGAAGTACAGTGTTCTTATACAATATATTCTTTTTTCTCCTGCGCTCAAATTGCATCATAACGCATATTAACATTCAAATCACTAGCATTCAGTGGTCACCGGATTCCTATATGAAATAGGTTTAAAAACCATTTAACCAACACATAAAATAAAGTATTTATGCAGGACTAAGTAACGTCTATTCGACGGTTTCCTTTGTCGTAAATAATTCTGTCATTTTATTGTTAAAATCTTCAAAATAATTAATAAACACTTTCTCACATAAAAACGCTGCTGACGCTCTTTTCCTCTGACATTGAATGCCTTAAGTTTGTTTTATTCAAAATAAAAGTGTTCTACAACGTGCCTAGCATAGTGATGCTCAAACTACTCCAGCAAAGAACGCAAAATAGGTATAGAAGTATTAAAAACTAGGGAATACACCCCAACGATAGTACTGACGCTAAAACCTAAATACACCAGCATGCGCGATACGAATGTTTAATGATATCATAAATAGATAAGAGCGAATGAATCTGGAACACTTTCACCTTTTTCCACCTCCTACGTTCTACAACCCATCTTCCGCCATCAACCTTCCATCGCTCACCTTCCACCTTCCACATTTTATTCCACGTTCTACTTTCCAACTTCCCCCTTCCACATTCCAACCCCACCTTTTATATTTTACCGTCCACATTTTATCTTCCACTTTATATTTTGCCGCGTTTAGCACTCCTCCTCGTTCCTTTCAACTTCCCCCTTATATCTTCCACCTTTCGCTTTCAACCTTCCACTATCCCGCTTCCACCCACCACCCACCACCCAATGCATCATCCCAGAAGAACTTGGATTGCCATGACTTCTGCATGAAGATTTTTCTTATGACTATGATTGGCCGAAGGAAACCTAGGGGTCAAACATTTGGGCAATAATAGACAAGGCCTATCGTTTGGTAAAGGTGTCAATTAAAGGAATCCTGGGTAATGAAATGGAAAAGTAATCGGTGGATGGATTCCAAGCGAAACCAAGGACCTTGTTAGAAGTGCGATCTATGTTTACTTCAAATTCAGCAAGATCCTTCAAGTGGCAATGTTGCTTTCTAAACTGTAAGGAATTAAAGAACCATTTATGCAAATAAAAACCTGCAGACTCCAGTAGACTTTAATTCTTTATATAAAGTTTCTAAATTGGATATGGAAGTACAGCCGTATAAAATGTCATCGACATAGGTTTGGGTTAATAACGCATCCTTAGCGAGTGAATGTTTATCATCAGGAATGAAGGCTAATACTTTTAAAACTCTCGTAGCTAAAAGTGAGGAACAAGTAACCCCGTAAGTTACCGTGTAAAGCTGTATACATTGAAGATCATGTTGTCGAGAATCTCGCGACAGAATATTTTGTAAATGTTTCTGAATAGGATTAACACGTATTTGGCGATACATTTTTTTTAATGTCGTATGTTGGAACATATGGCTGTTAACAGAATCTACAAAGACCGTCATAAAGATCAGGCTGTACTTGATAGCCTGTAAGTAGAATATCGTTTAGAGCCACCCCCGTGAAACTTTTACTAGAAGCGTCGAAGACCTCTCTTAGTTTAGTGATTTCACTAAACGACTTTATTACCGGATGGTGAGGAAGAAAATACTTGATTTCGGAACTAGGATCTTTCAGATCAAGTGGAATAACAGAAGCATGCTTCAGGTAAATGTACTTGTCTATAAATTTTTTATATTCAACAAACAATCAGAATCGGAAGAAAAAGGTTTTTCTAATTGAAACAATCGCTTTTTGGCTATATGGAACGAATCGCCGAGATCACGATGCCCTTCAAGGATTTTTATTGAAAGGTCTACTTGAAAAACACCGAATTCCTCGCGCTTATAAATTTGCAAAAATTATTTTCAGCTCGTTCACCATTTGAAGAAATAAATTTGGACTCTGAAACATTTTCTGTTTCCCAGAATTTCGGAAGGAAGTTCTGAAGAAAGTCATCTTCAGCGACGCTCTCACAAAACAAGGATACCCTTTTTGACGGACCGGGACTCCAACTATCCATCCAAATTGTATCAATTTGAGGGCTGGAAGTTTTGGACCAATTTTGTGTACGTTTGGATGTATAATGTCATAATAGCCATCGGCACCAATTAGCATATCGACATCAGACGGAATATGAAATTCAGAATCTGCGAGTTTAAATCTGAAGGAATTTTCAATTGCTCTATATTTATCTGAACCGTAGGCAATTTGAAAGTAATTACAGAAAGAACAGCACAGGACAAATTCTTTTTAAAATCCTTGTTTGTATGAGAATGAATTTCAACAATTGCCATTTTATTTGAAACAGCAGTAGTGCATTCAATGCCCGAAAATTTTAAGACATTATCATATGGTTTTATTTTAAACAAGGAAATCATTCGCTGGAATATGAATGAAGTTTGGTTCTCATTATCAAGAACAATTTTTGCATTTATGGTATTGCCGTAACTAGACACAAGTGTAACCAAGGCAGTTGCAAGGAAAACTTCAGGACTGCCCATTCCTCTAAATAGGGAGGACGAAACTAAGGAAGCAGGAGGAAGTACTTTAGCTTCAATTCGACCTGGGTGAACATCATTAGGATTGTGCGTAGCAATATTTTCTTGCGGAGATTGATGAGGAAGGCGACAATTGTGTGTGGAAGAAGCATTAGTGACCCTGGAAGTTTCGAGATCGAACTCCCTGGTTGTATGATGCCCTTTTAGGTGTATAAGCTGAGCTTGCACCAACCGTTAGTTGTGCTTGCTTGTGGAGAATAATGTGGTGCCTTTTGACACACAAAGAACAGCATTTGGATTTGAACTCCATTAGTGAGTGTCTTGCCCCAATACAATTGAAACATAAGGACTGCGCTTTCAAAAATTGTAGTTTTTGTTTATCGGTAATTCTCTAAATTTAGTACAGCTATAAATGTCGTGATTTGACGTTTCACAAAGCCAACAAGATCTTTTGCTACTTGTAGAAAAATTGCGCACAGATGCGCTCACATGAAGGGAAGTTTTGTCGTTGGGTTCTGGTGGATATTGTTTACCTTCTTTATGGGCGGAAATACCGAAAGCATTTAAGTCCTCGAGTGTATTGCAGAGTAATTCTATTATTTTATATAATTCTTCTAAAGTAGGAAGTTTTTCAACATCTCTGCTAGATTGATACTCCCTTTTAGTACCATAATCTAATTTATGCAAAGGAATGTTTACTAGGATTGAATTTCAATGCTCGGTTGGATATTTCAGATTTTTTAAGCACTCTAAGTCTTTTTTAATATTAACTATAAAATCTCTCCTCAAAGTTGTAGCGGTACATTTTTGTAAATTTTTAGCATATAGAATTTAAATGCGCGTTAATTATTGCCAAATTATTTTCGTACCCTTTTCTAGTATATTTATGGCAACTAGAAAGTTGTCATTACTAATTTCTAATGACTCTATGAGAGACTAAGGCTCGCTCTCAAGTAGAATAGTAGATACGTTTTTGGATATTGGTTAAGTCGCTATTGTCTTTAATTAATGCACAAAAGAGCTGGTAAAAACCAGTTCATTTTTGGTAGTCCCCAGAAAAGGAAGAATTTGAAATTTGTGGAAGCTTTACTGCTGTTTTTTGAGTAAAGGAATTGATTGAATTATCATGAACTTGCGAATTTGGAAACTGAGAAACAAAAATTTGATTAATTCTTTCAAGGATTAGAGCAATTAACTCATAATATTTATTTTCAAAATCTTCCACATTTTCCGTATCAGTACCATTTTGAGCAACCGTATACTCGTTGGACTTTCTTTTTAACGCGTCTAAATTTACTTGGAAGGTGAATGGTTTAGTTTCATAATCGGATTTATTTTTTACCCAATTAGAAATCCGAGTAATTGCGGATTTTGCATGAACTCTTGAACCTTTACGAGCATCCATTTTTTTAGAAATGTGAAACAAGTGCAGTTTCTTGTAAAATAATAACAGCTAATTAATTCTATCAAAGAATCAGACACGATCCTCAAATCTTATTCTATACCCTCGAATCATACAGGCACTTGTCACAGCTTCGTAAAGAACACTTAATCGTATATATCTAAATTAATCTAATGCATAAGAAAACGAAAGCCTATAACTTGCTGAATAATAAGAACGCTTTTAATATGCTATCTTAATTCAAGAAAAAGTCTTTTACTAAGAACGTACTCAATCATGTACATAATATTCAAAAAATACGATGTATTTAAAATAATTATGGGAAATTTATTCTTCTGAGGCAATAATTTCGTAACCTAATTTTATTTATTGGATTCGCCACTCAAGCAAACCTTACGTCTAGGCATACAATTGAAATAAATTTTATTTATATACAGTATAAAAATACAACAATTCAATTTGCCCCTTTTTCTTCTGCGTTGGTACAGGTATAGCCACATCGGAACAGGTAAAAATAAGAGCTTTAATTTGAAGTGAAACTGCAAGGTCGCACAAGATAAACTCGTAGGACAACGGCAGCAAGCGGATGAGTCAAGCATCCGCTAAAATGTAAACTAGAAACACAACCTTCTTCTTCAAATGTGTTGTAATTATTGAAATTCTTGTGGAAGTTTTACAACGCACCTTTTTGCTTGTCCGAGCTAAGAAATAATATCCGGCCGAAGAAACATGGAGAAACAGTAAACGTTCTAATCTCTTACTTATTCCCTTGAATCGGAAATAACTTTTTTACCGTCGATAAGTGAAATATAACAACCACAAGCGGTTCGGGTTATAAATAATTGTAAGACTCGGACAGCACCTCCTGACACTATTTTTATTTCGCACGAACAATTTTATAAACACATATACAAGTTAATTACAGTCAAATTCAAATTGCGGTGTTGGCGAATCCTCAAGTAGGTAATAATTATTTATCAGAACAAATAATATACATAAATTATACCCCTGTAATATCTGCTTGTCTCACCCTTCTAACATGGAATTCACACACAATAAGGATCGCTACAAGGAGACTGCGGTCACCCGTGCAAACCGCCTGGAGAATGTTAACAAACAACGCTCAATAAAAATGCAGACGGATGGACCTGGGTAGTAAAGAGACGCAACAGGGGGTGACCGTAGTAGGAACGGATGGTAGAACGTGTATGCAGGGATGAATCGTGTGAGTGCACCACGAACAGCCATGTTCATATTACGAACAAACGTGTGCTCTGCTTTATCGTCGTCGTGTACAACACCGGCATTGGCAAAAGCCTACCGTCTTCAAACTGAACCACCTATCTAACCCTCCAGCGATTGCGAATGTAATCCACTGCAATAGAGACATTGGGTATAATCCTCTTCGTCACTACTTGCTTCAGGCGAATAGATTATCCGACGTTTCGTTTGTTGGTGCTTATCTTATCCAAATATTGTTTCTCCCATTTTATTTTTAAACTGTCCCGTTTTTTCCTTCTTTCTTCTTTGTTAATTTTTGTTTTCATCCCCTTTTTTTCGTTTTCTTGTTGAGTTTCTATTTTTGCATTATTTCTTGCTCCACTTCTGTTTTGTAGAGCCAAGAGGAAACAATCTCAGTTTCCCTCGTTTTTTGTACGTTCTTTTAGTTTTGGTTTTGGTGGGTATTGCATGAAACTGCTATAAACTAGCGAATGCAAAATATAGTTTACTTTGAGAGTGTAGATGGTACTGGACGATACGAGCTTGCATTCTTGTTTGTCAGACCTATCTGAGCGACCAGGTTGAGTACTAAGACTATTTAAATTCAAAAATGCGAGTTTGTGTTTTAATTGCTAGTTATTGATTCACTTTGTCTGTGCCTGTGTCAGTGTAATTTACTTAAGATGGTTTGTCGTCGCTTACTTGTAATAAAAACAAAGGGACTGTACTGTACGGTCATTTTCCGCATGCCTTAAAGCCATTCACTAATCTACTTATGCTGACAGCTTGTGTGAAAGCTTTTCCAAACAACTCAGCAACATGTTTTGCTATTGCAAGTCCTGGATTAGATCTTAGCCAAGTAGGTACATCTTGCACACATGCTCAAAAGCTTCATTTAAATCATATTCACCGACTGCAGCCGAGAAAATGTATGAGGTGGAAACGAAATTATTTTAACTCTCATCAGAGGAATTATCTAAATTTTTTTGGTATGCATTGCATGCCCATCGAGAAGCATCAACACAGAGCGTTTTTTAGTTACACCGTTGAACACTATGAACCTCTAAAATCATTTTATGGACAGCTTTGTCGCTATCCATCCAGGGTCATTGTAGTCACGCTATGCACATTTTGGAGCATTAGTCATGAGTTCTGATTTCATTCATTCTCGGAGAAATCCCAACATCGATGGCATATACTGACCAGTTGCATTGAAATAAATTTCTACGGTAGTCCTGCATTTCTGTTTATCTGAAGATAATGCGCCCACTTGCTGTTTCCCTATTATTGGAATAACTTTGCATTTACTTTTAGGAATAATGAAAATACCGGTTTTATCTATATTACAAACCCGATCACCTGTAATCTTCTTTTCATCGTATACTCTACAGAGTAGTTCAAAATTTTGTCGACCACCACTTTATTAAACCTGCAGTTCATGCAGCAGGCGTGTTTTTGAGTTTTCTAATTGAAAATATAGGATAGCGTTTCAAAAACCCTAAACACCCATGTTTTCCAACCTGTCCATTAGTAACATTAAAGGAATGGATTTTTCGTTTTTATCTGCTTATTGACATGCTAAAGACTTTAAATCGGTAGTTGTTAGTCTAAAAGCCGGCATTCAATGTTAACAATGTAATACACATTTTCAGCCTCTTCATCCTTTGAAAACGCTTACGACTTTGAACTTACAGGTACTTTTATGGCCATCGTGTTATCAAGTTCTCGGACTGAACCAACTTTTTTTCTGTTCTAGTTTGTGGAACTCCAGAAGGTTTTGCAGCTAAGGAGTAGCCCATTTTTCTTTCTAAGACAGCTCGTAGCTGCCCTTTTAAGTCTTTTTTTGGTCACTGCCTCTACCAGTTTTGTGGTTATAGTTCTTCACCACTCTGAGAATAAATAAGTACTTTAATTAAAAATGTTCCAAGAACGTGAGGTAAGATATGGCACTTACCCCTTCTTGGTCTTGCTAGGTACGCCATCTTGCTCTTCTTCATCAAAAATTCTACTAACTAAAACCACTTTTAAATATTTCAAAATTAATCTGTACATGTACTACCCAGTATACAATGACTCCTCTATAGAAAAATCAGACCATTCACAAATTGTTCTAGGGGTTTGTCACGGTTACAAAATAACCCCGTGATAATCGTAATACAATGAAGGATGCGTTCTTTAACAACTTGGCAATGCATTCTACTTCGCCAACGACACTTAAGCGACTGAAAAATGACGAAATTTTTGCTTTTACTATGTGCCGGGTTGTACTACGAACTAAAAGGTGTATCCCATCTTGTCGCACCTTCCTCTACATATGATGTAGTCGCAGGCTTGGTAAAAGATGTTGATCTTATATCGAATAAATTCTTAGCAAACAAAAACGTTTTAGAATTTTACGCAATAAAAAAGGTTTGTGTAATCGCAATACATACTTTCATTTCTTTGACGCTAATATCAAATTGCATGGTATGCGAATGGAATTCATTTCATTTTCATAAAGTTAAATTGAATATAGCAGTTAAGCTGAAATGATGACATGTGCAGGCATTCTGCTTTTCCATTCTTCGCGTTACTAGATATGTGGAACGTATTAAAAATTTCAATATGAGGTTATCACTGACAGTTTCTAAAATTCTTTAAAAACCTTTCAGAAAAATACCGTATACCAACTAGGCTAAGGTGGGGATCGATATACATCAAACAAGGAGTTTATATAAGAAATAGTAGAATTATAGCAACTTACCGATCACATTCAGTTTTATGAAAATACTAGTTGGTGGATGTGAAGACACTTGGCATTCGTATAAGCCAGCATCTCTTGTCTGTACGTACTTAATTTGTAGCGTCCAATCCTGGAAAATAAAACTAAGTCAGTATCTGATATTTAGGAACAAATTTTAAGAACTAAGAAGTGTAATATTTATACACCTGATTCATTTAACATTATTTTTCTGATAATTTGTCTATATTCCTCAAAATTAAAGTTATGAGAATTCTGTTTAATGCCAAAATTATACTAAGTGGTTGATCTAGCTAGAGTGATTTTAGGAAATCGAAAGACTGGGTTCAGATATGCATTACAACATCACAACTACCCTAAATAACAATGATAGACAAAAATACGTAGTAATCGTTTTTAAAATATAAACGTAATTGCTAATTAGTATTACACACACTGCTTGTAGTCCAAGCACTCCTTGAAGTATATAAATTAAATCTAAACCGAGGATAGGTAACTAGCAGGAGATTGTTTGCTCACGAGCTTCATTCGCAGTAATAAACAAATTGTTTAAGGCTCCTTTAAACATAAAGTTCTTATCCGCATTTTTTTAGAAAAGTATCTCCATACGTGAATCCTTTTCTGTGTTAACAATAGTGTGCTACGTACGTACACATAGCCAGAAGCCAAGTAAATACCAGACTAACTACCAAACGCAGAGAGTGGGAGGATTCGCTTACATACGAAAAAAAAGCATGTCGCCCACGATTATCTATTAACAATAAAAATAAATTAAAATTTCTTGATTCACATGGATAAAGAAAAGTATTAAATTTAAGTTATATTGTAAAGGACAAATTTTATAATGGATCCACGAAGTGCGCATTTCGTAGCTAACATATAATAATACTTATTAGAAAAAATCAATGCTTAGATTTTCTAAATAGCAAGTGTATTAAATTAAAGTATTAAATTTAGACCAAGTTGTAGTAAGAATTAAAGCAATATAACCAGAAACACCAGCGTTTCACAACATCAACTGCTGATAAATAATAATCCTTGATGTGCATAAAAGAAAACGAATCACATACCTCTATGTGTCGGGATGCTTGTCTTGCAATTCGTCGGGTGTAAGTCAGCACAGCAACGCCACGGTTGTCAGAATCCATTCACCCTGCCATCGTAACGCAGCAGCGGTCTACAGACAAAAGCAATTGATCTACGTCAACAAACAGTTGGACCTACATAAAGCAAGAACTCATTTGGCCTCCAGCTAAGAGCAATATACGCAAGATACCTCCTACTTGTCGAACAAAAAAACGTGCATCGCTGTAGAAAATATTTCAACGCACAAGCTGCAGAATAAAATTAAAAATGGGTTCAAATAACACGAGTTCGAACTACAGTCATCGCGTTATCGAAGCGCGATTAGCAAACTCGAAAACACGCTATCTAATAATAGTAGGATCTATTATTTTAACAAGTCTTTATGTGGAAAACACAAGAAAAAGCAATTATACGTTATCGGAATGTTTAACAAATTAACGGATACCTAAAACAAGGTATTGACTATTTAATTTATCTAATAAATTTTTGTTTTAAAAGCAAAATGGATTTGAGTTAAAATTATGTTAAAGCGGGCTTATACTGAACAGATACACTATATAGGATATTGTTGGAAAATTTAAGAATAGTAAGGGAATTTACGTAAATGAAATAACCAAATACCGGATACAGTTTTACTGCCGGAAATGAACGTAACAGATCCTCCCCAGCATAATTAAAAAGTCGTAGTAAGAATGCAGTACCAAAAAAAAACCCAATACAAAAAAATTCGTTTGAGAAAAAGAAACTAAAAGAAAATTTGTTTACAAAAACTAAACAAAAAAAAAGAAAAAGAAAAAGAGAAAGCCAAAAAAAGTATCCTGATCCGGCTAGAAGTTTCAATAATAGAAAGAGAGAAAAAAAGGAAGGAAAGAAGGGAAGACGGATAATAGGCAATCAAGGAGGACCAAGGCGGAACGGCCTCAGCACTGCGAAGTTGTCAAGAAACCGATGTTTCTCCAAAGAAACAGCAAGGCTGTCAACCTCAAGAAAAGAGAAAGAACAAGGAAGAAAACCAACAGTTCCAACCAAAACAGGACCCAAAGGTCAAGCCTCAAGTAAACAAAAGGGACAACAAGGGATATCGAGAGGAAGAGAGGGAGAGCACTGGTAAAAGGAAACGATGTAATACTAACTGTGGTAACCAAAACCAAAGAACCAAAGAAATATTAACTAGTCCTAAAGTCGACTAAGTCGTGGTTTCCAAAGAAAGAAAAGCGGACTAGAACGCACCTATCACAGGAGCAGATCGACAAAACACAATCGGACTAAGGGCCGACAGCAAAGAAAACCAGCAACAGGAAAAGGAAAGGAATGTGGAACAAAAGGAACGAAAAAAAAAACTAAAAAGAATAACACCAAGCACCAAGTACAAAACAAAAAAAAACTAAGAATCGTACAAAAGAAAATAAAACAGAATCCCAGTGTAGTTATGCTTGAGTAGGTGCGTGCGTGCGTGTGTGTGTGTGGGTGTAAGAAGTGTGTATGTAGGTGTTGTGCGTGTATAAAGTGTGGGTGTGTTAGAAGTGTGTGCGTATATGTTGTGCGTAAACAAAGTCTGCGTGTGTGTATGTGTTGTGTTGGACCGCTGTAGTCGCCTCTTATGACAGACAGGTCGTACCAAGGGGTTATTCTATTCCCGGGCACACACGGGTTCAAGGAGTACAAGGAGGAAATGAAAGAAAGGAGAACCAAGTAGAACTGTGTGTTTATGAAGTGTGTGGGTGTATGTGTGTGTATGAAGTATGTGGGTATGGATTGGACATATATAGAGTGTGTGCGTGTGTGTATGTGTTGGACCGCTGTAATCGCCTCTTACGACAGGTAGGTCGTACCGTGGGACTATTCTGTTCCCGGATCCATACGTGTTCAAGGAGTACCAGGAGAAAACGAAAGAAAGAGGAACCAAGTAGAACTGTGTGTTTATGAAGTGTGTGGGTGCATGTACGTGTGTATGAAGTGTATGGGCATGTATTGAACGTGTATAAAGTCATACCGTGGGAACATTTTATTCCCGGACCCACACGGCTTCAAGGAAAAAGAAAAAGAAAAAAAAACTCAGCAAACAGGCAAGTAAATAAAAAGATCGTAAAGTCTAAAAATCAAAACCTAAGGAGAGCAAAGTCAGTATAAGAATCTGGGGCGCGAGGACTAGATATTGGGCTTAAGGCGTTTACGTCTCCAGAAAGAAAATGAAACGAAATCAAGGACATTTGAATTTCATCGACATACATTTTCAGGTACTGAATCAGTATAAACAAATTTCTGTTTCTTATGGGCAGTTTTCCGCAAAACAAAGACTGCAGAAAGTGTAGCAGTTGTAGCACGAGGTTGAGGAAGTGGTCGGTAGGGTGGTTTAGAAAACTTAAAACGCGTCATAGAAGAAAGTTGTTTGTTATTGGGATTGGTAGTAAGAAAAAGAAAAAGTATGAGCTGTACAGGAATCAATCTTACGCAAAGAAACACAAGCAGAACACACTTCAGTTACGCTAACTAGAGAGACAGAAGTAGATAAAATTTCAACGACGTTAGATAGAGAACTAGAAGTATCACAGTCAGGAAAGAAAACAGCATTGGCCCTAGGAGTATCAACCCTAGGAAAAGGAGCGGAATACGATAACACTTCAACCATATTACATAAAGGAACAGAATCAAGTAGAAGTTCATCAACGTTACAAGATCAAACAGTATCAGAAAGAACTTCATCCACGTTAGATAAGGAAGCAGAATCAAGTTGACCTTCGTCAACATTAGATAACAGGACATCAGCTACGATTTCACCAACCTTAGTTAAAAGAACAGAAGCAAGTAGCATTTTGTCAGCATGAGAAAGATGAGTAAGAGTAGGTCACGTTTTATCAATGTCCAATAAAGGAATAGAATCAAGTAAGACTTCATTACTGTTAGACAACAGAGTAGGAACAGACAAAACTTCAGCGACAATAGGAACTGATTCCTTAACAATATTATACAACGAAACAGGATCAGGCAAAACTTTAACGATATCAGCAACAGACATCACAGCTACGGGTTCCCTGACTTCAACAGGACTTTCTCTATCCGTATTAGGAGTTATCGTCACTTCAGCTACAGCTGTTATTGCAGGCACGACAAAAATTTCTTGAGTAGAACAATTTAAGAAAGCAGGAACGTGTAAAATTTTGATAGTAACAGCAGCAGCAACAAACCCTAAAAATACAGGTTCATGAACTTCAACAGGACCTTCGTTGTCTAAATTAGAAATAATCCTCACTTCAGCTACAGCTGCTATTGTAGACACGACAGAAATTTCTTGAGTAGAACAATTTAAGAAAGCGGGAACAAACTCTTGAGAAGCTCGCTGCAAGTGACTAATTTGAAGTATGGGTTGTAATAGTGGTGGAGGCACAGTTTGTTGTGAGAGTGAATAAGTGATGCGAGCAGAAGGAGGAGTAGAACAGGATGAAGAACTAGAAACGGAAGAGAGTTCGTTGGAAGCTACATTTGCCGAAGTAGGGTATGTTGTGATAGTAGTAGCAGGATGACCTGGATGGGGTACCGAAGAGAGCGTAGAGTGAGAAGCAGAAGAAATTAGGCATCTAGAGGTGAGGGCAGAATTTGGAGGATTATTCGAAGACCTATAGGTAGTAGGATGACAGTCTGAACAGTTGTGACGAGTAACTTCCTTATATCCACAACCACAACAGTGGAGTACTTTAGGCCGAGTACAACGGGTCGAAACGTGACCAGGTTTATCGCAATTAAGGTAGATAACCTGACGAGTAGAAGTAGAACTAGAAGGAAGAACAGTAAAAAGTACGGAGGAAGTATCTGATCTACCCGTAGACGTAGGGGAAACCTTAACAACTCGGTCATGTGAAGTAAAAGTATTTTCCTCAATAGTAGCCGACTTACAAGCAAAATCCAGGGGTAGAAATTCTGAGTTTAATAAAGTAACAACGTCGTCCCAACATTTGAGGGAACGCTAATGTGCGCGGAAAAGAAGTAAAGCCTTTCCGGTAAGTAATTCCGTAGTAAAACGAAATGGTTGCTGAGCAGAAATATTACGCGAAACACTTAATTCCTTAATACAAATCAAGAATTCCGGTAGAGAACTTCATCTGAAGAAGAGACATTCAATTTAGCGAGCGGGTATCCTTTAGTAGGGGTCATAGTATTGGCAGCAGTAGAAATATACAATTTTTCCTTTGGTAACGGCGGTAGCTACATTAAGAGTTTGAGGACTGGAAGAAGGCTGTTGGCTAAAATCACTAAAAGTAACACGTTCGAATTTTCTAGCAGTCGCCTCAGCATCCGAACGAATGGTCTGTAAAGCGAATAATAGTTTATTTTTCTTAAGGGCTTCCTTTTCAGAGCTAGTCAACATCAAGTCACAACGTCGCTGAACGTGTACCCATAAGGAGTGTAAACGGACGAACTTATTATCACATCGCCAGTAAAATCGTCAGAAGATGGTCCAAGCGCGCGTTTAATCGCCTCATGATCCTCTGTAAACGTAATTGTATGAGGGCTAGGAGTAAAAGACTGATAGATTTCCACTAGAAATGCGGCGCAGGCGGCTTTACGCAACCCCTCGACTTTAATGTCAGAGTAAAATCCTCGAGAAGATAACTCATATTGGAGTTCGGGTTTTAAAAGCCTATTTACATCCAACCCCCACGTAACCATTGTGACAAAAGTAATACACACTGTATATCAGAGTAATGCGAAATCCAACCTCAACCAAATAAACTATAAAATATCAGAAGCGAATCGCAACACAACGATTCTATCCAATACGGGAGTAACAAACGGATTAGATTTAAAAAAAGAGTACTAAACGTAAGAGAAAAATAAAGTCACTAAACTCAGAAATAGGGTGCCAGAGTTTTCAAAGGGTCTAGAATTATTGACGAAAACACAAGTCCAATAATCTGACATGAGCTAACCAAGGATATTTAGCAATCACGGAAGAAAACATCAAAACTCAAAAAGATCGAACCCACACAAGAAATAAAGAAAACCGATCCTCACATGAGGAATACCAATGAGCCGAAAGAAAAAAAATAAACAATAGGTCGAACGTAAAGGAAGAAAAAAAAAGTAGCATCAGGCCGAGAAATGTTGGTAATGTAGGAACTTAGGCACTGACAACAAAAAAAATCGGAGCAAAAATTAACTAAAACAAACTCGGAGCAGAAATTAATCAAAACCAAATTGATATAACCTTTAACTAAAACAAAATCGGGGCCTAAGTTACACGAAACAAAATCGGAGCACAAAAAAATTAACTAAAACAAACTCGCAGCCCCACGCCAGGGCGTCAGAATTAATGCTACGTACTTAGACGTAGCCGGAAGAAAAGTAAATACTAGGTTAACTACCAACTGTAGAGAGAGGAGATTCACCTACATACCAAAAAACAAAAAAAAAATCGCGTCGCCCACGATTATCTATTAACAATAAAAGTAAATTAAAATTTCTTGATTCACATGAACAAAAAAAAGTATTAAATTTAAGTTATATTGTAAAAGACAAATTTTATAATGGATCCACGAATTGCGGATTTCGTAGCTAACATGTAATAAAACTCATTGGAAAATAAGTAATGCTTAAATATTTTCAATAGCAAGAGTGGGAAATTAAAGTATTCAATGTAGATTTTCTCAATAGCACGTGTGTTAAATTAAAGTATTAAATGTAGACCAAGTTGTAGTAAAAAATTGAAGAAATATAACCAGAAGCACTACCGAAGCTAGCTTTTACACATGTATAGTGAACGGGTTTCACAACATCAACCGCTGATAAATAATGATCCTTGATGTGCATAAAATAAAACGAGTCACATAGTTTTATGCGTCGGGATGCTTATCTTGCAAGTCAGTACAGCAACGCCACGGTAGTCAGGATCCATTCACCCTGCCATCGAAACTGCAGCAGCGGCCTACAGACAAAAGCAGTTGGTCTATGTCAACGAACAGTTGGGCCTACATAAAGTAAGAACTCATTTGGACTTCACCTAACAGCAATAGACGCAACATGTCTCCTACTTGTCGAACAAAAAAACGTGCATCGCTGTAGAAAATATTTCAACGCAAAAGCTGCAGAATCAAATTACAAATGGATTCAAATAACACAAGTTTGAACTACAGTCCTCGCGTTATCGAAACGCAATTAGCAAACTGGAAAACACGCTATCAAATAATCGTCTTTAAATGGGAAACACAAGAGAAGGCAATTATACGTTGTTTGCAATGTTTAGCAAACTAACGGATACCTAAAACATGATATAAACTATTTAATTTATCGAATAAATTTTTGTTTTAAAAGCAAAGTGGATTTGAGTTAAAATTATATTAAGCGGGCTTATACTGAACAGGTACACTATTTAGGTTATTGTTGGAGAATTTAAAAATTGAAAGTGAATTTATATAAATAAAATAACCAAATACCGGATACGGTTTTACTGCCGGAAATGAATGTAACAAATCAATAGGCATATCATATAACACCGACTTTAGTGCAAACTTCTCCAGATTGT
Source organism: Platerodrilus igneus (assembly GCA_036346225.1). Taxonomy (NCBI): domain Eukaryota; kingdom Metazoa; phylum Arthropoda; class Insecta; order Coleoptera; family Lycidae; genus Platerodrilus; species Platerodrilus igneus. The sequence continues at coordinate 5,501,157 of JARFIW010000544.1, forward strand.
TTAAAATACTTGAATAGGTTTTCTTTTAATTTCGGCAATATTTGTATTTTCCTAACATAAACTTAAATTGTTTTCTTATTGAATAAATTTTGCTAGGTACTGATCAATTTTTCTTTTAAATTCATTTATAACTCCAATTTTTTATTATTTTTTTCTCCATGACGTAAAAAGTGTCAAACCATTTTTGTTTCTTACACAACGTTCGGTATCAGTTAGTGTGTTATATTGGGTCTTATCTAAAACTATTTCTAGGTTGTCGAAGTATTAGTAAAAGCTAAATTCCTGATCTTTTGGAAACGAGAGAATCTTAAGCATTAATATAACTTTTCCGTATTAGTACATAACCGTAGCCTGCTCCATTGTTTACCACTTTTATACCAATTTTTGGCAAATAACTAAGACTGAATACCAAGATTATACAACTTGTTACGTTCCAATTTTTAAAATTTTCTGGTTAATTCAATACCCGCTCAAATAAATTCCGTTTCTACTGTTAAATCCTTCGACATAATAATTAATACGCTCTCTAATAATTCTTCAACTTAGATCTAGTTGCTTTGAAACATCAAGTTTATACTACAATTAAATAGTTTATATCCTGTTTTAGGTACCCGTTATCTTGGTATACATTACGACCGCGTATCATAGTTTTCTCTCTTGTTCCAATGTAAAGATTTGTTGAAATACGGTCGCGTACTATCCGATAAAACCCGGGTTTTCCAAGTTCAATCGCGCTTCGGTAAGCGAGGATTTGCAGTTCGAATTTGTGTTATTTGAGCCCTTGTTGAGTTTGATTCTGCTGCTTGTGCGTCGAAGTATTTTCTACATTATTCGTCACGTATTTCAAAAGCAATGCACGTTTTTTTTCTGTTCGACAACTAGGAGGTGTCCTGCGTGTATTGCTTTTTTAGCTGGAGGCCAAATGAGTTCTTTCTTTCTGTAGACCAACTGCTTTTGTCCGTTCACCGCTGTTGCAGTTATGGTGGCAGGGTAAATAGATCCTGGCGACTATGGCGTTGATGTGCTGACTCACACCCGACGGCTTGCGAGCTAAGTCTCCGGATACCTACAGGTATACAATTCGTTTTCTTTTGGGTGTGTCAATGGCATATTCCGTATCAACGTTTGGTGTAGATACGTGACAAAAAACGTAACATTGTAAAACAATTGTTGTTGCTGCTAATCGATATTATCGTTCTACAGGTGTGAGGTACCTTTGTTAAAAATGCTGGACAGACATACGCTTATTCTTTTATTTTGGTTGGTTTATTTTACAAACGGTACTATAGTCTAAATCATCAAAGAATGAATTCACGTCATAGGTTGCTGAACTAAAAGACGACATACTTCAAATCTTATGCATTAAGTATATTCCGATAGATCCTTTAAAAGTATGTCGTTTTTTAATTCAGAAACCTATGACGTGAATTTATTTTTTCATGATTTAGACTATATATACAATTTAAAAGATGTCTGACAAGAGCTCCCCCACGTTAATTCTTTCCTACTAATTGGTTATTTAACAAAAAGTATTAGATAAAATTTTAAAAACGCTTAACTAAAGCTCTCACAGGTTTATTTACTACTGATTAATTTTATTTTGTGTGAAATACGAGATGCGCACTTCGTGTTTAAATTCCTAAATAGTCCATACAATATAATTGTTAACTGTGAAATAATAATACGTAATTCATTTTTTTTTTGCTTGTTTGTACAGAATCCTCTATTTATTTTTATGTGTTAATAGATTATCGTAGGCGATGTGATTTTTTTTTTTTTGGTATGTAGGCGAATCCCCCCCACTCTCCGTGTTTGATAGTTAGCCTGGTATTCACTTTTCTTCCGGCTACGTCTAGGTATGTAGCAAACCGAATTTTTCTTTTTATCTAATATTGTATGCTTACACACTGTATTTGACAGGTTTTGTATTACTACTTTTAATGTACATAGTGTATAGAATGTTACCAAGTGAAATACAGCAGCTGTTATTTCAAATTTTTCGTTAAACCTTTACTCATTTCGGCAATAGACCATAAGGCTATCGGAGTGCTTCGAAAACTTAATGTTGGCTTCACGAATGTTAAATAGCTTTTAAAGGACAATATACATAGCCTTCTATTTGAGTTTTGTAATCAAGTTCCTAAAGCTCTCGATACTATTTATTTTACAATTAATTTTTATATGAGAACAATCACTCTTCAAACCACAAAGATTCAGCTATGCCGATTAAACTTTAAACAACCCTTCGTATAATCAATTATCTGAATCTTATCATTTAATTGTTGGGATCCGGCAGCTTCGGATATCCTATAAAGAATAAAATGTCTAGCAAAATGTATATGCTATATAAATGAATGTAAACACTCCAATCGATCTAATGTTCAAGTGTTATCGCAGCCTTACAAAGTGAACCTACTGTTTTAATTCACCGCCGATTGAGATGTTTCCTAAGAAGTAGATACCATTTTGTTTTAAACATAATGGTTGCTACCTTCCATAAAGATTTATACCTAATCCAAAACAATTAATTTTTTCCTTTTTTTTAAATTAACAAATACAATCGCATCGCTTCTTATCGTTTATTTGGCAAGTAATTTACCGTTGCACTGTGCATTTGAAAATTATAATATTCTACCCTACTGCTATTCGGATGCGTTTGCAGTCTATAGTAGTCCATTCATATATACATGGAGTAACCGACTGTTCGGTAAAGTCTTGCGAAAATTCGAGACTAAAATAATTTACAACTGTTGGGAATTAAAGATATACAGTTTCAATAAACGTAAGTTTGCATACGCATGCATTCTCATGGGTTGCTCGATGTATGTAAGGACACTCTGAGAGTTGTCGTTCTACAAAAAAATTGGAAATGTCAAGTATTCTTTATAATTTATTTATTGGTAAATATGTTTCGTTTTCATGTCTTGTTTACAATAAATGCTTTCATTAAGATTACTATATTCTTCAAGTCTTAACAAACACGTACCATTCCCTTTGTTAAGCTGGTGCGACGAGTCCTAGACGCTAATAGAATACGCCCAGCATGAAAGAGTTCATTGAAGAACTCGATGTCGAACCCAGTCAAATACAAAATACATTCCACCATTCCATTTACGGCATACACATTACATTGGTTTTTTGCTTCAGCTGATCCAGGCCTATTGGACAGTCTTCGTTAAAAAAAATCTACCAGTGCTCAAAGTGTGTGTATGTTTAGCATTCTATACGAAATTCAACTTTTAAGAAAGCTACCTACAAATGCTTGTTGGTTTCAAATACTAGGCAGCTGCAACTGGGTTTGCCAGAACATAACACTAGTTTCGAGTTCGTTTGCCTGTGCTAACTTAACAGGTGAGGTTTTCATTTCTTAGGGTTTAAATTCATTTTACTTATAATCATCAATAATTACCGTAGTTTACAAAATTTAGATTTGAAGTGTAAAATCATTGACATATTTGTATAATATTGTATAATTATTACAGATTTCTACTACAGTTTTAAGAATGGAGCTACTTGTACGAGAATGAGGTATTATTAAAGGTATGCTTACGCGTTTCACTAATTATGTAAATGACTTTGAAATCAAGTTAGACTTTAGTCCTGAGTCAATTTCTAGAGAATCAATTATGGAATTGAAGGATTGGCTGTTTCAAAATCATGATTGAAGTCCTTTGAGGACATTCATAATCGAATAATTGCCATTTCAGAGGAGCTTCTTCATAAGGAACAATATGTTTTATTTGCAGAATATTCTTACAAAATTACTTTTATAGCATCAATAATTCTTGAAAAATGCAGTAGATCTACTCATTTCTCAAGTCCGCAATCAAATAATTCAGATCTAAGCAATCCCAATTTTATCAAGCTTCCTACGATAAACCTACCACGATATTCTGGCAATCTAGAAAGCTGGCTCGAATATAGAAACACCTTTGACCCTCTAATAGAAAAAAAAATACGTCCATTAGCAACATCCAACGTTTCCACTACTTGGGGGCCTCTTTAGTGGATCTACACTTCAGGTTATACAGTCTCTGGAACTCGGTTCGTCCAATTTTCGTCTGCGTGAAAAATCCTGTGTAAAAGAAACAACAATACACGCATGATCGCTCATAATCAAGTCCAATCATTGTTTAACATTGAGTCGCCTACAAAAGAATCACCTGACAAGCTACGTCAAATATACAACTTTTTATCTAAGCATGTTAGTGCCCTACCTTCTCTATCAGACGCCACGTCTCTGCTAAAGACATTTATTATTCATATTCTTGCCAATAAGCTTGATCCTACTACTCTTAGAGATCGGGAATCTGTTCGAAAATCCTTACTTCAAGATCTACCAACTCTTGTAGAATTTCAAGACTTCCTAAAGTCCCAAGCTGATTTGCTTTCGACTTTGAACGAAAAATCTGTCTAGGTTTTGCTTGAAAAGTATGAAAAGTTCAAAACTAATGTCAAAACATTTGTAATATCCAGTAATTCTCACGGATGCTATAGCTGTAAAGGCTCTCATTCTCTCAGTAATTGTACTGAATCTTTCAAACTATCAGCGCAAAATTGAATTTGTAAAGTAAAGGAATTGAAACTGTGTCTTAATTACCTATACAAGGAACATTTAGTCTCTCAATGTTTTTCTCGCTTTACTTGTAGAAAGTGTAAACAATTCGCTCTTACATGAGAACGTTCAACGCCTACAGACTTCTTCAACTTTCGCAGAGCAAGCAAATAATTTGTCATTTGTGGATAACGTCTTTTCGCATACAACTTCTGAATCTTCTATTAATACTTCTTAAATAATACTTACTACTGTATGTGCAAACATCTATTATACCGATGACAAGTTGTTGAAATGTAGAGTTCTATTAGATTCAGACTCTCAATCGAATTTCATTACTTCAGATATTTGTAAGAGGCTGAGACTTCCTACAACACCAGTTGATGTTACAATTTCTGGTCTTCTCAGGGCTACGACGTTACGATTTATTGTCATATCATTCACGCTTCTACTTGAAGATCTCTTGTCTTGTTATTGACGACATTACCAATAATTTGCCTAATTGACACGTAGACATTGGTAAATTTCGCATTCCAGATAACATTGAGTTATCGGATCCCTCTTTTCATGAATATGGGGAAATCCACATCCTCCTAGGTTCACCAGTCTTTTTCACTATACTCCGGTCAGGGCAAATCTAAATAAGTCCAAACCTTCCTACTCAACAAAATACCCAAATCGGTTTGTTGAGCTCTGATGCTATGCAGATCCAAAGACAACGTCTGCATTCAGTTTCTGATCCAGTTCACGATCAAATGGCTCGTATCTGAGAATTAGAACTATATCCTTCTGTAAAAGTCCACTCGCAGGAAGAAAATTCTTGTGAAAGGCACTTTTCAGATAGTACCAAAAGGTCACCTGATGGGCGCTTTATTGTTCCTATTCCGTTCAAGGAAGATTCTTTTATTCTAGGTGATTTTTGGCATACAGCCTTTAAAAGATTCAACTCGCTTTAGACGAGATCACAATCAAATCCAGAATTCAAAAAACTTTATATTTCTTTTATACAGGAATATCAGTCTCTGACATATGTCACTTTCTGATCTCATTTATACAGGTCACGTTTCCTATCCCCCCACCATGGGGTGCTGAAGGAGGAAAGTCTCACTACCAAACTTCGCGTCGCAGCTACTATCGAACAAGATCTTTTTTCAATTCTTTTGCGTTTCCGGAAACATACGTACGTTTTGTCCGCCAACATAAAAAAAAGTACAGACAAGTGCTGATTAATCCGAGCCAAAGACCTCTTCAAAGAATCTTATGGCAATCCTCTTTTACCGAGTACAATTCTACCTTTGATTTAAAAACCGTCACTAACGGTACAGCGGCGGCTTCTTTCTTGATAATTCGTCGTCTAGCTGAAATTGGTATTTTAGTCGAGGACACTAATTCTCAGCTTTCCAGGATAATACAAAAAGATTTCTATATAGATGACCTTCTGACAGATTTGAATGATTTTGTAGATGCGCGAGCTATCTGCCACGAGCTTCCAAAGCTTCTTTGCGAAGGTGGTTCTAACTTAGGAAGTTGATTTCAAATGATTCATACATTCTTTCCCGCATATATCCGAAGGATATTCATGCAAGTGTTCTTGAGTTAAGGTCTTATGAAAGCATTAAAACTCTTGGTCTCACTTAGTCATTTCAAACTGCTTAGTTGTGATATTCAATTTCAGACCTTCGAATGGCATCCCCACTAAATGAACTAAGTTTTCCAATATTTCACAAATTTTCTACCCTTTGGACCTTCTTGGTCCTTGTGTTATATCACCTCGAATTCTCATGCGGGTTCTTTGGATGGAAGAAATATCGTGGGATGATCCGATTCCTGCTGCTACTCAAAACATTTGGGTTTATTTTCAACGAAACTGAGTTTTACTAAACAATCTTGTAATTCCACGTCATCTTGTTTGTTGTAGCCTCGTCCACGTCGTGATGCATGGACTTTTTGATGCTTTAGTTCACGCCTACGGGGCATCTATTTATTTACATTCGGTTGACTGGCAAAGTCAAGCTATTGTTTGGCTTTTTTGTGCAAAGGCTAATGTCGCACCCCTGAAGCCGCTCACCATTTCACGCTTAGAGGTTTGTGCAACTGCGTTGCTGGCCAATCTTGACGCTCAAGCTACAAAAGCCATATGCATAGACCTCAATCGGTTTGTTTTTTGGCCTGATTCTACTGTTGCTTTGGGGTGGCTAAAAACTCCATCCAACCAACTCAAAACTTTCGTTTGTAGTAGAGTCACAGACATACAGTCTCTGACTGCTCAAGCCACGTGGCGGCATGGCCTACTAAAACAAATCGTTCCGATATGCTTTCTCCCCTCTGGAGTTGTTAGAATGCGCCTATGATGGAACGATCCCTCATGACTGCATAAATCAGAAAGTTCAAGGCCTACTATTGTAGAGCGCATTTCCAATCTACCAGATTTAAAAAATGCTTTACGTTGTCACCAAGGGATTAAGGTCGAACCCTTTCCTTGGGACAAATTTTCTACTTTGACCAAATTACAAAGTCACTTGCTACTGTTTTCGGTTTAAAAATAATTGTCGTAAGCGTCTTTCAGAAAGAAATATACACCATCACACACATGAAGAGATTACTTCTTCTTTTTCTTGCATGGTTAAAATATCTCAAAAGGAGTCCTTTTCAGAAGAAATAAAATGTGTACAAAAAGGGAATTTCCATTATAAAAACTAGCTCTGTTTTAAGTTTAGCCCCTTCTCTTGACTCCGACGGTAAAACGAGTTGGAGATCGTCTTCAAAATTCTCAACTTTCCTTTGAGAAAATATATCTCATTTTAATTTCTTCTAAACACCGATTTGTTCAACTTCTTCTTATTCGTAAACACATACGTCTACTGCACACTGGTGTTCAACTGTTTTTTGCGTACGTGCGTGAACAATAATGCATAATTGCCGGCCGCAGTCTTGTTAAGATTTTTGTCTATAGATGTCTCTGCTGCTTTCGGCTTTCGTCCAAATTGTCTAAACCCAGTATGTCAAACCTTTCAGTTAATCGAGTCAGACCTTCGTCACTATTTTGGCATTGACTACACCTTTTCAAATCAAGGATCGTAAAGACCGCACTGCTAAAATTTCTAAAGCATATATTAGTCTCTTTACTTGTTTTGCCGCAAAGGCTATCTATCTAGAATTAGTCACCGACCTTGTCACTAACTTCTTTCACATGACTTTTTGCAGATTTATTGCCCGTAGGGCAACCTAGTAGCGATTATTCTGATAATGGTTACAATTTCGTCGGCGGCAATTCAGAGCTTCTTGGATTGGGCAACTTTCTTTTCATAAACTGGCACTTTACTCATCCGCAATCCCTTCACTTTGAAGGATTATGGGAGGCCGGTGTATAATCATGTAAGCTTCACTTGCGCAGGATTTTAGGATCCGCTCTCCCACATATGAAAAATTTTAGAATGTTAGCACCGGTTGAAGCGATATTGAATTCGACACCTTTATCTCTCTTGTCTCCCGATCCCACCGATTTTCAGCCATTGACCCCTGGCCATTTTCTTATTGGTCGTTTATGATGTCCGCTCCAGATCCTTCGCTATGTCACATTAATGAAAACAGACTAAATACGTTTTAAAGCATACTGCTTCTACAATAGCAAATTTGATCACGCTGGAGTAAAGAATATATGTCGCGCTTCAGCAGCGTCAAAACTGGCGAATCAACTGCTTCAAGCTCCAAGAAGACGGTTTGCTGCAGTGACGTCTTGGGCGCATTGTCAATTTCTATCCTGGCTGTAATGATGTGAGCCGCGTCGCCTCCATTAAACTCCTTCGATGTGTTTATAATAATATTTTATTTTAATAGTGTTTGTATTAATAAATTCTACCAATAGGGTTAGGTTATTTCCTATAAAGATATAATTTTTTGGGTACATGCATTCTTGATCTAAATGAATTATATTCTTCATACTCAAAGGTTGTCAAATTTATTACGACGGTTTTTAAAGATTAGAAATAGTATCGGTAACATACTGTGTATTAAAAAATACAGTTTTATGATTTATTTGTTTTGATTAATAAAATATTACGCAGGCGCCTACGATTGCATCGTCTAAACGCAATAACGTCACATGCAGAATCGTGCTGAGCCAAAAAATAAAAAGTCCCTTTTTGACTCTAGTTAGCATTTCCATAAATCACTTAAACATATATATTAGATACAGAAAAACAACACAAACTACCTTCAATTTGCAGTCTTAAAGAATCTGTCCGAAATTTGCCGAAAATGTCTCAAATTATTTTATAAAAGTAAGATCAATTTCTTATAAAGCACTTCAAAATTAACATTCAAAGAAACAACATGTAGCTTGAGTAGGTTAGTTTACCCTAAAAAAAGGTATCGAACGGATTGATAGTAGTCAATATACTTCGGATAATATCCTACCAGTTTGGTTGGTTTTAATTTTAGGGGCAGGTTGGTTCCGAATAGACAACTTTATGTTGGACATAAGCATGTTGGGAACAACTAGCTTCAAAGCCACAATCGATGAAGGCATTTGGTGATGTCCGAGTAAGCTACAGGCAAAACTCACTCATCATGTTATCATGAAAACTTCTGATACCATAACCTAGAAAAAATTGTAAACGAATATTTTTAATTAATTGCATGAACGTTCCCAATACGTTCTTTTTTATTATTAGTGTAGGTATTTATACAGTAATTTTATTCGTCGATCGTTTTTCATTAAGCTAAGTATGTTTTTATATGTTTGATTTTTAATATTTGTTTAAGAATGTCTATCTCGTACTCGTAACGAAAACATAACTGCGTAGTACTGTCAAGATCTTTTTTTATTGTTGTTTTTAACATGTAAAGGTAATAGCTCCAGCTTTGCTACAACAAATTATTTTGCAGTTGCCTAGGGGTGTGAATAAAATTTATGTTATATAGCATTTGATTTTAGGAATCTTTCTTTCGGCTAACCGTTTTAAATTGGTATATATATGTCCTTTAAGTTAAGGGTTGTTTTATGTTTGGTTTGACAATAGTATAGTTAATGATTTCTCATGCGAGTTTTAAGCCAAAATACTCTCCTGATCTCTTGTTCTTTGCACCTTCTTGTTGTCTTTTCTGGGATTTTATTCCTAGAAACCCAGTGAGATTAGATGGCGTCCGAGATACTTATCGATGAAAACATATTTCACACACAAAGCATTCCGGGGCCCTTTATAAACACTTGTCCCACTCAGTTAGTCGGCAACTTCTTTGTTAGTACATTTGAGGGTTTCGGTACTTTACCATTTACCATTTTTAGCGAACTACTTCACCGAATTTTTCTGTGTTAACCGGTTAGATTTTTTGGGGTCAAAACTGTACGTAACAACTTCAAACCACACCATAAGGAAGCAGTTTTTAAAAGCAATTGCAGCACTCAAGCTCCATTAATTTGATACAGTGTGAGTGCAGCAAGATATAATTGCTTTTAAATTTTCATCCACTGTTGTGGTACCAACTACCATTCACCGATTTTAGCTTTAAGGTGAGACACGGCAAGACAAGACTGTAAGATTGTATACAGATTCACTCTGCTAACCTGAACAGTGTGCGACCAAAGATTAACAATAAAGCTTTCACTATATTTACTAATGTGACATATGTTTATCACAACGTTTAGCTAATACTATTTACCTCAGAGTGTTGTAAATGAACAGCTTGGAAGCGATCGTCGCTGCTGTAGGTTGTGAGTCCAACAGTAAGTAAGTGAAAATCTTTCCTTCGTATCCAAGAAACCTGTAACAAAGTAAAAAGTTTGTTAATTATTTTAAAACATTGATGGCGATAAGAATTAGATTATGTTTTGCTCGCTTTTTGTAGCCCACATTTTCTTTTCATAATTATAACGCTAGCTAGCATAGAATATAAAAAAAATAATCATGGCATTGACTTATAATATATTTTAGAATGTTTTCTGAATGAGGGCTGTAACTTTTTTGTGTATTGTTTATTGTTCTAATTCTTCTGGTATTGTGTTGGGTTCTGTAATTGTTGACAAGAATATAGATGAGGATTATTTTTCGTTAGGAATAAATTTCGGTATAAGCTTCTGTATAACCACTATTTAGATTTTCTTAATGTAAAGCATTTCTTAGATTTCTTAAATAATGTATATAAAAGAAATATGTTTCTGAATGCATATATGTTTCTTGAGATTTCATTTTCGTAAAGTTCACAGCATATTTTCTGTTGAGCTAGCCAGGCAACGAAAAGGATACAGTAAGAGAGTAATTTTTATGGCATCCTCATTAATACAATTCGCTAAACCTAAGTCACAACATTAACTTGTGACCCAGAGGTATAAGGTTTAACACAGCAATTACCGACGGGCAACGCGAGGAGGTATAGTCACAGCAAAACGTACATACATGTTGGATATTTGCACTAGATAAGTTGATTTAATACTAAAGCATTAGTTAATAAGATGAAATAATAACTTGACCTTTATGCAAAGCCCAAATGATTATTTCAATTCGAGCTACTAATTGAAAGATGGAAAATATAAGGTCCCAAACAAGATTCGTACCTGTACCTTCGGCTTTAGCAGCGCATGCGTTTTGCAACTACGTTATCAAGACAGGTGATGACAATTGAAAAATTATCCAAGTCTAAATCACGATGTAACTATTGCCTAGTGCAATTATCGAATATGTATACTTCACAGTTGGCTTACAGCCGCATTTTTAAACGGCGCTTCCTGTCTATATCTGACATAAATCAAAAACTTGACACCGGCAGATATGATTGACAAAAATGTCAAAGGTAATTGAAGGTTAGGTTGATGTACGGTTACACACATGATTTAGATTTGTATGATTTTCTAATTGTCATCACCCGTATGATCATTTAGGCTTTGCATAAAGGCTTAAGTTATTATTTTCTCTCATTAACTAATATATATATATATATATATATATATATATATATATATATATATATATTATTATAACAAATAAATAAGGACACTCAAGTGGGGCTAGGGATGTTAGGAGTTGGCAAATATTGGTGCTTCAGTGATAATAGTGGTACTGTTTCGATACTCTAAACGACAGTTTACATAAATACTTGTGTTCAACAATACTACAGGTGTAATGTCCGTGTGCTCTGTTGTATTGCGGTTGTAAATTTGAGCATGGAATAAACTTAAACATACGGTGGCTAAGTAATTTTGTTGTGGCTTGGGTTATAAACACCGCATCGAGAAATCTTGTTAGTCGTTCTTCCTAAGACATTCTACTGTATTTAAATGGAGAGCATATTTATTGCTGTTAGGAGCACTTAAGTCATATTTTGGTGTGTTGGATATGTCCATGTATGAATATAGTGGATGTGGAATTGGAGAGATTGTTTGATTAGGTAAATGTTTAAATTTAAGAGCCTATTTTATATATATATATATAAACTATAGTCTGTTTTAAACCGTAGGTGAATTTAAGTAACTAGAGACTTTAGAAAAAGATTGGGATTCAGAGTAATTATTTGTCTATTTATTAAGATGTGTAAGGATATATAGGACATGTATGTAAAAATATGATATTGAATCAAGTAAGCTAAGGGTAGCCATAGAAACATCTAGGAGAGAGTGATTTTAAAAAAATAAATAAGAGGACAGATGATTTTGGTAAAAATTAATGGAATTTAAGTTTTAGTTCTGAGATTATAAAATTTTGTGAAAATGTTAACCTATGGGTATATTATATTGGAAAACAAATACGAGATTGTAAAGAAAAGTTTATAATTAACCAAAAATATATTTGTTGGCAAGAAGGATAGAGTTTCATTCGACCAGAAATAAATTTCCCAGAGAGAAAAATTAACTACAGGAAGAAAATAAGACCCAAGAGAAAACGAAGCTTAGAGATATAGAAAAGATAGAACAAGATAAAACCCACAAACAAACACCATCCACACAAGACTAGGTGAACCAGAGGCAGCACAAAACTTTAAGGAAAGTGAAACCAATTTATTAATATTTGCCAGTAGTATTAATACTCGTAGTTAGGTAGGTGAAGGGGGAGTTTGATTATTACGTTACATTGTAAAGGGAACCACTGCATTTTTGAATAACTGTGATCGGGATACAGACTTTGGACAAAAAAAGTAAGAAATTTTCTTGATGTAATAAATAATAAAAAGTAAAAATTTTGGTCTTTATTTATAATAGGGATAACAATACAAAACAGTAACACTTATTTGAAGTTACAGGTACAGATACGAAAGCCCTGCAGCAGCACATGATAAGAAAGACACGTGGGTGAATCGTGTATGGTGTCAAATTCACAATACCCAGATAAACAGGCATTTGAGTAAGACCTAATTTATAAGTACTCTAAAAATTTGTTTTAAAACCATAATTTATTCAAATAATTGTATATGAAACGCACAGATATTTCACGTTTTGAACAGTAAAACTATATAGGATCCGTGAGGGAAATTAAGGACAAACAAAATAAAGAAAATTTTTATATACGCACGACAGAAACTGTTACGATTGAACTCTCCCTGAGGTGCCTCATTGCTGGGGATAGGCAGCCGGTGCAAAGTATAGAACTGCAATTCTGTAGAGCCTTTGAATCTTTTATCGAAGTAATATTATATAAAATTTGGGCGAATATATATATATATATATATATATATATATATATTGCTATGATATTCTACCTCACGTTGTTGCGTCAGATTAATTTCTAAAGTACTCCCCCACGCTCAAGCAGCCAGAGGTAATAGACGTCAAGTTTCCTGCTGAACGCCACCGCTCAATGTTTTTCTCTAATCTTCTAATTTTAATTATGCCCCGGCTAGCCCAGTTTAATATATATATATATATATATATATATATATATATATATAATATAATGTCTATAGGAGCTACTAAGAGTTATAAGGGTTGTTTAGTACAAGGTAGTATATGCCAAACAAAAATAATCCACATATTTGATCACTTAAACTTAAAAATGTATGTTTGCCGTATTTTATGTATACTAAAATACCATTCAAAAATAGTAGTTAAAATTAAGTGCCAAAAGGTAATTTTAAAATGACTAAGTGGCGTAGTAAGATGTGCAGTGCTCAAGGGTTTATACCGAGTTTGAATTTTAAAGGCCTTTGAAAGTACATTTGCCGTCCAAAAGCCGGATGCGTCTATGAATGTTTACTATCAACATGCATCCAGGGTCAAGTGTAATTTATTTTGGTTTCATTTTATATAGAATCAACTTTTGGACAATATTTGTAAACCCAAAATTATTAGTTATGACAACGTAAAATGTGATTGGTGGAATGTAAAGATTTAGGACATATATTAGAATTTAATGTGATTATGAAATTGTATAAAAGACATGAACTTTGGTATGTGCGACACGAACGTAGTTATTTGTTATGAACTTTGAGATGTAGTAGGCTAAGAGAGTTAACATGGTCGCCTTAGAGAGTAAACAAGGCAGATTTTTTTTCGAACCAATTTTGTAAAAAGACGTGTTTTCCTAACTGTGCTAATTTGTATCAAGATATTTAAAAGTAAATAAAAGTAGTTGTTTTAAAAGGAGTTTCAATTGAATAAAGTGGTAAAGAAACAAGCATCGAAAGTTTAAAGTGAAGAATAGTGATTGTGCGACGGTAAATTATTGGATTTGGAGAGTGGTTATATAGATTTGAAGTGATATTGGAGAGCGGTTTAAAGGTAGCAGGACATCGAGAGTGGATATACATAGAAAGAAGTTGGATATTGGAGGGCGATTTAAACGTAGAAGGACATCGAGAGTGGTTATACATAAGAAAGAAGTTGGATATTGGAGAGCGGTAAAAAGGTAGCAGGACATCGAGAGTGGTTATACATAGGAAAGAAGTTGGATATTGGAGAGCGGTTTATAGGTAGCAGGAGCATTGAGCAAAAAGAAATAGGAACGAGTAGATTGGGATCAGATACGGAGAAGCGGACGGATTTATAGAGAAAACAAGGATTCGAAGCGGAGATTAGCACAGGGGAAGTTGTAGCACTGATTTTTCTAAATTCTAAATTTGGGTTAATCATTTCAGGTATTGGGGAGCAGTTAAAATTCAAGGACACCTGGAGGCGGCACGGAAATTCAAGAACATCAGTGTGAAGACGCATACGGCGATAAGGATTTTGGGCCAGCAGTCAAAGAGGCATCAACGGAGTATAGACCAGGTGAGTGTTGAAATATATCTTAATACGTCAAAAATAGGCATACAATTTAGGTAGTAATTTAATTTGGCACAAAGCAACTTTGATCTTATTAGAAATTTTGGCATATACAAAAGTAGAGTATCAATTTTAGTAGTAAAACAAAAGAGTGCACTTTGGTTGGACGTTGCACATCTACTTATAACGGAACCCACTATAAGTAGTTGAACACCCTGAGATTAAGAGCTTAAATAGTCGAGGCATTGCAATAAATAGTTAATTAAAGAACCAACCAAACGTTGCAAGTACGGGGCGTGCATTAGGTGTGCACATTTTAAAAATTTATAAAATAAAGAGTGAATAACTGACAAGTAGTGAGATTTAATAATAGTAAAAGGGAAAGTGGACACATAAAATAGGTTTACGCCCAAAGTAGGGTAGAATAATATATATATATATATATATATATATATATATATATATATATATATATATAACAATTAGTTAAAAGTGACGACCAGCAGTGTATAACAATTAATAATAACAGGTCATTTGGTCTTCTAGTAATAAAACTCTTATTTGTTTTTTACCAAGCTTTCGATTTATTTAAAATCTTCTTCAGGGTGCTGTAAAGTAACTGTGACTGTCATTAACATAAGAATTCTAAAATATTACTTACAAAAACTGGAGTTAAAATACTGTCATGGCTTTGATAATTATCATTAAAACTTAAAATAAATAAATTAAATAAAACATTTGATAAAAGTACAAGAAACAACTATTCACGTCTATCACAATACACGTTACAAACTAAAATAAAATTTGGCTTTTAAAATATAAATTCCATTGAGAACTAAAACATGTCGATTATTAAAATAATTAGTACGATAACATTCTTGAAGTGCATGGTTGATTATCTGTATTTATCTAATGATGTTTGATTTCCTATACTTTAGTAAATACATATACACAGCGATCAAATTGTTTGTATCTGTTTTGAAGTTTAAAGCTTTTTCATTGTTTACTATATGAGCCATTTCCAGAAAAAGTCTACTCTTGTATGAATTTTCTTTATCCAACACTTTTACATTATTAAAATCCGGATAATGGTTAGTATTATTTGTGTGACACGCTAATGCGCATGAATTCTTTTTTATTTTGCAATCGCTCTTATGCTGCACAATCCTTGATCGCAGCCATTGTTATGACTGTCCTATGTAAATTTTGTCACATCCTTGGCAAGGAATGGAATACACAATATTGTAACGAAGTAGCATAGGAGTTTTATCTTTCGTGTTTGAAAAAAGTTGACCAACCGTGACTGAATTATATTTTGAAATAACCATGCCATCGTTTTTTAAAATGTTTATTAATTTTGGGGTTAAACCCTTTATCATCGGTAACTTTTATACGCAACACTATTTGTTGATTGCTGGTTTTTGACATTTTTATTGTTGCTCGAACTAAAAATCAATTTATTTACGAGAGATTTCGGATAACCATTGTTTACCATTGTGTTTGATGGAAGTGTCAAATTTTTTCTATGAAATGAAGGATCTGAAATTCTTGTAACTCTGTTTTTTAAACATAACAGCGTGTTTATTTTGTAATTTATACTGTGATCCGAATAATAGTTAATGTACCTACCTGAACTGGTAGGTTTCTGGAACCAGTCCAGTAGGAGCTTGTTGTTGGAGCTTCTTATTATTTTAGTATCCAAAATGGAATACTGCTGTTATGTTCTATTTCCAATGTAAATTGGATACGTTTGTTATATTTGTTAAAGCTGTTTAAAACATCATCAACTTCATTTTTAGGTACGGCACAAATTACATCGTCAACAAATTTTTTAATAAAAGCTGGGGGAGTCGATAAAGTAGGAATGACATTGTCAAACAGAAAATCCATTACCATGGTAGCAATAATAGGACTTAAAGGGAACCCATAGGGTACCAAAATTTGTGCATAAAATCTATTGTTGAATGAAAAATAAGAGTTGTGAAAAATGAAATTTAAAGTTTCTGTTAGTAATTCCAAAGAAAAGTTGCAATTTGGTTGAATAATATCCCATTTTTGGTTAATTATTTCTATTACTAAGTTGATGGGAATATTGGTAAATAGAGAAATTACATCCAGAGATATTAAAACAAAATCATCAGGTACAAAATAATCCTTCATTTTCTCTGCAAATGTAAAAGAGTCTTTGGTGTTGTAATTGTTAGTATTACTAAAAGATTTGGTTAAGATATCCGCAATAAATTTAGATAATTTGTATGTGGGAGAATTATTTGATGCAACAATGGGTCTTAAGGGGATTCCATTCTTATGAATTTTTGGTAATCCATAAAGTTTTGGTGCTACCGAATTTGTTATACACAATCGTTTTTTGTCATCTTCGTTAATACAGTTTTGTTTATAAAGTCTATTAACTAAGTCATTGTTCTTTTTTTGAGTTGTAAATGTGGGGTCACATTTTAGTAATTTATACACAGTTTTGTCATTCACTAATTCTTCTCCTTTAGTCAAGTAATCTTGTTTATACATAATTACTGTAACCGAACCTTTATCGGATTTAGTTACAATGATATTAGGGTTATCTTTTAGAAAACGTAAAGTTGTATTAAAAATGCGTCTATTATTTGTTTGATCGTGAACAGTACTTTTTAGATAATTAGTTACTACATTGGTAACACGAGCTCGCTCTTCGTCCTTGATATCACTAGGTAATATTGCTAATATAGCTTCAATATCAACTAAGAGTTTTTTAATGTTTATAGTTTCTGGTATAGGAGATATACCAAATTTAGGCCCTAACGAAAGCAAGTTCGAAACATCCGTAGGAATGACCTCCTTGGTTAAATTGTGTAACCATTTGACGTTGTTAATAAACATTTGGCATTTAACAGTGTTGGATTTTAAATTCTCAAACTTTTTTATGTTATTATTCTTTACAAAAGTAAACATTCTCTTAAAAGCTTTATCAATTTTATTAGTAAAGTCTGTAAAGAACTGTTCGGGGAGTAAACATCTAACAGATTGTATAGTCTCGCCAATAGAATCATTAATTTCTTTAATTTCTGCAACCGTTATTTTAATTTCAAAATTTAAAATTGTTTTACTTAATCTATTCTTAAAATTATCAATCTTTCTTTGCAAATACTTGTCATGAGTGCACATAAGGTTGATTAGACTCTTCCAGTTTTGTGAAATATGAGTTGGAATAATGTTGAATCTTCGACATTTTAATAAAAAGTAACGTCGATTTAGTTTAGAGGCAAGCTTCTTTGTCAATGATGCCCAGAGTTTTAGCAGCTTCGTGGTATTAGCGCCATAAGTAGTTGTTGTTTCTCCTATGGGTTCCCCTTTAAGTCCTATTATTGCTACCATGGTAATGGATTTTCTGTTTGACAATGTCATTCCTACTTTATCGACTCCCCCAGCTTTTATTAAAAAATTTGTTGACGATGTAATTTGTGCCGTACCTAAAAATGAAGTTGATGATGTTTTAAACAGCTTTAACAAATATAACAAACGTATCCAATTTACATTGGAAATAGAACATAACAGCAGTATTCCATTTTTGGATACTAAAATAATAAGAAGCTCCAACAACAAGCTCCTACTGGACTGGTTCCAGAAACCTACCAGTTCAGGTAGGTACATTAACTATTATTCGGATCACAGTATAAATTACAAAATAAACACGCTGTTATGTTTAAAAACAGAGTTACAAGAATTTCAGATCCTTCATTTCATAGAAAAAATTTGACACTTCTATCAAACACAATGGTAAACAATGGTTATCCGAAATCTCTCGTAAATAAATTGATTTTTAGTTCGAGCAACAATAAAAATGTCAAAAACCAGCAATCAACAAATAGTGTTGCGTATAAAAGTTACCGATGATAAAGGGTTTAACCCCAAAATTAATAAACATTTTAAAAAACGATGGCATGGTTATTTCAAAATATAATTCAGTCACGGTTGGTCAACTTTTTTCAAACACGAAAGATAAAACTCCTATGCTACTTCGTTACAATATTGTGTATTCCATTCCTTGCCAAGGATGTGACAAAATTTACATAGGACAGTCATCACAATGGCTGCGATCAAGGATTGTGCAGCATAAGAGCGATTGCAAAATAAAAAAGAATTCATGCGCATTAGCGTGTCACACAAATAATACTAACCATTATCCGGATTTTAATAATGTAAAAGTGTTGGATAAAGAAAATTCATACAAGAGTAGACTTTTTCTGGAAATGGCTCATATAGTAAACAATGTAAAAGCTTTAAACTTCAAAACAGATACAAACAATTTGAACGCTGTGTATATGTATTTACTCAAGTATAGGAAATCAAACAACATTAGATAAATACAGATAATCAACCATGCACTTCAAGAATGTTATCGTACTAATTATTTTAATAATCGACATGTTTTAGTTCTCAATGGAATTTATATTTTAAAAGCCAAATTTTATTTTAGTTTGTAACGTGTATTGTGATAGACGTGAATAGTTGTTTCTTGTACTTTTATCAAATGTTTTATTTAATTTATTTATTTTAAGTTTTAATGATAATTATCAAAGCCATGACAGTATTTTAACTCCAGTTTTTGTAAGTAATATTTTAGAATTCTTATGTTAATGACAGTCACAGTTACTTTACAGCACCCTGAAGAAGATTTTAAATAAATCGAAAGCTTGGTAAAAAACAAATAAGAGTTTTATTACTAGAAGACCAAATGACCTGTTATTATTAATTGTTATATATATATATATATATATATATATATATATATATATATATATATTTCCCATGATAATATTTACATGTATATTATAATATATATATATATATATATATATATATATTGCTGTGATAAGGGGTTGTTTAAGGGTGTATTTTATAGCAATGGTCATGTAGTAATCAGAAATAATAGTAAGCAGAAAATGCATTTATTTAGGAGAAAATTGAGTATTTGGGATAGTTTGTAAATAGTAAGCATTCAACACCCTGCATATAGAGTATAAGTAGTTTTAAGCGACGCAAATAGACACAATAAGACGCATAGTTAGCATAGAAATAAGTAATACATGCATTAGGTAAATAACGAATATTTAACACCCGGTATATAGAATTTTAGTAATTTTAAGTAAAGCAAACAGCGATATTTTTCAGTGGAAGCACGCGTATTTATAAGTTAGCATAATAAATGTAATTAAACACGCATTCAAAAGAATTTCAATCATTTATGATAATACGGAGAAACGAGATAAAACGTAAAGAAGTGTAGTGTAAGTGCGTACAAACAATTAACAATTTTTGATAAGTAAAGGTAATTAAAAATGCGTAAATAAATAAGCATATATGATAATTAAAAGTCGAATTGCATCAGATATTTGTGTATAATATGGAAAAGCGATTATTTTTTCAAACAGTGTGGATAGATAAAATTTTAAATGGGTATATAATAATTCTGAATTGGTGGAGAATAATTTTGATCCAAACGGATGGTATAATGCATGGAAAATTCTAGTTGATAATGGATGCATCGATAATCTTGGTTGCGAGAAGGAAATAACGAAGAAAACAGACCAGGTTAGATTTTTTGTTTTAAGACATTTTTTTCTCTATTTGAATTTAAATACTAAATATTGAATTTGCTTAATTAATATAAATTAGTGTAACTTGGGCAACAACGAACTTGCATACGTAAAAAGTAAGTAATATGATAAAGGGGTTTTGAACGTTACAGGCTTCTTTTTATAAAAACAATAGTTTTCTTGGTGACTTTAGATTGATTGAAAAGTACATGATTTTTGAGATAAAATAAGATTTACAATATTAATTGATTGAAAAGTGTATTTTATTAATTTTCAAAACCTGTACATAATATTTGCTATTATTATATGGAATTAATTAACTTCATTTTATAATTCAAAATAAATGCTAGTCGAGGCCGAAGGATAAAATTTGTGGGAGTGTAATTTGATAATTTAAACAGAGAGGAGGAATTATAAGTTGAATACGCCATTGATACCGAGTAGAACGTTATCACATCAAGTATTTATTGGACAGCCCAAAGTTGACGGCGATTGAGAATTCTTGTTTATTCCTAGCAATAATTTATATGGCCACCCAAACGATGGGGCACGATTAATTGTGAGAGTAACATAGCAATATATATATATATATATATATATATATATATATAAATTAAATTTGGTAACGACCTTGCTTTCTAAATTGTATATGTAACGCACCATATATGTAAACATACATTAATCTTATATTTCATAGAATTATTTAAAATATAGGCAGTGCACGGTAACTATATCAGCCTGGTATTTCCATACTGCTGATAAATATAGGGTGCTTAGTTAGGAATACCAATCGAGGGGACGGGTAGTTAATTGATGTTTAGATGCGCGTGGATACAGGTGGCTATGCCAGCTGTCTATGCCGAGGGTGTATCAGGTTTATTAATTAGAAGGTATTTAGTCGTCGAATATTCAGATACCTCTAGGATAAAAGCTTTGATGTGTACTTTGTAAATATCAATTGCAGATATTTACTAGTTGTGTTTTAGAGAATTAGCGAAGTATTGTGTAATTCGTTACGGGTAATGAAGATGCTTTTGTAGCGTAATTTAATGTGTTGACGATTGTGTTAGTGTAAACTCCGTCTGAGGATAACGCGGTGAAGCCACTCGGCACACCGGTAGGGATCTATACGCTTGCACCTGCAAGGACTTCTAGAACGTAAGTGTTGACCTTTATTTTAATTTTATAATTTGTATAAATTTGTGGGCTAGCATGTACTGTAATCGGTTCGCATTAAGGGGCGTTTAATTGCGTGTATTATAAAACATTATAAACATTGTTAAGTTGGCTTTTTATTACCAGCGGTACGTGTGAAGTAATTTCTGTATGTATTTCAGCAGTTAATAATAAATGTAATACTGCCCTCGGCCTGTTGCTGTATATTTGCTAACCTGAACCCCTGAGAACAATTAAGATTATCACGCCTTTCTTCATTCTCGACACGGATTGACATCTACATGTATAATTCGTTTTGGGTTTTAGGTCAGCAGAATTGGAGAGTTCGCTTTTTTATTAGCTCAAGCTTTCGGAAATTTATTTTTCCATTATCAAGAGTACTAAAAGTAAATACAAATGAATTAGTTATGAGAACAGGGTTGAATTAATAACTAAAAATTATATATAACTGATACTTACTAAAGTGAGATTAGATACAATTGGACGATTAATAATAATGTACAGTGTATAACGGTATGGTATAATTAAATTTAAAAATAAAAATAATAATAATAATATCATCAAAAGGAGTACAAATATTTTGATTATGATGTATATTGTTTTTATATTTAATTTTTGTGAACAGTTGTTTGTATGAGAATTTTTTTGTATGGGAAAGGTATCTTTATATGTATAAATTAAATGCATTAATTGTAATGACTTTATCTGTAGATACATTACATTTTAAAATATTGTTAGCAATTCATGTAGTTATCCCTATAATTTTTTGTGTGAGTATGTTTGTAAGCAAAATAATATTATAACTTTTTAATTGTCCTGAACTTAAGCGTAACCGGACAACAAGCATTTTATGATCATTAGGTCTTCAGTCCTGGAACTGGTTAGACGCGTACCATCATTGTTTCCTATTCTGAACTAACCTACACATTTTCCTGAAATTTGCATAGTCTGCATCTATCACTTTCGGATCTAGGTCTACATCTACCTCATTTATCCTATCTCTGCTTGTAATATATCCCATACTATACCTCAAAAATGCCTTAGAACGTATTCTGCCTTTCTATTTCTCCTTTTTTTGCCACGGGTATCTTTAGTCCCCTACTATTTCTATAACCTATTTGTTATTATCTTTGTCTGTCCATGCTATCATCCTCATACATCTGAAGCTCAGCATTCCCAAATGCTGCTACCGTTTTTCTGTCTGCAAACGAGTTTCCTAAAGTTATTGCTGTACATCCCATGCAACAAGGACTCGCTCAAAGCAATGTCTGATATGGTTGATGCTCCACCTCCTACTAGTATCAGAAGATTATCCCAAAGACTTAACGTAAGCTGCATGGAAAACTGTGCATAAGTGGGGTTTGTACCGATACAGTATCTTACCTCTACAAGTTTTACAATCTGATGACTACGCAGCGATAGTTATCGACGGTTTAGTCGGGACATATTGTTTAGCGATTGGGGCTACTTTCACGGAAAACGATACCCATAACACACGGAAATCGCCTGCGATATTCATCAACTGCTGTTCGCGCGTTTTTATTGCAGAACCCATAAACGAAATGCATATCTTGCGTATTCTTCATTTAAAGAAATGAACATTTTGCTTTTAATCTGATTTTAAAGTAACACAGAAGATGAAATGGACCAAAGAAAATTAAGTGACGTTTATTGTCAAAAAGTAATATATCGCAAATCACAACCACGGTGATTTTACAATTAATAGAGAATTTAATAGTAAGCGGGTACCGATACATGCGGTAGTAAGTTTTTTAAACGTTAGCTGCTTGTAGCTCAGCTACGATTGAGTTTAGGACATATGTTCATCACACATTTTTGACTTGAAATTGCTTTAGCAGCATACTTTCGAACTACGTCCGCCATGTTATGGGTCACCCTGGATACTTAATTCAATTGTTCTGGATTATTCTGGGAATGTGACAGATTCATGCAGACCACATCTACAAAGTTACTAATAAGCCTAATAAAGTTTTAACTGCATCCTTTGTTAATTGTCATTTCCGACTGAGGACGCAGCGTCGCGGGATAACTACTAATTATCCATTGCCCACAAATACCGCGATCACGTTAGGGTGTATTGTTTTAGACAAAGGCAAACTATTTTACAACGTCTTACAGTATTATATTTTTGAGCTTAAAAAACGTTAAAAGATTGTTGTTTTTACAGAGTATAAAACACATTCTTCTACTTTAATAAATTGTTTCACGGCTTCATACGGGTCACCCTTTGTTGGCAGGTTTCCAAAGCATTTATTTTCATTGAGGGCTAAATCTTCATTTCTTATTCTATCCCAATAATATAAAATCAATAGCATAGATACAATCAGATTTAATGCGCTTTCCAACAAGCTTGTAAATATTTCATAAGTAAATCGTTTCAGCAGTATTTGGCTTGTATCTTTGTTAGGCTCGAATAAAACAGAAATAGCTTGAAAAAGGATTTGATTTGGTAGTTACTTCGTAATAAGCAGATGACCTATTTTTACGTTTGCTGCTTTAAAAGAGCAAATACGAGAGTTGTGCTTAACAGTTTTTTATTGCTTTCGATTTAGAAAGATCATTCACAAATCATATACGGTATTGCTACTTTGAAAGTTTAGTTACAAATTTTTGCGATTTATCTAAACAGTGGAGAAATCTAGTTACAGGTGTGAGATTGGTTTAGCATTTTTTATAGTTCTGTAGAAATCTATCTCATATCGGCCATTTATATAGTTCGAAAAGCTACGACGATTTTGTGATTTTATTTTTACGTATCTGATACTTCCTTATTTTGTTGTTTTGATATTATAAGTTAAGAAAATTGCATTCTATCCAGCATTCTCTGTTAACAATCTATGAAGCTCGGAGAAAAACATTTTACAATTGTCTTATTTCAAGTAGGCAAGCATCTTATAGTATTAACAGGACTCTAAACACATGGAAAAATGATATCTTCTATGTCGAAGGCTTAGTCACTAAGGCTTTATCTCCTATGTAAAGTGCTTGAAAATCAACTTGCCAACTGATTTCTACAAAAATAAAATTTCTTTTACAAGTAATTGAATGTCGGTTTGTCAGCTGTAGTCGGTGCACCGATTCGTTAGACTGCATAATAAAGTATTGCAATTATCGACACTAAATACAAATGTTTGATATTTTTGATAACGACCTTTGATGAAGATGTTAGAAGTCTTACAAAAATACCTCTTACCTTGAACGTCAATTTGCTTTTGCTTCTGAACTCGTAGTTATCTCCATTATTCAACAGCCATTGAAACTTCTACTTAAATAAAAAAACAACTACATCGACTATTTAGTGACTAAAACACTGACTCTCTCTTACATTCAATCGGTAAATTAAATTTCATAAAAATATAGAAACACAATAAAGACCAACAATAAAACAAAATAAATAAGTAGAACAAATCAAATTACCTAAAATGTTCCAAACTCACCAAAGTACCAATTTATACTATCTCATATGCTGTTTAATTACCTATGAAGGTTAAAGCACTCTTACCACCTAACTTTCACCAAACAAAAAATACCTACGAACTAAAAAAATTTGTACAAATTACCCTTAGTTAATAATCATTCCTTTAACTGATATTGAATTAATGAAATCTTCCTACCACTATATATTATCTTAAAATTTTTCAATTCACAACGCACATCTCAAATTGTCTTTCACAAAAACCACATCATTTATAAACAAATCTGACCTTGATTGCAGTAGTCTTGACTTATATCCAAATTAAAAACTTTTCATTGTAGACGTCCTTCTCGCATTGAAGTGCAAATAAAGTTACCCAAAATCACATCCATATTAAAATCCAAAACACAAACCTTATTTAAGTAGATATAGACGTATTAAATTAAAGCAATAACTTCGTGTGAGCGCATTAAATCTTGAAGAAACGACTTTACATTATTATTAAGAATCCTCTTGGAATCTAAAACATTTAAAGTGAAACGCATAACATTAAGAGCGGTACTACTGGATAGTAATTTGAAGGCTTTGGGAGCCGATTTAAAGTTTGGATGGCGATTTGAAGTTTTGGGACATACATAGGGGTTACGGGTAGAGGTTTAAAGCCCTAAAATTATTTCCTTTTAACAAAATTTTTAACAAAAGGTATTGATCACTGTTGAATCAAATAATTCAAATTTACACAATTTTGACTTTTAACATTTAGTTTTTATTTATTTAAATCTACCACTTTACACGTAACTCGTTTACTGAAAATAGATAATCATATCTCTTAGTACGTATACTCTTACTTATACACATTGACTCCGATAACAGAGCACTTATATGAAGGAAATTTTAAAACTACGTCTGGTGTAGAGCTTGAGAAACCGCACACGCTCGATGAACAATAAGCGACTTTTATTTCAAATATTTAAAATTGTATTTATTGAGAGGTTCTAATATCTTTAGTTCGGAGTCATTAGGCGAAATTCCAGTAAATCTTGTATTGGTATATTTCAGTCACCACTAGCTATAAATAACAGCTTTGTTTTATTGCCTACAAATGTAGTTACTTTTATATGCAACGTTACCGATTGAATATAACAAGAATACGAAGTTCCTAATACAACAGCTACCCGATTAGTAATATTTGCAGGACATTTCAAAATTAATGCAATTTTTTAATTTATATTAATGCATTTATTAATTAACAGCTTCAGTTGCTAATGAATGAAATGGTATTATAAAATATTACTCAATTCCTCCCCATAAACAAGCACGCTCTAATAAAGGTTTTACAGATTCATATTTTCAAGAGTTTCCATGCGAAGTGAATGAAAGGATGCATAAAATTCTTCCTAATTTTGCTTATATAGGGCGCATTTTCTACACCAAACATATTTAATAAAAGTTAGTTGGCTCGTTTGTATTAGCTGAATCCGAGTTCCTATTCACCCCATACAGACTAAAATGGAGCCTATACAGTTATAGCCTGTGATCAAGCATAAAAATTAATGCGAAAATTTAGGCCACAAAAAAGAGTATTTATTTAAATCCAGCAGACCTAGAAAAACCTACAAAGAAAAAGTGTTTTATATATATATATATATATATATATATATATATATATATATATATACAGGGTGCCCACAATCTATCTCCGTATATGGGTAACTTTTTATTATAGAAGATACAATATTGGTTAAATTAGCAAAGTTGAAGAGAAATTTACGAGTAGTATGATGCTTTTTTGAAAACTCACCTAGATGCTCAACTTTTTTAGATATTTGAAAAAAACTGAAATTTGCCATTTTCTTCAAACGCTAATAACTTTTTAACGGTTTAACCTATAGAGAAAATAAAACTGCTTGTAAGGTAACTTTTACGTAGAATTCAATAGCGTATATGACAATTTTAATTGGAAATGGGTTTTCAAGCTACAAACATAACTTCACTTTTTTTAAATGGAAACCATAGTTCAATATAACCTAAATGGAAAGGTTTTTCTTTTCTGATTACCCTGATGTAAGGGTTGATGTACTTATTTTCAGTAGTTTCTTCATAATAAAGAAAAAACGATTTATTTATTTGCGGACATCAAGGAGTCCATGGATACATATTACAAACAAACAAAATGTGTAAAAATCAATAATGGAAACACAAGTTTATTGTAACTAAATTTACTATAAACTAAGAAAAATAAAATACTTAAAAAATAAACTATCCATACAATACAAATAACTTAATCAAAGGAAACAAAAATTAATTAATGCGAATATGCCCACTCCTACATTAACATATGCTCAAAATGACCTCCATTAGCTTGCAAACACATTTCGCACCTTTTAATTAGGTTTTGGTGCACCTTATTTAACGTTTGTGGTTTTATACTTGTAATAGCTGCTGTGATACTATCTTTAAGTTGCTCAATGTTATTTGATTTTTTAGCATACACTACATCCTTTACAGTACCCCAAAGAAAAAAATCCAGTGGCGATAGTTCTGGTGACCTTGCCGGCCATGGAACAGGACCTGCATTGCCAATCCAATTTGGAAAACTATTATCAAGATATTCAGAAACGGCTTGAGCATTGTGAGCAGGTGCACCGTCATGCTGAAAATATTTTAAGTTTTGCAGTAAATGAAGTGGCAAATTATCTAGCATTTCTTGCAATTCGTTTTGTAGAAAATTCAAATAGTGTACACCATTTAAATTATAATTATAGAAGAAAGGCCCAAGTATTTTATTACCAAAAATGGCACACTACACATTTATCGAAAATTGATGTTGATCCCGCCTTTCTTCTGTTAAATGGGGATTTTCCAGACTCCAGTAGACTGTATTTTTTCTGTTAAACATGCCTTTGTTAGTAAATTTTGCTTCGTCGGTAAATATAATAGTGTGACTAAAACCAGGATTATTATTTGTTTCATTAATAAACCACCTACAAAACTGTTGTCTTCTCTCACAATCCCCATGATACAGTGTATTGCTAACATGGGTTTTGTATGGTTTGTAGCGGTTTTGTTTTAAAATTAGGCGAGCTTTTTCTGTAGAAGTAGCGCACTCAATTGCAGTTTCTCGGGTGGACCCTGTTGGCTTAAAATTTATGTAGGCTAACACACGTTCTTCATCATCAGTTTTGAATTTTCTTTTATCAGTACTGGGTTTTGTAAAAGCACCAAACCTTTTTAAATTGTTTTCTAATTTAGAAAACAATCGTTTATCTGGCTGCCTTCTTTCCAAATATCTTTCATAATACATATCACCAGCAGCATCACAATTTCTGTTACAGGCATAGTAACAAAAGAGCATGTCGTTTTTTCGTCGTTTGTATACATTCTCTATTATAATCAAATAAATTTAAAAGTCTTTACACAAAATTTGCAACCCAGAGCAAATAAACACTTTAACTAATAATATCTGACAAATGCCAGTTGTTTTTTGTTTATTTAAAATATGTATCCATGGACTCCTTGATGCCCGCAAATAAATAAATCGTCTTTTCTTTATTATGAAGAAACTACTGAAAATAGGTACATCAACCCTTACATCAGGGTAATCAGAAAAAAAAACCTTTCCATTTGGGTTATATTGAACTATGGTTTCCATTTAAAAAAAGTGAGGTTATGTTTGTAGCTTGAAAACCCATTTCCAATTAAAATTGTCATAAACGCTATTGAATTCTACGTAAAAAGTTACCTTACAAGCAGTTTTTATTTTCTCTATAGGTTAAACCGTTAAAAAGTTATTAGCGTTTGAAGAAAATAACAAATTTCAGTTTTTTTCAAATATCTAAAAAAGTTGAGCATCTAGGTGAGTTTTCAAAAAAGCATCATACTACTCGTAAATTTCTCTTTAACTTTGCTAATTTAACCAACATTGTATCTTCTATAATAAAAAAGTTACCCATATACGGAGATAGATTGTGGGCACCCTGTATATATATATATATATATATATATATTTATAAAAATCTTGGGAACTATTCCACTCTGACGAGGCTAACAAGCTGAAACCATGGTCAGTGGATGTTTCCTCCCCTATGAAGTAATAAAGCTAATGTTTTGTTAATGGCTATATAACAACCAGCTCGATTTGTATTTGTCAATGGCTTTTATTATTTTCATAAGAGTTGTTTACAGATACATCTTACTTCATATATATATATATATATATATATATATATATATACGTTCGTTACAAAATATAAGATTAGTTTATATATATATATATATATATATATATATATATATATATATATATATATTGTAACAATTTTATTTTCAATAATAATTATTTGCATATAATTTCAAAAATAATGCGCTAAGCGTGCATCGTAGCTCAGTAATCTAATTATATTCAGATATCTGTGTCGCATAAAGCTATTTGCAGACACATTTCTGTTTGATTGTTTCGTGTCCCCGCCCCTGACGGCGCGACCGCTCGGCCCTGATTACGAGATAGTCGGCCTCGGGCGATAGCTTTGTCAACATGTACTCCTGGCTAGAGGCCGGTAATCTTCGAATCCATTGTCAATGGTGAAGATATATTCGAATAACGGTTGGTAAAGTATATATTATACAAACTTATGTAATTTGAGGTAATTTATTTAGCGCGACAATTTAGAAGACAATTTAGAAAACAATTTAGAAGACAATTTAGAAGACAATTTAGAAGACAACTTAGAATACAATTTAGAATACAGCTTAAGATGGGACAAATTAGAATTCAACCTTGAAGACACGACTACTATAAAATATAATGCGACAAGATGTGATTCGACATGTGGAACGCAACAAATATAACTCGACAAGAATAATTGACTTAAACTTTGCCGAACAAGAAATTTGTCTAGGAAGGAATTATAGATGTTAATTTAGATGGAGTCGTTTCAAATTGCAAACGCTGTTATCTTTGCTTGAAGAACGGGGATCCCGTCTTGCCTTGTTGTGAGGCGAATATTGCAGTTTTGGTTCGTAATTAGCTATAAGAACTTTTTTTGCATGTTTCAAAACTTAGAACACATTAAATTGCTTATATGCTTAGTACACGTAAATTGTAAAAGTTTCATTTGATTGTTGAGCTGGTTTTACAGGTTGTAAAACGGAATTTTGTTGAATTAGCGTTCTAAAAAAACATACTTTGTTCCATGTGAACCGTCGGTAAGTTCAACAGGTGTTTTCGACGTCATATTTTTCTACTTTGTACAGCTGACAGATGTTGCCTTAAAAGCAAATGCTTTGAGCAGCTGTAATGCAATTTAAATAAACATGCCTATTTTTTGATCAGCTTTATCTACACTTAAATTATTATAGGTAGTTTTGAAAGCTCAAATTCTGATATTGTTAGGAGCTAATAATTTGTCATCCACCTGAAAAGATCTGTCCAGGTTAGAATTTAATTTACTGTGTTATGCTTGCCAATCATTATTTCTTTAATTTGTACAACAAGTTCATGTTTAAAGTAAAGTTACTTGATTAATAATAATGAAAGACAAAAAAGGAAAGTTAAAAATTTAATCTTGAGGTAGTTGATGATGAAAATTTTTTTGTTACAAGTTACAATATTTTAAAAGAGTTTCCTTAGTAGACAATTAATCCAAAATTGAAGACTTTTTATTTTGATCAAGTGCGATCAAATCTAATTACATAAAGCTAAAACCTTTCTGAGTAATAAATTGATGCCAATATTATATTGGAAATATTTTTTTATTATTTCTTTATATATGTTTAAAGGACACGAGTAGTGTTCTACTTTTTTATTTATTTAACCATTGCAATTTCTTACAGGAGCTGCGTCTTATTTTGTTAAGACAGGTTTTTGTTAACGAAGGCAATCATTTTTTCTTTGGGTCTCCACGTCCGCCCTTAGAACTGTGCTTTGCAATTACCGTAATTATCTCAGGACATGGTGACGCCTATTTGATTTAGCTTAACTTTGGTTTGCAAACAGAATTCGACTTCCCCCCCCCCTTTCATTGCTCTACCCAGGAATAGACCCCTAGCTTTGTCGGAAATTTTTTGGAAAAATAAGTAACACTGACGCCACGCCCATAAAACAAAAAAAAACCTACCTACGTAAAAAAAAATACGTTTCACTGACGTTCACAACGTGGTCCTTTCAGTAAGAACAAAAATTACGTTACAATATATATGTATATATATATACAGGGTGAGTTTTTAGTGTGGCAACGGTCGATAACTTTGTTATTATAAAAGCTACGTAAACCAAATTTGGAAGCATATCAGACATGCCTAAAGTGCATATTTTAAAAATATTTGGAAACATACAGAGTGTTTCATAATTCCAGGGTATATTAAACTTATATTTTTTTAAACGGAACACCCTATATATTATTACATTTTTGAAAAGCCAATAAAAAGAGCTTTAATTTGATATCAAATTATATCTGTCTATTCTTTTTAGTTTTTGAGATATTTAACTGTCTTTAGAAAAAATGACCCTGATTAGATACATTGCCACCGCACTAATACACAACTTATGTTAATTTTTAAAATGCAGAAAATTTTACTATATACCATAGTATATTTGTATTTATCACTTTTTTGAAATTTCTTCACAGTATACAGGGTGTGTCAGGTTTCGCAAAGTGCAATTTTTAATTTTTTTTTTAAATGGCACCTTACCAATTTTATTGCTATAGTGGATAGTTCATTAAGTGTCCTTTCATTTTTGTTAAGCATTCCCTATACCTAAATCCATTACTTTCTGAGATATTTTTGATTTTCTTCGAATTTTAAGAATGTTTTTAATTTACATAACTAAAAATAACTTACTATTGGAGAATATTATAAAACAATTAATACATATTGATTAACAATTAACTACACTTATCCAATAACAATTTTCACTAAAAATATAACAACCTACAGTAATACGCTATGAACAGAATTCTGCCAGATCAACAACATGTATTTTATAGAAAATGTTCAAGCAGGAAATCGGGCAGTCTTTGAAAAAAATAACAATTACAATGAAAATGTCATTTAGTTTTATTAATTGTAGTGTGTTGTCATTTAACACATTATCAGTTCTGTTTTAAATGTAATCTTTGAAGGAGTTTTCAAAATGAATTTTACCGTGGAGGAACAACTAGATATGATTTTGGTATTGGGAGAAAGTTTAAGAAATTGCCTACTTGCATCAAGAATATACCAAAAGAGATATCCTGTTAAATGACAACACACTACAATTAATAAACCTAAATGATATTTTAATTGTAATAGGTATTTTTTCAAAGCTACCACGAGTTTTGTAAGTAGAATAAAATCATTTTAAAATTATATTGCACGGTGAGCTTCATAATTTATACGCGGTTTGTGTGCCGAGATTACATATTTTTTTATTGAAGTATCACTTATAAAATTTTAACAAGCTTGTGTCGGGACATTAAGTAACGTGGTTTGAAGTAACTAATTGTGAAAGACGTATGTTTAAATTGGATTTGGAATGGGGTTACACCGTGGAGGCGGCGTTGGCGGATCGGTTTAGATGGGATTCGTCTAGTAACAGCGAGAAACGGCCTGCAGAACAGATAGAAGAAATACATGGCATCGTCCACGGAGCGGAGATCGTCTTGAAATTTCCAGGCAACAATTTGAAATTGTGATTCTTATAAACTGTGAATATTGGGTGACGTATGAGAGTGATTTTGAAGGTATTGTGGATTATTTGCGTATTGAACATAATACGTGTAAATAACTTTATTATGGTATTTAACTAGAAAGCTGAAGGTGTCTATAAAGCTTATTAACGTTCTATCAGAACGTGAAATTTTTGTGAAGAGTACATGGCTTTGTTTTTTTAATTTGTTGTAAGAGTATGCATAGTAGAAGGGCATACATTATGCATAATTAACTGGGTTATCATGAGCTCACCATACTCCAGAGTTTACTTAGATAGAAAAAAAAATAAATTATAAAGAAGGAATTTTAAAGAAGGTATTATTCAAGGCCCATTTACTGCGGGTACATTTTATGTGTCTGATAATTTAAAATAAAAAAATTATAGGACATTACTAAATACAGTTTACTGAAGTGTAATGTGATCAATGTAATGAGGACAATATTGAATTTCATTTGTAAATAGTAATAAATAAAAGATTGTATGTTGGTTGTATTTTGTGGTTTTATTGCGAGTGTGCGTGTACGATTGAGAACATGAGAGTGAGTCTAGATATTCAGGAGGAGGTCCAAATGAGCTAGCCGGAAGCAGGTGCAGAAAATTGGCAATTCAATTAAGGAAGAGAGGAAAACGAGTAAGAAATATGTTTTTTTGAATTATTTAATTTTGAAAATTTTTCTATTTTCGAATTTGAAAATTTAATAAAATTTTCGAATATATTTTGTTGGTGAGGATTTTACCCGAGCTCCACGGCAATATATATATATATATATATATATATATATATATATATATATATAAACTAACCTTATTTTTTGTAACGAACGTACAGGTTAGAAATTATTTATTTGTGTTAGAAATATTGGGATAAGTTGTGGTCGACAATAAGGTTTAATAGTTTAAAACATTTATTAGAACTTGACGTTTCGGAGAATTTGACTCCTTAATCATAAGTTATAAGGTAGATGATAATAATTATATATGTAAAGGATATATACTTACTTTACTAACATGTTTTGAAAGAAAACCAGTTTTTTAAATTTTACTTGACAATTTTTAAAAATTAAGATGTTGACATAAATGACATAGGTCAAAAATTGCCCTCTAAATTTGTATAAGTTGATAGAACTATTTGACAATATGATTTTAATAAAGTCAGTGTCATTTCCGTCTTTGGTAGAATTTTGTGTGCTATCATTGCTTTACATTAAAATGAATTATTTAAATAATGAGAAGATGGACATGTTAGAACTGTGCTTTTCATGCCACAGGAATTCTACGGATGAACTGCAATTATATCCAGAATGCTACCCACAAATACATAAATAAATAAATAAATAAATAAAAATATTTTCTAGGCTTGAAGCTTCCTTGAGAGAAAGAGAAAGTTTTTATAAATCTAAGAGAATATATGATCCACAAATAGTGACTGAACTTGTAGAAGAACGCGTACTTTCTTTGTTTATAGCTTACTCTCAAATATCTTCACGGCAAACTGCAGCCGAATGTAGTATGCCTGCAGGAACGATACCATTAATTTTAAAAAGTTTGGTTATAGACCATATAACGTTACACAAATTCTACATCCAGGAGATCAAACTAAAGAAGTGCAGTTTTGTAACTGGTTGTTAGAAAATATTTATGAAGACAGGACTTTTCTAAATTTAATTCTATGGTCAGACGAATGCAATTTTCTAATAATGGTATGTTTGATCGAAAAAATAATTATTATTATTGGTCTACCGTCAACCTATTACAAACAGGAAGATTGGAATTATCAATGTAAATTTTCAGTGAATATTTGGTGCGAAATTTTTAACAATACCATTATCGGGCCGTTTTTTCTATAACGGAACATGGTCGACAGACACGTACATGTAACTTTTAAAAAATCACGTGGAGGGCTGGTTCAATGACTTACCACAAATTATACGGCACAAGTTGTACTTTCATTAAAACGATGCACCTGCGCATAATGCCATTTTAGTACGATAGTACCTAACTCAAACGTTTGGTAATAAGTGGGCAGGAACTCATGGTTCTACTAAATTTCCACCACGATTTCTTGACCAAACCCCTAATAGATCTTTTTTTTGTAGGTTATTTAAGCGACATCATTTATAAGCACACGTGTGAATCTGTTAAAGTTTTACAAAGCAGTATTGAACAAGTATTAAGTGAAATTGATGGAAGAACATTATGACGCCTAAGCAGTAACATCTAGCGACAAGCACAAAACAGGGGAACAACTACGTCCGTCCGTCCATCCGTCCGTCCGTCCGTCCGTCCGTTCGTCCGTCCGTCCTGTCTGTCTGTCTGTCTGTCACGCGCACTTTTACTAGTTTTCACTTGAATTTTATTTTATGTCACTTTTGACTTCACTTAATTTCAGATTCACGTAATAAATTCATCTAGACTGATATAGCCGTACGTCGTTAATGGAATGAATAACTCTTATCAGTTTTGGTTCCTTATGTAGAACAAGTTCGTTCCCTCCTATCTCTTAACCTGTTGAGTTTTATTCAAAATTGCTTACTCTATGCATTTAACTTTACACGTCTTTCAACGTTTTGT
This sequence comes from Platerodrilus igneus, assembly GCA_036346225.1. Taxonomy (NCBI): domain Eukaryota; kingdom Metazoa; phylum Arthropoda; class Insecta; order Coleoptera; family Lycidae; genus Platerodrilus; species Platerodrilus igneus. Next base: position 5,536,365 of record JARFIW010000544.1, read on the forward strand.
ATTCAGATTTACTAACAAATGGTATTGTTTATGCTTGAAACATTACGTATGTAACGGGCATTTTTGTAATTTAACATTTTACGCTATTCTCAATTCAAAATACATTTCTACAAATTACTATTTTTATATTTGATATTTATTAACTCCTTAGGCGAGTGCATCGTATTATAATGAGTAGATTGCATCGTTTTTGTCTTGCCGTAAATATAAATTTTGTTCCTTATGTGGATGTACAAGTCTAGATAAGTGACGATAAGCGGTTGGAACAACTAGTTTTAAATAAACAGATTAGAGTGCAGAGTTGTAGTTTGTTCTTGGTTGCTATATATTAATTACGTTGGAAATACTGTTTCTTTTCTGCTTTTGAGAATAGTGAGAATTAATGCGGGATCAATTTCGAATTGTTCCTGAACAAGCGCGGCACGATTTTAGTTGTCTTTCTTGTGAAATAAAAGTCGTATATTAACTGTAGCAGAGTGTAGTTCTGATTACATTTGACGGAAGTATGCTTTATATGTAACGTATTTTGATTGACCATATGTGCGGTTGTAGGGTCATTTGACGGACTTGCTTAGTGTTTACGCGTGCTTTACTAATTGTGTTTTTAGTTGAGTTTCTTTTGAAATAAAGGTTGTAGAACTTGCTTGCTAAACTTGACCGATTCTTTTAGGATTACTGTGTGTGCGATCTAGTTTCGTAGTCCTTTTTTATCAGAGTAAGTGCAATAAAGTTGTACAGAATTTTTAAAGGAGCCACTTTAGTCAGGTTTTAAGCTCCTCTTTTTTAACTCTTTCCGTATTAATGATACGTTAAATTTACCTTGCATTTAATAATAAGTAAATAAAATATAAACGTACATTTTTTTAAAGACGAGATTGTGAGAGTGACCGTGTTTTTAAATGTTTCACCGTATTCAAACAATGCCTTTACCAACTAAAATTAGCTTCAGAAGTTGACGAAGTTCTTTCTGCTGAAGCAGATAAGCAATACGAAAAATTCTGGACGGATGTTTGGTTCGGAATTATACTAACTTTAATTGTTCTTAGTTGCGTGTGTTGCATATGTTCCTGTCTGTTGTACCACAAATTCCACCCCCGCGAATAGACTGTAAATCTTTGCCAAGCTACACCAGTGCATCCGGCTTACCAAGCAATCAGGAGGCTTTCGATCAGTTACAGAAAGTAAAAGAACAATCTGCAGTTGATAGTAGTGTCAAGTTTCAAGTTGATAATGGGATGGAACCATGGACACCCCACACTTCACCAACTCCAACTGCAAGGCTATCAGTTGCCGAATTAGTCCAACTCTATAGACACTATTCCGGTGCTCCTGGTTGTGTAAGTTGAACTATTTTATACTTGTTATTACTTTAAATATATATCCGTTGGTTTTGCAATATTCTTTGTCGTGTTGATACCTTTTACAATAGACTTGCCTGCTATTAAAAAAAAAGAAAGAAAAAAAATCAATACTACTGAATTACTCGTATCTATTGTGTCTTACCTATTTATCTTTTGTTAACATTTTGTCTGATTTATGTTTAATTGGTGTGTGAGGAAACGTTTCTGCTACTCCCCAATATTACCTCACTTTGTGATAAAAATTTTTGTAATGCTTTTATCGTGATTATATTATATAGTTTATCTAAACAGTTTTATTTACATTCTACAAAGTACTGAATAATTTAGACTTATCATTGCTGCTATGCTTATTCTTTTTTTTTCAGGTTTGCTTAACTATTTTTCTTGCAGGTATTGTCACTAACTTCTTACCGCCGTATACATTATATGTTGGTCTGCTTTCTACAACCCCCTCTAATCTCCGATTGAGCCCGGTCATTTTTTTGATTTTCTTTGTGTTACGCACGGCTACGAGCCAACGTAGCATAAATTTGGCGCCCAACGTGGCTGCCTCGAATAACGTAACGTAACACGTAGACACTATTTTTGTAGAGAAATTTATTAAATTTTCTATTTAATTCTGCACGTATACCAAATCTTATGATTCCATATCTTGTTTACCCATGCTGGGATTTACAAAAATGTGGCAATTTCTACATTTATAATGTCACGCACGTCTTATGTCGCAATACCGATACCTTATGGCGTTATGAAACATGCTCGTTTTTCTAAAGTTTCTGTTATGTGTTTTATTGCCTTCTATTCCTTACGCAATGCGTCGAGTTTAAAAGAAATTTGTTTCATGTTTAAATATGCCTAGTTTGTATTTATTTGAAGTTTATAAATACTTTATGTGTTTCTAAAATGAATTGAAATGCGCGCTGAGCTATTTATTTTACTAGTTGTGGTTCAGTTATTACAAAATGAGCTCCCTTTTATTTTGTACAAGGTGATTTGTATTTGCTTTGGCGCTTGAGAATGTTTTAAATGTTAAGAAATGTATTGAATAACTTCCAAAATTATTTATTTTAATAAATGTTTTTAAGTTTCTATAGAATGAGCCTCCTTTTATTGATTGTGGTTAGTTTTTGATATTATATAAAGTGATTAGAATTTACTTTTTGCATAATGAACAAATTATGTACCTTTTTGACTTAAATGTTTGCTTTTTTTGAGTTTTATACAATTTTCATGAAGTATACCTCCCCTGTGACCGTATATACCTTTAAATAACCGTATTATGATAGTAATATATATGTGGTTATTCAGCAGTTCCAAGAAAATTGATTGGAAGTCTAAATGTCTAATCTACTGATAAGAAATATTTTGTTAAAGTTTGTGTTTGTGTTTATGATTGCGGTAAATTGAAACTCCTAATTTACATTCATAAAAGAAGCCGGTAAATGCAACTAAATCGAAATTTGCATCTCTGAAATGCAAATACAGCCCCACACGAAGAAAAGATCAGTTAAGCATAGTATATCTAGCAATTGTGTACCTTCAAAAAATAATTTGCGACTTTATATGCAGTCAAACACAAACCAGAAACAATTTATATACAATTTGTGTGTTTGTAAAGCAGCTCGAAAGCACTTTATTGTTATATATGCTAGTGAGATTCCACTTGAATCTAGTATTACTTTCAATTCCACACATCCCGAGACAGTTCAAACACATACGATTTTAGTTACTGCTGAAACACAATATATTGCAATTAATGTGGTTTCTCAGTAATGCCTACAACAATTTTTCTGCAACGTAGAGAACAAAATCGGGAAGGCATTCTGTCGGTGTATGCGACTAGCAAGCAATTTAGATGCTCTACGATTATGTAGTTCCCTACTGCTTATAGAAAAACGGTTTCAACTGCAATTACTAAACTGTACCCGATAATAGCAGCTTTTAAGCAATTTACGATGTTGCTCATCATCAGACATGCCATACTCCTACATTCGACTTTCCAATGCTATATCTGAATGTACTCCATTGACCAGGGAGCGAGTTATTTTTATTATTTGGAAATCTTGAATTTTGCCGAACACTTGCTATTCCAAGCAATGTGAGAACGTTTAATGTGCGTGACAACACCCACACACTGGACCTACATGTTACCTCTCATTCGAACGAGATCGTACGTTTGTGACAAAAGCTCGTCTAACATTTTTCAAGCGGACCGCGTCTAAAATCGAACACGGGACCTACGGATTAGCATTATACGCAAACCTATCTGTTACATAGAACCGTCTAGTTAACATACTATACAGCAGTTTTCCAATACTCCACCCGTAATTACTGCAAGAACCAGGAAGCAAGTTTTTCCTTTTACCTGTAAATTATGAATTTTGCAAAACTCTTGCTGTTCTAAGCAAGAACGTGCGTGACAACACTCACACGCGGAAATTACATTTTACCTCTCATGCGAACGAGCGCATATTTTTGTGAAAAGTGTTCGTCTAACATTTTTCAAGCGGTCCTTGTTGGAATTCGAACCCGAGACCTTGGAATCAGCAGACATACGCGCACGTGAACTTATGTGATTCTCGGAGCCCCTCGACATGACATACCCTACATTTGATTTGCCAATATTTCACCTGAAGGTACTATATTGGCCAGGAAGCGAGTTTTCTTTACTTGGAAATTTTGAATTTTGGCAAACTCTAGCTATTCTAAACAATGTAAGGATTCTATAGCGTGCGTTACAACACTCACACACGAGATCTATATTTTACCTCTCATCCGAACGAGGGCGGTTTTTTTAATCACCTAGCATTTTACAATTAGTCCGTGTCGGTAATCGAACCAGAGACCTTGGTGTTAGTAGCGATTCGCAAATCTACCTAACCCACAGAGCCGCAGACATATATCGATGTAACATGCCATCTGTAGGGTTATATTCTGATACATTTGATGAAGACTGTATGAAACTTATATGTACAACTGTTCTAAGTAAATATTAGCCCTAGAGTGGTGTGACCTGATGCTAATTTAAAATTTTTTGGGGACATTAAAATTATTTTGTAGATTAGGTATTATGAATACTTTAGTAAATCAACAAATGGTACATCACTCAGTATATTTAATAAATCTACAAGTATTAAGCCTTGCTTCCTGTCATTTTCGACCCCAAGTGTAATGAATTTTTAAGAACTAAAAAATTTATTAGCCAGTATGGTGAATGTTTCTTGATTTTTTCCTTATATGATTGATCTTTAAATTTCCAAAAGTATGAGTTTCCAATTCCTATAGTTATTTAATTATTTTAAATTAATTGCGCGTGGGGTACACAATTTTTGTTTTAATTGCATCATCTAAGCAACAATTGCATCATTGTGTGCAGTTTAATTACTCGATAACCATTGTATGAACTGGTACAGTGTATTGCATCTTCTCGGAAACAATTTCGTCATCGTGCGCAGTCTTATAACTCAATAGCGATTGCGTCATCTATCGTACAAGTGTATTTCATCATCCCAGTAACAATTTCATTGTGTGTGCAGTGCGCTGCTTATTTTCTAAAGCGTCAAAATAGATGCTGTTGACGTATTGTTGGTATTCAGATGTAAAATCAGTGTAAAAAATGGCAAGAACAAGTCGCCAGAGTGCATTTCACATTGATGATGTGCTAGACATGTTAAATTCGGAGGAGGTGACGGATGAATTCGACCAAAATGATGGAAGTGATGCTGAGGACGATAATGTACTCTTGAATACTGAGAACGAGATTGATTCCGGAGATTGGGATAGAGAAGAATACAACAGCTACAGTGCCGGATACGTTAGCAAGAATGGTGCAATAAATTGGAGCCCTCGGCCACCTGTTATTCGAAGGCAACTTTGGAGGAATATAAAATTCAATTCAATTGAATCTAAAGTGGAATCCTTCCGGACATTTTTTACCAACGAAATTTTGGACCTGATCGTCGAACACACCAACAAACGTGCATCTGATCTGAAAAAGGATCACGAATATTTTAGCCGCTGGACTAACATCGACAGAACAGAACTTCTTTAATTCCTTGGATTGTTGTTGATGTATGGAGTTCAAATAGGTCGAGGAAAGATTCTTCGTGAATTCTAGTCAGAAGAGTACGGTTTCTTGATCTTCAGAGCAACAATGAGTCAAAGCAGGTTCGAAGACATATTACGAAGTCTGCGATTCCATAACCTAGAAAGAAGACAAGCAAGGAAGGACACTTCAGGCAACAAGGCAGGAGTTGCTTTGAAGTTGCTTGATAAGTTTGCGAACCAATGCCGATCATCTTATTGTCCTTCTTCAAATATTACTGTAGATAAGCGTCTGTGTACTTTCTGTGGACGACGTGCGTTCTAGGTTTACATCTTTCCTAAGCCAGGAAAATACGAAATTAAATTCTGGGTTGCTGCAGATTGTGAAAATCAGTACTTGGTAAACCTACAAATTTATTCCGGAAAGGTTGGAGACCAACGAGAAAAAACCAAGGCTAGCTTGTAGTGCTGGATTTAGTGGTGCGCCTAGCAGGTATAGGAAGGAATATAAATACTCCCTGTATGTTTGTTGTGGTTTGTTTAGCATTCTTCTTAATCTTCTTTGGGAATTAAACCACTCCTAGTTCTTAAAATCATCTTTATTTACGTTTCGATCCATAACCTAGGATCGTTGTCAAAATAAGAAAAACTTCAAGTTTTTACGAGCTTCTCCCTTGCGCAAGAATTGCTACAAAAGAACATGACATTGGTTGTTACAATGAGGAAGAACCGCTAGGAACTGCCAAAAAAATGACGTATTTGCCTATGCTGAAAAAATGCTGATTGCGCCTTACGTTTTCAAGAAAAAAAAGCTGTAGTTTTGCTCTCCACCCAGCACAATACGTTTGACATATCTACCTAGGATCACAGAAAACCTGAGGTCATATTGTTCTACAATTTGAGGAAGCCAGGGGTAGATACTCTCGAGGCGACTCCGTGGCGTAGTTGGGATGCGTGTGACTACTATGCCCAAGATCCCGGGTTTAAATCCCGACACGATCTGCTTAAAAAATGTTAGGCAAACATTTTTCACAAAAATACGCCCTCGCTCGGATGAGATGTAAAATGGAGGTTCCGTGTGTGAATATTGTCATGCACGTTAAAGATCCCTTGGAACAGCAAGAGTTCGACAAAATTCCAAATTTTCCAGGTAAAAAAAACTCGCTTCCTGGCCAATGTAGTACCTTCGGGTAGACCATTGAAAAATCAAATGTAAGGTAGATACTCTCGAACAAATGGCTCGGATATATTTTGCAAAATGCGGCACAAGAAGATGGCCACTCGCTGTGTTCTTCGACATCGTGAACTTTACTGGTATCAACTCACACAAATTGTTTGCAGAATAAAATTTTGCTCTCAACGATAAAAATTCAAGGCGAAAGTTCTGGAACGAGCTCTCCAAGGAGCTAGTAGGGCCTGAGATCGCCCGTGGACTGCTCCAACCTCAATGCAGGACCGGGAAAATTCTGCGAGCTGTATGCCATATCGGCTTTAGTCATTTGATCACTGCACCACAATCACAACCTTAAAATCGGGGCAGCAGCAGAGGGGCTGCGGAAGATGTGAGAGGAGAAGTGACAAAAAAACAACACAGACCTGCACGAAGTGTGATGTGTTTATCTGCACCGAACATCATGTGACAAAGGTGCTCTGTATGGACTGTACTGACAACTGACCGTAGGAAGAAAGAAAGTGAAGAAGTGAATGTGAAGAAAAAACGTGAATTGAACTGATGTTTTTACAAATAATTATTGAACGTTTAGTTTTGCAACTTGTTTAAGCACAATGACTACATTGTCAAATTCTTCATTTAATTGGAATTACCATTTATCTAAACGAGGCGTGGACGCACGCGCGGAGGATCAAAACAAACGTTTGCGTCTGAGGAGATTTGATGTTTAGATGTGAACGAGAGAAGGTAGAACTCTCGAACAGGTTCTGGCAAATGTGCATTAGTGCAGGTTATTTCATTTTCCTCTATTTCCACATATTTCTTTCCTTAAACAACAAGTGCTTACGGTAAGTCTTTGTTACAAACTCTTGTACGTTATTATCATTCCTACATTCTGGTTTTCTGGTGGATCAACGTGCAACTGGTCTGCTGTATTATTGACAGAAGTATTTTACTTTCAAAATTTCCGCAATGCGTTATTCCTATAACCTCATGTTACTTTGGTCCGCGTCTATAAAAAAATTGTCTTTTTAAGGGTGGATTCAAAAGAAACCAGTGTTCCAGTAAGCAAAACCGGAATTTAAACTTTATTGATCATCATTTAACATACCGAAGTGTTTTCCTGATTCTTTATTTTATATTAGTTGGAAAAATGCAAGCGCTTACAATACTTCAGAATTAATAATTATCAAAGATAAACGCCTGTACACGTATACTTCTATGCCAAACAGCTGTTTTTTGTTTACCTTTGCTATTACATAATTTGTTCTTAATTATTTTTATTTCCGTATATTACCCGCATTTAGCACAAATTGTTTCAGGAGTCATTACATTAATATATTCTTCTCTGTTTCAATTAGGTTGGTATTTTACATTACTTTCTATACAATAAAGAAGTTGACAATATTTACTTTTTAATTTTAAGGAACTTTGTATTTGTAGAAATAATAAGCTTGTCTTGAACTTAAAACATCGGTTGCGTCTTTTTCATTCTCTCTTATCAGGGGGTTATTTATTGCAAGAGGATATTTTAATTTGCTGCTAAAATTAGCATTAAAATTTAATTTACGCGTATTTCTAATAAAATTGGCAATGGCTTACAATTTTATATAATTAGAATAGCTCAACAACGAAAGCGATTATGGTACAAAAGAAACTTATTTGCTCAGAGGATCACCGAGGTATACAATCTTTCCTTTAGGGCCACCAATAATGTAGCATTAGTCTTGCCATTATTCAGCACGCGTTACGAAGGTGTACAACCTTCCTTTCACTAGCTCTTTGAGTTTTCTAATCACGTAAAGAAAGTTACAGGGATGAAAGTTTCGATGCAGAAGGACTAATCAAGAAACAAGTTGAAAATTACTATTACGCGGCAAAAACAATTTATGTTAAACTGTGCCCCGCACTTTCTGCTGCACTACCCACTAATCTCGTATAACTGGAGGCGGCCGCAAAATTACCATCGTTTAGCATTCCTACTTTCAGAGGAGGTTAAAAGTTATTTCAAACATTTTACAAACTTTTCGATGATATTATAACAAAACACACTAATTTACCGCCTATAGAACGATATCAGTATTTTCTCTCATTTTTTGAGGGAGAGCTGTTAAAATTGCTTGTTGGTATTCCCACTACAGGGCGTCATTTTTGTATTGTGTACAAAAGCAAAGATCTATAAGCAGCGTAAGCTGTAAATAATATCATGAAATCTACTTTCATATACGATAATGCAAATGATTTTCGCCCTCTTACAAACATATTTCACGAATCCATTTCGGGGTCAAACATTTTTCATTTAAAAACAGACAAGTGGGATATTCCACTGCTTTATATTGTTTTAAAGAGAGTCGAACCAATTTCGAAGTCGGATATGCGGTGGCAGACATTTCTATTTTGGACAATTTACTGTCTTATCTTGAAAATAATTGCGAAGCACTTGAATGTGTACAAATAACGGCTACTTCTACACATATAACTACTTCACAAGCTGCGAAAGGAAGCCATAATAATTTCTTTAAACATTATTCTAAAACAAGACCTTAGTTTACGGCCTTGTGAAACAGGAGTGCTACACCCGTACAAAAACGTGGAAACAATTCAGTTACGTGTCATTTGTGTAATCAGGGTCACGTTCTTTCAAAATTCTGCGAATTTATGTAAAAATGCAAATGAAAGATAAATGTTTGCAAAGCAACAAAAATTACGTGTCAATCGCATACTTCACATTTGATCTAAAATTGCCCATCCCATTTTCGGTACTATTCTTGTAAAGCAAAGTGCCATATGTCTTTGCACTCAACTTTATCTACTAAATCTTCGATTAACCCATGAACATCATCACACGCAATAGCCAATAACTGTACTACCAGTGCAAGCAATATTTCCGAAGACGTTTCCGGTGCTCCTTGCGGTGTCGCAAATGTCAGAGCAGACACTTTATTTCTAGCTACCACGGTAGTAAACACCTGCGTTAGCACTGGCATTTAATGAAGTATCGAAATAATTATAGAGTTAGGTAGGTAATGAAATTTCATTAGTGAGAAATCCGTGCGACGTTTAAATTCACATGGACGCCGATCTTCAGCTACTATTTTTGGTATTAATAACACGACTTCAAAATCCACTAAAAGTTCGTCACATTGTACAATGAGACTGCAGGATAACTTAAAACCTATATTTGCATTCAAAGTAATCGTTGTTGCTAGGCGATGTTTTGACATGCCTCAAATTCCAAATAAAAAGTAGTCCCATTTACTGGGTCTACAACTTGCTGAAAAATTGTATAATCTGCCAGCTCCTTTCGACTTATTAGTGTGCGTAGAAATCTTTTCACACATTCTAAAGGAAGGTACGGTGTTATGTAGTTCAGGGCAACTTACGGCTAACAACACAGTTTTTGGTGAGTGGTTGAGGAGAAGATTAGTCAACAAAGTTTTCTACGTATTTATACCTTTTTTACTAGCGCTCATCTCCCCCTGAAAATTTCAATACTTAACTTTTGGGAGATCGCAAAGTTCTCTCTAGAACTATTTATCCTTCTGAAGAGTTAAGTGCAAAGAAATATTTTAGAATAACGTGACCCGAATTACTTAAGGCCACCTTCAGGTATTACTTTCTTTTGCGATAGAGAGCCTGTACTAGGCGATACATGCAGTCAAGCTTATCGGAGAATTATTTTATGGAAAAATAAATTTTGAAGATTACCAGAACTGTACTTGATGTTTTCAAATCTTATGCGAAAGTATATAAAACAGAAACACATGTTCCCTATTTGGGGGGCCATATGTGGATAACTCCATCTTTTGCTATTTACCGCATTTTTGTGTAACAAAACCAGATAGCGTCAGCACTAAAATCAGGGCTGTGAATGATGCATCTACAAAATGTCCTATGGACATGCTCTTCGACGATATTTTGTTACAGGAATCCAAGTTACGGAAAAATATTTTTTCATTACTTATAATTTTCCGGATTCGTTCGATGGTTTTTGTAGTGGATATATCAGATGTCGTCTCAAATATTAGTTACGCCCCGCCATAGCAAAGTAAAGAAAATGTTATGGAGATTCAAGTTAAACCGTGTAACTTTTGGTCCCACCTGTTCGTTTTACTTGGCAATGTGAACTACGTCCCGTCGGCTTTTAATGCTTTAGATGTCGGTTTTCGAAGGAATACACCTTCCAAGTTGCTCAATAATCTTCTCTGGTAGAACAGTTCAGATTTTATTTTCTTCCCCAACACTTATAGGAAAATTGTTGACACTTTACGCCAGTTATTAATTCTGAGACATAACTGAAAGAAGTACAGCAGGTATTTACTGCAAGTACGGAAATTTATCCTTTAGATTTCTTGCTTGAACGATTTTCATCTTTAAAAAAATTTCTCAGAATTTTATGTTAATATTTAAGTGTTATAAACAATTTTCGACGACGTTCTGATAAAAATTACGGAATCCCAAGCGTTCCTTTGGTTTTTAACACCGCCTTCTATTTTTTGTCAAGCATCTGAAATCAGCAGCCTTTACGGAGCTACTTCGCAAGGTAAAAAAGGCCAAATAACTGCCAAAACTTTTTCTTTGTTTATCGATCCAGATAGGTATTTAAGGGTAAGGGGCCGTCTTAAAAACTCCGACTTGGGTTACAAAGCCTAGCATCCCCTACTTCTACCGGGCCAGTGTGGACTTACTAGTTTTGAGGTTGAAAACACGCATTATAGGTATTTGCACCTCGGTATAAAAAGTTTGCATTATCTATTACACCAACAATTCTGAATATTGCCCTTACATTTGATTTTCCAATGCTCCATCCGAAGGTACTACATTGGCCAGGAAGCGAGTTTTTTTCGCTAGAAAATGCTCGCCTAACATTATTCAAGCGGACCGTGTCGGAATTCGAATCCGGCACCTTGAGAATAGTAGTTCATTCATAACAACTACACCACGGAACCGCCTAATCTGAATATTGTCCGCCAGAAAGACTTCTTACGGGACACCTGCAGGATGTTACAAAAGTTTGTGGACTAAACTTCGTGTTATTTCTCTTCTCCTCGTGGAAGATTTATCCGGTTACAGAATTCGAGCAGTTAAACCATTTGTTAATTTCGCAATCGATTTCTGCAGTCCATTTTCGGTCACTCGGCTTGGTTGGAGAGGCTCTAAATCTCTAAAAGCATATGTCAGCATTTTTGTGTGCATGTACGCTAAGCAATGCACCGTGAACTTGCTATGTAGTTGTCTACAAAAAAATTTATTGCCGTTTTGAATCCGTCGCCGCAGTGCTTCGGATTGTTATTTCAGCATTGCCTCGAATTTCCACCGCGCTCATAATCAATTTATACAACTAGCACAATAAGCATCTCAAAAGCTCTCTTTGCGTTGGCACTTTAGTCCGTCTTCAGAACCGCGTTTCGATGGTTTGGCAGAAGCAGTTGTTAAATGGTTTATGACGCACTTATTCCGAATTATCAGCAAACGGCGACTTATGATACAGGAAACGAACACTCTTCTTTGCCATATTGAATCCGTAATTAACTCACGTCAACTATGCGTGTTCAGCAACGCCCGATAATTTAACATCTCTTACTTTGGGAAATTTTTCATATGTGGAACTTGTAAACACTATTATTATTTCAGAAACTAATTTGTCAGATTTATAGTTCAATACTCAATCGCCTTTCCAGGTGCAACTTCCTTAAAAGTTGCGGCTTGATTTTTAGAAGCGCCATTCCATGGAATACCTTAATACACTTCAACAAAAGCAAAAATGGACAAACCCTAATACAAATATAGAGTTCAATACTCTTGTTCTCATACAAAATGACTGAAAATTGTCTCTTACTTAAGTGGCGTATCGGCAAAGTGATAGGGTTGCACCCTGGAACCACGGACAAATACGTGTAGTAACGGTCAAAATGGTTACGGGTGTTTGCGTTGCCTTTAATTTCATTTCGACTTTATTTTCAATAAGTATTCTTTTATTACATTAATTTTCTAAATTTTATTTTCACATTTTAAAGTTCTTTAGGTTAGGAAAACACAACGTGTTTTCGGAGGTGGCCAGGTTTACGCACAATGACTACATTGTGAAATATTTTATTTATTCGAAATTATCATTTTTTTAAATAAGGCGTGTACGGACAAACAAATCGAAGAACGTTCGTGTGTGTGACGAGACTTGTTATTTGAATGTGATGAAGGAAGGTTGAACTTTTGAACGGCCTCCGGCAAATGTGAATTAGTGCGGATTATTTCATTTTCCTATTTTCACATGCTCGCTTCCTTAAACGACAAGTGCTACTCTTTATGACAGCAGTCTGATACTACGGTATCTTTGTTATAAACTATTTTACATTATCTTCATACCTACGTTCGGGATTTTGTGGTCAATCAACGCACATTGGTCCCCTATTATCAAAGAAAATATTATAGTTTCAATATTTCTGCAGCTATTATTGAAAAAACACATCCGCTGATTCACACGAATGGTATGTGGAAATGCACTCTAGCCTCTGGAATTTCTCTGAAAGGAAGATATGCTAAAAATCAACGGCAACATTGTCTTCACTGATCAACTTTGGTCGTTTAAAAGTATGTATAAGCCTATGATTTTCCTTGTTGTTGCCATAATATATTGTTTAAACTTGTCAATAACCTTTACGTCGCGGCATTGTTAGAAACTCTTTAATTTAGAGTTGCATAAATCGATCACGTGCGTACCCTAGACTATAACCATCCCGTTGGCTCAAAACACTTCCCTATGTAGAGTAAATACTATTTTTAACAAATATGTAATACCACACACTTGTTCGGAGTTAAACTGGCAGGTCTAGGGTACCTAACCGGGCAAAAACATCACTCACACAGATAAACAGCTAACTTGGTTGCATACTTATTATTTCTAGCAAGAGTATGGGTATGTGTTAAATAAAGGAGTAAAAAATTTACTATTTGGAAAAAGGAGGGGTTTAACGTGATTTCGTGTAAGTACTTGGAATTATATTGCCCACTACCAACTTTTCTTCTGCTTGCTCTCTATAGTTCAAAGGTGCTGGTCAACTTGCAATTTACAGAATGCTAATTCTAAGGAAATCTGAGAACTGCTTGTAATGCGCACGTCTTGCATGTCACACTCAAATGCTATTTTCGGAGAATATATTGCTTGTAGTAAATACTTTCAAAACTGATCCCAGTTAAGCATTGTTAATTATGGATCTGACAGGAGATTCATTTCCTTTTACAAGTGCAAATAATTGCTGGCACCAATATCTACTTCCAAACATAAAAATAATTTCATATACGAATCATTATATATTTTTAAAACTGACTGAGAAGTATCTATAAAATTCAATCACGTCAACTTCAGAGATTTGGTCTTTAAACCTAAATCGCACTGAATTTCAAGCACCTCCATTCGCATATAATTAGGTAATGATTCAATATTTGTAAAGAATTTAAAATCTGCCAAGTACGTTAAATCTTCATTCCTCAACTGCTTTTTTCACAGAACTATGTTACATTTAAAAGCTTTGACTTTGTCACTATTACGGGTAGATATAGAATTCTATAAAAGAAACGTTTTTCCAGTCTTAACCATGAGTCAGACTCCTTTATTTCCCAGGCGGATCCTTGAGTCACATTGTTGTTTGTTTCTAAAGTAATCGTTTCAAGAAATAAGAACTAGTTAATTAATTTGGCCATTGACGTGTTCTTTTAAATTTATGACCAAAGTAAAACTGATTTGCAATACATTGAGTTCCAAATAACTTGAATCAGGTTATTGGCCAAGTGCATGCATTGGGGATAACCATTAACTTAGATTAATATAAAACTTATGAATTTCATTTTAAAATAAAAGAAGAAACCCTTAGACCTATAAACATAGCTCAAAGTTAAACAATCAATAAATTAATCCTACTATAAGTTGCTGAAAGCAGTTAAAAAAATAAGATGTATAAAGTTGTCTTTTAAAATGTTCCTTCCTGCATGGCGAACCATTTGGTAACGTACGTCTACTTCAAGTAAAATTCAGAATACATAAACCTGAACCAGGTAGTCCTTATACAAAGAAGTTGCTCTGAGGGTACTGTTTTTCATAGCAAATAACAAAATTCTCGAACACCTGATAGTCCTAGAACCAGGCGTAGAACCAAGGAAAGGCTGCTCCAGGTAGAATCAGAGACAATAATGGAAGTAACTATGTTTATCCATATATAGCACAGAGTAAATGCACAAGTTTATATTGATGACCCAATTAAGAAAGAAACAAAATTTGAGACTATTAAGCGATGGTGTAAGTTGCTCTTTAGATGGAATAAAATGTGGTTGGCTAAAATCACTATCCAACAAATGCGGATTTCCCAAAACAGCATCAGTATCGGGTACCATAGCGCTATAACAACTAACATTCCCAACAAATAACATTGGATGATCACTTACACAACTGATAATTTTTAAAATTGTTGTAAAGTCCGCGACCATGTGAGCTAGCAAAACACAGACAAAAGACAAAAATGGTTGTTCTTTTTGAAAAATGAACAAAACAAAAGATTGAAAGTAACAAATTACTTTATGACAGTGGCATAACATATACAAAATGAAATAGAGTTAACCAATAAAGTTAAACATATTGTAAAAACAAATAATAATAAAAATAATGAACAACATTATATCTTCAAAAAATAAATAGATCCTTCCCACGTAATAATTAAATCAAATAAAGAAGGAAGTTTGTAATTAATCATTAAACAAAGTATTCCTCTAATAATCAAAAGATGAGGCATCAATGAACTTAGTTTTCAAAAATAGTAAATATAAAAATGTACAGGTGAGGTGCAATTGGCAACTTGCAAAGAGATTTACGGTATCGGCAAATGAAGTTAACATCTAAAGGTAAACAAATAATTGATACATTAAAATTTTATTAACGAAACAGAAAATTACTATTAAAAAAACCACAGAAGGTATGTTTCAAAAACTTGAAATTTCAGATATTAACCTTCAACTTAGAAAACATCTACATAAGCAATACACCTTTTTCTTTATCTCATATGAAGATTGAATTACAAATTTAGATCGTCACTTCGCACATGTTAGTAATTATCATGTGTTTTGATTTCTGTTTATTAAAAATGACGTAATTCTTAGTGTAAATCCCAAAACTGTTTAAATACCTTGGAGCACCGTAATAAAAACACATAGAGAGTAAAGAAGACCGCATTATTCATTATCTAACTTACTTAAGAAAGCAGTGAACTGTCGATGATTTAAGCCACGCGGTATTATAGAATGAATTATTTCTTTGATATATGACTACATTTTTCATGTTAATTACATTTGTTCATAGTGTTTCGTTATGTACAATACGAAGCGAATGATGGATGTTGGCTACGTCGCAAATTTTGTCTTTTTTTTGAAGTAATGCAACGAAACCTTTGCTTTTTTAACAATGAGTTTGACAGCACACGTGTCAAAACTATTAACTAGAATTCAACAAAAACGTACAAAACATGGGCTAAACAAATACCAGGTGAAGATCAATTTAGGTTTAGACGATGTTAGGATTTTATGCCGCTTCTGTGAATTTATAAATTTATCTTCACTTGGGTTAAACCGTTGAAGCGGTTAGAATCTACGAATATGCCAACGCATCCCACTTTATTGGACTAGCCCGCATAGGGGTAACGTCGCTCGTTGATGTGAACTTGAGTTCTGTGTAAAATGCGGTCGAAAGTGGTCTTGTAATATTATTATTATTTGCAATGCTCCCTATGAGCAATTATTTTAAATGAATATGTAATTGTTTCTAGTGTATTTAAATGCCTTGCGTTGCTCGGCTATTGTACTATTTTAATTATACTAATTAATAAAGTAAATGGACATACGTTAACCGAGCACGCGTTGTTTTTATTCTACATACATGTCAAATCGAAGTGTTCTTTTAGTTTAGCTAATTAGTATTAATAAACTAAACCCTAAATCAATATCTGAAAGAGTCGACTTTCAATCCTATTTGTGAAGCAATAAACCCTTTCGTGCCCAGACGAAAAATTTTAAGCTTTAGAGGAAATAGGAGTAATATGTGTATATATAGGGTTTGTAGTTCTGGAAAAAACATTTGATAATGTAAAAATGGGAGAAAATGCTAAAAATACTCAAAAAGATTGGAATGAGTTCCTAGGATAGACGAATAGAACATAGCTTATATACAGAGCAAACAGCGGCAATAGAATTAGAGCAGGAACGTAGAGAGGTAAATATTAGGAAAGCGATGAGACAGGAATGTGGCCAATCCCAGTTAATACTTAACTTGTATATCGAAGAGCCAATTAATACTGTCAAATGCAGAAAAAATTGGAATTATTATACAAGGAGAAACGATTGATGTGCTTAGATTTGAAGATAATATAGCGGTATTAGCAAATAGCAAAGAAGAGTATAAGCAGCTCTTAATGAAATGGAAACAGTTCTAACTGAGAGAAACGGTATGAAAATTAACAAAAATAAAACTAAATTATTAGTATGTATAGGAGTGGTAAATATGTTAAAAACAAGAATGATAATAGGAAACAAAAAAATACAAGGAATTAAATATTTCTGCTAGCTAGGAAGTCTAATAACACAATATGAAAAAAGCGCAAAAGATATAAAACAAAGATTAGCACAAGACAGTGCTGCATTTAGCAAGCAAAAGAAACTACCATGTTCGAAGACGACAAACATAGAAATAAGGAAATATTACTGGAAACATATGTGTAGAGCACAGCACCGTACGACTGTGTAACGTGGACAGTGGAAGAAGCGGGTAGGAATAATGGAGAAACCTTTGAAATGTGGTATTAAAAATGGTAGGGGAAGAAGAAATATATAGAAAATAGTAAAAAAACAGGAGAAACACGATGACAAGACACATACTAATGCATTAGGGAATAGCGCGGTTTATCTTAGAAGTAGAGAAAGGAAAAATAGAGGCATAGGTAGACATAGGTTAGACTATTACACACAGATAGTTAAAGATGAAATGTGTAGGTTAGCCCAGAGTAGAAAAAAATAGAGGTACGCGTCTTACCAGTTCTAGGACAGAATATCTAATGATGATAAAAGGTGCACCGTCGGTAGTTACAGAAGTTATTTTGATAGAGATACATGTATTTTTGAAAAAGTACAAAATAACCATTGAATGAATTTCTTATTCTGTAGTAACACCGCGCATGGGTACTAGGTCCCATAACTTTTCAAAAATGTTGAAATCTTTGTCGTAAGCGCGAAGAATCAGTTAATTGAGCTACGTCTGCCGTGTCCGTACTTGCATCACACGCAATTCAGCGACTTTTGAAACTGTGTCTGCAACCGTATTTCCAGACAAAATGATTGCATGCACCGCTGCTTCACTTTCTTGTATTGCGTTAGTAAACATTATTTGCCGTTTTTCATTACCACCTCAAACTCCTTCAACTTTTCTTGTTTCATTAATCTTCGGTATATATCATATTTTAATTTATGTTGTTTACGGTGACGTTTTATGTTTTATACCTTGGTACATTAACAGCATTATCACATATCAATAAACTATTCCATCTTTTCCTTCACAAGTGTGCGGTGAAATATATGTATTAGCAACCGCCTATATAATACAGCAAAACGTTTATCGATGTAGGGAATTAATTGGTTTTTTAGTTATGTTGCAATACTAGCAATGATCTATAGTTTCTTATACGCAAATCAGTTTAAAACGATACAAGCACGCGTTTAAGTCATTTCTTTGTTCCTATCTATGCATGGCGGATACAGAAAAACGTCTCATATTTATTACGATGACTTCCCAATTCTGATATTTTTCTAGAATTTCTCCCTTTTCCTTTAAGCCCATAAAAACGGCAAACAAAATAAAGCGTAGCTTTCTTGTTACGAAATATTTATTGGCTAGGAGGGAATCGTATCGAATCTGATTGTTTCTGTATTATTGGTTTTACTTTATGAAAGCTAGGATGAGAGCTGAGAATATGAGCAGCATAAAAACTTACTCCTATGGAAGTGTGCCAATAAATGGCGATTCGGACGGCGACATAAAGTACTTTATTATGTTAGCTACGGTTGCTGAAGTAAAATAGACCTTAAAGTATTTCAAATCTTACACATTTTATATGATGTTAAAATTATGGTCGATTCAAAAGAATGTATTGATTGAGAAAAGAGCGCACAACAGAAATATACAATATCATATACGAAAGGGCAAACTCTTTGCATGGCAGCAACTTTAGAACCGACTCACATAGCAACAGCAATCAAAAGTTTCGTTGAATTAGACGGAGAATCGGCTGATTCCTTGAGGAAGTTGTGTACGGTAAAGTCCTTGTACTAATATAATTGTATAAATTGTTTGCAGTGAAATTTTCAAAGCGATTCTTTAATAAGTGGTATGAAAAAATGTTTCTGTGCGTTTGCGTAATTCCGTTAACTTATCTGGAGCTCACCCCAATCATAAACTGAACTGTCCAACGCGTATGATAAAAGCACGAGAAGTGTCTAGGAATATATTTACCTTGCTCAGATTCTTAGACCGAAAGTACAATTGAACTCTAACATTCGTAAACAAAAAAAACGAGGTGGAAGACACGAATTTTAAAAAACTGCTTGTGTGTTTGTGCTTTCTATAAGCACCACTTTGAATACTTTCAACTTCATTCATAACAGAAGGAAAATAGCTGCAATGATTCACTTTCGTGTATTGTTCTTTATCCCGTTTCCCACAGAGTTTTCTAGAAATCTAAGAAATGCACTTAATTCAGAAGTTCGTTCGCAATTTAAAATCGTTAGAATCTCCGTTTAGAGAGATAAGGTCATATACACCTCAACCACCGCAATTTTTGTTCACCGTAATTTACCTGGACGGCAGAAGACTCTTTTAGAGACCTTACATATGTGTTTAATTATAATTTTCCAACAATTAAAATGTTTGGAAATTTTTAATCCGAGCTATTGTTATAAAGTTAAAAGGTATAAAGCCCCAAATTACTCAAAATGTAAGCTTTGCCTCTTTTTTTGAGATCTGAAACATAGAAAAATCTAACTTTCTTCGAAAATTGTGTTATGATTTTGTTTTCAGTTTAGAAAAAGCCTCTGCCAAAATACAGCCTTTAGAAACCCAAATTTTTGTTTATAAATATATCTTAACGTATAAAAATAAGTACTTAAGATTATTTTATCCAGATAGTAGTGCTAGATGGTGAGTATTACGTAGGTTTAAGATGATAGCAAAAATTTTTAACTGAAGGCAAATCGCATGATTAACGGCTCCTAACCCTTGCTATTAGTTGAGTTTTTAATTTAATTTACAGCTTTATCAAAGCTATCATGAATCGTAGCTAATGTAGTAGAAAAAATTGCAAACAAAGTTTCACGTGCTTGTAGTAAGACGTCTACGATAAGAAAACCTACTGCCATCAACAGATAAGAAACGCAGAAAAAAATTTTGATATAAATATGAAGATTAAGTTTATTTTAGATTACTGCAAACAATTCCAAGAAGGCACAGACAACCTGAAATCGCTCTCACACACGCATATGAACATGCACGCACACACGCACGTTCAAGTGCACGCATAAACAAGTGCGCGCACACTCGCGCCCACAGACGATCGCACACGCATGCACCTGCACGTGTGCGCACGCATTCATACACGCATATACACGTGCATGTGTACGCGCATACGTCCGCAACTGCGACTGCATGCGTATGCGAGTTATGTATCCCCCAATCCATATATGTACAAATAAATAGAAATTATTAGAAAATCACTAAGAAACTTAAGTTAGACGCAACATTGGAAATTCAAGGATAAATCAGAAAGGTTATTAAAAGTTCACAAGCAAGTTGTGAGAACGGATGTAATACATTGTATTCCAGACGCAAGTGATACTGCAAGTGCAGGTCACAGACGGTTAAGAAACCGCAATTACTTAGAAATTACGATTGTTACATTGTATAATGAATAGAATAAAGAAATAAGGAGACATGAGCTCTGCAAGTTTCCACAGACAAGTGAGGATCAGGGACAACATAAATACCCCGGAAGCCCCAGATCAGTCAGTCAGTCTTGAGTATTTCAGCTTTTACATTGCTATTTGCTTAGACTACTCGCCCTAGTATTAATTCAATTATTTTTTTATTTCGACTTAGAATAGTTATATTAGTTTGTCAAAATTCAATATTTAAATCTGTTTAAGAAATAAAATTTGTTACCATAAGTTTTGGAAGAAAGTTTTCAAAAGACCGCTCCCAAAGCCCGAAATGTATCTTGCGTATGGACAAAAATGACAAGGTCATGAGTCAAATGAGTGATAAAATGGAAAAAAATCACAAGGACATGAATCAAATAAATAAAAATGTGCAAAAATTAAGTACCGAGTTTGGGCAAAAATTGACTAAGTTGGGGGAAAAACTAGGTTCTGAAATCAAAATGTAAACGTAGGTTTAAAACAAACAAATCAAACAATTGAGAAAATGAAGCTAGAAGTGCAGAATAAAGTTGTACGAATTACGGAAAACATTGATGATGTAAGGGATGAAATTGCAAAAGTAAAGTCAAACCAAGAAGCATGTGAAAGGGAAACCAACGGGAAAATTAGGGATTTAGGAATAAAAGTACAAGAAGTTGAGGGAAATTGTGAAATAAGATTTAGGACGGTCAATAGGGACTTAGAAAATTTTAGTAGAAACGTGGTACAAAATTCTTATGAACTCCTCAGAATAAACCAACCAACTATACCATTAGATCAATATTCGAAATTTTATTGTGGTAATAAGTTAAACACAAAAATATTTTTGAATAATGTTAAAACGCTAATACAGGGATCACAGGATGAACAGTATAAACTAAATTTGTTAAGATCGATGTTAAAAGGGGGCGCAGAAACATTGCTTAGTTTAATAGAAAGCGAGTTGGAAACTTTCTTAGAATGTGAATGTAAATTTTTAAAACACTTTTGGAGGACAACCAACAATTTAAAGTAAGGGATGACTTAATTATGGGCAAGTACAACCAATAGTCAGGAGTAACGCGGGAGTTATATGCGACAAAGAAGTTTAGTATCGCGAAACAACTAGATCCTCTACTAGAAGAGAAACAAATAATAAAATATTTAGCAGGGCATTTTGAGGCGGAAGTGAGACAATACATAGCACTTCAAAATATTTTGGACCGGAATGTATTTTTAGAATATCTGCAACGGTATGATGAAATGGGGACCGAACCGTCAGACAGAAAATAGAACAAAAATCAACCAGTAAATTTTGTCAGGACCCAGAGAAATGTAGGAACGGACCGATTTAACTATCAGGGTAATAATAACAACTATGGAGGAAGTTTCAGTCGGGGATATAACAATTGTTACAATGGTAACGAATTTAGATCCAATCGGAGTGCAAACAACACATCGAGGCGGGAAATAGAAGGAACCAATAATGTTAGAACCATAGAGACAGATAATCTGCGTCAAAGATATAATGAAGGCCAAAATACAAATAACCGTGAACCGGTGGAACAAGCGCCAGATTCTAGAACAACTAGCCTTATATGTGATTTTTCAATCCTCCACCCGAAGGTACTACATTTTTAAAAATCCAATTATTTTTTTTACCTGAAAAATTTTTAATTTTATCGAACCCTTGCTGTTCCAAGCAAAGTAGGGATCTTTAACGTACGTAACAACATTCATACGGGACATCCATTTTATCTCTCATCTGAACGAGGGCGTATTTTTATGAAAAATGCTCACCTAACATTTTTCAAGCGGACCGTGTCGGGATTCGAACCCGGGACCATGGGCGTAGTAGTCACACGTATACCAACTACGTCACGGAACCGCCCCCGAAGAACTAACCGCACATATTCTGAAATTATGGGTCAGGCACGCACATCTATGTCGAACCAAAATTTTTAAGAAAAGGCAAACTAAACAAGTCCATGAAAATAAACCAATACGAACATCAGCACGAATTTATTAAATTTGAAGTGGAAAATAACAGATAGAAACAAAGATTTATTTTCTATAGTTAATGCTCAGAAGATTTTGTTAAAAGTGAAAGATTAATAGATAAAATGATACCCGTGAAATAGTGTAACTTGATTGTGCCAAACAATAAAAAGTTTGCGAGTATAAACAATATGGTGATTCTGAAATGTGAATTAGGCAGTATAAAATTGGAAAAATGAATTTATGATAGTACTTGGATTGAAAATGAACGCTATTTTTGGGATGGATACTATAGATAAGTTGGGGTTAAAAATAAATGCTGAAAGCAGGGAGATAATTTATAAAGAGGAATATATTTAATGAGATGAAGAAGTTAGAACAGAAGTGGAAAGTGACTGTGTAAACATAAATCCGTTTAAAGGTGAAGTAGAGAATGAGGGAAGACAGAAAATGAAATTAAGTGTCCGGATGAATTGATGGATGAAGTAGAGTCATTGTTAGATAAATATTCAGAATTGATAGAGTCAGAATCTAGAATTGCTACAGATTACGAACATAAGTTGGAGGTTGTTAATACGGAACCGTTTAATGCAGAATTGTATCCTATTCCAGTGGCGTACAGGGATAGTGTAAAAATAGAAATTGATCAAATGTTAAAAGAAGGTATCATTGAGAAATCGAGTACACATTTTGTTAATCCATTGGTAGTTGTTAAGAAAAGTGATGGTAGTATCAGATTATATTTGAATGCTAGGAAAATAAATCAGCGAACTAAAACACAATATAATTGTTTGCCAACCATGAATACTATCTTGGCAATGTTAGATAATAAAAAGATCTTTACTAAAATAGATCTGAAAAATTCATTTTGGCTAATTCCACTATCAAAAAAATGGAGAAGTTATACAGGTTTTTCTGTACAAGGGCATATACCAATTTAAAGTGGTCTCTTTTGGTTTGTCTTCAAGCACAGCTGGATTAGTTAAGGCTCTGCAGAGTATTTTAGGGCTGTATGAAAAAGTTTACATCCCGTTCGATCCGGAGTATATTTCATATAAATTTGATATACTTATATAAGCTAGAGAGATTAAAATAGGGGAATAGCTACATAAAAAAATTTGTTAGGTGTTACATAAATAATATAGATATAGGTAGCCAAAGGATCAAAAAAGGGGAATAATTATGTAAAATTACTTAGGTATTGTAAAAATGGTTTAGATAGGACAAATATAAATAGCTGGGAATTAAAATGAGAGACGTAGTTGTATAAAATTGATTGGGTGTTGTATAAATAAGTTAGGTAAGATAAATGTAGATAGCTGAGAAATCAAAATAGAGACATAGTCGCATAAAATTAGTTAGGAACTGTACAAATGATTTAGATAGGATAAATATAGGAATAGCTAGGGGATTAAGACAGGGGAATAGTTATATAAAATTAGTTAGGTATTGTACAAACAATTAGATAGGATAAGTATAAATAAGGAAATAAAAATACAAAACTTTGAGAATCAATGTGGAATTTGTGTCCAGGTTGAACTCCAAAGTGACATTGATTCAAAATTTGATATTTTAATTTGGGGAAAATGTTATGATAAGAAAGATTATTTAAGGATATATAAGGGAACACAGGGAGGAATACTTATGTAAATATCATAAAAACCACAAAAACCGAAACGTTTAAATCATAAAATGTCCATAAATAATCATTATGTAAAAGCTAATTCAAATGGTCCTCTATAAAATCAAGAAAAAGTTACAGTTAATTAAAGGAAGCACATTCAGTAATAACTGAACCACATTCATCGAGAAAAACAATTGCAGACGCAATTCAATAAATTTTAAAACATCTAAAACATTCTAAGCTCAAAAATAAATACAAATTCAGCATATTTTGAAGAAAAATCACTGTAAAACGAAATTCTTTTCAAGACGCATTTGCGTAAGAAAATAATCAGCGTATTTATAATAAACAAACTTTTTAAAAGAAGCGTAATTCATAACGCAAGAAGTCAATTAGAGCATGTAAATAAAAAAGGTATGGATACTGAAGGAAAGCGTAGGTACGATTTGAATTGTATATAAGTTGCCACATTCAATAAAACCCAACGTAAGTAAACAAAATATTGATATTAAAATTACGACTACGTGCATCTTCAAGTATACATGATATAGCAGCTGTTAACAAATTCCAATTCAAAGCTTTGATGTACCTTCAAATTCAAACGTATAAAGTATCCAATATCAAATAAAACCCAATAGGTTGCAGATAGTACATAATTACAACGCCTTGACATGGTCTAATAACAGATAGCGGGCTGTCAACCAATAAGAGCACGTGGAATGTTAAGGATCGAATTTGTCTATAAAACCAACCGCAGGAGATATAGAGAAGACATTCCATGATCGACGGGCTGACTGTAATAATTGAAACCAAATTAATACGTAAATTTAAATTTAGTGAAAGTGATAAATAATAGAAATTAAGAATTCATAAGTGAAGTAGATAGTAAATGTGCGCGCTGAAATACGAGTGTATAAAACTCTGCCGTTGATATAAAACGTAAGTCTGGATTTAATTAATATAAACAAAATCTTTACAATTTTTTAGGATTCAGTACATACACAATAAATGTGAGACTAAATCAAAACTAACTAAACCATGACGTTAAAACTAAATTACTGAATTAAAACTCTACACAAAAATGGTGTAAAACCCGAACAACAGGGTTGGTACCTCAAAAACGACGAGTTGTTGGTAAACATTTCGAATTTTGAGGAACACGCCAAGCTGCGGGTCAACGACTCGAAATCACTGAACAAACAACCGATTTGGGTCAGAAAGCTCTACTGAGAAACTACATAAGGTCTGGATTATCTTTTCAATTTATCGTATATCACATTTATATATTTGCTGAGCACGTTTTAAAAGGAGAATAGTTCTTTGAACCTTCAACAAACCATTCATGGTAAAATACATTCTTTTTGCTGATTTTAATTGTTATAAAAGGTGTAAAAAAGGTTATAATCTTCATAATGAACAAATTTGATAGGAATATTTATTTTAATTCCGATTTAAAAGTTATGTAAATAGTACATTGTAAACTTTCCTCGCTTATTATACAAATTTTTGGTGAATTTTGCTTGTCTTATTCAGGTTTATGGAGTGTTAGAAGGAAGTGGGTAAAATTCTCTGTTATTATATTGTCCTTCACTCTGTGCGGGGTATCACCGAGCTAGTCGGAGTATAAAAAGAATTGTGTTGATTTTAAATTATTTTAAAAGGCACAGAGAGGTGGCGATCAGCAGGCAATTTGTCGTTATACATCTGACGAGGGGCAATATTGTAGCAATACATACACACACACACACATATATATATATATACATATATATATATATATATATATATATACTAGATATATATATATCTATACTATATAATCGAATCTTATAACGATGTGTAATTAGCGACGTTGATGGTAGTATTTCGTGAGATTGTCGTTCGTAACAAAAAATAACTATTATGAAATAATCATTTATTGTGAAATCTACGTTTCGACTTATATAAAGTCTTTATCAAGATCTAAAATTTAAAAATTAGGAGTGAAAACACAGTCATTAACCTAATTCGTTTTAAGTTCTTAGCTGTGTCTTCACCGTAACGAGCTCGAATGTGTTGATAAAATCCCATATCTATAATATGAAGGTCGTGCTCGTTATGGTGAAGACACAGTTAAGAACTTAAAACGAATTAAGTTAATGACTGTGTTTTCAATCTTAATTTTTAAATTTTAGATCTTGATAAAGACTTTATATTAGTCGAAACGTAGATTTCACAATAAATGATTATTTCATAATAGTAATTTTTTGGTTACGAACGACAATCTCACGAAATACTACCATCAACGTCGTTATACACACACACACACACACACACACACACACACACACACACAATATATATATATATATATATATATATATATATATATTATCGAAAAGTTAGTTTAAGGTCTTCATCTTTCACCTGAATATTCAGGTTTTAACAACAGTCGGCACGGAGGAGATCCGGCTCAACTGCCTTTTTCCACAGCCAAAGATATAATTTAATCGAGAAGTTAGTTTAATGAGTCTTAAATTAATGAAAAATAAAAAAGGATTAATGGCAAGTGACTTAAATTCAGCCACGAGGGCATCCCAATTAGGGCGAAACGCGTCGACAGGATGCGCTCGTGGCTGAATTTGAGTCACTTGCGATTAATTCTTTTTTATTTTTCATTAATTTAAGACTCATTAAACTAACTTCTCGATTAAATTATATCTTTGGCTATGGAAAAAGGCAGTTGAGCCGGATCTCCTTCGTGCCGACTGTTGTTAAAACCTGCGATATTAGGTGAAACGATACGAAGACACAAATTGTGAGCTAGGTGATGCTGTACTTCCCATAAGGTGTCTGTATTAAATGTTACAACTTTGCAGCTCCTGTCCTGATGAGCCCCAATTAGGGCGAAACGCGTCGACAGGATGCCCTCGTGGCTGAATTTGAGTCACTTGCCATTAATTCTTTTTTATTTTATATATATATATATATATATATATATATATATAATATTAGATTATATTAAATAATAAAAAGTCCCAACTATAAATACTTACCATTCCATCCCCGATATTATTCACAACGCATGGTATTAGGGCAGTCGAGCCAGTTTGCGAAGTCACAATGGTACTATTTAGTGTTGCAAAGCGAACCGGAGGGATTTCCTCAGATGGAGGAAACGAGATTCCCAACTCGTTCAATTCATCAGCTCGGTCCCCATCCGCATCTGAAACCAATAATGCAACTTTAGTGTCATAAATATAGCCATAAATTTCTATTAGTTTGAACAACTTTCAAAGTCCAAAGGTTTTAGATTTTTATAGTCGGATATGAAATTGCGTAGCAGACAGTGGAAGTCCCAGTAGGCTCACGCCCATAATTCGTAAACATATAAATTAACTATCTCAAAAGTTTTTATAGATAAAACAAAAATATTTTCACCTTGGCTGTGGCGATTTGCGTATAATAACTCTTACGCTAAGAGAACAAGTTTTATACTTATACAAGCCCATCATTTTATTGCACAGATTATAAAACTCTCAAATATCCAAAAACGAATATGTGGCAATTGACGTCGGTGCTTTGTATAAAACCTTGAGATTTCTGTAATAATAAAATAAAAATTTTTGGGTAAATAAAAATTAATTTAAATTTTAATGAGTATGCAATTTTGTACAATTTATACATTATATGCAATTAATAAATGCACTTTTTCGATTTTAGAGAAAGGACAGTAGAGATCGTCTATGGTTGTTGTAGTCGCAGTAGAATATTTATAAATGAATCATATCAGGGGTTACTTATTTGAATAAAAAAATGAAGTAAACTTTTAAAACACTATCTAGTCAAATTCAATAACAAATGCTGTAGGTCACTTTTTATGAAAGCACTTCCTAACAAACAGCCCTGTTGAGGGCTATATAAAACCCCGACTTTGGGAACGAGAAAAAGAACAAAAATTCAGAAATACGAAAACTAATCCGAAAAAAGTCTTGTCAAAATTCAGAATTGAGATATAAGCAACACGCAGAGAAAACAGTCTTTTAGATTTTGCAAATTTAAATTTCCCGTCAGATGCTTCTGCTATTGTTGACCAAAAACTAGGCTCCGTTATGTAGATGACACTTTTGTAATCTGGCCCCATGGACACCAAACACTCAATAATTTCCTAGATCACATAAACAATCAACATAAAGATATTGATTTCACTATAGAAATTAAAATAAACGGAACTCTGCCATTCCTTGACGTTTTTGGAGTGCCAACCTAACGGACTACGAGGTCATTTCGTATATCGAAAACCCACACACACACACACAGAGATACTTACATTCGTCTTCACATCATCATCCGTCACAAAAATCATCGGTAATCAACTGTCTAGTCCACCGTGCAATTAAGATTTCACAACCAGAATACTTATCTAATGAACTGACCCATCTTAAAACTAGTCTTATAAAAAGCAGCTATCGCAACTCAGATATCGGCAGAGTAATAAACCGGCATCTGCATCCAACACGAACCCCAAACCACGCTGTAATCCTGACACACGATCTTTAGCAATCCTTTCATATATACACATAGTAACAGACCGAATTGGCAAAATTCTACGTAAACACAACCTCAAAACAGTTTATAAGCCGACTAATAAAATTACACAAATATTACTAACCCCAAAAGATTCCGAAAACGGTCTTAAAGCCCCAGGCGTATGTAGTATACCTTGCAATTGCGGTTTAGTATACATAGAAGAAACAGAACGGTCAGTACAGACTAGACTTAACCAGCATAAGCGGTGCTTAAGAACAAGCCAGCACAATAGCTCAGCGGTGGCCAAACACCAACATGAAACAGGCCATACCATTAACTTTGATAAGACGAAACTAATTGCTAGAATTCCATTTTTCGCAATAGAAAAATCAGAGAATCCGTAAAAATCAATAAAAATTCTAATAATCTAAACAAGACGATGGCTACTACCTTTCCGCTATTTGGAAAACAAACCTATGTTCACAACAGCGGAACCGTGACGTTCACTCATCGGCTATGACTCTCCTCTCTATTCATGATCACTCATGAGTAGACCATTTTCAAGAAATCTACCGCCACATTTGCACCAGCATCCACATTTGCACCCACATCTGGACCAAATTTACATGTAAAAACCCACTATAAAGTCTTATTTTTTAAGAATCTCCACCTGCTCTCTCCCTGTGGAGATGAATCTCCTCCTTGTGGGAGTCTTACCCCAACCATCCCTAATCTAAAAATCGATAACCTAACCCCTAAAATTTTTGAGATACTTCTCGGTGTCTATTGGCACCGCACCCACGAGATAAACCTATCTTGTTTGGTATCAATTAATATTAGATTTTTTCTCAGCTACCCGAATTTCTAACAATTTTTCAGATAGCATCACCCCCCAAGGGAGCTACCCCAATTTTAAGATTTCTTACCAGTTGCGACTTTGGAGCGTTCTTATAAATTTTTTTTAGTCATGCAATACATCTTGTTAGTCTAGAATTTTACGCACATCCCGAATCTGTAAACAGATTTGAAATCGGACCACGCCCTGCAATGTTACACACATACCCTCTGCGAGATAAATCTTTCTCCACATTTCCACCCACGAGATAAACCTATCTTGTTTGGTATCAATCAATATTAGAATTTTCTCAGCTACCCAAATCTCTTTAAATTTTTAGATAGCATCCATCCCCAGAGAGCTACCCCATTTTAAGATTTTTTTGCTGGTAGCGATTTCTGACGGTCCTTATAAATTTTTTATACATGCAATACATCTTGTTAGTCTAGAATTTTATGTAGAATCCGAATCTGTAAACAGATTTAAAATAGGGCCACCCCTTACCATTTTACACACACCCTCTAAATTATAAATTTCCTGCGGCTCATACCTAAAAGAAAATCTAAAAACTATTCTTAAAACTTTTATTACAGACAATTTTACTAATACAGTTTAAATTTTGTAAACCACATTTCTAAATACATATTTACAATTTTTTATTCTTAACCTAGAACTTCTCATATCGACTTGTACTTATTAATATTTATTTCTAAATAGAGCACCTTTTCCAAAGACCAACCGGACCCGCATGTTTCAAATTCCTCTGATTTTGTTCTTATGGTTTCGCTTAAGACCTCGTACATATTTTCCAGATTACTAGAAGACGTTATAACCACATTTTTTGTGTTAAAGGATTTCACATCGGTAGTCTCTTCCCCCATTTTGGTGTAAACGCCGTAGAGTTCGCAGTAGACTTTTATTGCTGTATGTTGTATTCCTTTTTCATTTATTAATCGAATAAATCGCTCTTTCTGCTTCCAAAGAAACTCGGGCACTCCATCGTCGACACTGGCGTTCTTTATGCGATAGCTAGCCATACGGTTGTTAAACGCTGTACTAACCATTTCTACACCATCGTCGCTAGTAGCGGTAACTGATGCATTTTTATGTCTGTTGCTCCTTAAGTGTGCGGCATACGTAGTCTTTTCCATTTTGAAATCGCATACTTTACACAGAATCCGTGGTTGTTTCGTACAAGGCCCGTTAATAGTTGGCGGAGCTGAACGTTTACGGCTTAATGACATACCGTGCTGTTTTTCCTTGTGTCGCTGTAAGCTATTCTCCTAAAAAGCGATACCGCAAGACCCACAGTTTAAGTACTTTGCTGCGGGCGGATGTATAAGCTTAACCGTGGACGATGTTGCACCACGACATTTGTTCTGGTGCCGTTTGAGAGCATTTTTCCAGGTATAGGAAGCACCGCAAGAGATGCATTTAAAAACGTTTGCAGATACCATTTTAGTACAAAACAAAACCCGCACTATAGCACTTTGGTTAAACTTGTAAGCGAACTAACTAAAAAGCTTACTCGAGCGTACCTGATTTATGTTCCTTATAGAATGCATACCGAAGGTTTCCGAAGACGACCGAACGATGTTGAGGATTCACCGGGGAACTAAATGACGTCATAATCCCCGCTGCTCGTCCAATACATTTAGCGCCAATGCATGCACCTGGTTCGCTTCGTCGATGGTGCGAGTGCAGTTAGTAGAAACACCGGAAAACGTCTTCCATGTTATACGGATCGCGTGCATATTAAAAATCCAAAAGGGTGGTAGCACACGCACACAAATTGTCTGCAAGTCGTAGAAGATGCAGTGCTACTATAACCAAAAACACTTTAAACCATTACTAAGAAAATACCAACTTGCTGTCTACAGGATACTTACTAATAAAGTAATTTAATTTTAAATAGCTTCTACATCATATTTTAGGTAGGCTTGAATATTTTCCAAATGAATCACCAAGCGAAAGTATATGCTTAGCGGTATTCAAATTACCCATTAATTTCCCATTTTTACGACCGTGGTTAATTATAGATTAAAATTTAATTTGTGCACGTTCGAGCTTCCCGTAAACTAACATATTTTAGAGCAACAATGCGCTGTATAATACATGCATACCCCTTCGCCGCGCTACTGCTATTTTTGTAATTGCTAGAAAAAGTCACTCTCCTTTTTACTGTTAGGACCGATGCAAAGCACCAATTTTTTTTTATACTTTCTATAGCACATCGCGCGCTTTTTTCGTATGATAATTAAATTTGCTTCTGTAGGCTTTTACACTTTCGCATAGCGGTCAATCGCACGTAATGATTTCTAGAACCGGTAAGTACTCGATATCGCTCCAATAGAGAATTAGATGCTCGATGTCTGTCAATTTCCAATTCCCTCGTAAAAGGTAGAAAAAACTCAGTCAATCATCCATCTAACTTAAACTTCAACCTGCTCCTGTTCTGATAATTTACAAACATTTTTCAAACGACAATGGGTCGAGAATTTTTAAACCTCCGAGGGATCTTTAAGTCGTGATCAATTACACATCCGAGCTACGCGTAAACTAACATATTTTGCAGCAACTGTATAATACATGCATACCCCTTCGCCGCGCTGCTGCTATTCTTGTAATTGCTAGAAAAAGTCACTCTCCTTTTTACTGTTAGGACCGATGCAAAGCACCATTTTATACTTTCTATAGCACATCGCGCACTTTTTTGTCGGTTAATTAATTTTTGTTTATGTAGGCCTTTACACTTTCGCTTAATTAAACATCTAATACGACTGATTAACCACTTTCGATTATTCTAACGGGGAACCACCATACATTCCGCCACACCGTTCTTTTTTGAATCCTATGGGCTTCCGCACACTAACACCCGACGTATCTTTCCTACTATTTGTTAAACAAAACCTACCGGTATCGCCATTGTGGACGTAAGCAGATGTTTGTGGATGTGTACGAGAATATGTAACCATATACATTAATCAGTCTAAGCTATTTTATTTAGTCCACGAAAACTACTATTATTTTTCTAAACCATAATTAATAATCGCCTTTATAGGTTCCACATTTCGACCATTTCCCAATGACTGGTGTTACGTACATGGAAACTTTAATTTCTTATTAGAGAGAATTCTTATTCTCCCACGCACTGCTGCGTAGCTGCATGCCCACCCTTTGAGGTATATGCTCGTTATAGGTTGTAAGACCCTCGGTTTTACTTAACTACAATTCGCGAGATCCCTTTAATCTTTTTAATCGTATCTTTCTCGCCTACAGTACAGTAGGACTTAATATTACTACCAACAAATTCTAATACTGGACCCACATTAAATCGTCTTTAATTTTCCCTACAACTTTTTTTTGACAAGTGTTATATTGTATTTATTATACGCGGGGTAGTCACTCTTTTAAGATAAATATATTTTGCTAGGTATCAACTAATATTAAATTTTTCTAGGGACCCCAAATCTGTAAATAGATTTTAAATAGGACCACCCCATACAAAGTTATGCGTTTTAAAGACCCAAATCACTGATTTTTGCCCATTTTTATTTAACACCATTTTTAAAACCTTTTTCGCTACCCAAGACATATGCCTTAGCCAACCATCTCCCGAGAAATCTAAAACCGCCGTGTCCCGCGAATACCACGTGGAGATAACACGTATACTCTGTCAACCAGGATAGAAGCCGGAAGGATTTGGAAGGTGGGAAAAGAACTTAAAAATTATGGAATCTTAAAACTAATATATACAATAGATTTACAAAATCCATACAAATATAAACAACTATCTTATATCTTTACACCCACATGCGTAGATTGTTGTACTATTAGGAATGATGTACCTTTTGTCATCTTCCCTCGATAAACTAATTTTATTAATAAACTGCGTATGCAAATCGTATTCTTTTACTCCGGGTACATACGCAGGCAAGTACTCGATACCATCCAAATAAAGAATTGGATGCTTGGTGACTGTTAACATCCGCTTCCCTCGTGTACGCCCAGACATACCCCAGCCCATGAGCACCCCCGCGCATGCACACCCCTGCCCATGCGCACCCCTGTGCGTACGCACCCCTGTCCATGCTCGCTGCCCATGCGCACCCCTCTCTGTGCGAGTGCTATTTCGGGGTAACGTCACAGCCTTTTATAAATAAAGAACAATGTTATATACTATTATAAAATGTTTATTCTGACATTATACATAACAAATTTAAAAATATTTAATGCCAAGCATGGAGTCATTTAAACTTAATTTTAATACAAAGTTATACACAGAAGACAGTCCTTTCTTTATGTTTGTTTGCAGTGGTTTTAATTTTATCTAATTTTATTCGCAGCTTAAAATTTAAATCGACACCCAAGTCTTCTATCTCCTTTTCTAACCAATAGTTTGATACATAAAGACCGTCTAGGTTTTCGAATTGTAAAATGTACCGAAGTTTGCCTCTATATTTAAAGTTTTTGATTCCGCCGACAACCAGATCCATTCCTTCGTGTAATTCTTGCAGCTTGTGACAATCTTTTAATCGCAGCTTTCCCACTATATCCTGCATACGTATCTTGTTAGCTTGATCGACTTCTTCTTGTCGGTATTGGAGGAAATCCTCTTTCTCCCACACACTGTTGCGTAGTTGCATGTCCACCACTTTTGGGAATATATGGTTGTTATGGGTTGTAAGACCCTCGGTTTTAAATGATCCGAAAGGTTCTTTACTAGGTAAATATACAATGTTTAGCGGAACCCCTTTGCGTGTGGTGTACACCAACGTTACGAAACCCACATACCTTAATTCGTCTTTGTTATCTGCCATTTTGATAAATACGTTTTAGAATAATCTTTTAAAAAGTATACGGATTTAGCACCATCCTTTTCTGCAAGAACACCTACATAACTAAAAGAGTCTTTCTTACTAACCGCAAATGCATACAGCTGGTACAACCCGGATGTATCTAAGTCAGTCCATCGACACATAAAATAATCTTTTAATTCTTCATCATTTTCTCTAATAAGATGTTCTTTGTCTAACACATCTTTGTATTGTTCGCGTATTGTCGCAGTGTTTTCCATGTAGTCCAATTTTCGCCTTTTTGCATCCATTTCCTCTAATTCCAGTTGTTTTTCCTTCCACTTACAGCGTATGGCATACATAAAGGGGCAATTTCCTTTAGCGTAAACGGATAGAGTTTACTACCAATATTTGCGCGTTGTCGTACAACCTCTGGACGAATGTTAGGTGTATTTATCAATCCCAATTCCGAAATGACTATTTCTTTTGGAATTGTAGAATAGGGTGTTGCAGATTGTGTAAAATATGTACTACCTGCTTTAATGTAGCACTTGTGTAAGATTTTTATTTTATCTTGGCTGTCTTGCTCCTCTACTATCTCCAAATAATTTACGGGTAAATAGTTAAAACTAAAAGCCGAAAGCACATACTTTATCAATGTTTCTTTCTTTTGGTTTTCGGACAACTTAATTTGCAAGCCCGTCAATTTTCTTTGTATTGCCATTCCCCCAATACACGTACTGTAGCAGGTTATTATTCGCTAAACAGCAGCTATTTTGTAGCTTGTCCGATAGCTTACTCCACATTTTGGCAAGTGGTACCGAGTACATTGGCGCCTTTAGGAAGTATAACTTACTATCTTCCAATAACGTTAAACAGTCTTTTAAGGGTGTATACACTCGTTCCGCACTGACAAAGCTTCCAATTGCACAGTTGTATATTGTCGCTTCCAATCGCGTAATACCATGTTCTTTGACCAAAGTAGACGCAAATGTTTCCCTTAAACGTACATCTGGACAACGTAAAAATCTAGTATATGATTGCCAAGTTGTTTATTAACACCAGGACTTGTTATCTGACACACAAATTTGTTGTATATCTTAATTCTTGCATTGGTTGTTAGCCATGTTAAACAATCAATCCCCGCAGTTTTATCGTTGTCAACTATAATATTACACTTTTCTTCGTATTTTCCCCTATAGCAAAAGTTATGCTTTGTAGTTAAATAATTACACATCTCCATCTTGCTAAATATGCCCGCAAAATCTTGGGTTACATCCATGTCAAAAAGATAGAAATAATATTTTTCGACTTCGTCTAATATATCTGGTAGTTCCTCCAATAAAGTATCTAACTTAACATCTGCTAGTTCCACTTTGTATGGAACACATATAGGATTTTGGAATTTTTTATTAATGCATTCGAGGTCTTCTTTTTCCGATAATTTCTTTTACTCTCTGGCCCATCTTGTTAGTGCTTTCCAGAGAAAACGGAAGCTTAGCTTTAACACCATGCCTAGCGGAAACAAATCGGTTGAACTTTCTTCGTAGATAGCTGTTAAATGCACCACAAATTTCTTTTTTAGGATAAACATCCTTTTGTTTGCAGATGCTTGTTCGGTGTCAGAAAGGTCGCAAATTTTAACCAACATTATATTGTCACAAAATGGTTCTGTAATTGGTGTGTAGTCCACCAGTCAGCATCTGTTCGCCTTCGACATAACAAATATTACCAATATCTTTTACCAGATTATTGTTGCACATATTTTCTGTCAACAGCCATAATCCAAATCGCTCATTTGTCGGTTTCACTTTATTCCCAAGAAGTTGAGAAACGTTAATCACCTTGGAGACGCTCATGTTTACCGTTCTAGCTACTATCGAATACTAAATTGAATACGAAAAAATTGTTCTCTTACGTATTCTACAGAGTGAGGACGTATATTGCCGAAGATAGTCGAATATGTTGTTATCCAACCTAAGCCGACAGGGATGCGCATCGACATATATCCGGATATATGTAGGATGTTAAGTTAGGGTGAAATTGCCCCATAGGGTGAAATTACCCCCACATGACCACATGGCCATATGACCACATGACCATATGACCGCATGACCACATGACCACATGACCATATGACCACATGACCATATGACCTAATTGCTTTTTAATGAGTTTTCTCGTTAAAACCCATTAGTACTAATTGCATTTTAATGAGTTTTTCCATTAAAAACAAGTGTGGACCTAGGTTAGATAAAGGAAAATTAATAGGTTAGGTCAGCGCCGCGGCGCTGACCTAACCTATTAATTTTTCCTTTTATTAGATGTTTAAATAAGCGAAAGTGTAAAGGCCTACATAAACAAAAATTAATTAACCGACAAAAAAGTGCGCGATGTGCTATAGAAAGTATAAAATGGTGCTTTGCATCGGTCCTAACAGTAAAAAGGAGAGTGACTTTTTCTAGCAATTACAAGAATAGCAGAAGCGCGGCGAAGGGGTATGCATGTATTATACAGTTGCTGCAAAATATGTTAGTTTACGCGTAGCTCGGATGTGTAATTGATCACGACTTAAAGATCCCTCGGAGGTTTAAAAATTCTCGACCCATTGTAGTTTGAAAAATGTTTGTAAATTATCAGAACAGGAGCAGGTTGAAGTTTAAGTTAGATGGATGATTGACTGAGTTTTTTCTACCTTTTACGAGGGAATTGGAAATTGACAGACATCGAGCATCTAATTCTCTATTGGAGCGATATCGAGTACTTACCGGTTCTAGAAATCATTACGTGCGATTGACCGCTATGCGAAAGTGTAAAAGCCTACAGAAGCAAATTTAATTGTCATACGAAAAAAGCGCGCGATGTGCTATAGAAAGTATAAAAAAAAATTGGTGCTTTGCATCGGTCCTAACAGTAAAAAGGAGAGTGACTTTTCTAGCAATTACAAAAATAGCAGTAGCGCGGCGAAGGGGTATGCAAGTATTATACAGCGCATTGTTGCTCTAAAATATGTTAGTTTACGGGAAGCTCGAACGTGCACAAATTAAATTTTAATCTATAATTAACCACGGTCGTAAAATGGGAAATTAATGGGTAATTTGAATACCGCTACATATACTTTCGCTTGGTGATTCATTTGGAAAATATTCAAGCCTACCTAAAATATGATGTAGAAGCTATTTAAAATTAAATTACTTTATTAGTAAGTATCCTGTAGACAGCAAGTTGGTATTTTCTTAGTAATGGTTTAAAGTGTTTTTGGTTATAGTAGCACTGCATCTTCTACGACTTGCAGACAATTTGTGTGCGTGTGCTACCACCCTTTTGGATTTTTAATATGCACGCGATCCGTATAACATGGAAGACGTTTTCCGGTGTTTCTACTAACTGCACTCGCACCATCGACGAAGCGAACCAGGTGCATGCATTGGCGCTAAATGTATTGGACGAGCAGCGGGATTATGACGTCATTTAGTTCCCGGTGAATCCTCAACATCGTTCGGTCGTCTTCGGAAACCTTCGGTATGCATTCTATAAGGAACATAAATCAGGTACGCTCGAGTAAGCTTTTAGTTAGTTCGCTTACAAGTTTAACCAAAGTGCTATAGTGCGGGATTTGTTTTGTACTAAAATGGTATCTGCAAACGTTTTTAAATGCATCTCTTGCGGTGCTTCCTATACCTGAAAAATGCTCTCAAACGGCACCAGAACAAATGTCGTGGTGCAACATCGTCCACGGTTAAGCTTATACATCCGCCCGCAGCAAAGTACTTAAACTGTGGGTCTTGCGGTATCGCTTTTAGGAGAATAGCTTACAGCGACACAAGGAAAAACAGCACGGTATGTCATTAAGCCTTAAACGTTCAGCTCCGCCAACTATTAACGGGCCTTGTACGAAACAACCACGGATTCTGTGTAAAGTATGCGATTTCGAAATGGAAAAGACTACGTATGCCGCACACTTAAGGAGCAACAGACATAAAAATGCATCAGTTACCGCTACTAGCGACGATGGTGTAGAAATGGTTAGTACAGCGTTTAACAACCGTATGGCTAGCTATCGCATAAAGAACGCCAGTGTCGACGATGGAGTGCCGAGTTTCTTTGGAAGCAGAAAGAGCGATTTATTCGATTAATAAATGAAAAAGGAATACAACATACAGCAATAAAAGTCTACTGCGAACTCTACGGCGTTTACACCAAAATGGGGGAAGAGACTACCGATGTGAAATTCTTTAACACAAAAAATGTGGTTATAACGTCTTCTAGTAATCTGGAAAATATGTACGAGGTCTTAAGCGAAACCATAAGAACAAAATCAGAGGAATTTGAAACATGCGGGTCCGGTTGGTCTTTGGAAAAGGTGCTCTATTTAGAAATAAATATTAATAAGTATAAGTCGATATGAGTTCTAGGTTAAGAATAAAAATTGTGAATATGTATTTAGAAATGTGGTTTACAAAATTTAAACTGTATTAGTAAAAATTGTCTGTAATAAAAGTTTTAAGAATAGTTTTAGATTTTCTTTAGGTATGAGCCGCAGGAAATTTATAATTTAGAGGTGTGTGTAAAATGGTAAGGGTGGTCTATTTTAAATCTGTTTACAGATTCGGATTCTACATAAAATTCTAGACTAACAAGATGTATTGCATGTATAAAAATTTATAAGGACTGTCAGAAATCGCTACTAGCAAAAAAAATCTTAAAATGGGGGTAGCTCTCTGGGGGATGGAGCTATCTAAAAAATTTAAAGAGATTTGCGTAGCTGAGAAAATTCTAATATTGATTGATACCATGCAAGGTAGGTTTATCTCGTGGGTGGAAATGTGGAGAAAGATTTATCTCGCAGAGGGTATATGTGTAACTCTGCAGGGCGTGGTCCGATTTCAAATCTGTTTACAGATTCGAATTCTGCGTAAAATTCTAAGCTAATTTAATGTATTGCATGACTAAAAAAATGTTTGAGGACGGTCGGAAATCGCTACAGGTAAAAAATCTTAAAATTGGGGTAGCTCCCTTGGGGATGATGATATCTAAAAAATTCCTAGAAATTTGGGTAGCTGAGAAAATTTTAATGTTAATTGATACCAAACAAGATAGGTTTATCTCGTGGGTGGAAATGTGGAGAAAGATTTATCTCGCAGAGGGTATGTGTGTAACATTGCAGGGCGTGGTCCGATTTCAAATCTGTTTACAGATTCGGGATGTGCGTAAAATTCTAGACTAACAAGATGTATTGCATGACTAAAAAAAATTTATAAGAACGCTCCAAAGTCGCAACTGGTAAGAAATCTTAAAATTGGGGTAGCTCCCTTGGGGGGTGATGCTATCTGAAAAATTGTTAGAAATTCGGGTAGCTGAGAAAAAATCTAATATTAATTGATACCAAACAAGATAGGTTTATCTCGTGGGTGCGGTGCCAATAGACACCGAGAAGTATCTCAAAAATTTTAGGGGTTAGGTTGTCGATTTTTAGGTTAGGGATGGTTGGGGTAAAACTCCAACAAGGAGGAGATTCATCTCCACAGGGAGAGAGCAGATGGAGATTCTTAAAAAATAAGACTTTATAGTGGGTTTTTACATGTAAATTTGGTCCAGATGTGGGTGCAAATGTGGATGCTGGTGCAAATGTGGCGGTAGATTTCTTGAAAATGGTCTACTCTCATGCATTAAGTTCTCGCCCTATATAAACTACCACTTTTGCTACTTTTACCAGTTACTTTGCCACAAGACACCTTTTTAAATGGGCTAGTGAGTCTAATATTATCATTCTTATTTTATAACTTTTTTTTTTCTTGTCCCAATGAAGCCCCTTACAAAAGTGTGCGAAACGTCGATCTTAGTTTATAAAATGACACGGTCCCAACCCGGAACCATCAATATTTATAATGACTCCGGCCGTGAAAGCCTCCGACAATATTACATAATGCCGAATCATTTTGTAATAAAGGAAGTTAGTCGTATAACAAATGGTAGGACAATTTTGACGCAATCATTTAGCCCTGCTTTTCTAGTAAACCTTTAGACAATTTTCTGTTGGTAGGTCCTAAAGTGCAACGTGATTGTGTGCAATTTTCGCTTTTGTGCCATTGTGGTATATTGTGACATACGCCAAATGTATTGTCAAGTGATAGGTCACACTGACGATCGCAAATATTAACATAATTGCTATCGTCTTGTTGAAGGCGGTGACATCGTAGAATACGCTTTAAACATTGGTTTTTGTGCTGCTTCGCATTCACTTTCTTTTAGCTCAACGCAGTTACGTTTCGGGCAATGGGAGCGGTGTTTTTAAAAACTACTTCTAAAAACTACGTAACAATTTATTTGAATTATACAGATGCTAAAGTAGAATTTTGACAATCTTGTTTAAAATACTCTAAGTCGAAAAATAATTACCAATTGCACTATTATGAGTAGCCTAAGCAAACTGCAATGTAAAAGCTAAAATACTTTGACTGACTCTTGGGGCTCCCGAGGTATTTATGGTGTCCCTACCCCTCACAAGTCTGTGGAAACTTGGAGAGCTCATGTCTGTTTATTTCTTAATACTTTCATAATACATTGTAACAATGTTACTTCCTAGGTAATCGCGGTATCTAAACCGTCTGTGACCTGCCACCTGCACTATCACTATCGTCTGAAATACAATGTATTGCATCCTTTCTCATAACTGTTAATTACCTTTTTATAATTATCCTTGAATTACATTATTGTACTTGACTTAATAATTTCTAAGTAACTTCCTATTTTATAATACATATAAAGATTTGGGGATACATAACTCGGATACTACAGGAATTAATCCAAGATGAAAGAATCAGTCCCCTTTGGTCTCCAAAGCAATTTTAGTCAAACACTTGTGGACGATATTTGCAAATATGTCGACACCGTACAAGAAAGACTAGTCCTGCAACAGCAATTAATTAAAATTTTTGCTAAAGCTAGCTTTAGTCTAAGAAAATGTGCTAGTAATCATTAAGAAATTTTGAATGCCGGTCAGTTAAACTAGCGCGAACCTCCACTTGTTTTAAATTCCGAGGATCAATCAATCAAGGGTTTTGACGATCGGTCCGATGATTACATTTTCGTATACTGTTTCCCTAAATTCCATGATGTTCTACACGGGGTATATTGTCCGAAGTTGTTAAGATTTATAGGCCTTATGAGTTGGCTTATTTCGTTTACATTTTACGCAAAAGCGCTATTTCAATAAACGTGGCTTTTGGAATGAACCTATTCCAATTTCTTCTCAAGAAATATAAGTTTGTTACTGATCTACCTGCGCTTGCTAGTATAAAATTTCATGTTATATTTTAATCATTTGTGCAAGCTTACGATTAATTAAATTTTGTAATAAGTCTTCGAGAATTATGCAGTAGTTATTTATGTTCGGTGCGAACAAAAAGTTAAGATTACTGTTTATCTCGTAAAGACCAATAGTAAAGTCGCTTCGCTTAAAACAACAAGTATTCCGCGCATTGAATTGTCAGCTGCTTTTCTCTTAAGTCGAATGTCCCAATTACTGATCAGGTTCAACCTACAAGCATGCACTTGTTTTCAAATTCAGCAAATTGACTGAGTGCGTACACTGCCGCATAAGCTAAAAGCTTT
Organism: Platerodrilus igneus; assembly: GCA_036346225.1. Taxonomy (NCBI): domain Eukaryota; kingdom Metazoa; phylum Arthropoda; class Insecta; order Coleoptera; family Lycidae; genus Platerodrilus; species Platerodrilus igneus. The sequence goes on from JARFIW010000544.1 coordinate 5,578,291, forward strand.
TGTCACACGATTGTTGACATTTTAATATACCCTTCCAACTCATTGGTATCACATTGCATGTATGGAAAATCCAAGTATTCGTGCTAGTAGAGGACTAAATTCTCAAGAGTTGTCACGGTATCGGTTTGTGGTGGAAAGGTCCGCGTTTGTTGTCGAACCATTTAGCACTTGGCCGACATTTTCTAAGCTATCTGCATCACTTGATTCGATTCCTAAAATAAACGTCGGAACATTTTGTTTCATTTCAAGCTGCAACCCCATTCATGGAGCGTATGTCAAATAGTCGGGGTATTACCTCTTTATGTATAATGCCCGTCCTCGCAATCAACTGAATCCATCACATAGATCCGCTCCCTCCTGTGGAAATTGAAAACGCGATGTTATGTTGTGTAAAGAAATTTACTACAACTATTTCAAGAAAGATATTATACAGATCACGAATAATAAATCGTGTTCGCCGTATTTTCAAAACCTATGTCTTTTGACGATATCGAGGGTCTCCTTAGGGTGAGTAGTTGATTAGATTACTACTCGTTATTAGATAATACAAGACCCACTTTACTAATTTCAATAGAATCTCGTTGAACTTCCCTTATGTGTGATTATTAGCATCTATTGACCTCTACGTGGCGTTCCTAGGTTATATAAATCGCATATTCAGCGTAGATGCTGGTTAGTTTGTATAAGATATTTAATCCGAAAAACGCATAAACAGCGTTTCCTTGTTATAAAGTGAAGGTTCCAGAGAAAACCTGCAAACGGTTAGTCTACCAGTGACGAGGGTTTAGCAGTCACACACGTTTATATCCAATGGTTTAGATTTTGCGTGCCTTTAGATTTTTCAAGAACGTTTTGTAGAATAAAGGCTCCTCGTTCCAAAAGTTCCATTTTGAATGGACCTGCACCTTGCCGAAGTTCTAAATTACTAGAACAGATGAAATGGCTTGCGTGTTCTAATGAGCTAAAGTGCCAAACTACAGGTCCAACCATAGTAGTGGGGTCGTTTGTGAGGAACCAGACTAAGACAGGTCCCCGGAAGAGGGCAGCCACTCTTTCGGTACTTAGTTTGGCAGAGATGATAGGGGTCGGTATGGCAGTCTAAGACACACTACCGTGATGTGGAAGGCAACGGGAAACCAACACATTACTTCCCAAGTACACAGCGTACTTTAATTGTTATAAACATGATGGCATTCTCTGGGGTAAAAGACTCAGGAGTTAAAGTAGTCCCCAATTCGGATCTCCGGGAAGGAATTACTTCGGAAAATGCGATCGAAAAGTCTAGAATAAAAGACGGGAATATTTTGCGAGTCGGAGCGTGAAATGTAAGAAGTATGTAACAAGTAAGTAAACTAAATAACCTAAAAATGGAAATGAATAGGTTAGCACTAGACATAGTAGGGATCAGCAAAGTTCGGTGGCCAGAGGCGGGAGATTTTTAGAGTGGCGACCTCAGGGTAATTCATGCAGTAGCAGAGGAATAAAATTTGGGTGTGAAAATAGTTATGCGAAAAAAGATTACCTACAAAAAGAACGAAAGAGTACTCATGGTTAGATTAGAATCTAAACCGGCAAACACAGTAATATTACAAGTATACATACCCACCTCTAGCTACAGTAACGAAAAGGTAGAAACGATCTACAAAGATATTGAACACCTATTAAGATACGTAGAAGGACATGAAAATTTAATAATTACGGGAGATTTCAATGCAGTGGTAAGTGAGGGTAGGGAAGGAGCGGTAGTAGGTTTATTTGGTTTAGGCACTAGAAACGACAGGGGAAATAGACTGGTAGAATTTTGGAACAAGAACAGTTTAATCATCACAAACACGTTATTTCAACATGATGCTAGAAGACGGTGAACGTGGAAGATGCCAGGAGATATAGGAACATATCAAATAGATTACATTCTTGTTAGGCAACGATTTAGGAATCAAGTAAAAGACTGTAGAAGCTACCCAGAAGCAGGTATAGACACTGACCACAACATCGTAATTATGATGCAAAAGGATAAATTGGAAAAACTATTAATTCGACAAAGGTTCAAGTGCTGGGGGAACTTGGCAGCCTAAGACTGCTTATCCCGCTTCACATACCACCGAATATCAGGGACATAGGGTATAAACTGTAAAACAATAAAAGGTGACCGAACTGCATCAAACAAGAAAGAACAGCTGCTATGTTCAAAGACAATGAACATAGACACAAGAAGAAAACTGTTCAAAGCATAGTGTGGAGCACAGCACAGTACATCTAAGAAATAGGGGCAGAAGGAATAGCAGACAGATAGAGATAGAAGCCTTCTGGAATGTTGTGCTTCAAATGTATGAGGATAGTGGCATGGACAGACAAAGTTAGTAACAAATTGGTTGTAGAAATAGTAAAAGAATAAAAATATTTGTGTAAAACGAAAAAATAGGAAAAATAGAAGGATAGGATACGTTCTAAGGCATTTCTGGGGAATAGTACGGGATATATTACAAGCAGAGATAGGAAAAGATAGGTAGCGGTAGACCGAGATCAGACTTTTGCACACAGATAGGGATAGATGCAGACTGAGCAAATTTCAGCGAAATATGTAGGTTGGTTCAGACTAGGAAACAATGAGGGTACGCGTCCAACCAGATCTAGGACTGAAGACCTAATGATGATGATGATGAATTGAAGTGACAGTGTAACACTTTTTAGTACCTGAGGTATTAAAGATGGAACTGAAACCTCTTTATATATCTTTTGCACTAGTAAGTAAAGGCATAGTATCTACCATTAAAGAAAACCTGGTTGACAGATGACAAACGCCATTAGAAGATAAAGGACAACCACTGCATAGAACAGCCATGCCGTTTGCATTACCCACAAAAATGGTCGCAGATTTGTTGCTTACTTGGTTAACTAATAAGTGGATAGAGGAAAGGGGGACACTACCTCGAATACTCATACATAAAGATGGAACAATGCACAAGGGGCGAGGCAGGAACCCTTATGCTCAGGACACAAAAGCAAACACACTCAAGACATATGATATCGGTTTCCACAATTGGAAAGAAAAATTACGAATAGTAAATACAAAAGCCTTACAATTCGCAATCCAAAATATGCCATAATTATATTAGAATAACTAGAACCCGCTGACTTTTAGTATATTGTGTAAGACAATCTAAAAGAACAAGTGTATTACCCAATAAAGTATTTCTATTTTTTTTACAGAACTAATTTTGATTTTCATTTACAGGTCTAAATATATTATATACAAGAATAATACCTAATAGCCTACCTTCAATTCGTTTAATTTAATTAGTAACATTAATGAGGCACATATCATTTGTATGATCCCTATTAGCTTGCAGATCTGAATACTTTTCAGATGACTAATGAAATTTTAAATACTAACATCCAACCTATGTTAACTTTTCACTTGGTATAAACCTGATAACAAACGTAACTGTGCCATAGATACGCATGCCAAAATAAGTTTACCTATTTTTAACTCAATAATAACAATTTAATGGACCAAACAATTCTGCATTTTCAAGATACTTTATTCAAAAAATTTTTCAAGAAACTAACAAACTACTTCATTTAGTAACCAATTCCGAAACATTAAAAATTCAATTTTTGTACCTAGATGTGTTTACACTTCAAATAAATGAGGTATTTAATGAGCACCAGCACACTTGTAACAAGTCACATCGTAAGCAAAACATCAGCAGCTATAAGTTATTAATTAGAATAAACGATAAGCGTTGAGTTTACTTTACGAAACAGTATCTGTGACATGAAACTCAAATCTTGTGTGATAGATAATATTTACTACTAATATCTCCAGGTTTTCATTTAATAATCAGAGGAGTACTTATAGTTCCATATGTATCTAAAACATTATTACAACCAATAGCTGTTCAAATATTAACTAATAATTTTGATATCTTCCTAACTTGTCGATGCCATTATTCCATCATCATCAGGTCTTCAGCCTGGAACTGGTTAGACGCGTACCTCCATCGTTTTCTATTCTGAGTTACATATTTACCTGAAATTCTTACAGTCTGCATCTTTCACTATCTGTGTGCAATACTCTGACATAGGTCTAACTCTACCACTTTTTTTCCTATCTTTGCCTGTAATATATCCCGTACTATACCCAAAATGCCGAACATCTCCTGCCCTTCTATTTCTCCTATATTTTGTTTGTTTTCCAGAGATATCTTTATTCCTCAACTATTTCTATAACCTCTTTGCTATTAACTTCGTTTGTCCATGCTACTATCTTCATACATCTTAAGCACAACATTCCAAAAAGCTTCTACCGTTTTTCTGTCTGCTTCCCCTACTGCCTTTATTTCATAGACGTACTGGGCTGTGCTCCACACATATGCTTTAAATAATTTTTTCATTATTTCTATGTTTGTTGACTTCAAACTGAGCCTCTGCTCTTCTTGTTAGATGCAGTTCGCTTCCCCTCCTATTATTTATAAATATATACCCTAATTCCACGATTTCAGTAGTATGTGAAGGAGTTTAAGCAGCCTGTAGCTACAAAGATCCCCCAACACTTGAACAATTGCTAAATTAATAGGTTTCAAATTATTCTTTCGCACAATCAACATTAGTTGAAAATATTTCAAAACCAACACCTGTAGCTGTTTCCAATAATCATCAGATTTAAGTGCAACTATTATCTTCGTCATCAGGTTTTCAGTCTTGAAACTGGTTTGCACGCGTATCTCCATTTATTTCTATTCTGAGCTAACCTATACGGTTCCCAAAAATTCCCACAGCCTAGATACCGCTGGTGTCCTTTCTGTTGTTCCATAATTATACGCCCTACTTTACCAGGATTCAGTGGTGTGTGAAGGTCGTTGAGCAGCCTGTGGCTACAAAGATTCCCCCAACACTTAGACATTTGCGGAATTAATAGTTTTCCTGTTAATTCTCTCGCACGATTAACATTAGTTGCGAATATTGCAAAACTAATACCTGTAGTTGTCTATAATAATCACCAGGTTGGACGCGTACTTTCATTGATTTCTAGTCTGAGCTAGCCTGCACATTTCCCTGTAATTCCCACATATTACATCTTTCACTATCTGTGTGCAATAGTCTAACTTAGGTTTTTTGTTCTTATTTCTGCTTCTAGTGTGATTCGCGCTATTCCCTCATGCCTTAGTATGTGGCCTATCATTCTATCAATCCTATTTTTTACTGTTTTCCACATACTTCTTTCTTCTTTTATCATTTTTAGTACCTTCTTGTTCTTAACTTTGTCTGTCCATGATATCTTCATCATACGTCTCTAGCACAAAGGCTTCTATTTTTCCCCTGTCCGCTTCACCTACTGTCCTGGTTTCACAACTGTACAGTGCTGTGCTCCACACATATGTTTTAAGTAATCTTTTCCTTGTTTCTATGTTTGTTGTCTTCGTACACAGTAATTGCTTTTTCTTGTTAAATGTAGCGCTAATCTTTGTTTTGTATCTTCTGCGCCCTTCCCATTTTGCGTTCCTTGGCTTCCTAGGCAGCAAAATCCTTAACCTCTTATAAGTTATCGTTACCTATTTGTATTCTAGTTTTTAATTTACTTTTCCCTCCTTTGCAAGTTATGTATGCACCAATTGATATATACATATTAAAATAGAATAAATTAGGAAATTATTAGAAATTGTTAAGAATATGCCGAGTGAAGTGCAACAAAGTAAATCATTGACAATTTATACAGTTTATTAACGTTCATGAGAACGAAAGCGCTACTTTGTATCGCAGACGATAGTGACACTGCAGATGTCAGGTCACAGGCGGTCACAGACGGTCAGGTACTGTGATTACTTAGAATTAAGATCGCAACAATGTAATTATGAATAGAGTTAAGAATAAGCAGACATGAAATCTGCAAGTTCCCAAAGCCATGTGAGGGAGTAGGGATATTATAAAAAGTCCGGGAGCCCCAGTCGACGACAGTTAGTCAAGTAAACAGCTTTTATATTGCAGTTGCTTACTACTCACAAAATAGTACAATTAATATTAATTTTCGAACTTAGTACAATTTCAAATCAAGCTTTGTAAAATTTCATTATTAATTTCTGTGTAATAAAATAAATTGTTAAGAGTTTGCAAATGGTTTTTAAAAAAGGCCGCTCCCAAGCCACGAACCTTAACTTGCATACCAGTACTTTAGTTAGATTTTGTTAATTTTCATACCGTACTTCTCTGTTATAACTGTTGCTATTTCATGAAAAGCAGCTTCTAACTCTTCCTTGCTACATGCTAATACCGCTATATTATCTGTAAATTTAAGCTTATCAATCTTTTGTCCTTGCATAATAATTCCAAGTGTCTTCTTGCATTTGATGGTGTTCATTGCATCTTCGATGTACATGTTAAAAATTAATGGGGATCGGGCGCATCCCTGTCTCACCCCTTTCCTAATATTTACTTCTCTACGTTCCTGCTATAATTCTATTACTGCTGTTTGCCCTTTGTATAAGCTACGTACTATCCGTCTATCTCTAAAACTCACTCCAATCCTTTTTAGTATTTCGAATGCTTTTTCCAGATCTACAAATCCTATATACACGGTGTCTCCTTTTTTTATTGTTTTCTCCATTATCATCCTTATCTAAAATAGCTTCACGTGTTCCCTCTTTGGTCTAAACCCAAATTGATCTTCTGGTAGTATTCCTTCAGCTTGTTTTTCTATTCATCTTGGTACAAATCTAGTTAATATTTTTGACACGTGCTGTAAAACTTATTGTTCGAAAATCTTTACAGCTACCCGAGCCTCTCTTTTTGGTATAGTGACTACGATGTTACATTTGAAACCTTTGTATATCTCGCTTGTCTCATACATATAGCTTACAAGTTGGAAGAGACGTTCTGTTATTGCTTGGTCTGCAGCTTTTAGACTTTCTGCTTGTACCTCATCTGTACCCGGTATCCTACCATTTTTCAGACCGTTTAATGCTAATTCACTTATCTTTTGGTATAGGATATCCCAAGTCATCCTTTTGAATGTTTGATTTTTGTTCTAAAACTGTTCGTTCTCTCCTGCATATAAATTCCTATATATATATATATATATATATATATATATATATATATATAATATATTGTAATTTGCAGTTATAGGTCAGCTGGTGTATTGAAGAAAACTCTTTATATATATATATATATATATATATATATATATCAATACACCAGCTGACCTATAACCTGCAACATTAAACAAATATTGTGAAATAGAAGGTCATTATTATTTATAAAATATATAAATATATATATATATATATATATATATATATATACTTGCCATTTATCCACTTTCTCTACATTTTCTATAATGACCTTTGCTCCAGTGTCCCTTATATTTTTGCTATATGATTTTATATACATAGAATCCATTTTAATTAGTTTCTATGCTTCGTCTGGTCTTTCCTATTTCCATCTTAGTTTGTACCTGTTTGCATTTTTCATCAATCCATTGTTCTTTAGCTTTCTTGCATTTGCGAATAATTTTCCATTTTATGGCTTTGTATCTCTGTTTTCCTATTATTATCTGATCTCTTTTTGTATTTTCATCTTTCTTCTATCAGATTAAGGCTATCCTTTGTTATCCATGGTTTCTTTTTTTTGTATACCCCAGAGTAAATCTGGACGCCAGTCTAAGCTGGGTTTAATGTTATTCTATTCTGTGTACTTCCTTAATATAAAAAATTTCCCGATATCTTTCAGCAATTCATTTGACTTTTTTCCACATCTTTCGTGTATATCTTTATCTTTTAGTTTCTCAAAGTAAAAGTGCCTTTTTCCGTTGTTTTTTTGCAAATTTTATATTTATGAGCTGCCTTTCTAATGAGGATTTTGTGGACCGTGTCTATATCTGCTTCTGGGTAGCTTCTACAGTCTTTTACTTTACTCCTAAACCGTTGTCTAACAAGAATGTAATCGATTGGATATCCTCCTATATCTCCTGGCATTTTCCACGTGTATTGTCTTCTAGCATGATGTTGAAATAATGTGTTTGTGATGGTTAAATCGTTCTTGTGGCAAAATTCTATCAGGCTATTTCCCCTATCATTTCTCGTGCCTAAACCACATATACCTACTACCGATCCTTCCCTACCCACACCTAATACTGCTTTAAAATCTCCTGTAATTATTAAATTTTCATGTCTTTCTACGAATCCTAGTATGTCTTTGATATGTTTGTAGATCGCCTCTACCTTGTCCTGACTGTTGCTAGAAATGTGCATGTATACTTGTATTATTACTGTATTTACCGGTTAAGACTCTAATCTAACCATAAGAACTCTTTCGTTCTTTTGGAGTAGCTTTCTACACGTTGTCCATTTTTTTTTCGCATAACTATCCCCACGCCCGAATTCTATTACGCTGATCCTGTATGAATTACCATAAAGTCTCGCTCAAAAAATCACTCGTCTCTGGCCACCGAACTTTGCTGATCCCTACTATGTCTAATGCTAACCGGTACATTTCAATTTTCAAGTTCTCTAGCATTCTTACTTGCTTCATGCTTCAAACATTCCACGCTCCGTCTCGCAGAATGTTCACGCTTCTTTTCTTATACTTTCCGATCGCATCCCCCGAAGTAGTGCCCTCCCGCAGATTCGAATGGGGAACTATTTTAACTTCGGCATCTTTTACCTCAGATGATGCCATCATCTTTAATAACAATGTAAGTACGCTGTATACTTGGGCGGTAATGTGGTGGTTTCCCGATACATTTCCACATCGTAATAGTGTGTCTTAGAATGCTATATCGACTCCTATTGTCTCTGCCATCTAAGTACCGAAAAAGTTGCTGCCCTCTTTCGGGGATCTGTCTTAGTCCGATTTCTCACTAAAGACCCTACTATTTTGGATGGACGTGTAGTGTAGCTCTCTAGATTACTGGAACGCGCAAGCCATTCCACCGTTCTAGTAATCTAGAACATCTTCAAGGAGCAGATCCATTCGGAATAGGTAAATATATAGCATTGCTAATAATTAAATGCAAATTTTTTAGGTACATTCAACGAAGTGATCAATTACAGATTTAAGATCCATTTTGTTTAATCAAAGAGAAATTCTTAAATTGCACGCTATTTAAAGTTTGAGAATTTTTACTAGGTCTTGGAAAGACACACAGTGCGGATTAATATTCATTTCGCGAAAACATTCGTTATAGATACAGGTGTAAAGCAACACTCTTACTGCTGTATTTAAAACGACACACAAGTGTTTATATTTAGTCGTTTTAGCGTTTAAATATAACAACCTACAACGCGTGTAAATGTAGCTTGAAAGTCTTTTATTTTATCTAATACTAATATTAGGACGTTAGAAGGAGTGAAGTAATTATTTACAATAATTTAGATCAAAAATACTGCAAATCAATAGTGCGGCATAAAATAAAGTAAGAGTTTTATGCATCTGCAAAGATAATAATTTCCAGCTCAGATACACTAAACCATATTTCAATTACTTAAAGGAATAATTAAGGTACAAGTATTTTAGCATTGGATTTGGTAACTCCTTTCCTTCCAGCTAGCAGTTTTATATAGCTATATTAGTGTTCCTACCATTAGGTTTACTTTAGGTTTGTTCTAAATTAGTGTACTCAATTATTCCTCGTTGAGTTTTGGACCAGAAACATTTTCCCAATATCAGATTTTTATATCCTTCTGTTATTCCGTCTATGGTTTATCTCTACAAACCCCTGTATTTCGAGATTAAGTGCCGTCCAATACAATGTCCGACCGAGACTGGAATTTCCCACACGATGGTATTCCGGGACTTCTTCGAATATTAACACCAACTTTTTCATTGAGTTAGTCCGCAACGGTTCTTGTTGGTACAATCGAGTTTTTCGTATTTTATCAATACACAGAATTTTTAGCAAAGTACTTCACCGAGATTGTTTGTAGATTACTGGTTAAATTTTTGGGGCCAAAACTGTATCGAAAAAGTTCTCTGTAAAATTTACAAAAATTTTAAGTAAGGTTAGGTTAATAACAAATACTAACTTAAAATTAGACAAAGGTGTGTTGTGTATATCTGTTTGCGAGTTACGTTTCAGGCCTGGGGAGCGATGTTTTTAAAAACTACTTCCAAAATTTGTAATAAATTTTATTAGTTTATACAGACATTAATTATGGAATTTGGACAATCTGTTGTAAATTTAATTAAGTCGAATTAAAATAATTAATTGCACTAATATGAGTGAGTAGCCTAAGCAAACTGCAATGTTAAAGTTGAAATACTTGAGACTGACTGGTCTTGGGGTTCCCGGGGTATTTATGTTGTCCCTGTCCCTCACAATTCTGTGGGAATTTGCAGAGCTCATGCTTGCTTATTCTTAATTCTATTCATTAATAAACTGTTACAATCTTACTTTCTAGGTAATTGCGGTATCTTAACCGTCTGTGACCTGCAGTATCACTATCGTCTGGAGTACATTGTATTGCATCCGTACTCATGAACTGTTAATAACCTTTTTATATCTATCTTTTGATTACATTGTTGTACTTGACTTAATAATTTCTTAATGATTTCTAACAATTTCTAATTATTCTATTTTATAATACATACATAAATTGGGGGATACATAACTTGCGTTAGCTAGATTACTTTCTAACTATTAGTTCTCAATTAAGCTTATATAATTTCTGAAAAAAGTGAAAACTGTTTTATAATTAACCCACATCAAAATAAATCGCCGTTGTTTTTGACTTAAACGCTATGATATTTAAAGTCTTGCATAATACATTATAACCTTATCGGCAACAAGTCTGTTTTAACAGGGTTAGCAGGAACGTAAGCTTCATATTATCCGATGCATACTAAAACGCTTACTAATTCAAGTAACATGGTTTTTAATATTTGTGGAGATGTAGATTAAAATTTAACGGGAGTTTATTTTTATCAAAAAATTTTGTTACGCATTTGCAGGTTGGTGGCTTATACTCGTTATAATTCTTCTCACTAGTTCCAAGTATTAAGTTTTAAAACAAGCAATTGCATATGAAAAGGTTTATGGCTGTTTTTGCCTATATTGCGAAAGTTTGCAAAGTAGCTTGGCAGTTTTGAGGAAACATGATTAGCAGACGGACGCTCCTGCTTTCAACTAAAAACATAATAAAACACTGAAACCAATAATAAAAAGTTTTAATACAAAAAACTTTGTAAATGTTGTTGGTAAAAAGTTACTGCGGAAAAGCCAGCTTTCGCTATTTTACTGTGCTTACTAAATGCCTTCAAATGTTGCTCATGCAGTTCACTGAGCGCATGAAGGCACACAATATATTATATTAAAATATCGCTTTACTCAGTAAAGGTAGAAAGTCACCTCGTTATGTATTTGTGAATATTTATAATTAGAGCTGCAATACGGTTAACTTGTATGAAATATGGATTACCTCGGGTTATTTTACAGAACAATCTCAGGAGGCGGGTAACCAACAGCCGCATGGGGCCAGATCTTTATCTGGAAATGTCAAATGATAATAATATATTGAAATGGGTTATTAATTTGGCAAAATGCGGGTTTCTCATAAAAAACAAGAGTTGCTGTATTCAGTACAACAGAAGATCAAAGACACTAATATAACAAATACATTTAAAGATGACAAGCCATGACAAAAACGGTAAGAAAATATAAACATGCTACACTTAGGTCTAAATTTATTATTTGTAATTTTTCTCTATATCAAAATTACTATTATAGGTATTTGGCATTTCTCCGAAGATATCCGGAAATATATACCAAATCAGCGGAAGGCATTAATAAAATTCGAGCATCAGTAACAGAAGAGTAATTAAAAACGGTTTCAGAATTTAAGTAACCATCTCCGTGAAGTGGGATGTGAAGACCTACTAAAAGATGGTTCTAGAATCGTTAATCGGGATGAAAGTGGATCTAGTTTGTGGCAAAGTCCTTAGCCCAAAAAGATGACAAAGTTTACTGCAAGTTCAGTAAGAAAACGAAAAAGACAACATTAAGATCTTTTACTGCAAACATGTCCTGTATATTTAGTATTCCAATGCTCCACCCGATGATACTGCTTTGGCCAGAAAGCGAATATTTTTATCCTGGAGATTTTGCCGAATTCTTGCTATTCCAGATAGGGTAGGAATCTTTAACGTGCATGACAACACCCACACATGAAAACTACATTTTACATCTCATCTGAACGAGGGCGTATTTTTATGAAAAAAGCTTGCCTAACATTTTTCAAGCGGTCCGTGTTAAGTATCTAATTCGGGATCTTGGGCTTAGTAATCACACCCACACCAACTAATCCACGAAGACGCTCTGAAAAACACGTCCCCCTGTTGTGATATTTGCATACACCGCACTTTTAAAAGCCTTAAACAAATTATTCCAGATGACCGGATTTTAGGTAAGTCGAGTCGGGCCACATGAAGTGGGATATTTTACAAGTCGGAAGAGACATTCTGTTACTGCTTGTCCAGCGACTTTTAGAGTTTCTGCTTGCACCTTATCTGTACCCGGTGCCCTGCGATTTTTCAGACCCTTTAATATTAATTCAAACTCATCTCCAAGTATAGAATAATCCCAAGTCATTCTTTTCAATGTCAGATTCCTGTTCTAATCCTCTTAGTTCCTATCCTGCATATAAATTCTCTATATATTTTTGCTAATTAACCACTTTCTCTACATTTTTATAATGACGTTGTAACATCTCATATATAGGCAATAATTGTTTTATGAATATATAGGCAATTATTAAACTGCTAAGTGTTCGAAGGATTGCCGTGATTCAGGCGCGAAAATGTAGTCGACCCGTTTATCGATCCGTGCCGTCATGCACGTGAGCTTTGAGGCATCTGCTTGAAGTATTTAATCGACCATTATTGTAGAAGACGTAGTCCGCATAACATATATTAAACGTGGTAGGAAGTTCCCTACCAAGATGAAGGTCCAAAGTTGGATTCGTGGCAGAGACATGTCGCCTGGTGTATGAAAAACAGATAAGTTGCGAGAATTGAAGACAATCCGCAGCAAGAACAAGGTGTAAATAAAACGGTTCGTAAGCATGTCAATATGGCGTCTTTGTAGAAAATAATTCATTTGAATTTACAGTAAGCAGTTCCACATATAATTTCACCTATAAATTTCATCTACAAGTTTCATCTTTAATTCGTATGGAAGTCAATAAACTTTCGACAAGATGATGCATTCATTTGTAAGGTGGTTGAGTTGCACGTGCCTGTAATCTGCAGGTGTCGTAAGTGTTGAACTCTTTCCTTTGGTGAGTACATTGTAATTTGTTATATTAAACACTGACCCAAACAAGAATTAAGCTTACTTGGAGGATATATAATTCTCTAAATGATTTTTTTAAGAAAATTTAATAAATTTCTAATGTTTAAATGTATAAAAGTTTTCTGTTATATGGCTTTAAAATTGTAGCATAGTTTCATACACTAACGTGTAAAAGCTTTTTTATTAGTATAAATTATGTGCCACAGAAAATAAGTAAAACAATTGGCTTAACGATTTCAGAATAGTTGTAGTATTTTGAATACAGAATTAGAAGTTTTGGTAAAAATAAAATCACTTTATTTAAAACATGTTAGGTAATTTGGCTAAATTTTTTGTATTAATTGTTAAATTCACATAGTAAATTAAGGCACATGTTGGTTTAACATCTGCCAGGTGAACACCTGGACTTGCATGTTTACTTAAACAAGTACATGTATGTAGCACAAATGAGTTATATGATAAGTTAATCTTTGACTTATCCTTGTGAGCCGAGAACAAAGATCTTTGCTTGAAGCATTTGTGTAATGTTATGAAATATTAATTTTATGATGGGCTTCACCCACTAGTAACTACTACTTTTCATAATTCAACATCGATATGACCTTTTTTCTTAATGTCTGATAATTTTGATTGTCTTTAATTTATTTGTTTAATTTATTTGATTAATTTATTTGATTAATTTTTTTGTATATACAAGAGCTTGAAATAACGTTATTACATATCTGCAATCTAAGGTAATAGTTATATTTCTGAAAATTCTAGCTACAAGGTTTAAGTGTATAAGAAACACAGTTATGATGTTGAGTATCTATCTTCAGGTATAAGTTGAATCCCTTAAGGTTTATCTACGTCTTTCCTTAAGAAGATTATTTTTGGTGTTTATGTGTGTGACGTAGTGGCGCCCTAAAATTGGATAAAGACAAGTTAATTAATAAAAGACCCCGAGACTAGTCCGCGAGCTTGTAAAATTCTTTTTGGTAACACTGTTTGGTTCTTCACCTTAACTGAAGCCACCCTCTGCACTATTAACCAAAAAGTAAAAATAATATAACACTGTCGCCCGAAACGTGGGACTCGAGTTAAATTTTATTGTTGTTTGACTAAATTTTACTGTCGCTCGACTAATTCCACTGTCGTTCGGATAATTAAACTTGTCTTTGTTAGTTCACATTTACTGAAATAATACTTGTATTATTACTTTATATATCGGTTTAGATTCTTGTTTGTACAACCAATAATATCAAATAACGTATTTTGACCAAAATTTTAGACTTAAACTTACACAGAAACAGCCACTTGAAAAACATGTTACATTTGGCAGTAACAATTTTAAACATCAAGCACAAATCTAATAAACGAACTTAAGTTTTGCGCTAAACATAAATCCTACATTATAAATAACCTTCAACAGCTTTTAATGTAACTTGAAATACTCAGATAAATGACTGAATGATTCTAGTGTTATTCACTAGATGACGTATAGAAACGCACGTGAAATCCAACACCAAACGCTGGTATTAGTAATTTTCTTGCTTTGACAAACTAGCAAGTAATTATTTGGAATACTATGATCCCTACAATGAAAACATAAAAAAATATAACACAATATTATATTAAAGAGAAATACTATCTATATAAAATTAAGGATGGTAATATTATTTGCATAAACTGACCAGAAGCAAAAATAATTATTTGTTTACAAGAAGGGGGTAAGTACATTTAGTGGCAAGCCATCCTTTCACACAAAGAAATTATGCAGAATCACAAGTATTAAATTGTGAAATTGATGTACATTAACAATGTTAAAAGATACAGGTTGAATAAGAAACTGGCATTTATTTAAGAGATATAGTACGATTTTGTTGCTACTATTATAAATAATATTTTTAGAAAATGCAATCATGGAATTAACATTTGTAAATCAACAACTTTGAAATCCAATCACCACTAATGCTAAAGTTTGATTTAATGCCGGACTCCATCTTCATCGTGCTAAAGGACTTAATAAGACATCTGAGCGGTCAATTTAAAGTTGTTTCTGTAATATCAGTAAGACTAAGCTTTATTGGGCAATCCAAAAATGTAAGTGCATAAGTTCGCTTAAAATATTGCAGTATAACAAGCGAATGGTATGTTTATTTCATGAGAAGCATCATCGAACCAATTATGGCACCTACCAGAAAATGATTTGGTTAATGGTCAATTATAATAAACACTTCAAATATAATATAATACAAGTTTATGTGCTATAAAAAAGATTGTGTGGCGCCCCAAAATGTAGTAGGTATATATTGCGTTTATTGTCTACAACTAAATTTGTGTGTTAGTATGCGGTATGATTTAGTGACCGCGTTATTATATTTTCTTAATTTTTATGTTTTGCGACTTTTTAATTGTGATGCTGTTATATTGTAGTATTGATAGTTATAAATTAACCATTTATAAACACTTTCTGTAGAGCTGTGCTACTTAAATAAATTAATTATTAAGCCGGAAAACAATAACGACTTGTTTAAAATTATTTGTACAAGATTGTGTTTGTACTTACGGTGTAGCTGGACTGATTACCACGAAAGATAAGTATTTTACTTTTACGCTCGTGTTGAGAAACGTGCATCGTGCGAAATACTAAAGAACTATCTATTTTTTAATGTAAACTTTACATGCCAATTTTAATTACCAGTCCTTTCCCAGTGTATGGGGTTTATAGAATTTACTAAGATGCGTTACTTCGCGTTTGTGCCGAGAACTACTTTTGTGGCGAAAGCGTTGATATTTTGTTGCGTGTTTCGTTTCAAGAATTCATTTGTGTTCAAGATGTCTGAGGGGTTAGCTCGTGACAGCTCATACTAATTCAAGAAGGTATCTACGTAGATGATCTTCTTCCAGTTCTGATGAACTTTTTGATGCAAAGGCTATCTGCCACCAACACTTTTATTCGGAGGTGGTTTTAAACTTAGAAAGCGGATTTCTAATGATCCACTGGTACTTTCAAGTATAAATCCGCAAGACGTTCACTCAGGCATTCTTGAGTTCGGATCTCGTGAAAACACCAAAACACTTGGTCTTACCTGGTCATTTCAAATTGATTACTTACGATGTTTAATTTCTAGTTTGTCAGATGGCATTCCTACTATACGGGCTATGCTGTACTACATTTTACAATTATTCGACCCTTTGGGCCTTCTGGGTCCTTGTGTCATATCCGCTAAAATTCTCATGCAGTCTCTTTAAATGGAAACGATTTCATGGGATGATCCAATTCTTGTTTCAATTCAAAATAATTGGATTCTTTTACGACAAAATTGGGTTGTGTTAAACAATCTCGTAATTCCACGTCATGTTGTCTGTTTCAATCCCGCGCAGATGGAGATTTATGGATTCTCAGATGCTTCAGTTCATGGCTACGGGGCATCTGTCTACCTACGTTCTGTTGACCCGCAAGGTCAGGTTTTCGTTCGGCTTTTGTGTGCAAAGGCTATTCCACGTTTAGAGCATTGTGCAGCCGCGTTGCTGGCCAAGCATGCTGCTGAAGCTACAAAGGCCTTAGGCATAGACTTTGAGCGGTCTGTCTTTTAGTTCGATTCTCCTGTCATTTTTGGGTGGCTATAAACACTGCCTAATCAACTTAAAACTTTCGTTTGCAATAGAGATGCAGACATACAAGCTTTGACCGCTCATGCCACATAGCGGCATGTACCTACTAAAACAAATCCTTCCGATATGCTTTCAAGAGGAGTTTCACCCGATCAGATGGTGGAATGGTCCTTCCTGGTTGCATGAATCTGAGAATTCATGACCTGTTTTCGTAGATCGTATTTCCAATCTACCAGATCTAAAGAGTACTTTACAGTGTCATCATGAGCGTCAGGTCGAACCTTTGCCGCGAGACAAATTTTTTACTTTGACAAGACTCGAAAGGGTTGGGTTATTGCATACTGTTTGCAGTTTTTGCGTAATTCTTGTAAATTCCTTTCAAAGAGGAACCTAGGTCCTCTCACGTGTGAAGAGATTTCCTTTTCACATATTCGCTTGGTTAAAACATCTCAACTAGAGCCTCTTCCAGAAAAAATAAAATGTCTACAGAAAGGCATTCCCATTCTAAAGTCAAGCTCAGTTTCAAACTTAACTTCTTTTCTCGACTTTGATGGTGTAATACGCGTCGGAGGTCGTCTTCGAAATTCTCATTTCTCACTTGAGAAAAAACATACAGTTCTGATTTCTGCAAAACATAGATTTGCTAAGCTTCTTCTTATACGTGAACACACTCGCTTGTTGCACGGCGGTGTTCAACTGCTTCTTTCGCACGTGCGAGAACGATATTGGATAATTGCTGGTTGCAGTCTTGCAAAGGTTGTTGTCCATAAGTGTCTCCGCTGCTTTCGATTTTCTTCTAAATTAACTAAGTCCATTATGGGAAATCTTCCATCTGATCGAGTGAATTCATCACCACCGTTTCATGTAGTCGGTACTGACTACGCTGGTCTACTTTGCAATAAGGGCCGTAAAGGCCGGGGTGCTAAAACTTACATGTCATATATCTCTCTTTTGATTTGCTTCGCCACCAAGGCTATCTACCTAGAATTAGTCACTGATCTTTCCAGTGATTTATTTCTAATAACATTCCGCAGATTCATTGCTTGTAGGGGTATACCTATTACCGTTTACTCTGATAATGCTTCAAATTTCATAGGCGCCAATTCAGAACTTCTTGAATTGAGCAATTTCCTTCTTTCTCAGCGAACTATTATGTCAAATTAGGTAGTTGACATGGGCATAACTTGGCATTTCATTCTTCCTCATTCTCCTCATTTCGGGCGACTATGGGAGGCGGGTGTAAAATCGTGCAAACACCACTTACATAGACTCTTAGCCTATGCCCTTCTTACTTATGAGGAGTTTTCCACCGTGTTGGTACAGGTGAAGGCTATATTAAATTCAAGACCCTTGTCTCCTATTTCTTCTGATTCCAACGATATTTTCCCTTTAACTCCAGGACACTTCCTCATTGGTCGATCCATGACTTCTGCTACTGATTCTTTCTTAAGTCACCTTAGAGAGTCCAGACTTAATACCTTCCAACGACTTCAACTTCTTCAGCAACAAATATGGTCACGTTGGAGCAAAGAGTATGTGTCCGAACTCCAGCAACGACAAAAATGGCGTTCCAATTACTCCGATCTTCAAGAAGGCACATTGGTGCTAATAAAGGAGGACAATCTCTCAGTGTTATAGTGGCGTCTTTGGTTCATTGTGAATGTTCATACTAGTGCCGATGGTGTTAATCGCGTTGCGTCGATTAAAACTGGTACTGGTTTAGTTCGTTGATAATTTTCCAGGATCTGTCCGCTACCTATTGACGACACGTAAATATACTTTAATGTTCAATACTTATTATTATTGTACTATACTTGTTCATACTATTTCTATTGTAATTTTAAGCTGATGTATTTAAACAATCGTTAGTTTATTGAAAGTTAGAGGTTTCAACGCCGGGGGCATGTTGGGGATTTATAGAATTTACTAAGATGTGAAGTTACTTTGCGTTTGTGCCGGAACTACTTTTGTGGCGGAAGCGCTGATATTTTGTTGCGTGCTTCGTTTCCAGAATTCATTCGTGTTTAAGATGTCTGAGGGGTTAGCTCGTGACAGCTCATACCCATTCATTCTAATGTATTGTACTTAAATTTTCAATTATATTAAGTTATAATAAATGTATTCTACGTTGAAACATTCCTTTACATTTTTATCTTAGCAAGAAACAATTTTTCAGTTTTATTGTTAAGTTGGTCTTAAGAGATTTAATGCTACAACGAATACGCGTACAGCAGATTCGCATAGAAGATGTACAATTATACAAACATATCCCAAACATCCAGTATCTTTGTCATTTCAATTTTACAAACTTAATATTTATTACATACCAGTATATCAAAACTTTAAATCGTTAATTAAGTTATTAATTTTATTAAAATAAAAATTTGTGATGGATATGCCCGTCTTGTGACAATCTTTTTTAAACGATTTTAAGTTTACCAAGAAAATGAATTATTCAATGTAGCAGTTAAACTAGTGTAATATGAAAAGCATAAATACTAAGAAATGACCAAATCATTCAGCACAAGGAATTTTTGGTTTTACAATTTCTGCTCTATGTTTAGACATTTTTTTTGTTAAAGTACATTTAGGATATTAAATTCATAATTTCTACTTTATTTCTTTTGGTCTTTTACTTCCAAGGCTCAAAGTTCTTCTAAAGAGGAATACAAAGATAGGGAAATAATTCTGTTTTAATACTACATGTGATTAATTTCATTGTTTTCCAATAATTGATGTGGCTGTAACATTATTTTGTAATGTTAACTAATAAACAGATCAATTAATTAATTAAAATTCATTAACTTGCATAACTTATAGACAAAAATTCCACAATAAATTACTTTCATATTATAGTTAGCATCCCTCATAAAAGACCAGGTTTACAAATAGCTTAAGACTAAACTATTAGAAATTCCAGCGGCAGGTCATCATAATTTAAAGCTCTACCCTTGTAAATCAAATACAACAACCCTCTTAAAACTTTCGTCGGTTACAGATTGACGAATCTGATAAAATTAAAATGGAATAGTACCTTTTAACGCAAATAAAGAAAAACAATTTTCTGTTGAAAAGCTTAATTTTCTTAATAATTTCTTTAATTGACAAGAGTTATAGAAAACGAAACATTATAAATAGCGAAAACTATTTCCAATTTGATTTGTTCAAAGATTGCAAGTAATTTTAAGTAGTTTGGAGACATCCATTGTATTTAAAATCCATTTCGGCTCAAATGGGTTAACCGGTCTTTTGTTAGTGGCAGACTACTGTCGCCAACGGTATGGTCCACGTTTCAGTAATTAAAAAATTCTTAGAAGATACAACATATTTAAACCCTTAGATAAATAATTGCTTCCGTGACCCTCATCTCAAAAAGGGTTGGATTTGGTTTCTAAAATCTTGTTTTGGGGAGGTTCTGTTAAGTTATTGGATAACAGAAATATGACGTAAGTAATGGTTAGAGTAGGAATTAATCTATATAACTTAAAGCTTTAGCCAAAAAAGAGAGTTTTTTCCAATGGGACTGTCCGTGGTCAAGAGGTAGAAAGTAACGTAGTTCGCGGGTAGCGTTCTCCGGCATCACAGATATGGAATTGCACTTAGTATCACGATAGTGAAATTGGAAAGGAGTAATTAACTCTTCCAGCTTGCGAGGGTTACGCCCGTATGTTGACGGGTTTATAGTGATACAAGGTGACTAATAAAAAGCTTGTAGGCGTGTGACGCACAAGTTAAGTGATATTGTCAACAAGATCCTGTCGGGTTCCTATGCCATTCAATAATTTAAAAATTACAAACAAGAGCAACAAGCGAGATTCTCTCCCTCAATTTAAGAGCCGTTCTACGTTGGAAAGCAAGCCATCAAACAATGAACAATTTTTAGTAAGTAAGTTTTTTTAGTTAAGTAGTATGACAAATTTTTAGTTAATTCATTTGTTAGGACGTTTGGGCCATAAACCGTAGGATTAATTTAGTGTAAAATTTATTGTATACGTTTTCTTTCATATACAAGTGTTTGGGAATTACTTATGTACGAAAAATTTTCATAATTCTATATTCACCTATTCGATTAAATTTATAAATTAAAGACAATGAATGTAAGAGGTTCACGCTTATTGCTCTGTTAATTAAATAGTTTTGTTTGCCGTTGATTAAGTCAATAGCTTTTTCATCATTTTTTTATCATGGAAGTTGCATAAGTAGTAAAAAAGTTAGGAATTGATTAAAAGGAACAATTGTCCTCCTTGGGATGACAAGTCTCTCAAGGTTTTGCACGAACATTAGGACATTCTCGACTTGTCTGGCGCCCTTGGTAATTGTCATTAAGCCACAATATTTAGGTAAGGTAAGTGCCAAAATCTTTTTGTAGTATATTATAGATTAATTTAACCTTTTATGCAAAATTTTAACCCCCTATATGATCCACGACCTTCCGCTAGCTAGTGCTGGTGACCTCCCTTTAATTTTTGTTTTACAGGCCGCCCCATTTTATAATTATACTGGAAAATACATACTTAGTAGCTTTTCCGCCTGTAAGAAAATTCTTTTTCCTAACTTTACTTACTACTTATGCAACTTCCATAATAAAAAAATATTAAAAAAACTATTGACTTAATCAACGGCAAGCAAAACTATTTAATTAACAGAGCAATAAACATGAACCTCTTACATTCATTGATTTTAATTTAGAAATTTAATTAAATGCGTGAATATGAAATTATGAAAATTTTGCGTACATAAGTAATTCCCAAACACTTGTATATGAAAGAAAACTTATACTATAAATTTTGCACATAATTAATCCTACGGTTTATGGCCAAAACGTCCTAACAAATAAACTAACTAATAATTGGTCATACTAATTAACTAAACATTCATTGTCTTTAATTTATAAATTTAATTGAATAGGTGAATATGGAATTATGAAAATTTTTCGTACATAAGTAATTCCCAAACACTTGTATATGAAAGAAAACGTATACAATAAATTTTACACTAAATTAATCCTACGGTTTATGGCCAAAACGTCCTAACAAATGAATTAACTAAAAATTTGTCATACTACTTAACTAAAAAAACTTACTTACTAAAAATGTCTATTGTTTGATGGCTTGCCTTCCAACGTAGAACAGCTTTTAAATTGGAGGAGAGAATCTCGCTTGTTGCTTTTGTTTGTAATTTTTAAATAATTGAATGGCACACAAACCCGACAGGATCTTGTTGACAATATCACTTAACTTGTGCGTCACACGCCTACAAGCTTTTTATTAGTTACCTTGTATCACTATAAATCCGCGAACATACGGGCGTAACCCTCGCGATCTGGAAGAGTTAATTACTCCTTTCTAATTTCACTATCGTGATACTAAGTGCACTTCCATATCTGTGATGCCAGAGAACGCTACCCGCAAACTACGTTACTTTCTACCTTTTGACCACCGACAGTCCCATCGGAAAAAAACTCTTTCTTTTGGCTAAAGCCTTAAGTTATATAGATTAATTCCTACTCTAACCATTATTTACGTCATATTTCTGTTATCCAATGACTTAACAGAACCTCCCCAAAACAAGATTTTAGAAATCAAATCCAACCTTTTTTGAAATGAGAGTCACGGAAGCAATTATTTATCTAAGGGTTTAAATATGTTGTATCTTCTAAGAATTTCTTAATTACTGAAATGTGGACCATACCCGTTGGCGACAGTAGTCTGCCATTAACAAAAGACCGGTTAACCCACTTGAGCCGAAATGGATTTTATATACAATGGATGTCTCCAGACTACTTAAAATTACTTGCAATTTTTGAACAAATCAAATTGGAAATAGTTTTCGCTATTTATAATGTTTCGTTTTCTATAACCCTTATCAATCAAAGAAATTATTAAAAAAATTAAGCTTTTCAACAGAAAATTGATTTTCTTTATTTACGTTAAAAGGTACTATTCCATTTTAATTTTATTAGATTTGTCAATCTGTAACCGACCTAAGTTTTAAGAGGGTTATTGTATTTAATTTACAAGAGTAGAGCTTTAAATTATGATAACCTGCCGCTGGAATTTCTAATAGTCTAGCTTTATGCTATTTGTAAGCCTGGTCTTTTATGAGGGATGCTAACTAAAATATGAAAGTAATTTATTGTGGAATTTTTGTCTATAGGTTGTGCAAGATAATGAATTTTAATTAATTAATTGATCTGTTTATTAGTTAACATTACAAAATAATGTTACATGATATAGGATTAATGTGTTTGCAAAACTTTTGAGGGCTGTCGACTCCTAATAGTTCTTTGATAGGTAACAAAAGTGGGAGCTGGTGTGTGTTTTGCTTATTTTGAATTTCTAGAGTTTAAAAAAATAAAAAGTGTAGTGAACTCGGAGTGTTCAGCAATAAATAATGTATTTTACGTATAACTTTTAAAAAGCAAAATTAAGTCATCTTCGTAAAGTTTTTCCTTAATTTAAAGGGGCCGTAACTTCCTTTATTCACTTCAACTCCCGGTTCGGTGGCGTCTTTGCCCTTTTTAAAATTATTCTATTAATATTATGCCCATGCTCATCCCTCCGCGGTGTTAGCTCGGGCTATCTATTTTCTCTTTGGGAGTGTTTCCATTTATTTCATCTCCTCCGTTCGCCGTCTGATTTCAGAAAGAAAAATTTCCAATTAACATCTTGACAACGCTTTTAGGTAAAGCTTCGCTATTTAAACGTCTTGTCTACATTCCAACAAAGAAGTTTACCACAGATTAAAAGTTAGTTTTCTAAGTATATTATACGGATGCCTACGTGAGCGTTAATACTAATCTTAGCCGTTGAACTTATGACCTTGTTCGAGTTTTTCCTTCTTTACTGTTATGAAGTGGTTCGTTTCCAAGAGAATGCTCCAACTCATCGCAATAACATGAAATTTATGAGCATCCGTTTATTATTTTGAAAGAATACAAGCTCCGCAACTGATACAAGGAGATTACAATGATTGCTGATTGTTCTGAAAACAAAAGGTATTGCTTATATTTCGAAAAAAATTCTTCCACATTTACGCTCCTCAGCAATAGGTTTATCGTTGGAGTTACTATCGAAGAATCAAGTGCAATTGATTTCTTTGGACAATTACTATTCTAGATTTTTTTTTACAATTGTTAGTTAAAATGCGCCTCTTATTCCTATTTAATAAACTTAGATGGGGTTGTTAGTAATTCCAGGCACATAAGCTTTGAATTAAACCGAGTGTAGCGCAATGCGCAATTTCTAAATTGCATTTCCAGAAGTTTGTAATTATTTGCACAATTGAGCTCTTTGTAAATTAGCTGTGTACTACATAATGCTAATTAGTTGGCTGCAACCACAATAGTAAACAAACTGTAAAAGTTTGAGGTTTAATTTAATTTAAACTGAAAATATTTTTCTGCTTTACTTTCTGCAACTGGTTTGATGAATACAGAATTTTTGTAACAATTTATATAGATTTATCAAACGATTTGGCGCTGTAACTAAATGCAAAACTGGTTCAAAACCTATAAATATTTAAATTATACAAAGTAGGATTTCCTTGACTTTCTAGTATATTCAAAGATGCAGACAGTGATGTTTCTCACCCATCCGAGTAAAATCAAAGGTGGTAACAAGTAAAGAAGCATCTAATCGGTACCTACTAGGTCCAATCTATATCGAGTGTAAATAGAAACGTCGCTCATTAAAACCTGCAAAGACTGACGTTAAGCGTGCAAAATTATATTACCATTTTTTCGAGTTGACCAAAACGATTTCGACCTATTACGCTCATTTTCAATCGTACACGATACTATTTAAATCAGTTGAATTTAAACTTATTGTACAATACCTAAAACTAACCAATTAAAATGAAGAACCCACATTTAAAAGAATAAATAAATAAAATTGTTTTATGGAGGGAGCCCCCAGTGTGGGGGAATACCGACCTTCATTTTAATTTGTTAGTATTAACGCGAGGGGTATTAGAATTTCATATATCGACTTACCTCAACCATATTCTATTATTCTAAATGTTGTGTCTACTTTTCAACGAAGTGGGCACTGTATGGCTATTTATTGGACGTGCTACGTACGCACTATCACTGTGTTTTTTAGGGTTTATCCATAAAATCACATTCGGAGACACTAATGACTTAACTCACTTTACCGAACCAACAACCATTTATCTTCGATGTCTATGAGCAAGTGTCGATAACTACCCCTTTAGTCCAACTTAGTTTCCGTTGGCACAAAAGAGGTTTTTTGGCAAGATATAACGGGACAAGGATGACAGCTTTTCCATTTGATTTACAACTACGAATTTACAACGACTTAAAATTAAACAAGAAAATGTGCAACAAAGATACCAAACAGTCAGTTTTAAGTATTTTTACTATAATTTTAAATTTAACTAATTTAAATCTTTACATGACATATTCAAGATTACCAAAAAATGTCGAAAGCATGTTGGGTTACTTGAACGAATAATAAAGTAGATTTTGCATGCTCAGCGTTAATTGCTTACTTTACTAACCATATGTGCATATTCCTCAAATTTAAGGTTATAAACAAGCTTGTATTTTCTGTAAATTTCATTATTTACTTTAAGTAAGGCGTAAGGGTACTGTGGAGTCTACCGAGTTTCCTTATACAAATAGATGAAGTTTTTGTTTGATACTAAGACTTTTGGTCATAAACTTTTTAAGGATTTGCTGCTGCTAGCAAGATTATTATTTTCATTGTTTGTTGATCAGTGAACAACAGTGTTTCCAGAGTTTATACAAATTATTTATATTTAAAAAAATAAAAGTGGTGAAGGTAGAGTAGTTTCAAAGGTAAAAGTTCAAACAAAGCAACGACAAACGATCAAGCAAATTAGCTACAGAACGGTGATTTAACCTATGTTTGCAACTTTACCATATTTTTAACATTCTGCATTTATTTTAAAGGAATCTCTATTCTGACACATGCATCCATCTCTCTAGTCGCTACCATCGCTTAGCATGTCATTTAGAGATAGATATTATGTTGCACCTTTCCCGCTGGTATAAAAAAGAATATGTGCACGATAAAATGTTAAGTTTCAATCTGGCACAGCGAATAAAAGTCGCGTTGACTATCAAAAGGCATACAAAAACATATCCCAAGGAGGTATTAACAGCTAAGAAATTTTATGGAAACTTTAAATGGAATGAAACACTTAATTGGAACAAGGTACTTGACATATAATACTTTTATTTAATTTCACTAACGTGTATAATAAACTTCAAACATACCAACAAACAAAAAAAATATTATAACAGTAAGTGTATATAAATTTTGGGTTGGTGCGTTATTATTTTTTAATATAAAATTTTCTAAGTGCAATAGATATTAAAGTATAAGTTGAATGTTCTAATAATCAGAGTATTTGCAATTAAACACACTAAAAACTGAAAAATACCTTAATTACAATTATGTATGTGAGTAGTTGTTATGCATTTTATAGTATTTTTGGTGACATACGATCACTTTATATTATTCTGGTTTGATATTTACATTATCAAAGTTCCTTTCCTGTTATCGCCTATCCTATAACTTATACATACAACTTTTGATATTGGAAGGAGTGCGTGCGAGTGCATTTTTTGGTTCGTGTACACAGTTCAAGACGCGCATCGGACAGAGCATTATTAACTTAGCAACGGGAGTGATCGTAAGATTCAGTTTGGTGTGCTTGACCATAGGGTTTTCTATGGTAAAAACTCCTTGTTACGTTTTTTCGTGGCAGCCACGTTGGGCGCCAAATTTATGCTATGTTGACTCGTAGCCGTGCGTAACACAAAGAAAACCCAAGGAATGCCCGGGCTCAATTGGAGATTAGGGGGGGGTGTAGAAAGCAGACTGACAAATGATGTATGCGGCGGTAAGGAGTTAGTAACAGTACCTGCAATAAAAGAAATTAGAATAGCAAACCTGCAATAAAAAAGATTAGTCCTGTAAACCTGAAATAAAGAAAAAGCATAGCAGCAATGCAAAGTCTAAGTTATTCAGTACTTTGTAGAATGTAAATAAGACTGTTTAGATAAACTATGTAATATAATCACGATAGAAGCATTACAAAAATTTTTATCACAAAGTGAGGTAATATTGGGGAGTAGCAGAAACGTTTCCTCACACAACAACTAAACATAAATCAGACAAAATGTTAACAAAAGATAAATAAATAAGACACAATTGATATGACTAATCCAGTAGTATTGCTTTTGTTTTTCTTTCTTTTTTTTTTTAGTAGCATGCACTTCTATTGTAATAGGTATCAGAACGACAAAGATATTGCAAAACAACGGATAGATATTTAAAGTCATATCAAGTAGGAAATAGTTCAACTTACATAAAGTCCTTCAGTAACGCTTCCTTGCAATTGAAGTGTGGGATTCACAATGTCCTGCACTAACGAAGCACTTCACCCTTGACTGTGAGGGCGTTGATGGAATTTCTTACACTTTACACTAATCACACCTACGTATTTCACTGATGTTAGCAGCAGACATTTTCAGGCTATGGAACGATGTAGCATTGATAAATTTCTTTTTAACTCTATTTCCTGAGACAATAATGTCGAAATATTGTGTAACACAAATCGAAAGAAAATGGCAATAAACATTTAGAATCACGGGCTTTCAAGGCACGATGTAATGCATTAAACTAACAGTAACGTGAGGTGTTTTATTTGCTACCTATGGTAACAAAGAAAAATCTAAAGCTTTAAAAAAAAAAGGACCACGAAGACTAGATCGCTCACACAGTTCAAATATAAAAAGATAAATCAACAAAAAGACACAATCAATAAAGCAACGCGTATCACTAAGTCAATGTTCCGTAAAACGCACGACAAGTTCTACTACTTTTATTTCCAACAGAAAAGCAACAAAAAAACACAATTAGTAAATCACGCGTAAGCAATAAAACCGTCCGTCAAATGTCCTTAAAACACACGTGCGTCGACTAAACACGTTCGCCTATAAAACCATACTACTTCAATCGGAATTAGTACTCCCTACGGTTAATATACAACTTTTATTTCACAAGAAAAACAACTAAAATTGTGTCGTGTTTGTTCATTAACAACTCGAAAATTCATTCCGCATTGATTCTCACTATTCTCAAAGCAAAAAGAAAAACGTATTTTTAAAGTAATTAATGTATAGGAACAAAGAACCAAACGACAACTGCTCGTCTGTAGATATCAAATCGTTGTTATTACAACCGCTTATCGCCTATCAACTCGACTCGTATATCCACATAAGGAACAAAATTTACATGAGCTGTTTATCATTTTCGATAAGTTGGAAAGTAATTTACGAATAATCCTATTTAAAACTCGTTCCTTGCAATTTATTTATTAATTGAAAATCAATCTTCAATTAAACTATCTTTAATTAATACACACGAGTTGAATTGCATACACTTCTGAATTATTCTGAAGTATTTACTTTATACTAATAAATATAAAATATAGAAATAGTAATTGCAGAAAGGTATTT
The DNA here is from genome assembly GCA_036346225.1 of Platerodrilus igneus. Classification (NCBI taxonomy): domain Eukaryota; kingdom Metazoa; phylum Arthropoda; class Insecta; order Coleoptera; family Lycidae; genus Platerodrilus; species Platerodrilus igneus. The sequence continues at coordinate 5,606,685 of JARFIW010000544.1, forward strand.
ACTAATTGAGAAAAAGCGTAAAATGTTAAACGATTAAAAATGCACGTTACATCCTTAAGAATAGCGAACTTTGTTTATGCAGTTTATGGCAATCATACAGATGCAAAATTACAGTCCACTACATTTTTCATACCAGCGCAATTGGCAACCATTACAGATTAATGTGTTTTTAATTGATAAACTGTTTTAAAATGCCGTTGGTCAATAAAAACATACAGACATTTTTGTTCCTTTTACGCCACATAACATATGTTTTTCCCTGCATGATCCTAATCCTTACCGCATATCACTTCTCGTTTACTGCATAAATATTTTTTTATTAAACAAAACGCATTGCTATTTTTTGAATTTCATGGTTTAGATTATTATAATTTCAATCAAAATCGCATTAATTTAAACATTCGGTGATATTTGTGTTGAAAATAATCAATGTGGTTCAGTTTTTACAAGTGTAATATCGCTTTAAGAACACCTGTGCATTTATTTCAAATAATAACTTTCGAGGTCAGAACGCCGGCAGTTTGAACCTGTTGTTTCTAATAACGAACGTAGTTCTAGCGACACAATTCAAGTTGCTCGCGCATTCAAAACAAATTTGCAAACATTGTTTATTTTGGTGTCGATTTAATTCGTAGAAGTTGTTGACAATTGTTACAAATTAGCACCAATACTCATTGAAATGGTAAACGTGCTAAATTACATAATTCATTTAATTTGCTAAGGACAAATTTCTGTCTTTGGTTTATTCGCATTCATTTCAAACAATACCTCATACAAGGTATTTAAATATCTATAATTGCTATAGATATTTTAATTTAGAACATTGGGTTCTTGGTTAAAAACTATTTATGTAATTTTTAATTTCTAAAAGCAAATTTTTGTTTTTGGTTTATTGGCATTTATTTCAAAACAATTCCTTAGAAATCATAAGCGCATTTTAGTAGCTACAATGGCTACCAAGAAAATTTCTTCCGAACGGTTTATCCTGGATTTGAAGTTGCCTATTGAACAGTTTCGTTCGCTTTTTGATCAAACGTCTAATTTGGACTCAACAGAGCAAAATTTAGTTTGGCTGAAATTCTAACGCAAACAGTTATCGATCTCAAACATGAGATGGATAGTGCGTACAAAATATGCACCCTAGATGCAGAAAATCTGGAAGAAATTAAAAATTTGAAATCCAGCATGAATGGATTAGTCATTTCAATAAAAAATAGTGGAGCACAAATGGAGCTTGATTTAACCAAAATCAAGAAAGAAAATATTCTTGCCAACACACAAGAATTTTCTCAATTAACAAGCGTGTCTAACATAAGACTTCCTCGGATATCTGTCCCAAAATTTTCTGGCAAGATTTCAGAGTTTATGCATTTTAATGAGCTTTTTAAAAATCTTGTTGTTGATAACAAGAATTTATAAAGCGTAAAGAAATTTTATTTCTTGCTTTACGCATTAGAATCAGATTCTAAAGGTTTAATTAAACATATACCTATTACAAGGAATAATTTTATGTTGGCGTACGATACCGTGGTTGAAAGGTATGAAAGCAAGCGACTTTTAGTAAACTCACATTTTGCGGCTTTGGAAAACGCTCCACAGGCCAACCATAATTCTCACCAAGAGCTTAGAGCTCTCATAAATTGCTTTTATGAACATTTGACATGCTTAGAGCAAGCTAAGGTAGATGTTTTGGACATGTTTCAGTTTCGTACATTATCTAAAAAACTGGATAACGAATTTTTAAAATTATTTAAATTGGAAACCAATGTTGTGGGTTTAAATTTGATTCCCACATATAAGCAATTAAAAACATTTGTTGAAAGGCACTGTAAAGCCTTGGAAATTAGTAGTCTATGTATGAGCAAACAGTCTAAAACAAATAGTAAATCTACACATTTTGGTAAACCTACTAGAATTTATACAAAATCTCAATATCACACTACATTGGTGACAATATCAGATAACAAAAGTTGCATTCATTGTAAAAGCAAACATGCTTTATATCAGTGTCAGAATTTTTTAGACAAGACGCCTCACGAGCGTTACGAGTTTGTTAAGCAGAAAAATTTCTGCATTAATTGTTGATCGGGGCTTCATCGAGCCACGAAATGTTCTTCAAAAACTATTTGTAGAAAATGCGCTAAATCTCACAACGCATTGCTACATACAAATCAAAAATCATTGACTGATCAATTCGTTAATAACGCGCCCGCACTACAGTCAAATCAACCATGTGCAAGTACATCAAGTACTAGCAGTTTATTTTCGACGCATTCTTCGAAAACCGTCACTTTGCTGGCAACTGCAACTATAGCAGTTCGAGTTGGAAACGAAAAGATTCAAAAGGTAAGAGCATTGTTGGACAACGACAGTATGGAAAATTTTATGACGGAAACTTGTCGTCAGCGACTTGACTCACAAAAATCCAACGTTGGCATTGAAGTGGAAGGTCTAGGTTTAGCTTCCTCACACATTTCGGGAGTTTTAGTTTGCAAAATTAGACCTAGCGATAAAATACATCCCCAATTTGATGTAGATGTTTATATTCTACAAAATATTTGTGGTAAATTTCCAGCAGTGCAATTAAACACCAACCATTGGCCGCATACAGCAGACTTGCCGTTGACTGATTCTAATTTTTATAAGCCAGGCACAATTGATTTGCTTTTGGGTGCGGATGTTGTTGCACACTCATTGTTAAATGAGACTCGTATGGGACCGCAGACGAACCAGTCGCAATTCATACCAAATTTGGGTGGGTTCTTACAGAGAAAATCATTTCTCCTGCAGCATATAGTACCTCATTATGTGTACTAATAGAACCCCTGGATACTCTAATTCGTCGGTTTTGGGAGCTGCAACTAATAGCTAATAGTATTAGTTTAGATAATAGAAAAAGTTTCTTAAAGTCGTACGTATGGAGCGTTCTACTATACGGTAGTGAGACTTGGACAATTAAAGAAGTAGATAAGAAAAAGATAGAAGCTTTTGAAACTTGGTGTTATAGGAGAATGTTAAAGATTAGTTGGACAGATAGAGTAACAAACGAGGAAGTTTATAGAAGGATAGGTGAGGATCCCTGTATATGGAAACAATTGAAGGTCAGGAGAGATAGAATGATAGGGCACCAGTTAAGACATGAGGGACTATTTAGTAAAGTCTTAGATTATAGACTACCAAATAAAAATCGAGTAGGAAGGCCTAGACAAAGCTATATTAGTCAAATTATTAGAGATTTAGGTTGTGAAGGGTGTACAGACCTTTTTAGACTAGCTCAGAATAGACAAGAATTTAGAGCTGCGTCAAACCGACTTTAAGTAAGTTCGAAAACAAAACAAAAAAAAATAAAAATCAGTTAATTAAATGTCACCAGGACATAACACATAACTCACAATTAGTTAGCGGTCTGGCATGTTGGTAGCGTTTCGTTGCTTAAGCCTTACCATAACATATAATTTAATAAACGTCACCATGACATAACTCACAATTAGGTAGCGGTCTGGCATGTTGGCAGCGATTCGTTGTTTAAGCCTTACCATAACATATAATTTAACACTTTTCCTTTTTGAAGCGGATAACCAGGTTATATTTCATTTCCTTATAAATGGTAATCATGTAAACATGTTAGATTTCTTTAACAACCATCAGGTTGCTAATATCTATGTAGAGTCAGCTGGATAGAAGGATATAGGAAGACCTAGACCAAACTATATTAGTCAAATTATTAGAAATTTAGGTTGTGAAGGGTATGTAGAGCTTTTTAGATTAGCACAGATTAGAAAAGAAGTTAGAGCTGCGTCAAACCGACCTTAAGTAAGGTCGAAAACAAAATGATGAAATGATGATGATGGGAGCTGCAAAAGCATTCCAGATGTCCACAAGGTTTCTTCTGCAGATGAAGCCTGTGAACAGCATTTTTTGGCAACACACGCTAGAAACGAGCAGGGTCGTTTTATAGTGTCACTTCTGTTTAATGGTCCGGAACCCATTTTTTGGGATTCTCGGAAAGTCGCACTTCGTAGATTTTTGGCATTGGAAAGTCGTCTACAAAAAGACCCTCCACTGTATACAATGTGCAGGGAGTTTATGCAAGATTACTTACAAAATGGCCACATGTCACTCATTCCCTTTAGCACGAAGGAATCATCGCATCATTCGACAGAATATTATATTCCGCATCATGCGGTTATTAAACCAGAAAGTAACACAACAAAATTAAGGGTAGTCTTTGACGCTTCGGCAACTACTCCCATTGGCGGGTCTCTTAATGACCATTTGCTTGCCGATCCTTCCTTACAAAAGGATATTTTGGCTTTACCTTTGCATTTTCGTTTACATCCGATTGTCATCACCGCAGACATCAAACAAATGTATCGACAAATTCTGATTTCTCCGGAACACCAGAAATTTCAAAAAATTGTTTGGAGGTCTAATCCTACAGAACCTATTTCAGATTTTGTACTTAATATAGTAACTTATGGTGTCAAATCAGCACCGTATTTGGCATTGCGTGTGATCCAAGAATTGGCGTATCTTGAATCATCAAATTTTCCTTTAGCTGCTAAGCCTTTGGAATTCAAAACATATGTTGACGATGTCGTGACCGTGTCACAATCGGTCGAAGAAGCTCAACAATTGATTTTGGAATTAGACAAACTGTGCTTGTTGGGTGGATTTACGTTGCGTAAATGGAACAGTAACGTATATGACGTAATTAAGGTAGTACCTGAATCGGCTAGGTATCAACAGACATTTTTATTCAAAGATTCAACTAATTTCTCGCAAAAAAATTTGGGCCTTTAGTGGCATCCGTCATTGGACGGATTTGTTTATGTAGTAAATCCGGTGGATCGGATTTGTACTAAAAGACACGTAGTTTCAGAAATAGCGCGGATCTTTGATCCCTTGGGCTTGTTAACACCGTTAGTGTTTTTTGCAAAACACCTAATTCAATATTTATGGATTCGGGGCATCGATTGGGATGACGACCCTCCTGTTGATGTCACTGTCAAATGGAAAGATTACCTTGATCAATTATCAGAATAGTCTAAGGTGAAAATTCTTCGGTGGATTTTGTCTGATAACTGTCTGGAATTTCAGTTGCATGGCTTTTGCAACGCCTCCGAACAAGGATACGCCGCAGTAGTTTATTTCAGAGTGGTAGACGCAAATAGTAATATCAAAGTTTCATTGGTATGCGCAATATCAAGGGTTGCACCTACTCAACGCATTTCTGTGCCTCGGCTAGAATTATCTGCCGCGGTACTTTTATCAGATTTGATCGAGTTCTTGTTCAATATTTACAAGGTTTGACTAAAGTTATCGATTTATGCGTGGTAAGATTCTGCAGTGGCTTTATCATGGATTCGATCGCCTTCTTACCATTGGAAAACTTTCATTAGTAATAGAATTTCACACATTCAAGATCGAATTCCTCCTGGGTCTTGGAACCACATCAAGTCTCAAGATAATCCAACGGATTGCGCCTCTCGGGGTATACTAGCCACAGCCATAGTAGAGCATCGTTTATGGTGGTCCGGTTTTATTTGGCTTTCTTTGCCACAATCCGATTGGCCTGTGAGTAAATTTTCTGTAATGGATCCTACACCTATGGATTTGGAAAAAAGAATTATCTCATTGTATATTATCATTTCGGATCATTTTTTTAATCTCTTAATAAATAAATTTTCTGATATAAATAAAGTTTGTCGCATTATATGTTATGTCCTTCATTTCATTCGCACTTTGAGAACCCCTGTGGATCTCGTTTCAAACGCATCGCAAATCATTTCAAGTCAGCAACAACAAGTTGCGCTTCATTTATTGTTTAAAAGAGAATTCTTTTATAAGGACAAATAAAAAAAGGAGAACCATTAGCAAACAGCTTAGACCCTTTAGCCCATTTCTGGACAGACATGGTTTACTCAGAGTGGGCGGTCGCCTTTGAAATGCAAATTTACCTTATAGGGAAAAATTTCCACTCCTATGACCCCGTACTCATCGTTTGACAGATGTCGTTATTTTGGACTGTCATCAAAAATATTTACATCTTGGTCTAAGAACGACCTAATTTCTTTAAACGCAAAATCCTTGGATTTTAGCCCCAAAAAAAGCTGTTTGAAAATGTCTAAGTCATGTATCATTTGTTTTCGTATAAAACCAATTCATTATTGCCCCCATGGGTGACCTACCAGCAACCCGCACCGCTTCGGGTAAAGCTTTTCACCACACTGGGGTTGATTTTAGTGGACCGTTCGCAATTACCATGAGCCGCACTCGTGGGTCAAAGTCATTAAAGGCTTATGTTTGTTTGTTCGTTTGTTTTGGAACTAAGGCTCTACACTTAGAGCTAGTTTCGAATTTGTCCTCATCTGCCTTTATAGCGGCATTAAGGCGTTTAATTGTTAGTCATGGTAAATGTGTCAAAATTTACTTTGATTGCGGCACAAATTTCACTGGTGCTGCCCGTAAACTGGCAGAACTTATGCAACAAGTTGCTACCGCAGAGGGTATTGAATTTATTTTCAATCCCCCGTCGTCCCCTCACTTCGGAGGGTTGTGGGAGGCTGGCATCAAGTCAGTTAAGAGTCATCTCAACAAGGTTATCGGCGCTCAAATTCTCTCGTATGACGAATTCAATACCGTACTAATTTAGATTGAGGTCATACTTAGTCCTCGTCCTTTGCGTTCATTGAGTACAACTCCTCAAGATAGTTCTTATTTGGCACCGTGTCATTTCTTAGGAGTCGAACCAGTTTCAGTGCTTCCTGGCCCAAATGTGTTGGACCTGAAACTATCAATTTTAGATCTTTGGCAACTCATTCAAAGAATCCAACAATCTTTTTGGCGCCGTTGGCATAGCGAGAACTTACATACTCTCCAGTAGAAAACTAAATGGTTTTCATCTCTTCCCGCTGTTACGATTGGGATATTGGTCCTTATTAAAGAGGACAATACCACTCCATTGCATTGGCGACTGGGACGCATTACCCACTTGTGTCCTGGTACAGATAATGTCGTCAGAGTGTCGCAGGTTCAAACTGCACACGGCATTATTAAACGACCTTTGGTCAAATTGTGTGCCCTCCTATTAGAGGACACATAACAAAGGAAAATTAATTTTTTTTTCTTTCTCAATAATTATTTTTTTGTTGGAATTACGCATTCATTATTATTTAATTTTTTGTGGTATTACGCATTTGTATATATTTGATTACATTGGCTAAAATAAGTTTTCAATCTTATTTTGGTGGGCGGTATGTTATGCATTTTGTAGCATTTTTGGTAACATACGATCACTTTATATTATTCTGGTTTGATATTTCCATTATCAAAGTTCCTTTCCTGTTATGGCCTATCCTATAGCATATACATAAAACTTTGGATATTGGAAGGAGTGCGCGCGAGTGCCCTTTTTGGTTCGTGTACAGTGTGTCCCAAATTGGATGTATTAAATGGGTAACTTAGTTGTTATTAAAGATACAATAAAACTGTGTGCGCAGTCATGGGCCAACTTTTTGAGATCAATTCAATGGTGAAATCACAAATGAGCGATCTTCTTTTGTTTTCGAGTTATAGCCAAAAATTGATATTTTTAACAATTCTATTAATTCGTATAACTCGTTTGGTTGCAAAAATATCCAAAAATACTGTAATAGTTTTTTATACGGTTTTTTACGTAGAATACAGTGGCGTACGCAGATATTTAATATTTATAATACTTTTGAGGTTATAATATAAACTTGCATTTTTTTAAATGGAAACCACAATTGGTTGTCACTTTATTTAAAAGCTCTTTTTGAGAGGTTTTCAAAAATATATAGTTTAATATAATTATCTTTTCAAATGGCCGAATTATTCCATGTTTTTGGTATAATAAAATAATTTATTATATTGGTAATAAATAGTTGGCCGCGAAACAAAAGGTAAACAAAAAACGACAATTGTTTGTATAACAAACGTCAACGAGCTTCATTCATATCTATTGCACATGCAATAAATAGTATTGTTAGTTTGTAAGTGAAGCATCAGTCTGTTACTAAATGGCAAAATTTGAAAATTACGAAAAATACGATATGCTAGTTGCATTTATTGAGTCTGTGAGAATTCCTCTATCAGCAAAAACTTTATATTTTAACAGGTAATTGTGTAACTAATAGCAAATAATATTACTATGTCGTTTGTAAATAATACAGGTATCCTGAAAGACAACAACCTAATATTAACATGTTTAAAAGGATAGATAGTAATTTACAACAGTTTGGCTGCTTTGAAAACCTAGAACGAAACAGTATGCAGTTTTAATCAAGAGCAAACTACTGTTTCAACCATAGCATGTGTGAAACAAACCCAAGAACATCATGTAGGAAAATTGAAAGGAAATGGGTGTTTCTAAATCAGCAGCTTCAAGAATATTGAAGTGTAATAAATATCGACCCTATAAAATAAAATTATACATAGTTTGTTTCCCGACGATTTTCAAAAAGAAGGCGATTTTGTCAATGGTATCTTCGTAAATGTGCTGCTACTAACAATTTTGGAAATAACATTATATGGTGTGATGAAACACTTGCTGGTCGAATGAAAATACCTATCAAACATACGAGGCGTCAACAAAGCCGTTATGGTTTGAATATTTGTTGCTACATTGTTGGTGGCAAATTTCAATACTATATTTTTGAAAACAATCATTCAGCTTGTCGCTATATTGAAATTTTGTATACCAACTTGCACGAATTACTGAAGGACATGCCTCTCGAAAAAGACAAAAGTGTGGTTCCAACAAGATGGTTCACTCCCGCACAACGCTATAATTACTCGTGATTATTTAAATAGAGAATATCCCAATAAATGGATGGGTACGTTTGGACCTGTTCAGTGGCCGCCTAGATCTCCTGACTTGTCGATATTGGATTACTTCTTGTGGAATTTTTTGAAAGAGGAAATCTATAAAACCCAGAACCATAGTATTGTAGAGTTGCGGAATTCAATTGAAGCAGCATTTCGTAAAGTTAAGGCGGTTTATATATTAAATTCTATTAAGTCTTTAATAAAACGATGCGAACTTTGTTTAAGAGAGAATGGAGGCCAGTTTGAACAATATCTCTGAATTATCAGTAAATAAAACTATTGTAGTATTCCCATCTGTGTTCTAGTATATATATATATAGTATATAGTATATATATAGTATATATATATATATATATATATATATATTATGTGTGAGGGTGTGTGTAGGTGAGGGTGTGTGTGGTTGTGTGCGCATGCGTGCTTGAATGCGTGGGCACGTGCTTGTGTGTGTGTGTGTGTGTTTGTGAGGGTATGAGGTGTGTGAGTATGTGTGTATTTGTGTATCCATATATGGATTATAGACTGTTTAAATGTGGATAGGAAAGTATAATTTTCAATTTAAGATGTAGTTATATTAATTTTTGTAATATATGTAGTTATGATATTGTATTCTTCTAGCTTTCAAACTTTGTTGTTTAGAGTGGTGTGGTACAATAATAAACTCTTGCTTTGTGTTTACCTTTTGTTTCGCGGCCAACTATTTATTACCAATATAATAAATTATTTTATTATACCAAAAACATGGAATAATTCGGCCATTTGAAAAGATAATTATATTAAACTATATATTTTTGAAAAGCTCTCAAAAAGAGCTTTTAAATAAAGTGACAACCAATTGTGGTTTCCATTTAAAAAAATGCAAGTTTATATTATAACCTCAAAAGTATTATAAATATTAAATATCTGCGTACGCCACTGTATTCTACGTAAAAAACCGTATAAAAAACTATTACAGTATTTTTGGATATTTTTGCAACCAAACGAGTTATACGAATTAATAGAATTGTTAAAAATATCAATTTTTGGCTATAACTCGAAAACAAAAGAAGATCGCTCATTTGTGATTTCACCATTGAATTGATCTCAAAAAGTTGGCCCATGACTGCGCACACAGTTTTATTGTATCTTTAATAACAACTAAGTTACCCATTTAATACATCCAATTTGGGACACACTGTACACAGCTCAAGACGTGTATCGGACAGAGCATTATTAACTTGGGAACGGGAGTGACCGTAAGATTCAGTTCCGTGTGTTTAACCATGGGGTTTTCTATGGTGAAAACTCCTTAAGAGTAGTGAACTTCGTTTATGCAGTTTACGGCGATCATGCAGATGCAGAATTACAGTTCACTACATTTTTCATACCAGCGCAATTGGCAACCATTACAGGTTAGTGTATTTTTAATTGATTAACTGTTTTAAAATGCCGTTGGTCGATAAAAGCATACAGACAGTAGTGTTTTAATACAATTGAAACAAAATAACCAGTTCATGTGCAGTACTTGACAAAAAGCAAATATGCAGATAACTGAAAAATTTACTACATTTCACTCTAAAAAATTATTTAATCATTTAACGACAGATGATCATAGATTGATATAAATAACTATTACACTATTACACCCGAGTTCAAGATAACTATATAATAATAAATATTATGCTATTTTAATTTTTTTTTTAAGTGCTCTAGTTGCGAAAGCTCTAAAAAGATTGCTAAGTCTTCATACCAAACAAATACCAACAGGTAGAATTCGCTGTTCCACGATTTCAGTACTGCGTGTGAATTGAAATAAAGAAATATATATGCCCAGTATGCATTCCAACCAACAACTCAAAATATATTTGTTTCTATTCCAAGAAATTTGGATACGAATTAACAATAAAAAAAGTTTTCTTAACCAAACAACATAGGAATTCTCTGATCTAGGGTTCTAGCATCAAACCAAATTGAAAAAAATAAAATTAATTAATTAAGGAGTTCCGAATCCTGCGTTAAAATATTACTTTAAAATCTTTCATAAAATTTCACCTTAAAACTCTACTATAAAATTCTGAAATATAGCAGTATCAGAGCTAAAATGGCAGCACATTTCAACGAAAAACAGAAATAAAAATCCAATTTTACCTTACCATTTCATCTCGAAAATGAGTTTGTAGCAGCTGAGCGAACAGCCCCTTATCCAAACAGAACTCCTACAGAATAATTTTTATAAGGAACTAATAAAATACATTTATTAAAACCCTTGCCTCAAACGCTTGCATGTTTCGGAAATAAAGGAAGACAAGATTAGATACTACCAGATTATTTTAAACTGTAGACGGAAATGGCCGATATTAACCATCCGGTCAATAAACAAATAATCCAATATAACGCAATCGACTGATATGAACACTTGAATAGTAGAAGAATTGAAAGAATTAAAGTCCACCTGTGTTATGAATGTTAAATTAATAGCGAATGATATTAGAGGTATATACACCATAGCCAAATGTATGTAATGTTTTATGCTATATTAATATATTAATTGTATTAAATAGTTATAAATATAATAGTAATAAATTCTGAAGACCTAAATTTATTCATATTTAGGTAAATTCTGATATACAGTATGAAATAAACTTAGGTAAGAAAGAAATGATTAAGGTACAACTGAAATATTAACTTAACCGTAACAAAGCAGTTTGCTGTAGGCAAAATTGCATTTTACAATTTTTACAATTACACGAGTTATGTATCCCGCAATCCTTATATGTATTATAAAATAGAAGTTATTAGAAATTATTAGAAACCATTAACAAATTATTAAATCAAGTACAACAATGTAGTACAAGGATTAATATAAAAATATTATTAACAGTTATGAAAACGGATGCAATACATTGTATTCCAGACGATAGTGATACTGCAGGTGGCAGGTCACAGACGATTTATATACCGCGATTACCTAGGAAGTAAGATTGTTACAATGTATTATGAATAGTATTAAGAAATAAGCAGACATGAGCTTTGCAAGTTCCCACAGACATGTGAAAGGCAGGGACAACATAAATACCTCGGGAGCCCCAAGACCAGTCAGTCAGTCTCAAGTATTTCAGCTTTTACATTGCAGTTATTTAGCCTACTCATAATACTTCAATTAGTAATTATTTTTAAACAAGATTGTCAAAATTCCAGTTTAACAGCTGTATAAATCAAATAAATTGTTACGAAGTTTTTAGTAGTAGTTTTAAAAACACCGCTCCCAAATACCGAAACGTAACTGGTGCAGTCGTACGGATACAGAAAGACACTATGAATCCAAAAATCGAAAGACTGATACCCAACAACTTCAATTCACAATTCTGGAAGAACCCAAACAAAGTTGGAAAAGGTACAAGCATCGACTGAAACCAACCAAACAAATTTGGACGAGATACAAGCATCGATCAAATCCAACCAAACAAATTTAGAAGAGCTGCAAATATCTACCGAATCCAAAGAAACACAACGTGGACGAAGTATAAAATCGGCCGAACTCACAGCCAGAAAACAAAAGACACACGATGAAACTAATGTAAGTGTTTTTTTCTTAAAACCAATTGATTTTTTGCAAATTTATTGATATTCGGTAGTAATAGAATTTTTTTTTTATTTTTATTATTTTATGTAGGAACAGAATTTTTTATTTTTAATTATTGCAATTTATGCCATTTAATGAAAATAATTTACTTATATATTAAAGCAAATTATTTTCAAATACAAATAATAATTTTTAAAGCAAGAGAATTTTTACGGTATATTTAGTACAGTTATTACAATTATTAAATAAACCAAAACGTAACTGAAGCACGAATTATTGAAACAAACTGAAAACGATTTTAAAACACCAAAAATAACACGTAATTATTTTTACAATTTTATGTATAGAAAATTTAATACCAAAAGCTTATGTATTAAACGCAACTAATTATAGAAACAATTTATTCAAACGTAACCTATATCGTATTTCTGTAAACTAAACAAAACCACTTTGTAGTTATTATTATTAAATTAAACCATTAAACCATTACAAAAAAGCAAAGAGTGTAAATTTATAGTGCAAATCCTCATATAAATTAGGATCGGAAACCTCATCGTTGAATAAAATCGTTCAGTACAAATATATCTAATTATAGCGAAACAACGACAGAAAAATTTTTCAACATGCACATCACAACTTTATAAAAAGCAACATTTAAACGTAACATTTTATGATTAAATACTTCAGCAATTAACGAGATATATAATTGTAAAAGACGCGATCTATTTAAATTATCACCGACTGAGAATAAAACCTTCCAAAAATCATTCACAACTTCAAAAAGTATAATTGCATATGTTCATTACAAAGATATTTAATTAAACAAAAGCTTTTGCGCAATTAATTTATCGCCAGGCTGAAACAAGATCTGTCAGCATACTTAAGACTATAAATTGAACAATTTATTTTATAATTATAAAAAGAGACTTGATGCAACTACTGTAACAAAACGGTAGAGTGAAAACTTACAACTTTAAAGGTGAAGAAACAATACAATTACAAAGAAACACCTTACACACTTATCAACTATAACACCTACGGAGACGGAAATAGCAATTGATATTTGCAGACACAAATTAATCAGCAGGACAAAAATAAAGACGTAATTAAATCGTAACTAACGCAACAAAACGTACAAAGTACAACGCAAATTATTGAAAGAACATTAATTCTATAGACACATTTCAGAGAACTAAAACCCGCGACAACTTTAACATCCGCGATTTATAAAAATACAAATTCAAGACTACCGCAATCATACGTACATTTCCATGCACAAATCCGCAAATTAATTACAGCACCATATAACTAAGTACAAATATAGGCAACTCGATTCTTTAAATAACTCAACACACTTCAAACTGAAAATTAACAAACCAAACTAAAAAGGACCAATACAAACCGCGAAATAAACCTCAATTTTTACAAAAATTTGAAGTTAATTAAAACCAAAAGTGACTATTAATTATCCAAACAACCCCTTAACAATTATGAGTAAAGACATGAAAAGTTATCTTGAGAGCATCCCCACCTTCAATGGAGATCAGGCTTTCCTAGTGAATTTCATTACAGTGTGTAAAATATTTTTGAAAACCTTCTACAAACCCGGAGACAACGCCTGCTGATAAGTAAGCTAACCGGACGGGCACTAACACTAATAGCCAGCCGAGATGACCTTGAACAATAGCAGGACTTTAAACGCATATTGATTGCATATTTTGGCGACCAAAGAACATAAAATGCCTTATTCACAACCTAATAAACCTATGAATAGAAAGTAACCAATCACCGTATCAATTCGGAATGAAATGCCAAGACATAAGAAGCCTAATATGAACAAAATTAAAAATCGAAAAACTCGACCAAAATATCCGATTTTTTAATAACAAAAATGTATGACGAAATGGCACTGGACACCTACGTAAATGCATTACCAGAACGACTATCAGATAAAATCAGATTTCAACACTCCCAAAACCTAGAACAAGCCAAGAACATGATCATAGAGAAACAGACTATATAACCCCGACGCGAATAAAAGTTATTTACCAATAAAAACCATACAAGCAGTTGCGAAACAAACAACCACCCAAACAAAATATACTGCATTTAACGCACAAACAATCAACCGCGAATCAACAACCCAAACTTTAATGACACGAATTTTAACAATCAACTCCAACAATTTCCACAATCAACGTTTAACTCCTATTTTACAAAACCCGCATTTCCACCAAGATTCAATGAAAATATAAACCAACAAAGACCAGCATTCAGCGCGAACGATTAAAAATACACCTATGACAAATAATAATAACAACCCTAATAGTTATTGTAAACCAACACCTATGGATACCTCATCTGGTAACACAGGACAAAATACAAAAATTTCGCACATCCGACCTAGCCATAATCAAAAACGAAACTTTACATCGGAAGAACTATTTCAGCAAGAAGTAGAAAAATTTGACAATGACCAGAATAATTACATTCACCCCAGTACAAACAATGAATCCAACCATTTAGAAAATTACCAACGTGACGAATCAAGCGAAAATTACGAGGAGGACAAAGAAAACGCGTGCTCAAATTTTCAGATAGACCGATTTATAAACGACCAAGGGTAATAAATTTAAATAATATTAATCATCTAGTACTACCATATATAGAAATACCCCACGCAGAACTTAAATTATTAATCGATAACGTATTCTCGAAAACACTAATTAGCCCTCGAACCGTAAAAAAAATTATCCTTTAAAATTAGAACAGCCTATCAAACGACCCTACCCCAATTCGTAGCTAATATACTCTTACCTAGAACATTCAATGTAAAAATAAAACACACATTTTGTATTTTCGAATTCAGTGATAAATACGACGGACTATTAGGAATGAACCTTCTAAGAAAATTATACGAGCCAACATTGACATAAAAACAGTTTATTAAGAACTAAACACGGACGAATCCTCATTAAATTTCAAAATACCCACAACGTACAAAAATACACGTTAAAATCCCGAACGGAGAAAAAAATAAAAATTCCAGTAAACTCAAAGAACGAATTAGGAATCATAAACCACATAACATTCCAACCAGGAGTAGAAACCCCCACCGTATTAGTACAAACAAAAGATAACTATGCCACTACGACGATTCTAAACTCAAATGACTACCCAGTAGAACTATCATAAACCAACCCAACTAACGTAAAGGAATTAAATTTTAACGGGATGGAAATAGATGAAAATTTTGAAAACTATTACAACCCCGTAGAAGACGACAAAATATTAAGAAAAAATTTAAATAACATTCGCTTTAACACCGATATTAACAAAGAAGGGTAGAGAGCAATTAAAAACTTATGTTTTAAATACCGCGACATATTCCATTGTGAAGGAATATCTTAACCTTTGCCAATACAGTGAAACATAATATCGAACTAACGGATAACAAACCATTCTTTACAAAAGCATACAGACTACCTCAGGCAACCCAAGAAGAAGCCGACAGACAAGTAGCAGAATTAATTACAAGAATATATCATACAACACTCCAACTCACTATGGAGCAGCCCCGTATTAATAGTACCTAATAAATTAGACGCCTCAGGAAACAGAAGATATCGAATGGTAATAGACTATAGAAAACGAAATGAAAAAACGGTAGATGACAAATATCTACTACCGAGTATCACCGAAATTTTAGACAAACTAGGTAAATGTCAATATTTTTTAAACTAGACATCGCCTGCAGGAGAAAGGACACACTGAAAAGAGCATTTGCACACCTAGAGGACATTATGAATATAAACGAATGCCATTTGGACTATAGAATGCACCCGCTACTTTTCAACGAGTCAGGGACAATATATTACGAAGAACACACCACGAGAAATGTCTTGTGTACCTAGACGACTTCATAGTTTATTCAACATCATTAGTGGAACATATAGAAAAAGTAAGAGAAGTATTTGAAAGACTGAGAAAAGCACATTTTGAAGTACAACTAGATAAGAGCGGATTTTACAAAAAGAAGTATTATTTTTAGGACATATAATAACACCCCAAGGAGTCATGCCAAACCCTATCGGGCACTACATTGTCCCCTACCTAAAACAAACAAAGAAATTAAAGGATTTTTAGGACTTGGTGGTTATTACCGCAAATCCATCAGAGGTTACGCACAGATAACTAAGCCCCTGACAAATTGTTTCAAGAAAAAAGTAAAATTGAACACACCCCAGAATTCATTAAAGCCGTAGTCAAAATTAAAAGTATACTAACGAATCAGCCCGTATTAGAATACCCAAACTTTTCAAAACCATTTATATTGACAACGGACGCATCAAATGCAGCATTATGCTCAGTATTAAGCCAAGGAAGAGTAGGTAGCGATAAACCCATCAGCTACGCATCCAGAACCCAAAATAAAACGAAACACAAAATATGGTACAATAGAGAAAGAACTATTAGCCATAATTTGGGTAACAAAATATTTTAGATCATACCTTTACGGACGAAAATTTTACATATACACGACCATAGTCCATTAGTATGGCTATGCAAACTTAAAGAACCACACTCAAAATTACAACGATGGAGAATCAGACTAGAAGAATACGATGACGAAATTATATACAAAAAAAGGAATTTATGATAACAACGCAGACGCCCTAAGTAGAATACAGCTCAACGCACTAAAACAGGAATCCATTGTAGAAATTGTCGACGAAACGGAAATAGAGAAGATCCAGAAGAGATAGACACAATACATTCGACACAAAATGAAGAACCAAAAACCGCGATTAAAATTCTAAACGAAGCAATCAATTTAAAACCCAATCAATTTATAATTACTGAAGTTTTAACTAACCCCAATCCCGTAAAATATACAAAGGCAGAAAACAAGAAAATATACCAAATTCAAATAACTGAAGACTACAGCGAGGAACAAATAATTAAAAATCTAAAAGAATACACCCCCGAGAAGAAACGATTTTACTTTTGCTTCAACACCAAACATTTGTATAAACGATTTTCAGAATTATTCGTTAAATTATTCAATAACTCTGGCCTTGAACTTATTCGATGCACAAGAAAATTAATAACCTTAGACGACCCTAATGAAATAATCGACGTAATTAGAAACCAACACAGAGACAAAACCAACCATCGTAGAATTAATGAAACAACAAAGCAACTTATAAGACGATATTATTTTATAGATATGAGAGAATTAGCTACCCTTAATTTTAACCAAAACACCGGACAAACCTTTTCAAAAATTACATGCCGATACTCTAGTAGTAGAAGCACAAAACTTTTTAACCATTGTAGACGCATTCACAAAAATAGGCCAAGCAATACCCATCACCTCTTAAAATAGCATTAACGTAACACAAAGATTTTTACAATTTTATAACATGCCCGAAACAATAACCTTAGATAACGGCAGCGAATTTAAAAATGAATCGATACAAAACACTTTAGAACTTTACAAAATAAAAATTCATTTTATAACTGAAAACCACCCAGAATCGAACGGATTAATTGAAAAATTACATTCGACCCTGTTAGAACAAATCACACTATTAAGATTAACGTACAAGAAGGAACACATCACGAACTTGATGTCATACGCACTCATCGCATACAATAATACAATCCACTCATCATCAAATTTTACACCCTTAGAATTAACGTTAGGATATTCAAATTTCCGTAATCCTTACGACATCCACTATAACAAGGAAGTATATGAACAATATTCTTCTTAATCTTCTTTGGGTATTGAACCACTCATAGTGTAAACCCGCAATAAGGTTACCTCACAACCATATACAATCTCCGTTAAACAGTATTGGTATCTGACAAGTGTAAACCCGCCATAGGGTCGCCTCAGATCCATATACAACCTTCTTAGAACAACATTGGTATCTGACAAGTGTAAACCCACCATAAGGTTACCTCAGAACCATGTTAAAATCTACCAAAGAGGTAGCCTAAATCATAATAATTTTCCCCTTCAAAATAAATATAAAAAAACGACTACTTAAGCCTTTTAATAATGCAATTGCACACTTCTTTAATAACCATCCTCTAAATTGTATAAATAGAAACATGTTAAAAAATGTTTTCCAATTCCCAAGTTATTGAATTTTTACAATAAAAATTAATCAGCTGATTTCACGTTAAGCGTATTGGCTACCTAAAAAAGTCGGTCCCAGGCCGTAACACAAATTGAAGGCAATTATTCATTTAAATTTTAAAAATTTTTGCTTAGTGTACTCAAACCAAATATTTCAAACATCAATAAATCAAAGTCACCTTCAATTTGAGTCATAAATGTCAAACTTGAAGTTTTTATTATTTTGAAAACGATCCTAGGTTATGGATCGAAACGTTAATAAAGATAATTTTAAAAACTATGAGTGGTTCAATACCCAAAGAAGATTAAGAAGAATACTAAACAAACCACAACAAACATACAGGGAGTATATGAACAATATGCCAAGGATCAGAAATAGAAACTAAAAATAACTTGTGATAAAGTAAAAGATAAATTATATAACGACAAGAAACGTAGCACCACAACGCTCAATTAGAATACCGACGCAAATAAATTTTCAATAGGGCAAATCGTGTACGAGAAAAACTTCTCAAGTAAACGACACAAAACGGCATCCGGGAATTTAGGCTCATTTAAAATTAAGAGAATATCGGACAAAAATATAGCCGCAGTAGACAACGGCAAGGTAATAAAATACATTCACTTGAAAAACTTAAGACACCCTGCAATTTCAGGTGGACATTCATCATCCCTATCGCCAACTTCTGCCCAGGTAGAACAGACAACGAAATCTTAATTGAAGATATAAAAAACAACTCCGGTATACTACCAATAAAATTGGGGAAGTGTGCAAAATACAATAGACTATTGGACATTCGCACAAAAATTCGATTTAACGGAACTAAAACAAGAATTTCAAATAATCAAAGACAATTATTATCGACTTAAACAATCAATGAACACAGCCAAATTCAGAAAGGAATACGCCAAAGAAATGATGAATTATAACAGCATAATAGAAAACATTTAAAGAAACATACAAGACAAATTTAACAGATTAATACCCACCGAACCAACTGCAAGATGAAAAAACGATTAATTAAAGGATTAGGTAACATAATAAAACCTATCACAGGCAATTTAGATAATCAAGGCGCAGAACGATATAACAACGCAATACAACAACTAATTGAAAATTGCTAATAGTACATCTTCATTTCTAAGCTGATATGTACTTTTCTCGTAATCTAACACTATGTCGTTCATTGGATGCTTTTCTACCAATTCCAAAAAGATGTTGTCACTGTATTCTGCTATTGCATCTGAAGAACAAAGTAATTTTACCGCTGAAGAGATATCACCATTTGCAACTTTGGCCAATACACGTTTGCTTAACGATTTTTTACTCTTTCGGTTATATTCATTTGTCGAATCTTTGAAAATCTTATTTTCTTTTATGCCCTGTCGTATAATGGCAGCAATTTAATTTTTTTTGGCTTTTTCGAGATTAATCGTATTTAAAACTTTGTATGGATATAGTAAAAGATTTTTGCAAGCACTTACACATTCATCTAGTAAGATTCTTAAATGGTTGCTAAAGCACTTCTGACAGACTTTGAAATTCTTTTTATGGTCCGCCAGTTATAAATGAAATGGTTTTTCTAATTCTTCTGGTGTTGTGTTTGGGAGTTTGTTAGGTTTCGTTAAATGTTCATATTTGGAACAAGTACTTAGATTATTTTCTTGATGGTATTTTTTGATATGAATGTTCAATCCTCTTTTTTCAACGTTTTGTTACAAAAATTACATCCTGATGAACCATTATAGCTTTTTCTGGTTTCACTAATTAAAATTTGGGCATTTGGTTTGACAAATTGCCAAACATTCCGTTTTACATTCCATGAATCAACATAATTTGTATTGAACTATTAAAACACCAAAAAATACGTGTGTTTATTACCAATCGCATAGTGATTTCTGGGTAGTTGCTAATTTTTTTGTGTTTTGCACATTCACTTATTGTTTTAATTCTTAATTTTCATCGCACATAGCTGATAATAACATTTCTGTTATATTTTTTGCATTGCTACGTTTAGCTTTGTTTCGGAAGGCGAGCCCGTCACGGGCTGCTAGATGTTCGGTCTTGAATGTTTTCATGTGTATTATTATGTTTATTGTTTAACAATAGTTATTTATTATACAAGGGAAAAAAGTACTAGATATTAGCTCGAGCTGTGGTCGTCTCCCGACGCGAAGCAGAGGGAGACAAAACACCGAGAGGTAAAATCTTACATTTTTGCCCGTGTATTATACACTACTTTTTTTCTGTGATAGGCGGAACGATGATTTAATATTGAAAAAAATATTACAATTGTAATGTACTAAACTAATGCTAGAATAAAAGGTAAGTCGTGTCCTTATTCAAAAAAGTCAAAATTAACTATAATAACAAAATCGAGGCGAAATTACCGTTGTCTTTTCCATGCTCACTACATATTCTCGATACACTACAATACCCCTCTCATAAATTCAACCTATCCGGAGGCTTAATGTTCCGACGTGGACTAACTGATTCGGACACTGTTTCATTTACACTCCGGCGTATG
The DNA here is from genome assembly GCA_036346225.1 of Platerodrilus igneus. Lineage (NCBI taxonomy): Eukaryota > Metazoa > Arthropoda > Insecta > Coleoptera > Lycidae > Platerodrilus > Platerodrilus igneus. Next base: position 5,627,777 of record JARFIW010000544.1, read on the forward strand.
TTTGAAACCCCCCTTGATTGAGTTGCTTCCTCTACCGGTTTACTAACCATCGGTAAACCTGCCAACTCTTCCCGGGTGCCGCTATCTGCACTGCCTTTCTTATCGACTACTTCTGCCGCCACAGCCGGTAATCCCAACGAGTCTTTTTCACCCACGTTCACGAGTACTTTTACCTTGTTCCAATTACCTGCCGCACTAGTAGATGGCTCATTAGTAGAGTCCTTATCGATAAATTCGACGTTCTCGTCCCATGATTTGTGGGGATATTTTAAAATTTGGTCTTGGTGTCGCTTCCAAATTAGTTTCTCACAACAAAGTTGGCATAGATACACTACGCTGCCTAGAACTTCTCCGATTGTAGCTTTTAGCCACGACCTTTTTCCGGTGATTTCTATAGTCTCGGCAATACACGATTTCCCCCAATTTATACTTTAGTACTACCTCTTTCTCGTACTTAAAACTTTGACCCACCTCTAAACGCCTTAAAAGGTCCAGCCGCGTTTTTGGTATAAACTTAAATACTAAACTTGAAGGTGGTACTTCCGTAGACAATAGTCAATGTTTTTATAGTTAAATAAAATGCGGCTCATCAAGGTGTTAGAACGCGCCCTTTCATGCGCCAGATCATGTATAGTCTTTAAAAGGCTGTGCTTAAAACTCTTCACTGAATTTTCAGCTTGCCCGTTACTTGAAGGGTGCCACACCGGCGAAGTCATAAACTGGATGCCATTTTCCGATAAAAATTCTGTAAATAATGATGACGTAAACTGTGTCCCATTGTCAGATACCAAAAGTTTTGGAATATCAAATCTCGCGAAACATTTCCGACATTCTTACACAATCTCTATAGCATCCGCACCCCCCTTCATTATAAACGCCTCAGGCCACTTGCTAAGAGAATCAATCAGAACAAGCACCGTTCGGCCGTAAAAAGGTCTTAAAAACTCTATATTCACCCTATCAAACGGTCTTGTAGTGTTTCGCCAGGAACTGCCACCTGTTTTGTGCGGCTTCGGCCTCTGCTTAATACAAATTTCGCACTTTTTATCCACCCTCCCAATATCGCAATCTAAATAAGGCCACCAGATATATGGCATGGCTAGCGATTTCATTTTTACAATGCGTTCGTGGTTAGCGTGCAATTCTTTTAACATCTGTTGCCGTAGTTTTAATGGTATAACTACCCGGTACCCCCACATTATTACGCCTCTATCTACGGATAATTCATTTTTCCTAACAAAATAAGGTTTCAAGGTATAGTTAACTACGTCACTTGTATCGAAACCATAACGAATAAAATTAAATATCTTCCCCAGAATCACATCTTTCCGAGTCTCCGATCTAACCCTTTCAATGTCCATAACATTCAGGTCCTCTACAAAATGTAAAAAGTAAATCCGAATCTTCACTACTTTGTGACTTTATATCCGCGCGTAATCGCGATAACGCGTCTGCCTGCACGTTGTTCACCCCCTTGGTATACTTAAAGGTATAATCAAAATTGGACAAAAACAAAGACCATCGCTGTATTCGACCTGATGCCATTGGAGACAAATCCTTGTTTTCTTCAAATAACGCTAACAACACCTTATGATCAGAAACTATTTGAAAATGTCTACCCACCAAAAAGTGATAGAATTTCTGAACCGCCCAATATACACATTGCGCTTCTTTATGTGTTACTGAATAATTTTGCTTCACTTTACTCAACACCCTTGAGATATAACCAATGGTTCTTTCCAACCATCCGGCTTCACATACAATAAACAGGCACCTATACCATAAAACGAAGAATCGCATGCTAACTGCTCCGGTTTGTCCGAGTCGTAATGAGCTAAAATTATGTTCGACGCTAAATCAGTCTTTGTTTGCTTAAAGGCTTCTTCACACGCTTTTAACCAAACAAAATTTTTATTTTTTTGACACAACTTATATAGTGGTATCCATTTCACTGATATTCTCGGCGTAAACCTGTGATAATAATTTACCATCCCACAAAATGTTTTCACGTCCGAAACATTTTGTGGTCTGAGACATTTCAAAATGCCTGAAAATTTATCCGCATTTTTTTCCAAACCGTCTGCCAAAATAACATGCCCTAAGTACTTAATACTTTTCTCGAAAAAAACACTTTTGTCCTTGTTCAACCTAAATCTAAACTTCATCAATAGGCCAGTCAAATTAGGTTTGAATTCGGAATTAATTAGTGGAAAGCTGGAAATTGTTTTAATTGCTTAAGTATAGGTCTAGTATTAGGGGAATATGTTTTCTGCACCTCCGAAGTCGGCGTTAGCCGCCATCTTAAAAAAACAGCTCTAAAATCGAAGTTTTTTTAGTTTTTTGATAATTATTTAAAAACTATGAGTTTTATGAAAAAATGTTATCTGGTCTAAAATATAGAGCGCTAAATTCTCTACAAAATTAAGTGTAAAAAGAATGAGATCAGTCTAAAATTAAGATTCATAAGTGACGTTATAAAAGTACGTTTTTGAAGTTTTTTTCAAAAAATTGATTTTTTTTAGTTTTTTTGATATCCGTTGATTTTACGACAAAAAGTCATACCTTATAATTTGTAGAGATTATAATTTTACGTCTAACAGTGCTACATTCAATAATTTGGACTTAGTATCAAGGTATATTTTGATATTCAAATATGTACTCATTTATACATTTTAGTAAATGTAGTTATAATTATTACAATCAAGGTTATTAAGTTAGTAGTTGAATGAGTATAGTTACTAACAAATAATATTACGCAATTAAATAATAATATGCTATATTTTAAGTAACTCGTTCAACACAAAAAATTTAAAGGTATTGTAATTTTAATATACATACATATTACATATATACAAATGTAATATTATTTACAAAATTTATTCAATACTATTTGTATTTATTGTTTATGTTATGGCCCATGTTATCTTTTTCGACTGCTGTTTCTGATCTACTTCTTTCTAGAATAAAATAATTTAAAATTAAAATATAAGTACATTTTTTTAAATATACAGAAATAAAGATATAAGATAATTTATACACACCACATTAGTTAGTTTTCAATATTTTCGATGTTGATGGCCCATAAATATTTTCTTGGTCCCTTTTTTCTATCTGGTCTTCTTTATCATCATTTCCTTCATGTTGTTCTTCTAATTGATCTTCTGTATTATCGTTTTCTTCATTTTCTTCATCTGTTTCACAGTAGTTTTCAATTATTTTTTCAAAATCCACATCAGTTTCGAAATGGTTTTCTTGATCGTCTTTTAAACAGTTTGTACATGATTGTCACCGACAATTTAAACAAATATTTGAACAATCCATGCCTAGTTTTCGGCATCCCTTCGCACATTTACACGAAACTTTTTTCAATGCCGATTGTGGAGCTGGATCTTTATTCGTGGTAATTGGAACAAGACCGTATTTAGTATTCTTCCAACCCCAATCTAGGGGATTTTTTTTCATTTCCAATCCACATTTGAATTTGGTGATATGTACGTAAGAAATGCTGACGTGCAGCTGCTTGAGTAGGAGGTAAAGAAGAAAGATTGAAATCCTTTTTCATTAAAGATTTTGCGAAAAGCTGATATCGTAATTTATCTAGTGGCAACATTTCGACACACTTATCTGCATACAGCGCAGTAATAAAAAGTTGACCGGCGTCATCAATATCATTTGCATTAGCGTTCTTATTAAAGAAAATGGAAACAATATCTTGCAATTTGTTATTTTTATCTAACAATTTCACGAATTGTATTTTTCCTTTTCTGAAAAATGACGAAGTTGTGTCACAGCCACTGAAAGCATGGAGAAATAATATGTTATCCTTAACATGCTTTAAATATTTGAAGTTGTTAGCACTATAACACAAATGTTCCAATTTCCCTTTTTCTGGTTTCAAAAAATAAATGTTGGTACAAGATGAAGGGGATAGAGCTGACAATAGGACCAAAAGATCAGTGTCTTTGTCAACCATAACAACACACTCTGCACTATTTGCCATCTCAATAGTACTACGAACAATTAAAGTGTCAGCATCCTCAATAGCTTGCTTCACAATAAAATTTTAATTTTCAAGCTTTTCCTGTAAAAAAATATAAGACGTTGTTTGTTGGCATCATTGGAAAGTAATTGCTCTTGAGACATAGTTACACACATTATCTCGTCAAAAAGTACATTTGCAGCTTTATAACGAATTGCTCTTCGATAGCGTTCTGCTGATTTGGTACTTTTAATTGCATCATCTGGATATCCATCGAAAACAATAGTGACACCATTTTTGTAATATTGCTTCACATAATTGACGTAGTTATTTAAAATTGAAGAAAATGTTTCTCTCATTTGCCAAACAACTCTATGTAAAAGAAAACCACCATCTATTACGTAAACCGCGTTTTCAAAATTATAGTCAGTTACAGGATTAAACAAATTATAAAAAACTGATTTCTTAGCTTTACGCATTCCTTTTTCATCGAATGGTAATTATTAAAACTATATTTAATACATGGTATAAATGAGTAAATATTTGTTGGTGTTTTTCACGATAAATTACATACGAATTTGTTACAAACGTATTTGAAACGCCTACATTTAAAACCGGTGATTTGAGAGTCAAATATCAAAATCTATTATTGACCTTCATACTAAGTCAAAATCATTCAATGTAACACTGTTAGACGTAAAATTATAATCTCTACAAATTGTAAGGTATGACTTTTTGTCGTAAAATCAACGGATTTCAAAAGAAATAAAAAAAAACAAACAAAAATTAATTTTTTTAAAAAACCTCCAAATATGTACTTTTTTAGCGTCACTTATGAACCTTAATTTTAGACTGATCTCATTATTTTTAGACTTCATTTTGTAGAGAATTTAACGCTCTATATTTTAGACCGGATTACATTTTTTCATAAAACTCATAGTTTTTGAATAATTATCAAAAAACTAAAAAAACTCAGATTTTGGAGCTGTTTTTTTAAGATGGGGGCCAACGCTGACCTCGGAGAGGGGGGATAACATGTTCCTTTAATACTAGACCTATACTTAAGCAATTAAAACAATTTCCAGCTTTCCACTAATTAATTCCGAATATGGTCATTTTTTGGTCTAATTTGACGGGCCTACAACGTTTCGAGGGTTTTCCGTAGATTGGACAGATGCTCCTCTTTCGCCCGCCCTGTTACCACGATATCGTCAATAAGTACCACCACCCCTGGTATACCCGTCTATGTTTTCTCGATTATTGACTGAAATATCGTAGCCGGTTTGATCCCAAAGAGTAATCGTTTCGGTTTAAAAATTTCCATTTCTGTACTCCACGCGAGTATCTCACTCATTTCTTCCTCAACCTCTAACTGGTTGTAGGTATCTCTTATGTCGAGCTTACTGAAGCTTGCATCACCTTGTAGCGCTACAAAAACCGCTTCAATTCTGAGTAAAGGATTGTTCATATCCAACAAATATTTATTTATTGTAACTTTATAATTAGTGCACAAACGGATACTTCTACCGCCGCCCTTTAAAGCAATAACTAACGGAGTTCCCCATCGTGAATTATCAACCTTCTCAATTACTCCTAAGTCCAGAAGTCGCGAAATTTCTTCGTTCGCTGCTTCTTTGTATGCATACAGAATAGGCCTGGGCTTACAAAAAATGGGTTTTACCCCCGCGACCATCGCTAGAGAAACTTTGTAGCCATTATAACGACTTAATACATTTTTGGATAAGTCCTGGAACCCTTCCAACACCTTTTCTAATTCCGAATCCCCTTCGATTCGATTAATATCGGACTTTGTTAGAATTCCCGACAAATTTATCTGGAATTGATCCAACATGTCTCCCCCATAAGTAGCCTACATCCTTTGTCAACAACCAACAGCTCACAATCTTTAATGACTCCCTGAAATTCTACTTTTAAATTAATCTTAGCCTTCGGTTTAATAATAGACCTAGTGTACGTTCTTAATTTAATATTGGTATATAGCAATAGCACGGTCTTGAAACACTTACTAAACGAATTAAATGGCATATAGCTCAGACCTGCACCCGTATTGACCTCCATCATCAATGGTTGTTTGTTCAGTTTTACGTCTACACAAATAGGGTTCACTATGAAACAATCAATTAAATTGAATATGTCAAGGTACATGTGATTTTCCAATGCTCCACCCGAAGGTAGTGCATTGACCAGGAAGCGAATTTTTTTTACCTGGAAAATTTGGAATTTTGCCGAACCCTTGCTGTTTCAAGCAAGGTAGGGATCTTTAACGTGTCGAGATTCGAACCCGGGACCTTGGTACTTAACGTCCGCTGAAACTTCTACACAATTTATAGCTTTTTCTCTCTGGCAAGCGTTTGCAATGTGACGCTTCCTTTTGCATTTTCTACATGTGGGTCTTTTATATTTGCAGTTTGTAAAACTATGACCGCCTTTATTGCAAGCAAAATAAACCGCTACTTTCGTAACTCGAATTGGTTGCTGTAGTGAGGGTATCTTAACGGACTTTTGTCCATTTAAAACTTGGCGAACTTTTTTTACACTATTTACTTCCATAACCCTCCTGGTCTCCATTGAAGTTGACTCCTTGCTGGCTGCTATTTCGTAAAGTTCTGTCAGCGCCTTCGTTTCAGACTCTTCACATAACCTATCTAAAATTAAACCTGAATTAAGCCTAGTAACAAATCTATCTTTCACTCTTTCGTCTAGTGAATTTCTAAATTTACGCGATGCTGCCATCTGTTTCACTTTAACAATCCATTGGCTAATACTATCGCCATTTTGCTTTAGATTGTAGAACCTAATCCTCTGGCGAAAAATGCTCACGCGTACTTTATACTGACCATTCAGTATATCAATCAGTTCAGCATACGTTTTACTTTTCGAAGCAGTGGAAAACATAAATTTTTCAAGGTTCTATAAACACCTTAGTTAATAGCACCGCAACTTTCTGCTCTTCTTCAATTCCATTGGCTTGAAAATACTGGTCCAAATTTTTGGAAAATATTCCCCAGTCGTCCCCCAACTGGAACTCTTTAATGGTACAATAGGTATCGCTTATGATGACAGTGTTACTCATTCTTCACCAACAAAAGTTGTTGTTTCTAAATAGACGAGGTATACTACCAGTTTTCCTCGTCGCCATTTTGTAATGTACTCAACTAGTGCTCGAATAAAACTTAAGTTGTGTTGTACATTCTTTATTCTCAAAAAGTTAAAATTAACTATAATAACAAAATCGAGGCGAAATTACTATTATCTTTTCCATGCCCACTACTTATTCTCAATATACAACAACATATATTAAAGTCAAAAAAATCAATCGTTGTCCAATTTGAAGTTTCAAACAAGTAGGCTGTTGTATACTTATTGGGACAGTTAGACTGGCGTTGCTAAAGAAACCTTTAAAGTAATCAAATTTTTGTCAATTTAATTTTGCAAGTGGTTTTACAGATTGCTTACTTAAGTTGTTTATATCGGTAGTTTTGAACGCGACGAAGTTATGACACGATGTTATGTTACACCCGAATGTTACAAGTGTGGACCCGGGTTTAAATTAAATATCTTCGTGTTCTTACTTATTTGCACATCTCTGGGAAAAAAGTACTCATTTTTTCCCGGGGAAAAAGTAAATTTATAAAAAGTGACATTTTGATACCTGTCTAGAAACATTAAATGACAATTTGTTTTCCGTCACAGTAAAAGCATATTTTATTTAGTACTTTACTATCAAGTAATTTGAGTAGAGTGATGTCAACATTTTTTTTATAGTAAAAATATATCTCAAATAAATTCAAAGCAAAGACTATTAGTTCGTATTTATGCAGTACATATTAACTTAATTTCATTATTTGCAGATAAGTAAGTAGTCAACATCAATTGGTCTAAATTAGAGAACAACAAAAAATAGTGCATCTCGTATAAGCTCATAGAAGTTCTATCAAAGTAGTTCGCGTAAAGCATAATGTGGCAATTCCAACAATGTTCTTAATGTTTTCTAGCACTCAAGGAAGAGTTTATATAATTATGGAAATCCAAGAAATTCAACAGCAAATGTTGCTAACCAAACAATGCTCTAAAGCATTGTTCAACTTGGGGATCAGTAGGTTCAGAAATTAAGAAACCAGAATTTATAAAAATACCATTATTCACTTAAAAACGAAGACGCTAATGCCATGAAAATATAAAGGTTGTGAAACATCTCACATCAATCACTCAAAAACTGACATCATTTTAAATGCTTAATTACACCAAGTATTTATACGGAAAATCCATCCTATAAACGCTTTAAGTAACTGTCGTCGTTGAATGGGCACCATTAGGAACACCTGCCATCCTTTGACAAATTAAGTGTAAACGAGCGTAGCGCCTAGAATATTTAAATAGCATGAAAGTAAGGGTTAAAGAAAAGCACGAGACGCTTTTAAGACTTTCAACGTGTACCACCAATTTATGAAAATTTTTTTCGTTTTTAAAAAAGCATGAGCACTTTAATCTGAAATCGATAGGGCGGGATATTATTTCTATAAACAGTGTGAATCCCTTAATTAAATACATCACGTAAGCATTTTACTGAAATTTCGAATGATCTACATGTGTAGAAAAATGTTAGCGCATTTTTATCACCTAGTGGTAGAACAAAATAAATGTTATAGGATAGAATATACTAACTGCTTGTTCACATGACCCAAATTACTCAACTTACTATACCAAAAGTAGACTTTGTTGGTAGTTCATTTCGTTTGAAAGAAAAGACTAAGGATTTATAATCCTAAGTTTTTTCCACAAAATTCTATGAAAGGAAAGATGGTCGACTTTACCACAATTGATTCCATAGTGACTTTTTTAGACATGACGTCTATCATTTTCATCACTCTAAGGTAGTTAGATCACCAATCTGCTTTTGACGTTTTCGTTGCCTAGCGTGCAATAAAAAAAAAAGTAAAATAGTTTTTACTTAATCTGAGTAGAAGTAGAGATAGAACAAAATAAAAATATCCTTTATTATATTATACATCACATGTCCATAACATTAAACAAGAAAATGAACCTTAAGTAGGTTTGGAACGTCGCTGGTATTGAGTTTCACGCTAGTTGACTCATTAGCTTAGAAAACAAACCCTTTTACATTTGCTTTACACTGTTAATATCTTCGTGACCCGTGAATAAGTTGCTCTACCAAGCTTTGTCAGCAAACCTCAATGAAACCATACAAAGTTTCATAGGTATAAAGACAAGAAGTTCCACATTTCAAGCTTTACTTAATCATCTCTCATGGCCGCATCTTCTTTTCCACTTCTCACAGTTTTGACTCCACATAGGCGCGGAGGATCTAAGCGACATTTTGGATATCAGCGGTTTTTTCTTCCTATAAGCTATCCCTAAATCGAGTTAATGGGTATTACATAATTAGTGATCAGGAAGGTCGCTCAATCTTGAAATTCATTTGTTCTACTTTTGTATATGAATCCCACTCAAAGGGTATCACATTCTTTTATACAAGAAGTTAATAAAAGATTAGATATAGTAGTTATTTGTACATGAAGCAAACGCGAGTCTATCGCAAACTTAATTGCTCGTGATTGAATTTAGATTGTTATCTAAATTCTAAGCTTCCAGTTTGGTGGTGTGTTAGAATTGCAACCCAAAAGCATGCTCCACGGAGCCTTCTCATTATATTCCAATAACGCTGTTTCTGAATAGGCTGTTGTCATGACTTCTCCATTACTATCGCATATAGGCACACCAATTTCAAGCTTTTATAGGATTTAAAGTTCCGAAATGTTTGTCGCTACTTATATTATCATCTATCGCTTTATAGTATCGTTGTGAAGGCTGGAATTATTATAGCCATAAAATTCTATTAGACATGCATGACGAGGAAGTTTTCAAGCAGTTATAGTCTTTAATAAAATTTCTATACAGACGAATAGCTGATGCAATGTTAAAACTATATAAACTAACACAATTCTTGTATAAAATTGTAACGTCCTGTAAAATATAAAAACTATCTAAAATAAATTGAGTGTTTAATGAAAAACTGAGATAAACTTGTGTCTGTTTAGTTTGAAAAAATCTACCTATATCGTGCGAAACGATTAAAACTTTAACTCGAGAAGATTCTTTTGTTTCTTACCGTATAATATACAAGTCAACGCACTGAAATAGTAGCTGAAGTTATAAATGTATAAAGTGAAGCGTTTACAAAATACATACGCTTCCATTTATATAATAATTGTAGTCACTCGTTCATTTAATAGCATCTAACTTAAAGCATACATTGATTTACATTTAACAATGCGTACGGTATGTTGCGTAAGGAGTTGATGAGTTCTATCTTCTGTACGCATATTTCGAAGAAAGTCGTCGGACCAGGTTAACAATAGACAATGGCCTGAGTGTCCCTTGATAAGTCTTGAAAGAAATTAAGAATTTACATTTATTAATAAATTAATTCGAACGTATTTAACAAGTAAAGAGAGTGCATTACATTATCTAATCTTACTATTTCAGCATGAAGCTAATAAGGCGTGCCCACATCTAGCACCCCAAAATATGTAAACAGAAAGTTCGAATTTGAATGAGATAGAATTTTGCGTGACAACGTTGTAAAAAAAGGTTGCTCTTTAATAAAAGAAATACGCATTAAAGGTTTATTTAAAATACCAACTGAACTAATCAGTTAATATACAAGACTGACTTTTAAACTTAAACTAGATAACGCAGTTTCAACATCCTGCGCCTTTTTCCCTTCTACCCTAATTCTAGCGGCGCCATTACCTGATCTTACAATTTTCTACATCCTCCTGCGCAATTAAATACTTTCATTTCTTACTTCTAAAGGGTATAATAACTGAATGGGGCGTCGAAGGGTACCGTCCGCACATTTTATATAACAGGCACGCACTTTTCCATCACGTCCGATAATTATATCCTTCACTAGTCCGAGCTTCCACAGTAATCGCCGCTTATCACTACCATGTAGTAGCACAACGTCACCTTGTTTAATCGAACATTCACGCACATTATCGTTGTGATGGGCACCTCTTAATAATTGCAGATATTCTACATTCCATCTTTTCCAGAAACTATCGATTACTTTAGTTCTTTGTAGGGAAGGACTCGGGCTCGGGCTTTCGGGCCGGCCCGGCCCGAGCCCGGCCCGATTTCGGGTTCGAATCCGGGCCGGGCCGTTGACTACTTTATTCGGGTCGGGTCCGGGCCGGGCCTACCTTTTTTCGGGCCGGGCCGGGCCAAACGACTCGGGCCGGCCCGAACTTTTCGGTCCGAAAAACGCACGAATAGATACTCCATCGTCCCTTCACTTCTATCTCACATTGAGTAAGTAAACGTTCTTAATTATATTTTCACGTAGTGTCTTCATGAACCCATTAATAATCAGTTTTTCGTCTTGTTTAGTGTAAAGAAAACGTGATATTATAACTCACTTCTTATACCGAATATTTTTTCTAGTCCTATTTAATGTACCTCATGTTGTACTTTAGGCAAGTTAAAGATGCCCAGGAACATCAAACTAGGTGATTTATTCATAATTCAAAAGTTTGCACGATTTATATTATGTATATGTATATACTCCAAATTTCAATCATGCCCCGAACGTCGGTATTATCAATCGCGTGTATAATTTATGTCTACCGTCTAAAACACTAGAGAGTTATTGCAAAGTTCATTTTACCAATTTTTTAATAAAGTTTTCCCTTATTTGACATTTACACATGCGCAATTACACCTTTAATCTTTGTACTTTATTAAAATACAGGACACCTTTATTTAATTTAAATACAGGCAGGGAATGCTTTTATTTAAGGCGCCTTAATTTTGACATATGCCAAATGCCTAACGTACAAACTTACATTTAATTGTCTGCTTTGTGTATAAATATAGCGAAATAAATGGTTTTTTGTAGTGTTGTTTCCGTAATTAAATTTAGAAATATAATGTCCAAGTTTATAACACGAAAAAGATATAAAACGTCAACGCTCTAAATACGAGGATGCTGTTTTTTAATGCTTTTCCTAAAAGTAAACTGTAAAAATCCTTTTGAAAACAGATATTCTATATGCTTGGAAAGAAGTAAAAACAGTGTCTTGAAGTAAACTCAAAAAGTATTCCGTGAAAACACTTTGACAACACACACAAATGTTATCGAATCAGTGGGAAATAAAAGACTCAAATAATAAAAAAAGGTTCATCTTTGTGTGAATACAATTTCTTTGATTTTTTCCAATATAGTTAAACATGTATTATAGGTCACCTTATCACAAAACCGATTAATTCTTTATTCATTTTTAAAACATAACCTATAGATATAGAATACTAAACATTTATGTCAGAATAAAGAGTAAGGGAAAAAACACTTGCACTAACACTCCTTTAGATTAGATGCAAACTTTTAAAAAAAGATACTTTATTTGAAGATTCTTTTAATAAAGTCTGCTTGGAATGAGTTTGCAACAACTCTCTAATTTCATGTAGGTAATTTTAGTGAAATTCTTTGAAGTAGGAACGACAAAATAAAGCGGACGCAAACTTATTATAAAGGTTATAAGGTGCGTTAAGCGTACAATTTCATAAACATTGAAAATTGCTAAACATTTTGTACCTTTGTTACCTATTTTTAGGATTTTTTAAAGAATTGTTACGTTTATTTTTAGCATAAATTAATTACCCTATTTTTCTCCCTTATTAATTCAATACCCGCTCGAATAAATTCTGTTTCTACAGTTAAATCCTTCAACATAATTAATAATAAACACCCTCTCGAATAAATTGCTCAACTTAAATCTAAACGCTTTGAAACAACAAGTTTATGCAATAACTAAATAGTTATATCCTGTTTCAGATACCCGTTACCTTAGTATACATTACGACCGCCTATAATGATTTTTTCTATTGTTTCAATGCAAAAACTTGTTGAAATAAGGTCGCACACTATCTGATAAAACCCGGGTTTTCCAGTTTTAATCGCGCTTTGATAAGCGAGGATTTGCAGTTGGAATTCTTGTTATTTGAACCATTGTTAAATTTGCTTCTACAGCTTGTGCGTCGACATATTTTCTACATTATTCGTCACCGTATTTCAAAAGCAATGCACGTCTGTTTATTTTCTGTTCGACAACTAGGAGGTGTCTTGCGTAGATTGCTTTTTTTAGCTGGAGGCCAAATGGGTTCTTCCTTTCTGTAGACCAACTGCTTTTGTCCGTAGGTCGTTGCTGTAGTTACGATGCCAGTGTGAATGGATCCTGAATATCGCGGCGTTTCTGTGTTGACTCACTCCCGACGGTTTTCAAGCTAAGTATCCGGACACCTACAGGTGTGCAACTCGTTTTCTTTTGTGTGTTGTGTCAATGGGATATTCCGTATCAACATTTGGTGTAGTTATGTGACAAGAAACGTCACATTGTAGAACTATTGTTGGTTGCTTCTAATCGATATTATCGCTCTACATGTGTGATGTACCAGTGGTAAAAGTATTGAACAGACACACGCTTATTCCTTTGTACTGATTAGTTTATTTTACAAACGGTACTATGTACGATTTAAAAGATATCTGACAAAAGCTCCCACACGTTAATTCTTTTCTACTAATTAGTTATTTTACAAAAAGTATTAGGTGAAACTTTAAAAATGCTTGACAAAAGCTCTCACAGGTTTATTTACTACTGTTTAATTTTATTTTGTGTAAATACGAGATGCGAACTTCGTATCTAATGTACTAAATTGTTCATATCACCTAACTGTTTGCTTTCAAATAGTAACGCTTAATTTATTGCTCTTGCTTGTTTGTACAGAAACCGTTATGTATTTTTATTTGTTAGTAGATCATCGTGGGCGATGTGTTTTTTGTTTCTTTTTGGTATGTAAGCGAATCCCTTCCACTCTCCGCGTTTAATAGTTAACCTGGTACTTACTTTTCTTCCGGCTACGTCTAGGTACGTAACAGAATCAAAAATCAAATGATATACTACGATATGTTCCACAAGTATCTTGATTGTAATTCAAAAGCATTATACTCTTAAATTAAACAAAAGAGTGATAGTTACTTGTTGAACACAACAGAAAAAAATATCTTCTCATTTGCCGAATAAAAGTCGGGCCGGCCCGGCCCAGCCCGCCGGGTCGGGCCGTCAATTTTTATTTCGGGCCGGGCCTCGGGCCGGGCCGTTTACCTTTCTGCGTCGGGCCGGGCCGGGCTTATTAAAAGCCCGGCCCGGCCCGAGACCATCCCTAGTTCTTTGCTTTCAAAGCTTTCGAATTTTTTCACCTCCTAGACTACGATTAATAAATGGTATTCTATTTACAACAGGTCCCAATAAAAAATGTGCCGGAGTTAACGGAATTAAATCCTCAGGATCACTACCTACGTAGGTCAACGGTCGAGCATTAATTGTAGCTTCTACTTCTGTAAGGAATGTATTTAGTCTTCCTTCTATTATCCAGAAACGTTTACGTAAGGTGTGGAGTGTTGCGTTTATTCCACTATCATCACCATTATGAAATTTCTAAATTAATAATTTACACAAATGTGCTTTTGTTGGTAAAATAATAGAGTGTTTTGTATCAAAACAATCGTCCAAATTCTGTAAACGCCCTCCTAATCGTATTATCTGATCTTCGTCTAAGAAAGGATTTAGTGACGCAATAGTCGAGGACGGTTTGCAAATGAGACCTTCTAATAAACTGTTTACTTCGTCACAATAGACCTCTCGCTGTACTTGCTTAAGTAAACACTTCTCGGCACTTTCGATCTCACCCGCGTTTAAACTACCTGTCCTTTTATTGTTCTTGTCTTTCAGGTTTGCAAAGAACCGTAAAACGTAGGCAGTAATTTGTATTAAGCGGTCACAGTCACTAAACTTAGACATATCTATCAATTTATCTATTAACACCTTATTATCACAAGTCAATAAACACATTTTAGCTTCTATTGAGGCCCCTACGTTATCACTATTTTCATTAATTGAAGGCCAAGAGGGTTCATTTTCGCGTAACCATATCGGGCCATGTTGTCATTCATAAGAATTTACTAACGCACTTGCTTTAATTCCACGCGTGAACAAATCGGCAGAATTGTCGCAGCCGGGACAATGGCGCCATAGACCGTTTGACAAACTTTGAATTCACTCGGTTAGCTACATATAGTTTCCATTTAGAGACGTCACCTTTAATCCAGTAGAGTGTAATTTGTGATTCAGTCCAACACACCACTTTATTTATTCTAATTGAAAGATTCACCGTAATAAAGGTCAGTAGCCTAGCCGCTAGCATTGCGGCAGTCAGCTCTAAATGCGGTAGCCTTAACATCTTATCGCTGCAATTCTTTAATGGCGCCACGCGGCCCTTTGAGCACAGTAATGTAGTACTAATTTCACCGTTGAACTTAATTTGTCGAATATACGCCACTACGTCATATGCTCTTAAAGAAGCGTCCGAAAAAACATGCAATTGTAATTTGCAGGGCTCCTTTAATCTACACACGCAGCACGGAACGGAAAAGTTCTTTAAAGCGATTAATTCTTGATTACCCACTAGTTATTCCATTGCCATATCCTGGGCAATGGAATCATCCCAATTAATTTTCTTTATCCAAATATCTTGAAACAGGATCTTTAGTCTAACTAAGCAGGGTGCTATGATACCTATAGGATCATAAATCCGAGCAATCGTCTGTAACACATGCCGCTTTGTTATCGTATGCACTGAATTTATATAATCTATCGTATTATTTAAGTCGACACTAATTCTATCTCTTGTGTTACACCAATCAATTCCTAACACTTTCTGGGTCGATGTTTTTTTGTGATTCACTTCTCTTGCCAGACTCCATATCGCTATCTTTCCATTTACGTAGATTCATCGACGCTTGTTCAAAAAGTTTCGTTGCGAAAATCCTTATATGTTTCGCATAATTGTTGCTTATCATATCTTTAATAGCAGCATTATATTCATCCAATTTACCGGTATTGTTCAATTTAAATTTTAGTTTTTGAGCACGAACTCGGGCACTAATAAGGTTATTATCCTCTACGATTGTTTCCTCGCTTTTCCACAGCAGCGCAACTTGATACTGATTACCATTTTTCACAATGCAATTCTGCACGAAATTTTTGCAAAGGCCGTTCTTTTCGTCGTTTTCTTTACCTATTATACCAATTGTGTCCAAATCCCACATTTTCTGCACTGCTTCCGCGTCAATGTCCACAAAACTCGCGTGTAACACCGTATGCAAATTTACTGCTACCTTAATAGTATCCACAGGAAATGGACCATGCAGCGTGTACCCGAATTTAGTATCTACAGCTACTAAACGTTGAGTGAGACGTATATTAGTTCCCGTTACCACTGACCAATAATTGTCTGCTAATTCTTTCGATAATTAGTTCCTGATCAGAATCGTAAGGTTTACTATCTGCCAACTGTAAATGTTTATATTGTTCAACGCTCTCTGTAAGAACATTTAAATAATCGATGCAAATTTCTGGAACTTCAACTGCTTCTATTCTTAGTAACTCATCAGTATGCTGGCCCTTTAAAGTAATTAACACTCGATTATACAATCTTGGCGGAACCGTTGCATTATTTCCGAACGCGGCAATGCTGAAGCGGTGCTTACCTACGACTAGTAAACTCAAATTTCGCGAAACGGTTTCCTTAATGAAGGTAAGTTGACTTCCACCATCAATAACCAATCTAATGAGCTTTCTTTCTTTGTCACCGTATGCGTAAACACAGGCCGTTTGTAATAATACACTTTGACTTATATTTGTTATTAAACTAGATACAGTTGATAGGTTCACTGCACTACTATTGTTCGATACCTCGGCGTTAATCCTTCCTTTATGCGTTGTTGGTTTACTTCTACCTGCTTTATAATTTGGGTCGCACATAGTCGTTGCATGCTTTCCATTACAGCCTTTACATTTTAAAAACCTGTTTTTACAATCTTTGGCTCTTTGGTTGCCTTTCGTACATCGGTAACAAATACCCTTGGATTTTAAAACTGCAGGTTTCTTTTCTAAAGCGATGTCTGCCATACAAAACTCTGTTTTATGGTCTTGCTTACAGAATAAACAAACTTCAGTCGTTCTAGTAGGAGTAATCAATAAACTAGACGCCGTTCCTCTACCTGGATTTCTTGTCCCTGCATTTCTTATCTTATCGTTTCTGTCTGCATCCGGCTTTAGAGCTTGTTCTATGACTCTATTTCGTTTTTGACAAACTGCAACAAAACTTTCACTTGTTTGTCTACGTCATCTTCTCCTTTAACAAACCCAGACATGGCAGTTATTAAAGTTTCTTGTGACGTATCTATTTCGGCGCCGCAATAGTCTGCTACTTTCCTATTGTTTTGGCGAAAATACCCCAATCGCATTTCATGAGGCAACGAGTTCATTAAACTAGACTTAACAATCATGTTATACTGCGTGCTAGCTACTTCCAGAATTGTAAGTGCACGCATAGCCAACGTAATACGATTGTAATTCTTGCGTAAAGTGTTCACGTCAGTCTTCGATTTCACAGTTTCAATTATGATGATTTCAAAATATTGCTCGATTAGCCGTTCAGAATTCCCAAATTGATTTTTAAGTACCTTCAGTGCTTCTTCATAGAATGCTCCTGATCATGGAAAGCCTTCAATTGCTTCTGCTGCTTTACCGGTCACAGACATTCGTAAATAATTAAATCGATCGCCCTTTGTTAGTTGTGGATTTTCATGTACCATACTTCGAAATTGCTCCCAAAATGGAAGCCATCAAATTTAACTAATTGCAAGCACTGAAGCTTCACAGATGCTAATTATGGTAATGTACTTACGTCGTTACTTGGCGGTTGCGTAATAATGCTATCAGATTGAACTACTGATTATGATTGCGTCTTGTCCTCTGCACTTAATCGAAACCTCAACTTCGACTCTGTAGTAACAGCAATCTCCTCGTATTCATATTGTTTTAGTAGCTCCTCTTCGATATTTTCCTTAAGTAGAGGTTCTACTTGTCTGTCGATTTCTTTCAAGTTACATTAGCCAATTTTAACTTTGATATAGACGTATAAATATCTTCGGTACTGTAGTCCTTGTTTTCTAACATTACGTTAATATTGTTAACTGCCTTAGTCAACTGCATTCTACAGACCGTCCGTTTTGCTAGTTCCATTGTTGAGTCTTTATTGTAATCACCGATTATAAATAGCCACGATCGCGATAAACCTCAATTTGTAATTTTTTGATCCGGTCGGAATACTTCCCGGGTTTCGGCACCAAATGTAAAAAAGGGTTGCTCTTTAATAAAAGAAATACGCATTAAAGGTTTATTTAAAATACCAACTGAACTAATCAGCTACCAATACAAGACTGACTTAAAACTTAAACTAGGTAACGCAGTTTCAACATCCTGCGCCTCTTTCCCTTCTACCCTAATCCTAGCGGCGCCAGTACCTGACCTTTCAGTTTTCTACAAACGTAGTGCGAATTACTAACTTTTTGATTATAGTCTAAATTTATGAATCAACAAAATGCCCTCGGCGTTGAAAGAGCTAACCTTCAAAAGAATAGCGAACGCTTAAATTTAACTTAAGTTAAGTATAACAGATTAATACCTTGAACAATAAAATAAACTAAAATTATATAAAATAGATACTGAAGTAAAATTTTACACAATCAACCAGAAACGGGCAGATTTTTGAAAACGAACGGCGAATCACTCCCGCTGCAGTTCTTATTGAAGCAATGCGGCCCAGAATAAAAATTCACAATGTGTCCAAGCCGCTTCTGTAATACTAAAAGATCATCTTGCTCTATTAGCACTAAAACATCTTCTAGAAAATCGGAGAAATTCGCACGCCATTTTTGATGCTGTTGAAGTTCGGATATACATTCCTGACTCCAACATTACCAAATTTGCTGTTGTAGCAGCTGTATTCGTTGGCACGTATAAAGTCTGATTTCTTTATATGGTGTAGTAAAAGATCAGAAAAAGATATCACGGAACATCAGTAACAAAATGACCAGGAGCCAACTGTTAGTATCGGGAAACAAAGGAGACAAAGGTCTTAAGTTCAATATAGCTTCTACCTTTGCTAACTGGGTGGAGAATTTTTCATAAGTGATGAAAGCAGATCCTAAGACCTTGCACAAGTATTACTTGCAGATTTCACACGAACCTCATATAATCTTCCAAAATGAGAAGGAATAAATGTGCCTATGTCAGTTACCATTTCTGAAATAACGGTTTGCTGTAAAAGTAGGAAATTGCCTAATTCAAGAACTTCTGAATTGGCGCCGACGAAATTTGAACCATTGCCAGAGTAAACTTGGCTAGATTTACACCTACATGCATTAAATTTGCGAAAGGTTTAACTAGAATGATCGGTGACCTATTCTAGACGATTCTACTTGTGGCGAAACATATGAAGAGACAAATGTGTGCCTTAGATGGTTGGGCACCACGTCCCTTACGATCCTTGATCTGAAAGGGGCCAGCATAGTCAGTGTCAACTACATGGAATGGTGGTGATAGGCTAGTTCAAGCAGCTGGAAGGTTTCCCATTATAGATTTGGTTAATTTGGTTGAGAACCTAAAACAGCAGGGAGTTTAAAAATAAAAGCCTTAGCAAGATTGCGGCAAGAAATTATTCAATAACGTGTCAGGGAAAAAACCAGTTGAACACCAGCGTGCAACAGATGGATGTGTACATGAATCAGAAGAAGATAGGCGAATATATGCTTAGCGGAATTTAATATTGAATGTTTTTCGCTATCTTTGTAGATTGCGTTACCAATTTACCCGATTTAGGCATTTCATTGTCAATACGAGGTTTAGGTCGAACCTTTTCTTTGGGACAAATTTTCTTCTTTGACCAGGTGTGATGGTGTAATAGCCGAATATCATAATAATTTATAGCTATTACATTAAATTAAGTTTTATGCATTTAAAAGGTGAGTGACTTGTATAGGAAGTGAAAAGTGCGGAATTGTACAGGAAGACAATCGATAGGAAGTACATGTGCAACGAACTCTAGGCTAGGTGTAATTGGAATTAGTAAATAAGCACAATTGCATAATCATTGTTAGCAGTTAAGAACTAATATAGAATAAGAGCATTATAAGTCTAACCCTCCGATGTAACAGTTGTACTGCACCTTAAAGTGACAAGCAAATTAAATATGTGAAATGGTCTTCGACTTTGTTTTAATCACCTCTACTGAAGCCCCCAAGAGAACACTACACAGGCTCAAAAGGTTATTTCTTTTTGTTTCAGATTTATAATTGTCGTCCTAATTGTCGTAGGTCCCCTTCAGAGAGGAACGTGGGACCTTTCACACTTGAAAAAATTACTTCTTCACATTTTTATTTGATTACAGCAACTCAACAAGGTTTAATCAAATAAAAATGCGAAGAACTAATCTCTTGAAGTGTGAGAGGTCCTACGTTCCTCTCTGAAAGTGGCATACGACAATTAGGACGTAAAGTATAAACCGAAAACAAAAACGAATAACTCTTTCGAGCCAGGTCAAAGAAGAAAATTTGTCCCAAAGAAAAGGTTTGACCTTAACCTCGTATTGACAATGAAATGCATCTTTTAAATCTGGTAAATTGGAAACGCAGTCTACAAAGATAGGCCATGAACGTTCTGATGCATGTAACCAGGATGGACGATTCTGCCATAAGCTGCAATATATAAGTTGAGTAGTTGAAACTCTTTTAGAAAGTATATCGGAAGGATTGTTTTAATAAGCATATGTCATCAAGTGCATGAGCAGTCAAAGATTGTATGTACACGACTCGATTGCAAACGAATGTTTTGAGTTGATTGGGAGGAGTTAACCACCCAAAAACAACAGTGGAATCAGACTAAAAGACAGATCGATCAATGTTTATACTCCTACATTTGATTTTACCAATGCTCCACCCGTAAATACTACATTGGCCAGGAAGCAAGTTTTTTTTTACCTGAATTTTGCCGAACCCTTGCTATTGCAAGCAATGTAGAGATCTTTAACATGCGTGACAACACACACCCGGAACCTCCATTTTATCTGTCATCCGAGCGAGGGTGTATTTTTGTAAAAAATGCTCGTCTAGCACTTTTCAAGCGGACCTTGTCGGGATTTGAACCCGGAACCTTGGGTATAGTAGTCGCACGCATACCAACTACACCACGAAGTCGCTTCAAGGTTTATACCGATGCCCCTTATAGCCTGCGCGGCAAGATTAGCCATTAGCGCGGCTGCTTCAAGTTCTAATAGTGGAGCGATTATGGGATTCAGGCGCGCAACCTTAACCTACGTACAAAGAAACCGAACAAAAAACTGACTTTACTGATCAAGACAACGTAAATAAATAGATACACAATATGTATGACTTAGAGCTTCTGCAAATCTGTGCATCTCCACATGCATGGGATTGCAACAAATTACGTGACGTGAAATTATGAGATTATTTAATACAACTCAGTTTTTCTAAGAAGAACCCAATGGTTTCGTACCGAAACAGAAATCGGACCATCTCATGATATCTTTTTTATCCAAACAACCTGCATGAGAATTTTAACGGATATGAGAAAAGGACCAAGACTACCCATACGGTCAAAAATTTGTGAAATTTTAAACAATATAATCCGTTTAGTGAAATTATCATTTGACGGATTTGAAATTAAACATAGGAAGTAATCAGTTTGAAATGGCCACGTAAGACCAAGAATTCTGATATTCTTACAGGATCTAAACTCCAGAACACCTGGATGAATGCCCTTCGTATCTACAATAGAAATAACCTGTGGATCGTTTGAAATCCACCCTTTAAGTTTGAAAACGCTTCCGAAAAGAAATTTTGGAAGCTCTCAGCAGATAACCTGCGCACCTAGAGGCTCATCAGAACCTGTAAGAAAATCACCAAGGTAGAAATCTTCTTGGATTATCCTGGAGAACCGAGTATGTGTGTTTTGAACTAAAATGCCCATTTTAGCCAGACACTGAATTGCCAAAAACAAAGCTGCAGCTGTAGCTTAAGTGACGGTATCTAAATCAAGGGGGTAGAAATTTAATCAGAAGTAGGAAATCGCATATTCTTTGAAGAGGTCTTTAACTTGGATTGATCAAGACCTGTCTGTACATTTTATCAATAGCAGCAGATAAGGCGTAATTATGTTTTCGGAAACGAAATAAAATAGAAAAGGAGTCTTGTTTGTTAGCTTGTAACCAAGTATTTCAAATAGCTTTCCAGTAATTTAATGGCTTAACGTCGTAATTTAATTTAGTTCAGTTTCATTTAGTTGATCTCTTAAATATTTCTTAAAGATTACTTAGAGATTTCTTAAAAGATTTCTTGGAGATTTCTTAAATGATTACTAAGATGATTACTTAGAAGCTCTATGGCTTATTTCTTAGAGATTACTTAGATGATTTCGTAGAGCCCTAAATTAATAAGTTGTAAAAGATTTTACTTATCTAAATAAATGCAGACGTAACGGCAGAGTTTTACGTATTTCAACGCGCACTTTTTCTGTTTACTTCACTTAAAATTCATAGTTTTAATTATTTTATTTTATACCACTATATAGACAAATATGTTCTCTCTTTTTGTTATTAGACCATGGACAAGGCGTTTCACTTTTATGCGCTATCAGCAACCTGTTGGGTTTTATTCAGTATCTGCATACTTTTTAGATGTTTGAATTAGCACGTAGACAAAAGCCTTGTATTATGGAATTTACCACCAGGTTATTTTGTACCTTTCGTCTTGCACGTATGTGTAATTTTTAGTCTCCATTCCTTGTTTACTTAAGTTGGGTTCTGCTAAATGTGGCAATTTCTACATTTCAAATGTCATGTACGTTTTCGCCTCAATATTTATTCCTTACTGCGTTATGAAATATGTTTGTTTTTCAAAAGTTTGTTTATTACAAACTGGTACAAATTATGTGCGTTTTATTGACTTCTACTTCTACTTACGCACTTTCGTCCAGTTTGAAAGAGATTTCATTACACGTTTATTTCACTTTAAATATGCCTAAATTGTATTTTTTTTTAGTTTAAGAATGTTTTAAATGTTTCGAAATGGATTGGGTTGCGCCCGCAATTATTTATTTTACCAAATGTGGTTAAGTTATTACAGAATGGGCTTCCTTTTATTAACTGTAGCTTGTTCTTGATTTTATACAGTCGATTAATAGAGGGAAACGTGATATTAACTTATTGAAATATTAAACTAAAACAGTCACCTTATTGACGTTAGTCCAACATAGTTAACTTTAAGCAAAATCGTTAATAAAAGACGTATAAAATAATTAAAGATGTACAATATATGTGGTGTTTAGAGGTCCATACTATTTATATTGATCTTCGTTTTAAGGTAAGCAAAACTATATAATATGAAAGCCATTCTTCAATATTAAATTAAGCGTAGAAAACACATTGAGAAAGTGCGCATAAAAGAGATTGAAACGTTTGGAATATGAAATAAAAATACTTTAGCAATTAGTTTAATTTAGACCTAAACCCACGGACTTGAAGCAAAGATTATTTATAAAGTGAAGGATAAGAATAAAACATGTTCCTTTAATATATATGTATGTATGTATATATATATATATATATATATGTATATATATATATATATATATATATATATATAAATATAGTTTGATATTTTTTGGGATACACTCGTTCCAGTGTATCCTTAAAAAACATCAAACTATACTACTTCTGTTGGAGAAACTACAAAAATCATTTATTGCTATGATAATGGGGTTATTTAGGGGTATATAGGATCACAAGGGTTATACACTCCATGTAAGCGACACCAAAATCTAGAAAATTAAACATTTTTATCATAAAGAGTACGCAATTCGTCAATTATACAAAAAGCAAATATTAAACACACTGTATAAAACTCACAACTGACTTTAATCGATGAAAAAAAGCTCATTCTTCAAGAATTCAACCATATTTAGTAAGATAAATAACTTTGTACGCAATCCGATTCATTTCTAAGAATCAACAATGCATGCATAAACTTTAAATAAATACGCATTAGGACATCGAAAGTCAAACAACTATCAAACGAATTTTTTGTAAACTCAACGCATTAGTTCTCTCAAGAAATAGATCTTTCAAAACAAACATGTTTTATAAACGCAGGAAGTAAATAAACGCATTTAATTTGCGGCTTTATAAAATTTGCTTACGTGATCTTTAATATAAAATCAACAAACAAACACAACAGATTACGAAAACAAAAATAAGGAACCAGACGTTTGACTACGTGCAATTTCCAGTAATAAATTCCTGCACAAATAAGTGGACTTGAGAAGGTACAAGGTTTTATGGTTAACGGAATCCACTACAAAATTGGATGTCTACGTGATTTGCAAAGAAATTGCGACAAAATTTAGGATGATAGCTCCATGGAAATCCGAAGGCTTGCACGATAAGGTAAGTGCAACGCCTCAATCAACAAGATAAAGTTAGTAAACCAATTATAACAGGTGATAAGCGTACTTTTAAATGCGTATAAGCTGATAAAGAGTCAGTCTTTATACGACCAAAGTACGCCCTCTACTTGTCTGAACCAAGATAACACTCGAAGTTAAAATATTAAATTAAATAATAATATAAGTGAAAGTTGGTGATTGAAAAATTTCAAATACTAATACAAGTGCAAATATACAACAGAAATTCGTCTTTGACTTCTAAAAACGTAAGTCCAAAATTCTAATTCAATATAATCTTTAATATTTTATTAACTTAGGCCTCAAAGTATTGAACTAAGCACTGCACTGAGTATTGAACCAAGTATTAAACTAATTATTGATTTAAGGATTGAAGTAAATTCCACTAAATAAAAGAATAAGTGTTAAACTGGGCGTTTAGCCAAGCTGTACTACCAAACAAAATCAATAAGAAAATCTAACTGAAAATAATCCAAGCATACTGGTTAACGGCACACAGCACCAGTTCTAAGAATTGGGGTGTATGCAGAGACGCGCATTCACAACCAGGAGCTCAACAGAAAAAACAGGTCAGAGATAAAATTTATTAATAGCATAAGGCATTGATTTCTTTCTGAACATTTAAGTTTTACATGTACTAAGATATTTATGTAAAGGGTCATTCAAACTTTTTAGTTATTACGTAAAAGGGAAAGAAGGACACTGAACATTCAATGTACTTCCAGTAGTATACAGAGTTATTTTTGCTGGCTTTAAACTGATTTAAGGCAGTCATAATTTGGGTACAAACTAATTTATATTGTTACTTTGATTCAGGGGTTTTCTTAAATAGCGAATGATATTATAAAGGTTGTGGAGCTACAAATTGTGTATATTTTGGTTATTATATAAATTTTGGTTAATTTTGTTTACCTCATTCAGGTAGAAAGTGTTAGAGAAAAGGGGGACAAAAACTTCTATGTTATCGTATTTTTGTGCACTCTGTGTGGGGTTGAACTGAGCTAGTCGAGGCATATAAAACGAATTGCGTAAAATCTAAAATTTATCGTAGGTTATTTAGGGGCAGAGCGGTTGCGAGCAGCAGGCAACTGAACGTTAGATACATCGGAGTAGCGGCGATATCATAGCAATGTATATATGTATATATATATATATATATATATATATATATATGTATATATATATATATATATATATATATATATATTATAGTGATTTTAAAGGGTTAAAATTAAAAATAAACGAAACAATTTCAAAACACCCTGCATAAAAGAACAAACAGAAATTAAGTGCGAAATTTCTATTAATTAATTTATTTTTAAGTAACGGGTATTAATCAAATTGTACAAATAATAATTAAAAATTTAATAGCTTTGCAAAGAATTAAATGGTACAAGTCAATGCCATGCATTTATTAATTTAATTGGAGTTAATGGAACAATTATTGATATATAATATGTAACGTTCCGTTTATTTTGTTACGTTATATTAAAGAAATATGTATATAAAGTCCCTTAGTTTGTGTAAACAATTCATCAGTTTAAAATATAACAAAGAGGGCATTGCCCGCACATCCCTTCATAATTTCGACAGTTTGTTTTCAGAGAAAATCAAGAGGGCCGAGCCCTGTGACGTTTTATGAAGTTTGTCAAGTTGAGTTTTGTGTTAGAAAACAAATCGCTTAGAGCGGATTTATTCAGTTTGTACATGAAATATGTAGTTACAATATTATAGTTCATCGATTGTTTATTTTGGTGGTTCAGTGGAAGTTATAGTGCAAGTGCCGAGTTTTGATTGTTGAACTTCGCTAATAGTGTCACGTGGTGTACGTGATTAATCATTCTGTTGTAGGTTGAGGCATCCTCTTTTGTCGTTTGTTTACGTTTTAGAAGTATTAACTAATGCCAATGAATTTGGGAGTTACTGTCTGGAGGATGGATGGAAATCTCGTTACGGTTGCGTTAGGCCCGTAATATAACCTAGTTGTTGGGGATCAAGTAATAGATTAATTGTCACGTGTTTGAAAGTAGAAAACTCGACACCATCAGAGTGTTGACTGGTACCATCCACCTTACAAGGTAAGCGACTGTATTCGTAGATTTTACAGTGCAGCCCTAAATACGGCGATTATAATTGAACGTTTGTGCAATTAAATTAAGCACAACCCGTACATGAAGTTGTGTCAATCCCTTATCACCGAGTCCTAAAGTGTGTGCGCTTTATTGATACTTTACCGTGGTCGTGAACAACAAACTTATCTAACTAGTATAAATAGTTAATCCATATTATTTCCGATTAACGTAATATTTAAGACAGTTGTACTGATACTTCCATTTATTCAAAATTATTACGATTACATATTTGCTGAATTAAGACCACCATTTACATTTTGAATTAAAAGTTATTGTTTCCGTTAAGTTAGTAGCGTAGAGTTGCATACACACGGCGTCCTACGCATTACGTTTCAAATATTTTATTAGTTACTGTGTAAGTAGAGCAAGTGGGGGTGTCCTGTGCACTCAACTCCACCTTAATTTTATTACACATTGCTTTACTGGCCAGTACACCTTATAGTAATAATAATTGTATGCCATTTACTTTATCGACAATATTACTTGTGGTAGTGTTTACATTTACTTGTTCATATATGTATGTGCCATATTTGTTTATGTAACCAACCCATGTATTTATTTCAGTCATTGGGATTTGTTAATAGAATTAAGTAAAGTTGTCTGCGTGCATTATTTTAGTGAGAAGTTTATATTAGTAGGGTGAATTCAACCTCTCTACTCTGCGAGATTTTCTGAGGATTTCATGTTAAATATTGAGCTGCAAGGAGTCTACCGACCAGTGACGAGATTCTCATTTTGTCATCTAGCATTGTGACATTACTGGCGGTGCCCACCCGATTTTTGACGTTTTACCGAATTCACATCTCATTATAATTGTCATCTTAGGGCATTTAGCAATCCCAATCTACGACTTTTGTCTGACCTACCCCTCACCGGCTAGAGCTAGGCCGCTCACGGGTCCCGATCCGTCCCTTGGTGTCGTAGTGCTGAAGTGGCCCGTAATAAATAGGCATACAAGCCTGTAAAAACCCAAGTTGAAACGCGTTGCTAACAAACGGATATATCAGGAGGGTTGAAATATCATAAAACGAAGCTCGGAGATTTGTATTTAAAACGTTCGTTACGATCGAACACCTGCAGACTTTGAAATGTATGGTTCTAATAAATTTGAGTAGATAAACATGCAGATTCTACGTATATTGTAAAACCGTCGCAAACATTCTCTGAATATCCTAATGAGGGGTTAGTAAAATCACGTAGCGAGTCCACATGGTGTGAATAGCAAGGAAACAGAAATATCGATTCTGTACCACTCAGACTAGGTTAGAAAGGGACGAAGAAAACGCGTAGGCAAGAGACCACAATAGAATAGGAGAGATTTGTGAAGCGTCACGAGGTCTACGATTGGTCGATATGATTAGTCTGGTTTGAAACGAACACGACCTTAGTGTAGCGTATTGTTCTAAAAATTATGATAACGACGGAATTTTCGCGAGATTTGATATTGGTGGAGCGCAAAATTACTAGAATGAATGGTGTTAACAGGGGATTTCGCGTTAAGCAGGTATGGAGAGGTTACATGTGGAGTGTATAAATGCTTTTAGAGAACGTGGGGAGGGCCCTTAAATTTTCGATCGCTCCAAACAACGTATCTATGTATCACGAGTTGTAAGTATTACAAAATCAATTAAATTTATTACAAGGTGGTAGTCTCTTAATTAAATATGCGGATAAGTGTGCCGAAATTACATTTTAATAAAGATATCATCTATAATTATAATCAACTCGTGTCGGGACATTAAGTAACGTGGTTTGAAGCATCTAATTAATAAAGAAGTAATTTTAAATGGAATTTGGAATTTGGTTACATCGGGGAGGCCGCGTTTGCAGTTCAATTTAGATGGAGTTTTTCTAGTAACAGCTAGAAACGAACTGCAGAACGGACAGAAGCAATAGATGGCATCATCCACAAAGCAGAGATCTACTATAAATTTCCAGGTAACGAATTGAATTGTGACTTTATAAACTGTGAATATTGGGAGAAAGTATGAGAGTGAAATTTCAAGTGTATTATTTACGTATTGAACTTAATACGTGTAAATAACTTTATTATGGTATTTAACTAGAAAGTTGAAGGTGTCTATAAAGCTTTTAAACGTTTCATCAGAACGTGAAATTTTTGTGAAGAGTACATAGCTTTGCTTTGTTATTTGTTTTAAAAGTATGCAAATGCTTAATTAGCTGGGTTATTCTGAGCTCACCCTACCCCAGAGTTTAGTTAGAGTAAAATGAATAAATAAATTATAAAGAAGGAATTTTGGAGAAGGTATTATTCAAGGCCCATTTACTCCGGGTACAATTTCTGTGTTAGATGATTTTAAAATAAAATACTGGACATTTTAAAATAAGGTTTTCTGAAGTGTAACGTGATCAATGGAATATAGACATTATTGCATTTCATTTGTAAATAGTTATAAATAAAAGCTTGTATGTTGGTTGTATTTGAGGTTTTATTGCTGGTGTGTGTGTACGATTGAGAATATGCGAGTGAATCTAGATACCCAAGAGGAGATCTAAATGAGCTAGCCGGAAGCAGTTGAAGAAGGCCGTTCAACCGAGAAGTGAGAGAGGAAAACGGGTAAGGTTAATTTTTTTTTTAATTAGTTAATTTTTTAAAAGTTGTTTATTGTCGAATCCGAAATTTTATAATTATTTTCGAAAATAATTTATGGTTGGTAAGGCATCTTACTCGAGTTCCACGACATAATTTTGACGCCCAATTCGTGAGGCTCGATTCTTATAAGGTTACACAGTAATTTATATATATATATATATATATATATATATATATATATATATTTAATATAAAGATGAAATTAATTTATTGGGATATTTTTGGTTATAAATAAAACAACTGTCAAATAATCTTGCGTTTTTAACTTGACGTTTCGATCATTATTCAGATCTTAATCATAAGCTAAAAGTTAGGTAATTAGAAACTAAATAATACATATATCAAAACTTACATAAAACTTGATTATTCTTAAATTTAAGGCTAGTATAAACTAATTTTGAATGACATAAGCAAAACTTGAGTGACAGAATTAAAATTGTTTTTTGTATGCAATTTTGATGTTACAAAAACCAAGTGAAGTTAAATAATTTTTGGATATAAATACGATAAAAATGAAAAGAATGTATAAATATTGTTCATTAAATAACAGCACTACAATTAATGTTTATATAAATCGGAGTAAACAACACTTAAGTTATTTAGGTCCTGTTTGTTGTTGATGCACTTTTTTTCTTTTTGTATATGAAATGATTCGAGTAATAAGCGTTTCTTGTAATTTTGTTCTATTTCTAAAATTTTGGTGTCTTTGAGTGAAGGTGTGTGTTTGGTAGAATGTATATGTGTTGAGAAGGCACAATTGTTTTTTCTCAATTTTGCATCACTGCGGTGTTGAGTTAATCTGTACTTTAACCACTGACCAGTTTGACCAATGTAGGAGTGGTTGCAAATACATTGAATCTTATATACAACGTTACTGCACATTTCGGTGTTTGTTTTATCTTTAAGGGGCGAAAAAAGGTTTTTAATCGACTTCACATAGTAGTATGCAATGCCTGTATTTGGTTTTTTTAAAATTTTAGTAAGTTGTGGAGTTAGTTTTTCAATGTATGGAAGCTTGTTGTAGATCAGTTGTTGTGTTGTTTTTTGTTCTGGTAAAATGTTGGTATTCAACAATTTGTTGACAATTTGAATGGGATAACCATTACTGATAAAGACTTGTTTTAATTCTTTAATGTTGTTATGTAGAAAAATTGGATTGCTTATTTTTGTAATTCGATTTTTTAGTGCTAAGATGGTATTGAATTTATGTTTATTGCTGTGATTGGAGTTGTAGTTAATATATCTATCAGAATTTGTAGGTTTTTTATAGTAATTAAAAATCAAATTGTTGTTCTCTGATCGAATAATCAATGTGTCAAGAAATGAAATTTTTCTGTCTTCTTCTTTTTTTAAATTGAATTTTAGATGTTCATTAACGCTATTGAAGTGTTCAAGAGTGGTTTCAACTTGATTGTGTGGTACAGAACAAACTATGTCGTCTACATACTTCGCTAAAAATGTAACTTGAAATGGAAGGTTAGGAATGATTTTGTCTAGAAGTAAATCCATGGTAATCTGGGCTAAGATTGGTGAGAGACGTGAACCCATAGGAGTGCCGTAAAGTTGCAAATAAATAGTTTTTTCATATGTAAAATATGTGTTGTTGAATATTAGATTTATAGTACTAATGAACATTTTTTCTGAAAATTTGCAGTGAGGTTGAATTTTGTCCTATTGTTCTGATATAATTTGTATTGTTAATTCTTTAGGTATGTTGGTAAACAAAGATTCAACATCAAGGGATATAAGAATGTGGTTTTCTGGTAATCGAAAGTTGTCATACGTATTTACAAAAGTAAAGCTATCTTTGATATTGTAACCTTCAAGAGGAAATGAATTTTTCAGAATATCTGCATAGAAATGAGCAATGCTATAAGTAGGAGTATTAATGGATGAAATAATTGGTCTTAAAGATAGTGTTGGTTTGTGTATTTTTGGGAGACCATAATACTTTCCTGGACTTGAACTTTTGTTAATTAGTTCTTTTTTCTGTGTTGTTGATAACATATTTTTTTTAAGAAGCATGTTGATGTGTTCATTCACATTTTTTTGTATTTTAGTGGTTGGATCTTTTGTTAAGATTTTATAAGTTTCTGCGTTAGATAATAAATCAAGTGATTTTTGTTTGTAATCTTCTGATTTCATTATGACAGTAACTTCACCTTTGTCTGCCTTGATTACCAATAATTCCTTGTGGTTTTTGAGAAACTTTTTTGCTTTGTAGAAGGTTTTGTTTATAAAACTGTTGTTATTGTTATTGATTGGATTTTTTAAAAAATTGGTGATGATGTTTGTAACTTTGGCACGTGTAATGTTTTTTTCTTCTCGTGTAGTGTCTTTAAAATTATCTATGATAGTTTCAACATCTGCTAATAGTCTCCCTATGTGAATATCACCACTATTCATCTTTAAATTAAATTTAGGTCCTAGTGATAGTAAGTATTTTATATCATCTGGTATGGTGACATTACTAAGATTGATTAGCCATTTTTCATTGTTAATGAACAATTGAGAACTTTCCATTTGCTTGTACATAAGTTGGTTAAATTTTTTAATTAATGTTCTTTTATTTTGTATAAAGATTTTTTTGAAGGATACGTTTTGATAAATAGAAAATTTATGTAATATATGTGGAGGTAAGGATTCTTTGAGGCAATCTTTTAATATACTGGTGGAAATTTCTAGTGAATTCAGTTTGATATATGTAATTTTGATTTCGAAATTAAGTATAGTTATACCAAAATTGTGAAATTTTCGTTTGATCTTATTAGTCATCCATTCACTGTTGTTTTCCAAGAGATGTAATGCTTGATGGTTGGATGATGTTATGTGAGTGGGAAGAACTCCTTCTCTTCGACATTATTCTAAGAAAATTCTTCTGTTACTTAGTTTTGCTGCTTTTTTAGTATTGTGTGCCCAAGTCTTTAGTTTCTGAACTGCGTTTGTACCATAACTTCTTTTTATGTCATTATAGAATCCCATTTTTAAATGTAAATTATAAAACTCTACTTTACTGACCAGGAATCAATGTTTAATATAAATATAAATATAACCTTCCATTTCAAGTTACATTTTTAGCGAAGTATGTAGACGACATAGTTTGTTCTGTACCACACAATCAAGTTGAAACCACTCTTGAACACTTCAATAGCTTTAATGAACATCTAAAATTCAATTTAAAAAAAGAAGAAGACAGAAAAATTTCATTTCTTGACACATTGATTATTCGATCAGAGAACAACAATTTGATTTTTAATTACTATAAAAAACCTACAAATTCTGATAGATATATTAACTACAACTCCAATCACAGCAATAAACATAAAGTCAATACCATCTTAGCACTAAAAAATCGAATTACAAAAATAAGCAATCCAATTTTTCTACATAACAACATTAAAGAATTAAAACAAGTCTTTATCAGTAATGGTTATCCCATTCAAATTGTCAACAAATTGTTGAATACCAACATTTTACCAGAACAAAAAACAACACAACAACTGATCTACAACAAGCTTCCATACATTGAAAAACTAACTCCACAACTTACTAAAATTTTAAAAAAACCAAATATAGGCATTGCATACTACTATGTGAAGTCGATTAAAAACCTTTTTTCGCCCCTTAAAGATAAAACAAACACCGAAATGTGCAGTAACGTTGTATATAATATTCAATGTATTTGCAACCACTCCTACATTGGTCAAACTGGTCAGTGGTTAAAGTACAGATTAACTCAACACCGCAGTGATGCAAAATTGAGAAAAAACAATTGTGCCTTCTCAACACATATACATTCTACCAAACACACACCTTCACTCAAAGACACCAAAATTTTAGAAATAGAACAAAATTACAAGAAACGCTTATTACTCGAATCATTTCATATACAAAAGAAAAAAGTGCATCAACAACAAACAGGACCTAAATAACTTAAGTGTTGTTTACTCCGATTTATATAAACATTAATTGTAGTGCTGTTATTTAATGAACAATATTTATACATTCTTTTCATTTTTATCGTATTTATATCCAAAATTATTTAACTTCACTTGGTTTTGTAACATCAAAATTGCATACAAAAACAATTTTAATTCTGTCACTCAAGTTTTGCTTATGTCATTCAAAATTAGTTTATACTAGCCTTAAATTTAAGAATAATCAAGTTTTATGTAAGTTTTGATATATGTATTATTTAGTTTCTAATTACCTAACTTTTAGCTTATGATTAAGATCTGAATAATGATCGAAACGTCAAGTTAAAACGAAAGATTATTTGACAGTTGTTTTATTTATGACCAAAAATATCCCAATAAATTAATTTCATCTTTATGTTAAACATTGATTCCTGGTCAGTAAAGTAGAGTCTTATAATATATATATATATATATATATATATATATATATATATATATATATATATAATTATAATAACGATATCGGGATTCAGTCAGATTCGATTTGGATTCAAAATAAACTCCTTATAATCATTCAAGCTTTCGAAAATTTATTATTTTCTTCTTCAGGAAACTAGAAACTTTAACAATTAAACAACATTTTTATATAGGTTACTTACGATTAGTGAAGCTTAAAATCTAAAGTGTATAATAACATTAAAGGTAAAAAATTAAGATTTAGGTGACAATTTTTATAAAACTACAGTGACATGACAGTTGATGTTAAAAATATAGCTAATCCTAGATTACAATTTAGTTTAATTGATGCGTTTAATACAGATCATAAAAATAAAATATTTCTTTAGAGAATTACAATTAGTCATCTAAAGTTATGTAAGGTTTTGGATTTTTTGGTATTTTTAATTATGGTCAAAAGGTATGAATAAATGTTACTTAAATTTTGGGTATCAGTTTTTTTATTTAAAGAGTTTTCTTCCAAAGAAATGGCAATCATTTCCAGAAACAATCGTTTTTTGTAATTATCTTCAATATAAATAATTTTAGTACCATCGTAGTTTATTATGTGTCCAGTTTCAATTGCATGAGATGCCAGTGCACATGTTTTTATTTCTATTGCAGTCGCTTTTATGAGAAGCTAATCTAGTAGACAGCCAATTTGATGTGTGACCTACATATTTTCCTTCACAGTTTTGACAGGAATACTGTAAACGACTCCTGATTGTCGAAGTTTTGTATCAGGATCTTTAAGATTGGTATACAATACTTTTTTCAAGGTTAACATTGGTTTTATGCTAAACCTGATATTTTTTAAGTCTTTAAAAAGTCGTTTATATTTATCAGTTAACCTGTCTATGTACGGTAGTGATATGTATGTTGTAGGAACTGTGAGGTTTGTGTTTTGGTTTGGAATAGTGCTAGTTCTTGTAGTGTCTGAAGAGGTGTTCGTGTATGTAGGGGTGTTGAAAAGTAGTTTATTGATGAGTGTACTAGGATATGAATTTTTAAGTAGTAGGTCTTTGAGTATTAATAAATTTTGTATTTTAGCGTGCGGTGTGAAACTGATTCTATTTTTCTTTTTAAGCCAAGAACTACGTTGATTTTCATATGCATCGGGTGAAAGGAGTGATAATTTAGATATCTTCCAGAGGATATTGGTTTTCTGTACCAGTCTGTAATTAAAGTATTACCTCTGCGTATTATTTGCATGTCTAAAAAAGGAACTGAACAATTCGTTTCTTTTTCTATGGTGAATTGAATGGATGGATCGTAGCTGTTAAATATTTGGAGTACCTGATCTTCACAATCTGACGGAACGCAACAAATCAAATCATCGACATACTTCTTAAAGAAAGGAATCTACTACTTAAAAATTCATATCCTAGTACACTCATCAATAAACTACTTTTCAACACCCCTACATACACGAACACCTCTTCAGACACTACAAGAACTAGCACTATTCCAAACCAAAACACAAACCTCACAGTTCCTACAACATACATATCACTACCGTACATAGACAGGTTAACTGATAAATATAAACGACTTTTAAAGACTTAAAAATATCAGGTTTAGCATAAAACCAATGTTAACCTTGAAAAAGTATTGTATACCAATCTTAAAGATCCTGATACAAAACTTCGACAATCAGGAGTCGTTTACAGTATTCCTGTCAAAACTGTGAAGGAAAATATGTAGGTCACACATCAAATTGGCTGTCTACTAGATTAGCTTCTCATAAAAGCGACTGCAATAGAAATAAAAAAACATGTGCACTGGCATCTCATGCAATTGAAACTGGACACATAATAAACTACGATGGTACTAAAATTATTTATATTGAAGATAATTACAAAAACGATTGTTTCTGGAAATGATTGCCATTTCTTTGGAAGAAAACTCTTTAAATAAAAACTGATACCCAAAATTTAAGTAACATTTATTCATACCTTTTGACCATAATTAAAAATACCAAAAATCCAAAACCTTACATAACTTTAGATGACTAATTGTAATTCTCTAAAGAAATATTTTATTTTATGATCTGTATAAAACGCATCAATTAAACTAAATTGTAATCTAGGATTAGCTATATTTTTAACATCAACTGTCATGTCACTGTAGTTTTATAAAATTGACACCTAAATTTTAATTTTTACCTTTAATGTTATTATACACTTTAGATTTTAAGCTTCACTAATCGTAAGTAACCTATATAAAATGTTGTTTAATTGTTAAAGTTTCTAGTTTCCTGAAGAAGAAAATAATAAATTTTCGAAAGCTTGAATAATTATAAGGAGTTTATTTTGAATCCAAATCGAATCTGACTGAATCCCCGATATCGTTATTATAATTATTATAGAACAGTCAATATACACAATTCATATATATATATATATATATATATATATATATATATATATATATATATATATATATATATATATATATATATATATATATAATATAGTTTGGAGATAATGACCTTGCACAAATACGATATATTATTAATGGGTTTGAGGTCAGCTGGAAGAAAGTGTACTCTTTTTAAGGCCTAAATTTTCGAATCTATTTCAAATTCTTGATCACAGGCTTTCTAAAATACAATTAACTAGGCTAACATATACATCAATTGCTATTAACTTACAAGGTGAGGATATATATATTAAATTAACATAGAAATTAAATCGAAAATATTTTTAAAATAAAGTTTGCTTCAAGTTGTTGTATAAAATTGTATAACTTGTATAAATATAAAAATGTCAGATTTTGAAACCTTTCAGTTTCACTTTTGTTATTTAAAGCTTTAAATATAGGATGCCTATGTGTGCTGTGTGTGTGTGTGTGTGTGTGATGTATGAACATGAGTGTGCGTTCATGTTATATTTATATGAGTGTCAAAGTATATTTCTGATTATATATTTTAAATCTGTTTGTTTGTTAGTACGTGTGTGTATGTGTACATGTGTATGTATGTATGAATGTGATGTGCATGTATGATGTGAAGTATTAATCACTACAATATCAATTACTGCATTAGGTACAGGTTACTTCTGAAGACTAAGAAAGTATGTATAAATCGAACTTAAACCACCAATATCTGTTTTTTTATTTATACAATTTTTTTTGCGAAAAATATGATACATTTCAAGGAATAATCTTTTTTTTGTATCTTTTTCTAGTTCTAAAATTTTAGGATGTTCAAAATCAATTTTGTGATCTAAATTGTGCGAGTGACTTGATAAAGCACAAGAATTTGGTTTGATTCTAATGTCACTTTTGTGTTGGGTTATACGTTGTTTTAAAAATTGTGACGTTTGTCCAATATAGGGGTTACCACAATCTATACAATTAATTTGATATACAATGTTTTTTTGAAACAAATCCAGAGTTTTATCTTTAAATTTTGAAAAATAGTTCCTAATGTTAAAATATTCTTTTAGCGTATTTGAAATTGTAATTTTAAATACTTGAGTTAATTTATTAGTTAGGTGATCATCTATGTTTGGTAGTGTTTTGTATAGTTGTAAAGTTTTGTTATTTTCGTTAGTTGTGTTATTGCTATCTATATTACCATCGTTATTGTTTGTATTAATGTATTTTTTTGAGTTATATAATAATTTTGTGATAAGGTCTATAGGATAGTTGTTGTTTTGTAGAATATTTGAAAGTTTTTGATGTTCTTATTATGAAAAGAGGATGGGATATTTTTAAAATTCGTTCTTTTAATCCTAAAATAAAATTTAGTTTTGTTTTAAATGGATGAAAGGAATAATAGTTTAAGTATCTGTTTGAATGTGTAGGTTTTGATACCAATCTAAAATGATTTCATTTTATTATTTCTAATTAATAGAGTGTCTAAGAACGGTACTGAGTTATTTGATTCTGTTTCGACTGTAAATTGAATATGTCTATTGTATTTATTAAAATGTTAAGAGTTTCATCTATTTTATCTTCTGGAATAGCTGTCACTAGATCATCAACAAATTTTTAATAAATGGAAGATTAAATGGAAGTTGTGAAATAACAGAATTTAATAGTTCATCCATAACTATTTGTGCAATAATGGGACTTAGATTTGATCCCATCGGACATCCAAAATTTGTAGATAAAATTTATTATCAAACGAAAATAACAGTTGTCAAATAGAAATTCAACTATTTGTAAAATGATGTTTTGATAAATTACAATTTTGTTCAATGTCGGTCCAAATTTTAATAATGTTATTCATAGCTAAATTTTTAGGTATATTTGTGAAGAGGGAAACGACGTCTAAACTGATTAATACATAATTTTCTGGTAAAAGAAAATTATTTATTTGTTCAGAAAATTCAAAGGAATCTTTTATATTAAATGCGGTTTTACGGACGGATTTTGTTAGAATTTCAGAAATGAATTTGGAAAGTTTTTCAGTTGCAGCGTTATTTGTGGAAACAATGGGACGGTATGAAAAATCGGCTTTATGTATTTTAGGTAGACCATAAAGTTTAGGAATTGTGCTGCTATAATTATTAAATGATTTTGCGTCTAATTCGCTAATCATTTTTTTATTTCTTAACTGTGTTATAAGGTCTAATGTTTGTTTCTGAAGTTTTGCTGTTGGATCTGTTTTAATTTCTTTGTATATTGTATTATCTTTCAGTAAATCTGAAATTTTTTTTAAATAACTAGTTTTAGATATAGCAACGGTGATGTTGCCTTTATCAGCATTAACTATATTGGACAAACGTCACAATTTTTAAAACAACGTATAACCCAACACAAAAGTGACATTAGAATCAAACCAAATTCTTGTGCTTTATCAAGTCACTCGCACAATTTAGATCACAAAATTGATTTTGAACATCCTAAAATTTTAGAACTAGAAAAAGATACAAAAAAAAGATTATTCCTTGAAATGTATCATATTTTTCGCAAAAAAAATTGTATAAATAAAAAAACAGATATTGGTGGTTTAAGTTCGATTTATACATACTTTCTTAGTCTTCAGAAGTAACCTGTACCTAATGCAGTAATTGATATTGTAGTGATTAATACTTTACATCATACATGCACATCACATTCATACATACATACACATGTACACATACACACACGTACTAACAAACAAACAGATTTAAAATATATAATCAGAAATATACTTTGACACTCATATAAATATAACATGAACGCACACTCATGTTCATACATACACACACACACACACACACGCACACATAGGCATCCTATATTTAAAGCTTTAAATAACAAAAAGTGAAACTGAAGGTTTCAAAATCTGACATTTTATATTTATACAAGTTATACAATTTTATACAACAACTTGAAGCAAACTTTATTTTAAAAATATTTTTCGATTTAATTTCTATGTTAATTTAATATATATATCCTCACCTTGTAAGTTAATAGCAATTGATGTATATGTTAGCCTAGTTAATTGTATTTTAGAAAGCCTGTGATCAAGAATTTGAAATAGATTCGAAAATTTAGGCCTTAAAAAAGAGTACACTTTCTTCCAGCTGACCTCAAACCCATTAATAATATATCGTATATATATATATATATATATATATATATATATATATATATATATATATTGAAAATATCAGTTTCTCTTTTCAGATGAAACTTTTTGCATTCACAACTTTGTGAGTGCCTTTGTGGATTCCCAAGAGTGTCTTGGGTTTTGTTTCGATGATACCATGTATTAAAGTGGACGAAGCACCGGCAGTGTTAGCTTTATGATACACGGTGGTTTATATAATTTAAGTGGTTTTTGCCTTCACAGTCTAGCTCTTCGTAAATCCCTGCAAAAAGTTCTTTCGCTTTAATTTTGAATACTGTTGCAAACCCAATATCAATCACTTTTTGCTGCATTTACATTAATAACAGTAACTTAAATAGTCCGATAGCGCTCACGATGATTAAACAACGAAAGTTCTTATTCATTAACGAATTTTAATTTTAATTATTGTCTCTACCACTGTTGTTGAAGCAATTTTCCCGTGGACGTTTTTATAGGTGTACTAATATTAAACCATTTAACAACCCTTGATTGTAGTTGATTTTTGAAGGGGTCCTCGCTGTTGGTTTAATAATTAAAATAACCCAGTGATAGAACGTTTGAAATGAGGGTGAAAATGCTTAATATAAAGCACGGTCGACAGCTCTCCAAACCCTAACAAGCTTATTGATTGTCACATTTCCCTTCTAGCAATTAAAAAGGGAACGAAATTAAACAAAATTATTAATTTAAGCAGCAGATGTATTTTATGCAAAACATTTTTAACGAGCTCTCTCTGTGTTTATTCACCTTGTTGAGTCTTTCAACGAAGTGCCTCTATTTCACAAATGAATACCGCGGTAGACTGAACTGGAATCCCCTTATACATTATCTCGCTACCAAAGACATATTTACAGTACTAAATTTGGCGAAATCATGCGAAACGTCACAGATGCTATTATTAAGAACTATAACAACCCTTCCTTTTGATAACTTCTTAATTAGTCCTAAGTTTGCATAAGTACTAAAAGTACAAGAACCCTCTGGAAAGGTGCTAGTATGAGGTCTCGTCCCGTCTAGAAATTGTTAGATTATAACCAAGATTTATGATCGCGTTATCTTGTTAGCAACTAAATTAGGAAACTTATTATAATACATCTTGTTAGCTAGAGCGTAGTTCGAGATACTGCATTGTAAAAGAACTGTAGTACAAATAAACTGACTCTGTATCAAATACTTCCACAACGAAAGATTTAACTCCCATTTAAAACACATGGTTATTTCCTCTAATATGGACACTGGTTGCTTGTAGTGTTTTTCGGGCTAGAACAAGCGCCCATAACTCTATTTAATTATATGTTTTATTTAGCTAGGGGTTTACCCTATTCTCTTCGAAATAAGTAGTAATATTTATTTCGAAGAGAACAAAGTAAACCCTAGCTAAATTAGACTGCAGGGCCTCCGACATGGTAAGTAAATGCCATAGTCACCACGTTGTTGCGTTAATTCGAGGCAGCCACGTTAGGCGCCAAATTTATGCTACGTTGGCTCGTAGCCGTGCGTAACACCAAAAAAATCAAAAAAATGACCGGGCTCAATCGGAGAGTAGGGGGGGTTGTAGAAAGCAGACCAACATATAATGTACGCGGCGGTAAGGAGTTAGTGACAATACCTGCAAGAAAAATTAGTTAAGCAAACCTGGAAAAAAAAGAATAAGCATAGCAGCAATGAAACGTCTAAGTTATTCAGTACTTTGTAGAATGTAAATAAAACTGTTTAAATAAACTATATAATATAATCACGATAAAAGCATTACAAAATTTTTTATCACAAAGTGCGGTAATATTGGGGAGTAGCAGAAACGTTTCCTGACACACCAATTAAACATAAAGCACACAAAAAGTTAACAAAAGATAAATAGGTAAGTCACAGTTGATATGAGTAGTTCAGTAGTATCGATTGTTTTTTTTTCTTTTTTTTTTTTGTTTCTTAATAGCAGGCAAGTCTATTGTAAAAGGTATCAGAACGACGAAAACATGGCAAAACAACGGATAGATATTTAAAGTAATAACAAGTAAGAAATAGTTCAACTTACAAAAAGTCCTTCAGTAACGCTTCCTTGCAATTGAAGTGTGGGATTCACGATGTCCCGCACTAACGAAGCACTTTACCCTTGACTGTGGGGGTGTTGATGGAATTTCTTACACTTTACACTAATCACACCTACGCATTTCACTAGTGTTAGCAGCAGACATTATCATGCTGATGGAACTATGTAGCATTGATAAATTTCTTGTTCATTCTATTTCCTGAGACAATAATTTCAAAATATTTTGTAACACAAATCGAAAAAAAATGGTAATAAAAATTTAGTATCACGGGCCTTCAAGGCACGACGTAATACATTAAACTAACAGTAACGTGAGGTGTTCTATTTGCTACCTATGGTAACAAAGAAAAATCTAATGCTTTGGAATAATGAAATTTGCGCAAACAATGATCTATTTTAGATTCTTTGGGGTTAGAAAATTCAGAAACTACCGTATCAACTGTCTTTACATGTGAATGAAATACAGGTTTATAAGAAGCAATCCTTTTTCCTACTAAACCTGCTACAACTGTATCATCGTTGTTTTTTTTTGTTTAGAAACACTCAAGCTTAAAACTGTATTTGAATAATCCAAAGTATGCACTACTCTGATAAAAAGGACCACGAAGACTAGATCACACACACAGTTCAAATATAAAAAGACAAATCAACTAAAAAAAACACAATCAATAAAGCAACGCGTATCACTAAGTCAATGTTCCGTAAAACGCACGTGCCGGTCGAGTACAACAAGTTCTACCACTTTTATTTCCAACAGAAAAACAACAAAAAAAACAATTAGTAGAGCAACGCGCATCACTAAAACCGTCCGTCAATGACCTTACAACCGCACTTGTGGTCAATCAAACACGTTCACTATAAAGCATACTTCCTTCCAATGTCACCAGAACTACACTCTCATCTGTTTATATAAACTAGTTGTTATTATCTCCTTCGCTAATAACATAAGGAACGTCCAAAGCGTGAATGCCGCAATCATATCTAATAACTAATTACAGCGGTTTATCATTTCCGATAAGTTGGAAAGTAATTTACGAATAATCCAATTTACAATTCATTCCTTGCAATTTATTTATTAACGAAAATCAATCTTCAAATTATGTACTTTTAAAGTATTACCCACGAGTTAAATTGCATACAAATCTGAATTATTCTTAAGTATTTCCTTTATACAAACAGCGATCCCAAAGAAATGATGTATTTTTAAGTCCGTTAACAGAAAGGAAGCGTAAAATGTTAAACTACAAAAATGCACGTTACAACATTACAGTCGAATTTATTGGAAATTCATGAATTTTTTTAGTACAATCGTAAGAAAACAAAATGCAGTTTTCACAATTGTTCCAAAAATAATTTCAAATCGTTTTTTTATTAACACTTATTTTCTGTAAGTATATTAAAATATAGAAAATAAGAGAAAACTTTGCTTTTTTTCAGTAATCTAAAAATGTTCTGTAAAACATGTGAGATATACATGTTGCTGTATACAAAGGTTTGTAAAGTTCACTATCACTTACAAATGTCTAATTGTAGTATGCTCGATAATTAGTAGATTAACAGTGTCATTCCTGTACTGTCAATATAAAGTTTTCTTAATTTATGTAATTTTCATGATATTTAAATTTTTTGTAACAAATACTACAAGGGAGGCTTATTTGAAACATACGTGAACCAATCTAACAGATCTGTCAATTGGGTTATAAAAATTTTGTTTTTCTAAATAGTACCAGAAACTTAGATCTCATTATGTAGAGAGAAAATTTACGAATCTTAAAAAATCAATTTTACTTTTGAATAGTATACCTGTAACTTTATTTAGAAAGAAAAAGAAGGAATTACTTTCAATTACATTTTTGGTTCAAAACTGTAAGTCATTTTATTTTATGAGTAGTTAAATTTAATGGCAACACAATCGAGAAAATAAATTTTGAGTAATGAAATTAGAAGAATACTGAAGCAGTATAAGGTTTTAGGAATGACATACATGATTTATGTTTGATATCCATTTTTAGAGAAAACACCTTTAGTGTGGTAATTTCATGGTGATTAGTTTTTAAGTACCATTGTAAGACACAAACTGTGTCTTTAATTAAAATTTATTACGTGACATTTTCTT
Organism: Platerodrilus igneus; assembly: GCA_036346225.1. Lineage (NCBI taxonomy): Eukaryota > Metazoa > Arthropoda > Insecta > Coleoptera > Lycidae > Platerodrilus > Platerodrilus igneus. The sequence continues at coordinate 5,671,129 of JARFIW010000544.1, forward strand.
TCAGGCTCATAGCAACAGGAGTTGAAGTAAATACTTTCGAGAGGTTTCCAGAGACGTTGTTTTGTATAACTTGTTTGTTATAAATAATCATCAAATCCAGTGGATTTCTGCATCTTTTCATATGACACTTTCGTTGTTTAACGTCCAAATAGATGTAGTGATGCTCAATACCCCTTTTACTTTTCATACTTGTTCATAATTGAGTTTACGTTATACCCACGCCCATTCTCATTGCTCACCCTTGAGGTAATTTCCAGACTAAGCCGTGAATATTGTGAAGCTTATGAGTCTATTAGAAGTGATAACTTCAAAAATATATTCTTGCTAGATAACAGTATTGGTGTGTCCGAATCACAGCCTTTATATTAAAATAAAATTTGTTTCAATAGCAAATCTCGGGTTTTGTAAATAGGCTAAATACCCACTGTATACCCTCAAACGCCTAAACGCTATTATCTGACCAACTAGAAGTACACCTTGTTCAGTCCTCAATTTTTTCGCATTTTGACAACTGCGACGTACTGTATACTAACTATCAATAAATCTATGTTTACAGTTACAGCGCTCCCAAAATGGCGCTAAATAATGGCGGAAAATATCGTGACATAGTAGCTTCCAACTACACAAATTGGGCTACCGACGTAAATTTCACTTAGCTGTCCTAATTTACGAGCTTCTAAAAAACAAATCCCCAATTTACCTGAAGGTAATCGGTAATGCAATACTATGTAACGGTAGACTAGAATCACATATAACACGGATGCCGCGTTAGCAATAGTTGTAGATTAGGGTCGTGGAGAAGTAGCAAATATAAAGAATCGATCAGCACTTTAATCCACTGGAAGAAAAATGATATAGTAAACATGCAAATAAAAGTAACTACGGGAGGATAATAATCTTTCAGATAAAAGCATAAAGGCAATATAGGAAACTACCATTAAGCATAGTAATAGGTCTGCTTATAGTGGCTGGATCTAACAGGTCACTTTCAAATGTCTATTAGTAATACAAAAACGTAAACACAAATAGTTAAGTCTATTGTTTTCTTTTAACCAAAGATTCATGGTATATTTCTTGGTGATAGGTAATCAGACGTTATAAATATCGTCAAAGCAAGTTCACAAGAAAGACCGCTAGAGTGGCGTACATCTTTACATAACTTTAACATTGTTAGCTAAAGATTAACAAGCTCGCAAACCCGCTGTACAATTATTTTCTACTCAACTTATGGTATATATACAATACGGGTTGAATAGGAAAAACAATTATTCATAAATCGTGGTATTTCTGTCCATCATATACTACGGAAGGGGGGGGGGCATGAAAACAATTAAACTAAGTGTTTGGTATCATAAAAGTAATTATTACAACGGTCGTGACCTCGCTAAGAGCACCCAGTTACCTAGGAAGTAGCTATTCTATTTAAGAACTTTGTACTTCTTACATTTATTCGTATAATAGGTATAGATACCCATGGTCACGAGGTTAGTACGTTAGACTAATACGGACTTGTTTACACGAGGTTCATACAATGTTTATCGATTCATTACTTGTTAGATAGTTAGTCCAAAGTAAACAGAAAATAAGTAAAACTTATCTGTGTAATAGGGTAATCCTCCGTTACGGGTACAGGAATAGAACGGTCAGTATAGCGTAGATCAGGAACCAACAACAACACTAGCTATATCAGCGGAATAGGAGATTCACGTCTCATAAACAACGGAATTCATCCAGAATCCAGGATTACTCGTGCAAATCTTCAGTATTGTTACGAAGGATATTGTATTTGCTTTTACTAGTCAAATACAAACGGAAGTAAACAATAATTGAGCGGATTTTGTAAGGGACAGAAGTTGAACGTAACAGCTAGACGTACATATATTTTAGCTATTTTTATACATTACACTCAAATATTACACTCTTCATTTCTTATAAGCAACTCACTTCTTTGGAATTCTATCCCGCAAGATTTTAAGAAAAACTCTACTGTTTCAAAATTTTCAAAGCTGTTTTAAGACTATGTGGAACGCAATCAGACTTAAGAGTATATTAATATTACACTGACACAACCATCAGCAAAAAGGCAAGTGATTGGAGCACTGTCACTCCAATATCCACTCAAATTGTATATGTAAGTATGGATGAATAAATGTGAGTTTATGTATGACGGTGTGTGGGTATGCGATAATGTGAATGTGCGTGTGCGTGTATGTGAGCGCGCGTGTGTGCATGTGTACGTACGCGCGCGGTCGGGTGCTCTCGGGTGCGTGCGCTCGAGCACTTTCAAACGTGTAAGCGATATCGTGCGCGTGCGCGTAAGCGTGCGCACGCCTGCGTGTATGTGCACGTGCGTGTGTGTCTGCGTGTACGTGTGCGTGTGTATGGGCACGTGCATGTGCATGTGCGTGTGCATATGCGTGTGCGTATGCGTATGCTCGGGCGCTCTCGTACGCTTGTGCTCGAGCGTTCGCGAGCGTACTAGTGCGTGTGAATATGTGCGGGCGCGTGAATGTGAACATGTAAGTGTGCGCCTGTGAATGCACGTGCGCTTGCGCGTGTATGTGCATTTGTGTGTGTGCGTGTACGTGTGTGTGTGTGTCTGTAAGTATGCGTGTGCGTGTGCGTATGCGTGTGCGTGTGCACGAGCGTGTGCGTATGTATGTGCGTGCGTGTGCGTGTGCTCGTGCATGTGCGTAGGAGTGTGCGTGTACGTGTGCGTATGCGTGTATGTGTGCGTGAGCGAGGTGTGCATATGAATGCGCGTGTGTACCCGTGCCTGTGTGGATGTTTATGTGTGCGTGTATGTATGTGTGTATGTGAATGTATATTATATATGTATCTTACTATTTGTTATAATAAATGCGTTTCAAAGGTATTCAGTTAGATATAAGAGAGGACCTTGCGGTTCTAGCCTCGCATGTAGACTAATTATAAGTAAAGGTGTTTCAAATAGTCTGATACGTTAAATTTCACCCGCCTGAATATTTTCGTTCTATTTCCGACTTTCTCAAATTTCTCCGACACTTCCACCTCGACATTTTATTTTAAGTCTACAATAGTTCGCTACACCTATATCGGTTTATTATCGCATGTCCTAATCGATACTAGTATTGTTATCAACACATGCTACACGTTTTGAATAATCTAGAAATTTTTTTTCACATTGGTTGTTAATTTGATAATGTGCTCATCGCGTTATTAAGAAATCCTTCCCGACAACTTGAAAGTGTAAGAACAGATTACTCAATATTACTTTATAAAGAAAAAAGTATTTTGCACCAAGTCCGTTCTGCGCTTATCCTTCTGATTCTTCCTTTTTGAAATACTGAAACGTAATTAAAATAGTAAAGCTTTTCTCTCTAACTGGTTAGTCATAAGGCTGTAAAGCCCTTCTTTACTATATTCGCGGTCTAGTCTGGGAATTACCCCAAGGGTGAGCAATGAGTTTGGGCGTGGGTATATGGTGGGCTCGACTACAAACGGGAACAAAAAAAATAAATGGACGCCACTGCATCTATATAGGCAACAAGCAAAACTAAAGTATCCTACAGGAAGACGCAGAAACCTATAGGATATTATGATTATCAAAAAAACTTACAAACCTCAATATACAATACCTCTGGAAACCTCTGCTCTAGCTTCCGCGATGTCGAACCTGCAAGAAGATGTCACACAGAAAAATAAAATATAAGACACCGTTTGTGCCTTACAACAACAAAATATTTCGATCTTTATAGATCGATTAGCCTGAATTCAAAACTTTAATAACACCTTACCTATGAGAAAATACTCTACTGGAAATTACTTATTTCGTTTCTATTACCTGGTACTGTATCAACTTTTTCCACATTCAAAATTTTGCTGATCTAATTTGATCAATGTTAAGTTCAATAAGTGAAATAAAAAGACAACGGTATCAATTCAAAGTTTAATCTAAAAATGATTCTCTTTTGTTGCAAAAATTACTTGTAAATAAATTTCATTTATCAATATATAAGCTTTAAAACTTTCTTAGAGTGTTCTTCTATAATCAAAATAATCAACATTAAATAAGTTACAGAAGTTTCTGAATATACTTCTCTACATAGAGAGGTATTAGCATTTATAAGTTATTTAATACAGTTTAGTTTCTTAAACATCCATAAAACAGATCTGTTCTGGCTTACCAGATTTTTATCTAAGGAACTTGTTACATAAACAGTTCATATGGTTTAAGCCTGAAAATAATACAAGTCAGTTCAACATATGTCAAAAGCAGCTTAGTTATTCTACTAATTACAACAAATTGCTAGAAAACACCTTTCATCCAAAGGTGGACTTTATACATATTTTTATCACCTGACATGTGCATCATAAAAGCACTTTGAATAACAACTTTTAAAGCATCTAAAGATTAAAAAAATTTCTCTTATAAAGCAATCTAGTTCCGAATGAAAAATATTTGACTTATTAAATTTTAGGTTATACTTCCAAACTAAATTTTACGTGGTATATAAGCATAAACACTTTTAGCAAACAAACTTGAAATTTATGTTATATAACGAAGGTTTCCATGATTTAATAAAGAGTAAATTAGAGCCTTAACCTTAATTAGCACACGAAATTGATTTTCAGCAAAAAGATTTATAAGTACCTGGTAGATTTAGTTCTACAGCTGCGATGTTGACGAACGTAATAGATGAACTCGGCCGCATCGTTTTCCATCTGTTTGATATTCCGAAAGATACAAAACATGCTTGCATTAACCATAATTCCTCGGACGCTTTAAAACAACTAATTTCACAATACTCGACCAAAATCTACTTCCATTGTTTAGCGTGTTCCTCAAATTTTGCACTAATGGATTTCTCACCACGTGTTGTAGCCGTTGCATTGAGTTGACTGGGCGGCTTACACGAGAGCTCTCCGTGAAGCCTCCACGCGACAACCAAGCAGCCCTACCATTCTTCTAGAGCTATCCTTAGCTCCCACTTACAAGCGGAATTCACCATGTTCGGAAGTGAAGTCTACGTACCCGTGGTTGCTTGCAAGATGGCCGTATTCTCTATTTGCCAACGCTCTTAACCCTCGCGTCATTTTCGCGCAGGCGTTATGTTTAACAAATGCTCTAGTGGACGCTAGAACGCCTGTAATTTATGCAACTCAAGTCACGTTCAAGGTATTCACGATATCGAGAGTATAGGAGTCTCCATTAAATACTCTTTATAGGTAAAAATAATATAAACGGAAAGAGTTGTTCTTCTTTATAGTACATTAAATTAATTAACGATTACACGCTAAATGACAGATTCGCAAAATAATAACAGTTAGAACTGTTTTTCCTTCAGAGATATGAAATGTAACAAAAATTTTGTTACAATACAAAACGGAGTGTACAAGAATTGGAGTATACCCGTGGTAAGTGCACTTTGATTTAGAAATTTACTGTACCGTTCGACATTGCCTAATTCTGAAATGATTTTCCATCTTTGGTTACCGATTGTCATTTCTATCGCCAATTACTTGGTTTCCCTGCTGCTGTCTATATTAATGGTTTACTCCCCTGATTACTCGTTGCTGTCCGCTGATTCAGAGGTACTGTTTGGGTTGCTGTCATACTGTTTAATTACACACCACCTTGGCTGTTCCACCTCTGGCACGAATTAATTTTGGTGAGATTAGTGTAAGACGCTATGATAACTACACCTGTACTGGGACTTTTGATACTAGTAGAAGGAAAATGTTCAAATTCAGGGTATTTACGTAATTTAATTGGATGTGTACTAAATTCCTATCCTATTTATTCTAATATATACAAACATATTTACAATAGCCTGGAGCGTAACATTTGATGTATCTGTTTAGTTCTGACACACGTTAGTAAACCCTTCTTAGCTACGCAAACATGATGTGGATAACATTTGACTAAGTGAAATATCTTTAACTGTTCAGCAAGTAATTTTATTCTAAGAACAATATTTTATACCGGCGCTGACAGTACAAATATTTTATTTGTTACTTTTGAGTTGCAGTATACTTTGTAAGGCAATGTTTCTTGAAAACGTTTTCATTTGCGCATTATCCTACAGTTCTAGTCATTAAACGTATGTCTCAATATTACATATTTGTTTTGATTCACTTCATTACCTGAAGATTAACTGTGAATATATAAGTCTATATTATTGAGTTTTTTTTTATTACTTGGGTGGAGTTATTAAAATGTTTACCAGACAGACTGACGCTCTGTCCTAATCATTTCTTTACTAATTATTACATTGTTGTCTTTATTTCAGCACAGCGATTTGTTTTGTTCGATTTATCGTATACTATCCACCCCAATCTCCGATTGGTCTGCCCAGCAAATTCTTTAGGTAGCTTTACCAGAAACTAAGGTAATAATGTTGGTAACAAGTCTAACACCTTTCATGGAGAACATATTTATGTCGCAATTTGAAATTGAGTTTAAACATCACTCAAAATACTTCCCAAGAACTTTATTTTACAGTTTTTAATACCTACTAGACGAATGTTGATGCATTTGTTAATGAATTTAATTCAAAATTTATAGATATAAAATAAAAAAATAAAAACCACATAAAGTGGCAGCCTTTGATTTTTTGGATAACAGATTACTAATTTTTCCTTTAAATAATGGTAGCTGCAAAATAAATAGTAAATTGTAATTGTTTCTCTGCTACTATTATTAATAATATTTTTTTGAAAATATAAAACCTTAAACAGTATTCATAAAGAAAGGAGTTCACAACAAACCACCATTAATGCTAATGTCAAATAGTTAAACTTCCTTTTCATTGTACGACTTTTAACAAAATATCTAAACGTATAATTTCAAAACTGCTTTCAGTAATATAAACAAAATTAATAATTTATTAGGTAATCCTTAAAACAAAGTAGAACGGTTGCTAAAGTTGGAACTATTTAAATCAGTTGTTCGGAGTCAGGATGCTTTCAAAATAACATAGGACAAAGTAGGATAAATGTCACAACACTTTTCTCACTTCAAGCATGCAAAATATAAAAGGTTTAAAGTTGCCAAGCATGTTCTAAAAATGGGCTATCCAGTTAAAGTAGAAGATGCTGTATTGCTAAAAGCAATACCAATGTATTCCTCCTTAAACGCATATAAATCGATTAAAATGGTTATACACATAGGATCTTTCCTAAACATTGAAAAAAAGCAATATCTTCATCATGTTTACTTTGCTATTTGTTTAACGACCAATACGGTAGCAAAGAACACATTAGTTTCTCTTGAACAATTCTGATTTTAGGATAAACATAGTGTTGTGTAGCCTTAGGGTCATAATTCATGTGTTGCTGTGGAGATCACCACTCGAAGTGATGACGAGGATATTCTTAAAAATGTTCAAAGCAACATTAATAATTCGTATGTTAGATAAATTCACTACACCCTTCGTGGTGAGGAGAATATTCTCAGAAGTGTTCGGAAGAACATTTTTTACAATTTTACTTTTTACCTATTCATTGAATTTTTTTACTGATGGTAACCAGATTGAAAAAGAAACATTTTAAAATAGGCGTTTATTAGTTAATTTTGTTTATATACTTTTTTTTCTCATTCTTTGCTTTGCAATTAGTCACGGTTTCACCTTTCTCACTTTTGTTACCTAACTTAATTCACGATTTCGTTCACTATCGAGCATTAAAAAGGCGTTTAACTTACCGTATTAACAGTACTTAAAAATTACAAATAGAAATAGACCAGTGGTACGAACAACTATTGAATACTCTGAAGATATTTATTAAAGATAGAAGGTATAGCACTTAAAATCATTACAAAAGAAGGTTGCTTTACTCTATACTTGATAACTGTGTATCACGTTTCAGTTTGCAAAAGTATTCGGTTGGCAGCTTCTTAAGTGCGTTAATTACTAAAAAGGATGCAGATTGTCAACATTCTTGAAAAATATGGCATACTGAAGTTCATTTAGAAACTACAGACAATTGAGTGACCTTGAAAAGGCGTTTAAAAATAAGACGGCAATGTAGAACTAAAATAAAAATTAACCGAGTTAAAAAGGCAAGAACGGTGTTGTGCACTTGAGAGTATAATAGAAGTGCTTATATATGTATGTAAACAATGTATCCACTAAAATACAAATCAAACAGTTTATTTTCTGTCATCATCATTAGGCCTTCAGTCTTAGAACTGGTTGAACGCGTACTCTCATTGTTTCCTAGTCTGAACCAACCTACACATTTCCCTGAAATTTGCACAGTCTGTATCTATCTCTATTTGTGTGCGAAAGTCTGATTTCGGTCTACCTCTACCTATCTTTTACTATCTCTGCTTGTAATATATCCCGTACTATTTCTCAGAAATGCCTTAGAACGTATCCTGTCCTTCTATTTCTCCTATTTTTTTCGTTTTCCACAGATATCTTTATTCCTCTACTATGTCAACAACCTATTTGTTATTAACTTTGTCTGTCCATGCTCATCCATCTGAAGCACAACATTCCAGTAAGCTTCTATCTCCTTCTGTCTGCTTTTCCTACTGCCCTTATTTCATTGACGTTCTGTGCTGTGCTCCACACTATGCTTTGAACCGTTTTCTTTTTACATCTATGTTCGTTATCTTTGAACATAGCTGCTATTCTTTCTTGTTTGATGCAATTCGGTCACCTTCTACTGCTTTACAGTTATGCACCCTATTTCCCCGATATTCAGTGGTATGTAAAGGGGGGTAAGCAGCCTTTGGCTGCCAAGTTCCCCCAGCACTTGAACCTTTGTCAAATTACTAGTTTTTCCGATTTATCCCTTCTCACAATCAACATTAGTTGAAAATATTTCAGCTAGCCCACACAGTTCCCTGCAATTCTTCCAACAGCCTATATACAACTCGATTCCCTTCTATTGTTTTCTAATTATATGCCCCATTTCACCGAGATGCAGTAGTATGCGAAGGGGGTTAAGCAGCCTGTGGCTGCCAAGGATCCCCCAACATTTAGACATTTGACGAATTAATAGTTTTCCAGTAAATTCTTTCGCACCGTTAACATTAGTTGAGAGTATTGCAAAACCAATATCCGTAGTTGTTTAAAATAATCACCATGTTTAAGTGAGGTGATTATTATTGTCATTAGTTTTTCCACCTTGCGACTGGTTGGAAGCGTACCTCCATTGATTTGTATCCTGAGCTAGCCTACACATTTTCCTGAAATTCTTACAGCCTACATCTTTTAATATCTGTGTGCAGTAGTCTAACCTAAGTCTACATATACGTCTCTTTTTTCCTATCTCTGCTTCTAATATACTCCGCACTATTCCCTCGTGTCTTAGAATGTGGCCTATCATCCTATCTCTCGTATATTTTTACTGTTTTCCACATATTTTTTTCTTTCCCTACCATTTCTAGTGCATCTTTGTTCTTCTTGTCTGTCCACAATATCTTTATCATACGTCCGTAGCACCACATTTCAAAGGCCTCTACCTTTTTCTTGTCTGCTTGTCCTACTGCTCAGACTTCAACTTCACAGCCATACAGTCCTATGCTTCAAACATATGTTTTAAGCAATCCTTTCCTTGCTTCTATGTTTGTGGTCTTTGAGCACAGTAGTTACTCTTGTTAAATGTAGCACGACCTTGTGCTAATCTTTGTTTTATATCTTTTGTACTTTTTACATCTTGCGTTATTTGACTTCTTAGGTAACAGAAATTCTTAATCTTTTGTAAGTTCTCGTTACCTATTTGTATTCTTGTTTTTGATTTATTATCCCCTCTTTTGCATAATAGAACTTTAGTTTTATTTTTATTAATTTTTATACCATATCTCTCCGTTAGTACTGTTTCTATTTCATTAAGAGCAGCTTCTAACTTTTCTTTGCTAGATGCTAATACCGCTATATCATCTGCAAATCTTAGCATATCAATATTTTATCCCTGCATATTAATTCCAAATGTCTTCCTGCATTTGACAGTATCCATTGCCTCTTCTACGTACAAGTTAAAAATTAATGAAGATAAGGCACATTCCTGTCTCACCCTTTTCGTAATATTTACTTTTCTACTTTCTTGCTCTAATTCTATTACCGCTGTTTGCTATTTGTATAAGCAATGTACTATCCGTCTATCCTTAAAACTCATTCCAATCTTTTTGAGATGTCGAACATTTTTTTCCATTTCACATTGTCAAATGCTTTTTCCAGATCTACAAACCCTATATGTACCCTTTCCCCCTTCTCTATTGTTCTCTCCATTATCACCTTCGGAGCTAAAACTGTCTTTCGCTTTTCCCTGTTTCGCCTAAACCCAAATAGATCACCTCCTAGGACTTTTTCAGCCCGTTTTTTTATTTATATTTGTACAATTTTAGATAATATTTTTGAAACGTATGCGGTCAAACTTATTGTTCGAAAAATTTCACATCTATCCCCGTCTCTTTTTTTTGTATAGTTACTATGATGTTACGTTTGAAATCTTTGGGTATCTCGCCTGCCTCATACATATAGCTTACAATTCGGAAGAGACGTTCTGTTACTGCTAGTCCAGCGGTTTTTAGAGTTTTTGAATGCACCTTATCCGTATCCGGCGCCTTACCATTTTTCAGACGTTTTAATTCAAACTCAGCTCTAAGTATAGGATATCCCATAGGTCATTATTTTCAATGTCTGATTCCTGTTCTAATGCTGTTAGTTCCTCTCTTGAATATAAATTCCCTATATATTTCTGTCATCTAGCTACTTTCTCTACATTTTCTAGAATGACGTTTCTTCCTGTGTCCCTTTTATTTTTGCTATATGGTTTTAGATCCCTAAAATTCTTTCCAATTAATTCGTATGCTTTGCCTCTCTTACCTATTTCCATCTTAGTTTGTACTTCTTTGTACTTTTCATCAATCCATTGTTCTTTAGGTTTCCTGAATTTGCGAATAGTTTCTCCTTTTATGGCTTTGTATCTCTGTTTTCCTGTTTCATCTGATCTATTTTTGTATTTTCGTCTTTCTTCTATTAAATTCAGGATATCCTTTATTATCCATGGATTCTTGTTTTTTTTTGTGTATACCCCAGAATATCTCTGGCCGCCATGTCTAAGCTGAATTTAATGTTATTCCATTCTGGTTCTACTTCCTTAGGCTCAGAAATTTTCCCGATATCTTTCAACAATTTATTTGACTTTTTTTAAATCTTTCGTGGATATTTTTTATCTTTTAGCTTCTCAAAGTCAGAGTGCCTTTTTCCACTCCTCTTTTTCGGATTCTTAAATTTAATTGCGGCCTTCATAAGTACGATATTATGGTCAGTGTCTATATCTGCTTCCGGGTAGCTTCTACAGTCTTTTATTTGATTTCTAAACCGTTGTCTAACAATAATGAAATCTATTCGATATCTTCCTATATTTCTTGGCATCTTCCACGTGCATCGTCTTCTAACATGATGTTGAAATAATGTATTTGTGACGATTAAGTTGTTCTTGTCGCAAAATTCTACCAGCCTATTTTACCTGTAATTTCTCGTGCCTAAACCAAATAAACCTACTTATGCTCCTTCTCTACCCTCACCTACCACTGCATTAAAATCCTCTGTAATTATTAAATTTTCATGTCCTTTTACCTATCTTAGTATGTGTTTGATATCTTTGTAGATGGCTTCTACCTCTTCATCACTGTAGCTAGAGGTGGACATGTATACTTCTATTATTACTATATTTAGTGGTTTAGATTCAAATCTAACTGCGAGTACTCCTTCGTTTTTTTGTAAGTAGTTTTCTACACGTCGTCCTATCTTTTTCGCAAAACTATTTCCACACCAGAATTTCCTTTCTCTGATCCTGTATGAATTACACTGAAGTCTCCACTCCAAAAATCCCCCGCCTCTGGCCAGCGGACTTTGTTGATTCCTACTATGTCTAGTGCTAACCTATCCATTTTGAGTTTCAGGTTCTCTAGCTTACCTACTTGTTTCATACTTCTGACATTCCACGCTCCGACTCTCAGAATGTTCACGGATCTTTTTCTATACTCTCCGATCACATCCCCTAAAGTAGTCCCTCCCGGAGATCCGAATGAAGGACTATTGTACTTCCGGTATTTTTACCCCAAAGGGTGCCATCATCATTAATAACAATTTGAGTACGCTGTGTACTTGAGAGATAATGTGGTGGTTTCCTGTTGCCTTCCACATCGTAGTAGTGTGTCTTAGAATGTCATAACAACTGCTACTCTAAGTACCAAAGAAGCTGCTGCCCACTTTTGGAGATCCTTCTTAGTCTGGTTCCTTACTATAGACCCCACTAATTTGGTTAAACTTATAGTTCGGCTCTTTAGCTCTTTGAAACGTGCAAGCCATTCTACCTGTTCTAGTATTTTAGAACGTAGTCAAGGTGCAGGTCCATTCAGAATGGTTATTTTCTAATAATGTTTTTAAACTTTTTGGTGTGTTGCTAAAATTTCAGATATCGCTTCAAATCATTTACGATATGGATTGAATGTGAAAAATATAGTACGTTATTTAGAGTAGATAATATACCTATGTTCTGGCGCACTTCGATCCTCACTCGATCGATCCCCCCATCCTGCCTTCTATTTCGCAGTTGTTGAGGTGGTGTGCCTTGTAAATTCTGACGATCCTCAAGACACTTCTGGCGCACATCGTTTTTCACTGGAGCACCGCCCCCCTCCTTCCTCTTTCTGCTTGCCTACTAGTTGTAGGGTGTTGAAGGGGGAAGGGGGTCTTATGACAATTCTCATGACTCATTCGAATTCTTCATTATGTTTATCAGCTGTGCGGGTGTCCTAATCGGCATTCTGCGGGCTAGAAAATTTTTAACGATAGTGATAGGCAGATATAATTAGCATCGTGAAATTATATAGGATTATTTAGCACTATTATTTTAATATTATAATTTTACTTTTTAACATATATCATTTTTAATATTAGACTAGTATAAGTGTGTTCTTAAATTTTAGAATTAAGTTGACTCCATAATTGGACTTCTATACATATGTCTGTGCAGACTTTATTAATAAATGAAATAAATGAAATTATGTTTATCGGCTTTGCGGGTGCCCCATTTTGCATTTTGCGGTCTAGAAAATTTTTTTAACGATCCTCATGACTCGTATGAATTCTTCATTATGTTTATCGGCTTTGCGGGTGCCCCATTCGACATTTTGCGGTTTAGAAAAAATTTTAAAAATTTTTAAATCGAGCGAACATATGTCCTGGGGTTTAAAAATCAACTCAAAATTATATGGCATAGGTATGGGTAATCAAAATTGTAAAGGGTAATTGTTTCCGTTCTCTGGGATCGGTGATTGAGCACAGAAATAAAAATAAACTGCTATGTATATGGAAATAAAAATTTATTAGACAATCTATACACAGTAGTAATAAATTCTTTGTATATATCTATATTTACAATAATATTATCATTGTACATGTTTTTAGGCTAAACATGTATATACATTGTGACCCTAAAACAGTCACGTAATGTGTACAACTTAAATCCGAGCAATATATACAACTTATAAACTAAGTAAAATAAAATCTATTATCTATTTTATTATGCCCCCATGCTTACGTTAAGGTCGTGTTAGGGATGACGAAACGCTTATCATCTGCGCCCGATAAGCTAACCTTGCTAAGTAACAGCGTAAACAAATCATGTTTTTTGCTCCAAATAGTTCGCATCGAATGCACGAAGGCTCGGAAGTTACTGTTATGTGGTACGTCCTTAAAACTATCAACACTTATACCATGCACAACACTACGTTTTACCCCTTTAATCTTTTTTATTACATCCCTTTCGCTAACTATACAGTAACTCTTGGCGCGAGTACCCACAAACTCCAAAACTATCTCACCACCAAACTCATCCTTGAACTTTCCGGGCACTTTCTTGTTTACAAGTGGGATCTTATATTTATTGTCTGGGTGGTAGTCACTAGTGTCGAATAGGTCCAGGCGGGCATGAATATCACTGTACAAGTCTTCTGTTTCGACACTATACACGAGCGAATCTGTATCTGTATACAAAAGCGAAAGCTTAGACCCATACATAGGCAACAGTTTCTCATAGTGAAAGTCATAAATCAAGGTTTTTGATAGGTCTAAAATCGAAAAGCCTGCATATATAGGTTTATTATAGGTGAATTTAACGCGGTCCATCTGTATGAGTGCTAAATTTTCGCCTAGTACCAGATTACAATTAAAGTTCGGGCGGGCAATCAGGGTACTCGCACACAAGGTCTTCCGGTTACACTCCCACCGAGTCACAAGCTTCACGTCGACGCGCTTGTCTATATTTTCCATGGTTTTACCAAAGATGGCATTGTTCATGAGTTTGAAAAAGTCCTTCTCAAAAGCGTTAGTGGCACGAGTGCGAAGGTCCGTGTTCAACTCGATATAAGGTTTTAACCATGGAGCCTGGTCGAACTCGAGAACCCGATAGATGGAGGTCAACACTAATCCATTCCGCACACACTGCTGTAGATTCCTGTAGTGGATAATGTAGCGGTGTTTGTCTTCTAAGGTGGTGAGGAGCTTCGGAGCCTTAGATGTGATATAAGGCGACGTTTTCATTTCCGGGCAGAACGGCAGGTCGTTGTGGAGATCATGTAAATGTGAAGGATACTCCAAGTCGACCTCCAGTATGAATCCTTTCGCAGAGTCCTCGGGAACATTTAAGATGGTGGCATGTAGTTCGGCTATATCGGTAAAGGGCAACCATCGAAATCCTCCAAGAGGGAGAGCCTGGCTCATGGCCCAGCCATACAAGTTATTGGCATCGTAGTATGCCAAATACTTAGACGGAGCCGCAGGATCGTACTCTTCCATATACTTGTTGTTGGCAGCAGCGTAGCGTCCACTACACTGGGTCAGACCCCCTCTGATCCCAGACTTTATAAAATGGTACATGTCAATATCCGTGAGGAGCTCCAAGTACACGCCGGTGTATTTTAACATGGCGTCCCAGGTTAACGAGGGCGCTGTCACATACTGGCACGGATCAAGGTCATAAGTCGACATGCACACCCGGCGAAAGTTCTCGAAGACGTCTGCCAACAACAGTACATCTGTCTTCAAATAGAGGTCGCTATATTCTCCTAGCGTATTAAGACCAAAGTCGCGCCATACCATCTGAGCCCTCTCGTATTCATTGGTGGTAATGGATGTAGAGGCGAGATCATTGTAGAAGACAGCCTGTGGTGGGAGAGCTGTTTCCTCCAATACTTCCATACTTTGTATGTAAGTGTATGGAAACACGCCTATCTTGGTAACCAGTTGGAACCTGGAGTCCTCGGGGAAGTGACGTCTGACCTCTACAAACTGGTCCTGGGGCAAATTCTTCGCCAGTGTATCCAACCCGGCCGCCATAAATCGGAGAGAGTCGATAAACCGAAGTTGGACACAGGGCTTGTCGACAGTCTTTTCTTGTCCGTCTAAGACCACTTCAGTATCGTATAGTCGTACAGTTTTTGAAAACGAGATGAACCGCTCTTTATTGTTCGGTATAACGTTAATCTTATCGTTATCATACCCCAGTTCTTTTATGATGAAATGAGCATCATATCCACTAAGGTTGTGAAACACCACTGGGATAAACTGCGGAACCCGATAGAGGATGTTACATTTGGAGTGTACAGGGAAGCGGTACGCACCATTCATGTGGTTGTGATCCCGCACACGGTCTGTTCCAAGCGGTTTCTTGCATATCCCACAGTCTTCGGTAGTGTGGAACAAAAGTTCATTCTGGGCATCCAAAGGAATCATGAGCACATTCGTCGTCAATATCTTACCCAGACGTCTAGCTTTCTCTCTAAGTTTGGTAACAAATTTACGTGCTGCGTCTGGACCCCGGTAGATCTCAAATTTATTGAGGGAGTTGTCATAGCAGCATTTAATGTTATATGCCCAGCTATAAGGGGTATGCAGCTGAAGCGGTGTTGTAGATGATGTGGAGGGGTCGGGCGTTGCAAAACTGTACGGCTGTAGAAGCGACTCAAAGTCTGCATAAATAACGAATGGGACCTGCATTTGTTTTTGGATGCTCGAAAATTCTAAAACGTTGTTGAAGACGGTGGGCATTCGGGTTACAACATGGTTACAGTCCTGCTTAGTATGCCTAATTAAGGCAGTCTCAGTCGGAAAAAAGATTAAACATCCATCGCAGATCCATTTATGTACGCAATCTTTTGATAACTGTTTACCGACCAGACGTCCCAAATTCTTGATCCAACAGAAGTGACCTTTTTCTTCATCCTGGATGTAAAGCAAGTTAACGTGCCGGGCTCTCCTGCGTTTAGTAAAATGTAGAGGACCAACAATAGACCTTCCTTCCACTCCGAATACATTGATACTCAGATCGTTCAAAGCCTCGAACTTGGCAATCTTGTCAAATGCTATAGGGAACTCTATACCACCTATATTTAAGCAGCTCGAGTAATGGGGTACTTGCTAAGACGTTGGGGGTCATACTTGGCAGGATACAGCGCTGCTACAATGGAGTATGCAAAACAGGCTGCGTCTCTGTTTTTAACATTCACCACCGCTTTTTTAGCTTTTATCCAGCGTGGAAGGTCAATGTAAGAAGATCCCCTAAGTGGCTGGTATTTGTTGATGTTTAGTTCTAAATGCAGGACACGTTGTAAGGCCCAACCAGACTGGTGATGTTCAAATTCTTGGGATTTATCGAGCATCTCCCTAGAACACGCCGTATACACTTTGTTCAAGTCGCTCGATCGGGTTATAATTTGATTCTTGGTATTGAAAGATTTAGTTGCTTCGGTATCACCCAAGTCCATCTTTGTGTACATACCAAACACTTCCACATTACATTTAAGGGTCGTGTGGACCTCCAAGGTGTCCTGGAACAACTTTACAAAATGCGGCTTTTGTTCAAGTAAAAAGTCTCCAATGTCTTTACAACCAGACATATTATTGATGCGGTAAGTTGCGATCCGGGAGCGGAAGGCAGACAATAACAGCTGTATCGCTTCTTGTTCGGGGTCTCCGGATTTGGTCTTATGCGCGGCACTGCGTAAATGTCCAGGGAACTGGCGTGAAGGAACGTCCATATTGCAATTCTTGCAATATCGTATGTCCTGTCGCTGGCGTTTTGGGGCAGGTGCAGCACGTGGTGGTGATGCTCCACGTTTGGCTGACATCGATGTAGAAGAAATAGTATCTCCGTGGAGGGCGTGCTGATGCCGGGTTAAATTAGCTCGACGCCCAAACCCCATATCACAAATGTCGCACACAAATGATGCAGGTGCTGATAATCCAGTCGGTGGAGCTGAGGCTGTAACCTTACGTGGTGGTCTAATGATATTATGGACCTCCCTTTTGTGTCGGTTAAGGTTGCTCTGGATCGAGAAGTTTTTCTGGCACACATCGCAGACGAATACTTTGACGGATTCCATTGTAATCTGCACAATAAAACTATGTTTATTACTCAGTTTAAAACACGTAAATTGCAATGTTTTACAGTTGTAAAAGAAACACTACTGAGGAAAATGGGCTGAGACTTCTTATAAATAGCAAGATGATTGTAAACAGGCAAATTAAAGTGCGTGCTCACAGGCAATCAATATAACTTCGTCCCAGGATTTGTTTGTTACTCAGTTTAAAAACACGTAAACCACGAGGTTTTGCAATCGTAGAAGAAACACAACTGAGGAAAATGAGATGAGACCCCTTATATTTATAGCCAGATGATCGTAAACAGGCAAATTAGAGCGCATGCTCACAGGCATCCGATATAACATCGCCTCAGAATTCCTATGAAATTTGCATAATAAAACGATGTTTATTTACAGTTTAAAACACGTAAACCATAAGGTTTTGTAGTCGTAGAAGAAACACTATTGAGGAAAATTGTTTGAGACTCCTTATAAATAGCCAGATGATTGTAAGAAGGTAAATTAAAGCGCATGCTCACAGGCAACCGATATAACTTCGGCCCAGGATTCCTATGTGATCTGCACAATAAAACGATGTTTATTACTCAGCTTAATAAACGCAGACAAATGTTTTCGCATTCGCGGAAAAGGAAAATGGGCTGAGGCCTCTTATAAATAGCCAGATGATCGGAAATAGGTAAATTAGGAAGAATGCGCACAGATCGCTAATAAAACGTCGCCCCAGTGGAGATACTCCTAAAGGAATGGAGCACAGTTACGTCTGGGGAACTTGCGATACAACCAAAAACAGAAAAATTAGCATTATATGAATAATAAATAGTCATTGCAATGTTTTCGGACCTTATTCGATATAGGACCATGGCGCCAACCGCTAACGACAGCATTGTTGCATTCTATAATTTATAATGAATACGACCGTGGGCTACTTCAGTTTTATTCTAGTATTTTTAATAGTTTGTAAATTTTGATATTGATATTGGAATTGATGTGTAAATATAATATAAGAATTAAAAATTAAAACCAGTAGTTTACATGGAAATTGGGCATGTCATCAACCAGTTCAAAAAATATATTTTATAGGTATTTCAGTTATTAATGATTTGCACCAAATTCATTCCTATAATATATCATGATGCTAACCATCATGATCCTATTACGTAATACTAAAAACTAGTGCTAGCAGCGACTTAAGTTGCTGCTACAGTTTATAAACCTATAAAACTTAATTCATATACAAATTTTCATGCTACTGAATAAATAAGATGTAAATAAAATAGCCGAGCGCCTGCCCATTTGCAACATTTATTAAAACGTGTATGCAACGGTCATATTAATATACACGTCTGACGATTACTAAACACATAATTAAGCTAAAATGAATCTTTTGAAATAAGCATCGTCATCATCTGAAACAATGTTCTGTTAAAATCCGAGCACTTTACGTTAATGTATCAGCATATGTCAAAAGGAAATGCTCCAAGTGTGAACACCGAGTGTAAGCAAAATACTTAACCATTACTATTATTGTGCTATTCATTAGCAGAAATCTGCGCAAATCTGCATAAATATTACGTCCAATGCTCGATTTGATTGCATAAAATTAACCTTGTACCTGTTTTTGTTTGAGGTCTGAAAGCAGATAATTAAAATATTGCATCATCCGTTTTAAATAATTCACATCTGTAAAATTTGTAAACATTCAATATTTGTGCATTTTAAAGAACGAAATAATGCTTTACATAATCAAATGAGGTATTTTCATTATACAATACAATAATAATTATTACAATAGGTAACCCTATTTCGACTATTAAAAACAATGTCGATGTGTGAGCTCAAACGATTAGTTATTTGATAAAAACTTCTTGGGGCATGATTCGAGCGATCAACGACCTACTTAAACGTGTTTATGCCTGCATGAATATGCGTGACGTCCTAAATATCATAGCTCATAAATATTTCTAGGTTTAGCTCTCTGGTAATTGTAGAAATGACCATTACTCACGATTTTTGGAAGATGAATACATATATATATAACTTGAAAATACCAGTGTCGGTTTGATATATAGCTAATTTTATAAAATAATTGCTAATCCGATAACAATAAGAATGTTTAGTTTGAATCCAAAATTTATTATTAACGTTTTATATCACATTACTGTTAAATTCCGGGATTATAAACCGAGTAATACCTTTCTTGAACAAACAAATGTAATTTAATTTAGGAAATAAATTGTTTCTCTAATAACGCGGTTTCGAATAGGTAGGCTGATATACAGGTTTTGTAATATAGTTTATTCATAAAATCGATTTCTTATGAAAATTATTTATTATACTGTAGTATTTATGCGTCGTTTTGCTTTATGCAAATCACAGAAATAACTGCATTCCATACGATACGATGACACATCTGTCTATAATTGACTACAAAATACTAAATTATAAAATGAGCTGTATATTAAACCTGAGAAAAATTACTTTTACCTGACGTTGAGATCTTCAAAGCGGTTGATAATTAATCAATTTATAAAACTGAATACCCTTCAATCGGTCGATTTACATATATTTTAAATTCTGGCAATTAATTGTTTTATGATGTAACTATGGCGTCTTGACTTATCTAAATTCTTAGACACGTTTATTTTATGTAGCTGCAGAGCGAAGTCTGGTACATTTAAGCCCATCACAGCTTTTATTTGAACTCGAATATTTCAGTGGATCCTAAAATATTAACAAAAAATCGTTAAAAATTTATTAGAAACCAGAAATTATCCCGAAACTAAGCCGAATTTACGCTAAATTAAAATTAAATATGTAATTCATTATATGCAACATTAAAAGCTCATCAAAACGTGTTAGCGATCATATTAATATACACGTCTATCTAAAAAGCGAATGCTATACATATAATTAAGCTAAAATGGGTCTTTTAACACTGTAAAACTTGCAGATAATCTGAAAAATATGCTGTTAAATATGTATACAAAGGTTTAATACTAACTTTCAACCACTTCTCAAAACTGCATTGATAGTAAACAGGAACCGGGGAAAAAAAAAACTGGTCCGAGCGCACTTTACGTTATTATATCAAAATATATCGTAACAAAATGTCCCGGGAGTAAACCACCTGAGGTCCATCTATATTCATACTACACAAACTATACCTATGTGCTATTATTTAGCAGAAATCTGCATTAACAGATCGAGACAAACGAAAAGAATAGCACATAGATATAGTTTGTGTAGTATGAATATAGATGGACCTCAGGTGTTTACTCCTGGTGCATATTGTTACGAGATATGCTAATATAATAGTGTGAAGTGCTGCAGGCTCAGTTTGTTTTCCGGTTTTTACTGTCCGTTAATCATAGCAGTTAGGTGAGTGACATATTTAATTTAATTATACGGAAATTCTGCATAATTTTCGATATATAATTTATGGTTTCTAATAGATTTTTAACGATATTTTGTTAATATTTTAGGATCCACTGAAAATATTCGAGTTCTAATAAAAGGTATGATGACCTTCGCTCTGCAGATATATTATATAAACGTGTCTAAGAATTTAGATGTGTCAAGACGCCATAGTTACATCATAAAACAATTAATTGCCAGAATTTAAAATATATGTAAATCGATCGATTGAAGGGTATTCAGTTTTATAAATTGATTAATTATCAACCGCTTTGAATATCTCAACGTCAGGTAAAAGTAATTTTTCTCTGGTTTAATATATAACTCATGTTATAATTAGTATTTTGTAGTCAATTATAGACAGATGTGTCATCGTATCGTATGGAATGCAGTTATTTCTGTGATTTACATAAAGCAAAACGACGCATAAATACTACAGTATAATAAATAATTTTCATAAGAAATCGATTTTATGAATAAACTATATTACAAAACCTGTATATCAGCCTACCTATTCGAACCGCGTTATTAGAGAAACAACATATTTCCTAAATTAAATTACATTTGTTTGTTCAAGAAAGGTATTACTCGGTTTATAAGCCCAGAATTTAACAGTAATGTGATATAAAACGTTAATAATAAATTTTGGATTCAAACTAAACATTCTTATTGTTATCGAATTAGTAATTATTTTATAAAATTAGCTATAAATCAAACCGGCACTGGTATTTTCAAGTTATATATATATATGTATTCATCTTCCAAAAATCGTGAGTAATGGCCATTTTTACAATTACCAGAGAGCTAAACCTAGAAATATTTATGAGCTATGATATTTATGACGTCACGCATATTCATGTAAGCATAAACACGTTTAAGTAGGTCGTTGATCGCTCGAATCGTGCCCCCGAGAATTTTTTATCTCTAACGGGTCGATAATTATTTTTGAAAATTCATAAATCGATTCAATGTATAGATTTTTACGCTCTTATAATTGTTATACAAATTTCATGTTTGGACTTAAATTACAGCTTAATGTTTAAAGAACATCACACAAAAACCCGTTTTTAATATAATAAAATTTAAGGAAGCGCTATAAAGTTTACATATTGTTGAAATACAAATATTCTGCTATGATAACTAACAATCCTACTTGTTTAGCTTTATTAGTGTTAAGGCTTAAAAATAGAGCAAAATTCGAGTAACCAGACGGTATATAGTATATTGTGTCACAAGGACAAAAAGTGCTCATTAGCAGCCCGCAGCTATTAGATGCCTGAGCGAGCGAAGCGAGCGAGGGCAGCTGATAGCTAAGGACTACTAATGCATTTTTGCCTGTGTGATACACAACCGTTTTTCGTCTAACATTAAAGAAAAAATAGAAAAAACCCATAAAATAAAGAAGGTTAATAACATTTGACGTATTTATTTATTATAGTAATTGATATTAATTATCCCTTGACCATTATTATGGATAGTGATACCAGAATTTGTAGGCACTTGGTAAGTATTTGAGATGCTGGTAGCATGATGACATTTTTTACGATAACGTTGACGGTCTATCTACATTAACTAGTATTTCATTTATTTGGTTTAAGAGCAATTAACATGTGAATTGTATTATTTGTGCTGGTACTAGACAGTTGATGTTCTTGGTTTGTTAGAATTTTTGAGAAATTTTAATCTTATTTGATAACCAATCACCTATATATCCTTAAGCAATTGCAGAAGAACACCATCCTCCATGTATCTTAAGTGTTATTAAATTACTTCCAGCATTAGCTAGTAGAGTTGCAGAACTACGACGCAAGCAATGGCCTGTGTATGTACTAGGTTCAACCAATTTCAAAAAGGTGGCTATTTTGCTTGGAATTTTGCTAAATACATTTTCCCGATCGGCTGTATTGTACATTTATTATTTTTGTAATAAATGAATAGGAAATTATGAGTAATGTGGGGAGGTCTAATAGAAACATATTTGTTGTATATTGTAAGTAGATTCAGTACATCAACTGTAGTGTTTGTGACTGTAAATGTTCTTGTAATATTATTTTTGGTTTGTGGAACTGTAACAATCAATACGTCTCCTCTATTATCTATGTGGTCAAGTTTCATATTCGTCAACTCATTTCGGCGGCAAGCTCCGTATACTCCCGTAATAAGAGAAACTTGCAATATAAAGTTAATCTAAAAATTTACAATAATTTTATTTGTATACCTTTATCATTAGATATTCCGAATCATCTGCCGCCTTAAAATTGAATACATTCATTGTACTTGAGTCAAAATTTTAGATTTTTTGGGAAGGTAGTTTACAGAATGCTTTATGATGATTATCAAAATTAATATTTTCTTTGACTTTAAAAGTGCTTTTTAGCATTGAAAATTTAGCCCATCGAGTAGCAGCATTTACACGTTTCGATCTTTCTGATAAATACGCAATTAAAACATTCTCTGTTACATTTTTAGCTTTTTAATTTTTTCTATTTATTAAATAATTCATAGTATTTGTTGTACCGTTCTCTAGACTTTTTAGGTAAAAGATTTAAAGAAGCATTGCTCACTTCTTCTTGCAATACCGGTGGAGTACTTGTAAATTCTTCATCATCATCACAATCTAAATTATCATTCATCTTCACTAACAGTTATTCAGTTAGAATTACAATTATTCACTACTCATCTATGATTATTTTATATTTTTATTTGATACTCTCATAAACAATACACCGACGCCGAGGTTAAATGATAAATTATTTGAAACGTCAAAGCCGCAATATATGAATCTCAATGATAGTCATAGGTGTCTAGATCGTGAAAAACCTATAAAATCATGCTATTATGAGTTTTGCGGCCCTAGGAACGCAAAGGTTTACTTTCAGTCAGATTTTTAGGGTAGATATGATTTATTTTCATATATGCTAGGCGAAAAACAAATTTTTATAAAATCAACTTAAATCGGCGCGCTGAAGAAAATATATGTATCGTTGTGATACTAACGATTTAATTTTCTAGTACGGTTTAGTGTGGTTCCAGATATTGACAAAGACGAACGCGATTTTGTATATAAATAATATATTTAATGCGACTTTTAGTAAAATTCTACATAGTTTTTTGAGATAGTTTTAGGTTTCTAATTAATTTTAATAATTTTTGTTAATATCTTAGGAGCCACTGAAAATATTCGAACTCTATATAAAAGCAGCGCTGACCTCAATTTTACCGAGCTTCGCACAGACGTGACGTAGAATTTTGTATGAGTCATGATGTAATCATTTTATAACTTTTGTGGGGGTTCGAGACTAATCATAGTCCTCGGGTGATCGTGAGAGGTTAACACTCCTTCGACTGATATTTTTACTGTAATTAAACATCGTTCTAGGTAAGTCGAACTTTTTTTGGGCGTGTGTATGCTTGATTGGATATTTATATATTTTTTTCAGATATGTATAATGATTTCACTTTCTGTAAATTGCAGAAAATAGCCGCAATCTATACGATGGTACATCAGTAGTTTAATTGTCATACAGAAACACCTTACTTATTTAAATTTACTAGTGTTTGGGCTTAAACAACAGTGTGAAATTCGATAAACCAGATGGCATGAACAAATTTTTTATAAAATCAGCATTAATCGGTGCTCCGAAAAAATATGTGCCGTTGTTATTCAATTTTCTGGTGCGGTTTCATGATACATAATTGCATCGTGGTACCAAAGACGCTCGCGAATGCAGCTCTCCATAAGGCAAATTAGTACGTATTATAAAAATCTTTTTTATTAGTGACCCATTTTTAAAAAATCTGTAAATTATATTGGTTATTATGTGTTTGGATCTTTAAATTAAAGACCGACGTTCTGTGAATACAAAGCAATTTTCATTTTAAAAATAGAACTTAGTAAAGCGCGAGAAGCCTCAAACGTGCATCCGGTTAATATATTTTACAGCTAGAAATATTTATAAGCTAAGATATTTATGACGTCACGCACATTTATACAAGCATAGACATGTTTAAGTAGGCCGTTGACCACTTGAATTGCGCCCCCAAGAAGTTTTTATCAAATAACTAATCGTTTGAGCTCACACATCGACATTGTTTTTAATAGTTGAAATAGGGTTACCTATTGTAATAATTATTATTGTATTGTATAATGAAAATACCTCATTTGATTATGTAAAGCATTATTTCGTTCTTTAAATTGCACAAATATTGAATGTTTACAAATTTTACAGATGTGAATTATGTAAAACGGATGATGCAATATTTTAATTAGCTGCTTTCAGACATCAAACAAAAAACAGCATTGGACGTAATATTTATGCAGATTTCTGCTAATGAATAGCACAATAATAGTAATGGTTAAGCATTTTGCTCATAGATGGATCCTGGTGTTTACACTCGGAGTATTTCCTTATGACATATGCTGATACATTAACGTAAAGTGCTCGGCCTTTCAGTTTACGAATCGAGTTTTGTGAAGTCGCTCTAGGTAAGTAAACTAATTTTTGTGCCCAGATTTTAATAGCACATTGTTTCAGATGATGACGATGCTTATTTTAAAAGACTTATTTTAGCATAATTATGTGTTTAGTATTCGCCAGACGTGTATATTAATATGACCGTTGCATACACGTTTTAATAAATGTTGCAAATAGGCAGGCGCTCGGCTATTTTATTTACATCTTATTTATTCAGTAGCATGAAAATTAGTATATGAATTAAGTTTTATAGGTTTATAAACTGTAGCAGCAACTTAAGTCGCCGCTACCACTAGTTTTTAGTATTATGTAATAGGAGTATGATTGATTAGCATCATGGCATATTATAGGAATGAATTTGGTGCAATGTTATTAATAACTGAAATACCTATAAAATATATTTTTTGAACTGGTTGATGACATGCCCAATTTCCATGTAAACTACTGGTTTTAATTTTTAATTCTTATATTATATTTACACATCAATTCCAATATCAATATCGAAATTTACAAACTATTAAAAATACTAGAATAAAACTGAAGTAGCCCACGGTCGTATTCATTATAAATTATAGAATGCTGTCGTTTATTATCCCTTGCCTCCCGTCTGCTTACAATATTACTAATTCATTTTACCTAATAATTTGCATCATAACAAAACAATCGCATTTATTCATTCTGTTATTGGCTACGCATAATTGCTTTGAGAGTCCATAATTCTATACAGGCTAGAACAACAGGCATTTTATCCATCGTGTATATGTAACTGCATGTTTTGTTAATATCAACTTAATAGCTATAATTCATTTATAAAGGTGTCAAAAAATATTTACTATGTTGCTTTGATCTTTGTGCGCATGGTAGACCATTGCACACGCCTCTGACTAAAGCCGGGTCCACGGTGCTTGCGGCATGGTTCCAATTCAACATCAAAAGCTCAGCGAATAGGCTATGAGGTAAGTGTTATTGCACCGTGTTACCTTGCGCCCAAATATCATAACAATAAGTAAACTCAGTTGTTAACAATAGCATCATGGATATAAAGCTACTGGAAAATGGTTTGTGGTTTAAACTGGTGGTTGGCCATATTTATACGACAGATACCACAATGTGGGAGTGTATCGGCATTGGATGATCCTAATCCCTGCTTACAAACCAGGATGTCATCCATTAAAATGTCAGGTATATATAGTATAAAAAAGCGCTGCCTGGTGGCTATAAAGAACCGTCGTACCCCACCCCTAGGCTTTATATTGCAATATGCTATTGTGATTAACTGTAGTAAGTTACTTAGTAATGTGACAATTTGGATATATCTGGGGCTGTTGGATCATAGGTTAGAGTAACATCGGGTACGATTAGAATATCACAATGTATTGGCGACTTAGATTGCAATCGATTGAGCAACTATTGATCGAGCGTAGCCCAATAGTATCCGTTACGACAACCTTAGCGCTGTATTCGCAAAAGTAATGTAAAACGACATTTCATTATGAGCGTATTATCAAAACATTATTCAACTTTATACAACTTTATTTTTACAAAATACAATGCAGATACAAATTATATAGATATCCAGTTATTGGCTATCCTTTGGAATCTTTTCGGTAGTCTAGCGTTCCACCCTATTGGATGTATAAGGAAGCATTTTTCTTATCCAATTAATATTTTTCTCCTGCCCATTATAATATTAGAGACGGCAAAGCTGATGTTGTGGGCGTTGGTGCTGTAATTGTTTAATGGTTTCATGAGGTTGGTAAAGTTGATAATATTGTTGATATTATCGATGTTGTTGATGTTATCGATGTTGTTGATGTTGTTGATACTGTTGATGTTGTAAATTCTCATCATTCATTTCTTATGACAGTAATTGAGACAGTTAAATTTTTATCTTAAAACTTAGAATTTAAAAGATATTCCATCTGAATATCTGCCAACAGTTTTATAAATCCCATCTCCTCGATTATTTCCATAAAATCATCCAAATCTTCGAGCAATACTAACACAGCAGTACAGTGCTGTATTGCTTCCTCGTATGACTGGCACATAAGACATTTTTGTCCTTCTATCGAAAACCGTTGCCCGCATTCCGCCTTTTTTACTCGTAGAGCATTGCGAAATCTTCGAATAACCTTCCCAAAGTCTTTATACATATTTGTTTAATCACCTCTTTAAACTGTATAATCGATAAATTATAACTTCTATGCCAACAGTCCTTTTATATGAGCTACTCTTGTTCGGATATGCCCCGATTGTGCTCGATTTGTGTTATGCTTATTTTATTATACAACCCTCTTCTCTTAATTCTTCTATTATAGATACCCCTCTAGTGCTAGGATGACCTCTATTATTTAAGGTTATGTCACTGTTTTCTGTATCAATTTCCTATATACTTTTTCCCGAACTATGCGTATCAGATTGGGGCTTATACTTAACTCCATAAACTGACGTGTATATATATATATATATATATATATATATATTCG
This sequence comes from Platerodrilus igneus, assembly GCA_036346225.1. NCBI lineage: Eukaryota > Metazoa > Arthropoda > Insecta > Coleoptera > Lycidae > Platerodrilus > Platerodrilus igneus. The sequence goes on from JARFIW010000544.1 coordinate 5,698,887, forward strand.
TCTTCAGTTTTAACCAGCACGTTCGGATACTAACGATGTACAGGCTCGTCGTTAACTGGTAACTTAATCTTTTTTTAAAAGTTCGCCTTTGTTTTCAACTTTAATGTCCTTCATAGGTTTTAGTATTTTTCCGCTATTCCTTATGACTGGGAAGCGGTGATTTGCAAAGATTCATGCAATGTTTATGAGCTTCTTTGAATTCTGATTGTGAAGTAGTAAATCCATTTTGCGTTCCACAAACTTCCTTCGTACGGCATCCTGCATAAAATGATGCTTATGTTTACTTACAATAAAATCTTTAGCGGCCGTCATAATGAAACTTGAGATTGGGGCTAACCATTAACGGTTTCTTCTATATTTATATACTCATCAAAATTTTTTCTATATCGCCCCTTGCCCAAATCAAAATCTTTTACAATAGTAATAAAACTATATTTCGAGTCACCACCATTTCAGCATCGCTGACAAATTTCTTTAAACTTTATAAAGGACATATCACTTCCAACATGATTTAGAAAGATATGCCAAAGATTTGCATCATCCTGTTTCCATATTGAAATAACATTAGCGTTATCTCTAAGTCCGTGCTTTACTGTGCTGGCATACGTTTGACATAAGTAAAAGGAATCAATACTCTTATGTCTACCACAGGAAAAAAAACCGTGCGATCTTGTTTTGTTCGTTTGCATGAATATCATCAAAGACAATAATTGAATCTTCTTTTGCATCCTCTGGCCTAATCAAATCTTTATAATTTCCAAATTCGTAGTAACCAATATCCGTCTTTAAGGGTTCAAATAACTTTCTTAACAGTTCATACTTTGGCTGATATAAACTTTTAGAAAACACATAGACGTTTTGGAATGCAAGTCCATTCTCATGTAAAATGAGAGATATTAGAGCGTTGGTTTTTCCACAACTCGATGGTCCCGCAAATATTGCCCTTATATTGGATGGGAACAAAGGTCCATGTTTACCAACTTCCTTTGCACTAGAAGTGGTATATGTATCAAAGTTTTGTATGGGTATTTTAACTTTTTGTCGTACAGCTTCTACCGGGATATTTGATTCTCTACTTTTATTTCGAACACCAAGTTTATAGAGGTGATCTCGTAGCGTTGTTCTAGGCACATTATACAACCTACTAGCTTTACGCGTATTTAACACACCTTTCCGAATTTCACTAATTGCTTTCTCTAAAGATTGCTTGGTGTACATCTTTCAAATATACTGCTAAGACTGATTCAAAAATTTCAAAAAGCAGTCTTTTATATTAAATAGTCCATCCCTGCCCACCCGTCCGTCCATCCACCCGTCCGCCCACCAGCCCGTCCGCCCGTTCATCCGCAATCGTCCGCCCGCCCGCCCGTGCAACCGGTTCGCCCGCCCATACGGAACGTTACGCTACAGCCAACAAGTACATGGAGGAAGAGTACGATCTCATTACACCGTGTAAGTATTTGACCTACTACGATGCCAATAACTTTTCCCCATATCTATGTTATATAATTTTGAATCGATTTTTTAAACCCCAGGACATATGTTCGCTCGATTTAAAATTTTTTAAAATTTTTTCTAAATCTCAAAATTCCGAATGGGGCACCCGCAAAGCCGATAAACATAATGAAGAATTCATACGAGTCATGAGGATCGTTAAAAATTTTCTAGACCGCAAAATGCCGAATGGGGCACCCACAAAGCCGATAAACATAATTTCATTTATTTCATTTATTAATAAAGTCTCCACAGACATATGTATATAAGTCCGATTATGTAGTCAACTTAATTCTAAAATTTAAGAACACACTTATACTGGTCTAATATTAAAAATGATATATGTTAAAAAGTAAAATTATAATATTAAAATAATAGTGCTAAATAATCCTATGTAATTTCACGATGCTAATTATATCTGCCTATCACTATCGTTAAAAATTTTCTAGCCCGCAAAATGCTGATTAGGACACCCTCAAAGCCGATAAACATAATGAAGAATTCGAATGAGTCATGAGAATTGTCATAAGACCCCCTTCCCCCTTCAACACCCTACAACTAGTAGGCAAGCAGAAAGGGGAGGAGGGGGGCGGTGCTCCAGTGAAAAACGATGTGCGCCAGAAGTGTCTTGAGGATCGTCAGAATTTACAAGGCACACCACCTCAACAACTGCGAAATAGAAGGCAGGGTGGGGGGATCGATCGAGTGAGGATCGAAGTGCGCCAGAACATAGGTATATTATCTACTATTTAGGAAAAGATATTTGCAACTTATAAAATAATTTAGAAAATCTTCTGAGTGGGTGCTGTAACTATTTTGTGTATCATTCATTGTTCTAATTTTTCTTTTATCGTGTTCCTGTGCGTGTGTAGATAAGACTGATCAAGTTGAATTTTTAAGAATGCTTGCTTGGCAGCCAAAATATTATCCTTTTACTATTTTTTAAAAATTCTTTCTTCTGTACGAAACAGTGTTTTGACTGCCAAAAGGGCAGTTTCAAAAATTCAGCCTGGCCATTCTCAACCGCATACACCCAAGAATGAGAACAAAAACAAAACACAAAAAAATCATCGGCAAAGCTTACTTCTGCAGCGGGTTTAAAATGAAGTTAAGCGTTTTCTGTAAAAAAAATATTTTAGAAAACAATTTAATTTTTCTATGTAAAACATAATATTTTAGATTGTAATCCCCAGACATGAGCATAACTTGACAAGAAACTACAGTTGTAAAATTTGTTTGTGTAAGAAATAAAACTGTTGGTATGGAAGAACATTTCTTACGTTCGTTCCATCGATTTTGATGTTGTGGTCGCATCTTATGTAGTTAGTAAATTTGGTTGGGAATTGGTTAGTTGAACATAGATATTATAAATTTTAGGGAAAAGAAATACAATAATGGGGTCAATATAAGAAGGCACAGAATCTATGACCCCAATTTTTAAAATATAAACCCCGGATCTAGTCATTCATAAAATTTAGTAGTAAAATAAGACAGTAAAGATAGTGGAACGGTATATTTTTTTAGTACGATTTGTTGCATTAAACACGAAGGGGATGTATTAAAAAATGATTTAGATTTAATTTTTGTCGATATATACATAGTATTGTGCATATTATTAACATTACTTGTAGCTGTAGCAAGTGGAAAAAGCTTAGTTTTCAAATTAATATTAATGAAAACTTTTTTAAATTCTAATTCAGCATTTGTTAGATTTGTCATTAAAAGCAAGAGAACGCGATAAATTGGATATTAATAAAAGTATTTATGCATTTGCTGCTATAAAGACAATAAAAGTTTAATTATTGGTTGGAAACAAATCTATGAGTTTTTTATTTTACATAGTTTTTAAAACACGTTTTTTTGTTATTTGTGGCTTATTTGGCTTTTAGATGTTATATACTTTGTATTTTTAACATAATTTTAATGATTAATTGTAATTTACTTATATTTACATTATGTTATTGTAATTCATATAAATAATGAATATATTTTCTAACATGTACAATCGATTTACTATTTCCTATGTTATATATTTATTTAACTCAGAGCGTTCAACTTTATGCATCGTGGCTAATTTTAACTTGATCCGTTCGCTTTTGTTTATATTATTTATTGAACAAAAGGTACGACGGTAGAAACAGTATTTAGAAAACAAGAGAAACCTCTTAATCCGTAACAGCCCGTTCATGTTTGCTTTCGTAAATGACTAGTTAACATTAAGTAGTACACAGCTAATTTACAGAGCTCAACTGTGCATATAATTTTCAAACTTCCACAAATGCAAATTACAATTTGCACAGTGTGCTACAGCAGACGTTTAGAAAGCTTGCCTCTCTGGAATTATTAAAACCCAATCAAGTTTAGTAGAATCAGCACCACGTAGCAACTCTGAATATTCTAAGAAAATCTCTATAATTGGCTAAATAAAGCAGTTCGAATAAATTAACAGCGCTCTATTGTGTCCATCCATTGAACTTTTTTAAAAGCGGAAAAATAACGATCATCTTAAAGAAAAGCTCTTGTCGAAAATTTTTTCTTATCAGTTGCGTTTCTTCTGTTGTTTCAAATAAAGGAATGTTGGTAGAGGTGGTAATAGTTCCATTAGTTCACACATATTGCTAAAAATACAAGATATAAAAATTGTAATAGCTAAGAATTCCGAAAATGGAATAACTCAAGTAGCTGCAAACTATATTTGCTAAAAAATGAGTAATTTGAATTTAGTATAAGAAATAATTGGCACAACTGTTTTTTTGGGACTATTTACACACTAATGCAAGTATGTTATATAGCAGTGGTTCAATTTCTAACCGTTCGTAACTATCTTAAATTGCTCAAATGTTCAACCCATTGGGGTTATTGAGTGCTTGTACTATCATAGCAAAATTTATTCTTCAACAATTGTACTTGGAAAAATTATTTTGAGATCAAGAAATTCCACTTCAGCTACAGTTAAGATAAAAATCGTTCCGTTCGAACGTAGTTTGAATGATGTTCGAGTACCACCACGTGCTCTCATTCGTAATAATTTTGAGGTACAAATGAATGGATTCTACGATGCTTCGCTCACAAGAAAAGGGGCTTGTATTTATCTTCGTCCTGAGGGCGAAAAGGGTGGCATTTTGGTAAACCTTTTATTTGTTAAGGCTAAAGAAGCTCCACTGAAGCCAACTGCTTTTGCCGCGGATTCAGTTGTTTGGTGCTCAAGTGCTTGCTAGGAGAATGGAACAAGAATTCAACACTCTAAATCTTGATTCCTGCCAACGTTTCTGTTGAATTGATTCTACCATTATATTAGGGTGATTAAAAACAAATCTCACATTTCTAAAACCATTTATTTGTCATAGTGTTGCGAAACTTCAAGAACTCGCAAGAGATGGTACTTGGAACCACAGTCATACTGAAAGCAATCCAACGGACTTACCTTTTCGAGGTCGTACTGCTGACAAATTTATGGATTTATCACTTTGGTAGCATGGTCCAGACTGGTTACTACATTCTAGTTCCACTAATTCAGTTTCAGTCTCAGGCCCAGAGAATTTTCCGGAAATACAACAAGCTTCACATTACTTAGTTTCAATATTTCTTCATAATTGATGTAAATTCTATTTTCTTTTTTACCTATCTAGGGTGGTCCGGTTTTCATTAGCCAGCGTATATCTTCTGAACTATGCAAGATATAAAAAAATTTCATGGGAAAAAGTTTTTTGAATATATTTTCTCTACAAATATAAGGCATTAGGTATTTTTCATGGCCTACTATATTTGAGCAATAATATGTCACTTTGGTTTTTTAAATAGAATACCCTGTATATTTTTCTAAAAAAATATTGTACTTGAAATTGTCTTTACGGCAATATGCCACAATCAATGATTTCTATTCAAAGTGCGCTAAATAACCTAAATAATAGAATTTCAATCTGATTATTTCTGTTAACAAATGCCATTACAGTATTTCAGTTGTTTATTCACAATTATCTATCACATAAATAAGTAAAAGTATTATTGTGTTCTTAATAGTTGTTTCGCGCAAAATAATGGAAATGAATTATTCAAACAATGAAAAAGTTGATATGTTATGCTGTCTTCATAGGTCAAACAACAATAAACGTAAAGCTGCAGTTTTATATCGAAACTTATATCCTGACCGTAGACAACCAAATATAAATACATTTAAGAATTTAGAAAATTTTTTAAGGTCCAATGGTAGCTTTTCAACTATCGCCAGAAATCAAGTACAACATAAATTGATTATTTTGGCCTACTTTAGACCTTATCCTAAAGTATCTCCGAGACAAGCTGCAGCTGAACTAAACGTTTCGACAGATTTTTAATTTTTGAGGCGTCATTCAACGAAAGCATTTAAGATGCATTTGGTTCAAACATTATATCCCAATTATGCCAACAGCCGAGTTGGTTTTTGTATATGGATATTGAATGTATAGGAAGAGAATTTTTGGACAGTATAATTTGGACTGATGAATCTAACTTTCATAAAAATGGTATTCTTAACTGAAAAAATACACATTATTGGAATGATAGAAATCCTTTGCAATTTGTTGAAACCCGTTCACAAGTACAATTTTCAGTGAATGTGTGGATAGGTGTAGTAGGTGACCGCATACCGCGTCCGTATTTCTTTAATGGTAGTTTAACCCAAAATAGATATTTGATGTTTTTGCAAACTTCGTTTCAAGATTTCTTAGATGATATTTTCCTAGTTATCAGGCGAAACTTATGGTTTCAACACGATAGCGCTGCACCACATAATGGAATCAATGTTACAAATTATTTAAATAATGAGTTTGGTCAGAACTGGATCGGTAATAGGGGACCGACTTTGTGGCCTCCCCGATCACCTGATTTGTCAGTTCTTGATTGCTTTGTTTGGGGGTTTTAAAAAAAATCGAGTGTAATTCTAATTCTACCCCTTTTCAAAATCTTGAAGAGTTAATCGCAAAAATAAAAGCAGCTTGCTTGCTAATTACCCCGGTCATGCTGCAAGATGCTAGAAAAAATTTAATTATTCGAGTTAATAAATGTTTAGAATGTAATGGTGAACAATTTGAACATTTACTAAGATAATTAGTTTTCTTGTTAGCTATTATTTTCAGATGTATGTATAAAAAAATTTGCAATTTATTAATTTATACAGTAAATGAACAATAATCACAGTTTCCTATTGGAATTCTATTATTTGAGTTATTTAGTGCATTCTGACAAGAACTCATTGGTTGTGGTATATTGCCGTAAAGACAATTTCCAGTAGAGTATTTTTTCAAAAAAATATACAGGGTGTTCTATTTAAACAACCAAAGTGACATATTATTGCTCAAATATAGTAGACCATAAAAAATACTTAATGCCTTATGTTTGTAGAGAAAATATATTCCAACAACTTTTTCCTATGAAATTTTTCTATATCTTGCATAGTTCAGAAGATATACGCTGGCTAATGAAAACCGGACCACCCTGTATATAGGTTATCTATGTTCTAGGCAAAAAAAAAACAGTTTGCTTACGAGGAAATTCTAAGGTCCACTGTGTTCATTTTTGTTCCCTTCAAAGTTATTCCTTCGAGAACATAATCAACTTTAGATTTATCGATATCTTCAGCTTTATGAGCTCATATTTGAAAATACTGGGTTCTTATCTGAACAAACATCGGTTGTTATAAAAGAAATTTTCTCAGTTAAGTGATGAGCAGTTTAAACTGCTAACTAGAAAAGTTATATACCCAAGAGATTTTTCAATTCTTTTGAAAAACTGGACTATATCTCGCTGTCTAGTCAAAAAGAGCTTTACAATAAGCTATAATATAGAGGAATTACTAAGAAGCTGTATGCGCAGCACCTTCAGAAAGTTTGGGACAGTTCTTATATCTCAAGACAGATGTGATGTTATTAACAGAAGTTGTCATTTGACAAATGTACTTAACCTTGCCCACTACCAAAATTTACCGGAGTTTACGTGAGATGCAATGGTAAAGCAAACGGGACCAAAATATGAGTTGTTGACAGATATTAATCAACTCTTGGACATTGAGAAGGATATACGTGGAGGCATGGGCCAAGAATGTTCAAAACGCCGTGCTTCAACAAACAATAAACATTAACTAAGGTATGGTTGTTTCAAACCGGATGTATACCTTATGTACTACACTATACTACACTAATTCGTACAGATGGGCGATTAGTAAATATCTACCTCATAGAGGCGTTTAGTAGACAGACACAAACATCGGTGGGATACCAGTTTCTTATGATGCTCGAGAAAGATATATGTTGAAGGTGGATTTGAAGTATCCTGAGCATATCTATTACATGCATAAGACGTCCCCTTTTGCCCAAGACATATTGACCCAAAGACTGAACAACCACCTGTGTCAAAAGACCAATGTACTAAGTTAATGGCTACATTGAATTCTAAAACAAGATATGTGATTCATTATAGAAATCTAAAACAAGCTTTGGTGAACGGACGTAAATTATAAAGAATCCATCGTCTGTTAAAATTTAAACAACGCTGTTGGTTAAAATAGATTTAAATACTGAACTTCCGAAATGTGCAAAAAAATGAATTTGATAGAATTTGTTTAAGCTAATCAGTAATGCTGTTTTCGGAAAAACGGTGGAAAATATACAAAAACATTGTAACGAAAACTTGTATAAAACTGGGATGGTAGATATAATATCCAACTCCTTATTCAAAAATATTACGATGTTCGATGAAAATTTGTGGAATGGTTTGAATCGGATATACATTTTAATAAACCTATATATTTGGATGTGCATTGGCTATTTCTGATTTCCACTACAAATATATGAAGACTCTTTTGAAGACGGGTGCAATATTATCCGCACTGACCTTGAAAGACTAATCAACAAAATTCTAAAGCAAAATCCTAATGAGAAAATGAGGCGAGATTGTCAACCACGTTTTGATAATTGGACTATCCCCTTCAACAACTCATGCTTACAATCAAAGGTGTATGTAACAAAGATTTATTAACCAAGAACCCAGGTTTTAAATGACGTTTGCAATCATGCGGACATAGAGCAAGCTTCTCTTGATCGCGAGTGTAGACATAATGTTCGAACGAGTCGATTAAGTTATGCATTATAGATACCCATTTAAAACATACGCAAAGCAATTCTTTATTATACATATTTTAATTCCTTTTATCTTCTTAGCAACATCGAAGTTGTGAATTACAAATGATTAATCTTCCTCGGAGTGCTTAGCTCATTGTTATGTGCCGCAGCCACAGTCATCGTCGTTTGTACAGTACCTTATTCAAGTATCCATTGCTACGTGCATTGATGTAGCCTAGAAAAAAACAAAAAAAATGGATCGGGCTCAATCGGCGAGTGGGCGGGGTATTATACCTACAACAAAAATTAAGGGAGGCCTGAAATAAAGAAAGAAAAATTACACACACCCCTTCAAACTCAAAACACAACTTATCAACAAAAAAAACCTATAATTAAACACAATATGTACACGCAATAAAGAATTACACACTAAATCTAAAAAAAAATATCAACCAAAAGAACAAATCATTTTTCTTAAATGGTGAGCTGCCGGTTTTAGGTTACTTCTTAGATTGAGTTTCAACAAAAAAAGAAATTAAGCGAAGTTACCCCTCTAAAACCAACAGCTCTAAATCAGCATGGCAAATCTAAAACTATATATATACTAATGGCAACAATATTTTCAAACGTGCCAGCAAGCCTTCAAATCATTTTCACTTTAATAAGTTGTACACTCTTAATAATTTAAAGCAAATAGTAATGCATTCATATAGTGTCAATAAATCTCAAACTAATTCACTAATTGTCGTCTAAACGGATTAAATTTAGGAATGCATGAACTTAAACTGAAAATCCCAACCGATATGATCGTAATCGTAAACGATGGAGAAAGAAAACACTCACCCTCAAAGTTGCTGACGTCGGAGTTGAGTCACTAGCTGGTCGCCGGCAGCGAATAGGTAGGCCTAAACCCAGAAAGAACGCACTTGGCCTCCCATTACAGCAAGGGACGACCATTCATCGTGGCTTGAAAACCGCCGAAAGAAGCACGCCGTATTGCGTGCGCGATATTTTCATAACAAAAACGGAAACAACCAAACATGCCTACACGTGTCTCCGTTGTGTAAATTGGAAAGCAAATTAAATCAATTTTGTTCAGCCAGTGACAGAGTTCAAAGTAATATTTCTATTCAGAATTAACCTGGAAAAACTATATTGCGATAATACGCAGTTTTAATTCGACGAATACTACCGACGGAAACACATAAAAAACAATTATTGGATACTTGGAACACGTTATCGACTATCTGAGTATAGCATAAACTTTACGTTAGAGAATTCTGAGAAGTAGAATTTATTCTTAATTAGCGAAAGTATTTACCAAGTAAAATGTACAGGATATTTAATTTATCGAATAAAGTTTCGTTTTAGAAGCAAAGTGGATTTTAGTCGCAAAAATTATTAACCAGCGTATTTCTTTTTAACTACGAATCGACAATTTTATTTAACCATAGACATGGAATTTAGATAAACGGATAATAAATTAGCAAAGGATTTGAGTTAAAAATTATTGTAAATAAAATAACCAACTATTGCCGAAAATTAACGTAACGCTATTTGTATAGATTTCGCTTTTTAAATTCGAATACGAACTCGTATATGATACGTTACTATAGAGATTGTGTACTTCAACTACTTATTCAAACCAGCTCCACCGCGAATTTAAGAGTCTGTTAAAATCCATTGTAGTACGTATCTTGTTTAATAAAGGGCTGCATTAATATACTTTGTATTAATTTACTTACGTTACGTGATTTCATTCACTCTTCGAAATATTGTTTGACTTTATCAATTGATAAAGATCTGCTATGAATTCTAAATACACCTGTTTTGATAACGTGTTGAATTATGTTTTACTTGTGATGAAAAAATATTCTAATTCTATTGCTAAAGCTATATAACGAACAATATTTATGTTCAACAAAAGCAAATTCCTTGTTCGTCATGGCCTTACTATAGATATTTCCTGTCGGATTTGCACAGGGAAGTTGCACCAGAAGTTTGAGATGCACTGTCGATTGGTCGATGATTGATGACCTCTGGGTAAACTTGGCCGCAGTAATACAAATTGGGGTGGTTTCTGAAGGCAACGGTCCTTGATAAAATGGTAGCAGGCCCGTGTGTAAATATGGAATCCAGGTACCTACAGTTTTTGTTGCTATACTTGTGTAAATTTGTGGTTCAATGACTTTGGGGATGAGGAGTATAATCTATGAACAAAATGGATAAACTGGGGGAAAAGTTTCTAATCGAATATTTAATTTGAGTTATTGTTATTTTATTTGATGTGGGAAGTTATGATTAGGAATGTTTTATGGCATTTGTTATTATGTACAAGGTAGGAGGGACTTTTTGATTATTGGAGCAAAATTAGCACGAAAAGTTAGGTTTTACTATGAGCTCGTAATGAAACAAGGTTAGCGCAAGAAATGTGTTGAAGCCCTATTACTTTTTTTTGTTGTATTAAAATTAATTGGATATGTTTTATTAAAATAAATATTGATCTTGAATTATACAGTTTATGGAGTATTTTGAAAGGGGGTGTATATAACTTGTATGAAAGAGGAATCTCATTTTTTATTTTGGCATGTATATTCATTTTGGAGTGTTAATAAATGTATGCTATTTACCGTAGTAGAGCGTTTTTGATAATTTATTTCAGGAAGGAGCAGAGCAATTGTGGCAAAAAATTTAAAGCAAAGGTAGTATCTAAAATAGGTTCACAATTTCACATCACCACACCAACAGAAGGATCGTAGTATTAATGGCATCCAAGCCGCGAGGCTTTTGTAGTATTAGGAGCTCATAGTATTTAATGTAATTAATGACGTTCAAGTAGTGGCATTATACCCTAACAGTAAGGTTGTAGTAATTAATGGCGCCCTGAACGTGGGACCCCAAACCACTGGAGGAGTTCCCAGCTATATATATATATATATATATATATATATATATATTATATATATATATATATATATATATATATATATATATATATATATAGCTATGATAATAGGGTTATTTAGGGGTATATAGGGTCACAAGGGTTGTTCACTTCATGTAAACGACACCAAGTCTAAAAAATTAAACATTTTTATCATAAAAAATGCGCAATTCGCCAATTATACAAAAAGGAAATATCAAACACACTGTATAAAATTCACAAAAAACTTTAATTAATGAATGGAAGATCATTCTTCAAGATTTCAATCGCATATAGTAAGATAAATAACTTAGTACGCAATCCAATTTAATTTTATAGCAATGCATTCATAAACTTGAAATAAATACGCATCAGGAACATGGAAAGTTAAACAAACAAGAAACAAATTTTTTTAAACTCTATGTATTAATAACCATGAATGTTCACAATAAATAGATCTTTCAAAGTAAACATATTTTATAAACGCAGGAAGTAAATAAACGCATTTAATTTACGTCGTTATAAAATTTGCCTACGTGATCTTCAATATAAAATCAACAGAAACCCAACAGATTACGAAAACAAAAATAACGAGCCATACGTTTGACTACGTGCGATTTCAAGTAATAAATTCCTATACAAATAAGAGGACGTGGCTTGAGAACGTACAAAGTTTCATGGTCAACAAAATGCACAATACAAAGTTTGATGTCTACATGATTTGCAAAAGCATTGCAACGAAATTTAGGTTGGTAATTCCATAAAAATCTAAAGGCTTGCACGATAAGACAAGTGCAATGCCTCAATCAACAAGATAAACGTGGTGAACCAATTATAACAGGTGGGTTGACGTACCTTTAAATAGCGCACGAACTGATAAAGGGTGTCTTTCTACAACCAAGGCACGCTTTGTACTTTATAGCCTTTCGTTATTTTTTGATTTTTGTTTAACGAGAATTTCCAATAATTGAAAAGAGCCCACGGCAAGTTCGGATGGAAGATGGCTCAACGTTGAGGAAATCTCAAAGGCAAAGCGGCTAGTCGAACTATATGCTCTGGGTGGAACATGAGCTGTGGGTCGGGGTGGAATTGCGACCACTAATATAAAGAATAAGGCGCCACCGTATTTTTCTATACAGGGAAGACCTGACTCAAGTCCCTTGTACAAGGCTAATGCGGAAACCTTCCTCCTATAGCCGCTATACAATTTTTTAAAGACCACATAATCTCTGAAGTTTCTTACCTTATGGCTCGACCCTGACCTTAGTAATCCTCTGCAGCACCTGTGAACAGATTAAACAAAGAATAGCACTGTTTGTGCATTCATACTCAAAAATATTTAAATTCAATTGGAATCATCTTTCATTCATCCTCAATAAAAAGATTAGTCTTTTGTTCGAAAATAAAAATCTATTCCTCTAGTATTCAATAATGTGCTTTTATACAAAATATCTTTCTTTCTTTATATCTTGATTAATTTAAATTGTGAAAAATTATTTACAGAAGGCACTGGATAAAATCAGTACCAATACCATTAAATGTGGTTTTATTTAACAAATTGACAAAGCATAAAGTTGCTTATTTATAACAAAAAGTTAATTAAGGTAGATCTACCTTAATTTCACAATGGATAATTTCAAATAAGTATTCATGAAATATCAAATATAAAAATTTAATTTTTAAGTGCTCATAATTATAAGAATTCACTTTCTATAACACGTGATGACATCTTCTGATGTTTCATTGAATTAATAAAAGAATGAGGTAAGTGAAAGTTACAGGTTCCTATTGCTTAACATTGAAAAATATAATTGTGGTCTGTCCTTGACCTATTTAGAAGTTTACACAACCTGATTAAACAAAAATTATCTCGTTACTACGTCCATAGTTCAAATAACATACGAAAACAGTTTTGTTTTTACATACCAGAACTCCGATTTGTCTCAAAAATACCTGCTTGGGAGCTTACGTCAACATTGAAATACGGAATCCTCCAATTTAAACGAATAATTGTACTGCATACTGAAAATCACATTACTCGGCCTCCATTTTGAGTCATTTCATTCCGCCTGGATCACACCATGAACCAAGCGTAGAAACCAATCTGCATGTTAATTTAAAGATGCTCCAGGTGTAATTCAAACCACGAGAATTATCAATTGTTGTTTGTAGTTAAACTGAATACTTTATATATGAAATTCCATGTTATATATAAATAAAATTGCTTTATGTAATTTAGATTGAATACCATTCATAAAAATTTCATATTATATAGAACTAAAGTTGCTTGTAATTTAAATTGAATACCATATATAAAAATTTCATTATACTTTAAGTTGCATTATAATTTAAGTTACATTATAATTTAAGTTGCACTGAAAATTTTTAATTAATATCGTTACAGAAACAAATTTACTTACTGTTCCCAACGGCCCTTTGACCAACAAAATTTCACGTCATCTACGAGCTGTTCCAACGAAATGGAATATCAAAATGCCTCTCGGAGATGACATTCTCTTATTAAACCTGATTCGCACGTGCTTCCAACACGAAAAACAGCAAAGAAACATTGTTTCTAAGAACAAAACGACCTGCTTTCACCACAGCTGTGTTAGAAGTGTCGGGTCAAGCGAGTTGCTGCCCGGTAACAACGTTACTTCGTAATTTCCGAATAGATGGAACTCTAGGAATGATACTAAATAGAAGCTTTTATCTTGTCACCGTGGAAATTAATTTTTAATTTGAACTGAATGCTAGTACTTTATTGGGCAATAGGTAATATTTAATTAAATGGATTGGATAGCATTATAATGCATTATATTATTTATTATTAAATAAAGGGATTAGTTATACGGACATATTTAGGTAGAAAATAAAATTGCTACAACTTGTCTGAACTAAGAAAATACGCAAAGTTAAACTATCAAATTAAATAATAATATTTAAGTTGAAGTTGGTGACCGAAAACTTCAAATACTAGTACAAGTGCAAAAATACAATAGAAATTCGCAGTTGACATTTAAAACGTAAATCCAAAATTCTAATTAAACATAATCTTTAATATTTTATTAACTTAGGGCACTAAGGGTTGAACTTAGTATTGAACCAAGTATTAAACTAATTATTGAACTAAGTATTAAATAAAGTATTAAACTCATGGAGCTCGGAATCGAATTAAGAATAGAGCTAAGAAATTCGTTAAGAATTCAACTAAGTAAACGATTAAGTGTTAAACTATGCGTTTAACCAAGCTGTACTACGCGATTCAATAAACAACTATCAAACAAAATCAACAAGAAAATCTAACTGAAAACAATTCAAGGGTGCTGGTCAACAACACACAGCGGCAGTTCTAAGAACTAGGGTGCATGCAGAGACGCGTATTCACAACCACAAGTTCAACAGGGAAAAACAACAGGTCAGAGATAAAATTTATTAATAGCATAAGGCATTAATTTCTTTTGAACATTTAAATTTTGCATGTATTGAGATATTTATGTAAAGGGTTATCAAAAATTTTTCGGTTAATACGTAGAAATTACGTAAAAGGGAAAGAAGGTCATTGAACGGTTCCAGTAGTATACAGAGTTACTTTTGCTGGCTTTAAACTAATTTAATGGATCATAATTTGGTGACAAACTGATTTATATTGTTACTTTGATTCAGTAGTTTTTTTAAATAGCGAATAATAGTATAAAAGTTGTGGAGCTACAAATTGTACATATTTTAAATAACATATAAAATTTTGTTAATTCGGTTTACCTCATTTAGGTAGAAAACAATGGGGCAAAAATTTCTCGGTTATCGTATTGTTGTGCACCCTGTGTGGGGTTGAACTGAGCTAGACGATGCATTTAAAACGAATTGTATGAAATCTGAAATATATCCTAGGTTATTTAGAGACAGAGGGGTGACGAGCAGCAGGTAACTGAACGTTAAATACATCGGAGTACGGCGATATCATAGTAATATATATATATATATATATATATATATACTATATATATGCATAATGCTATGATAAGAGGGTAGATTAATTCATAGGGGTTGTAAGATGAATGTAAAAATAGTTAACGTTAAGAAAACCAAATAATTCCACCATTAAATAGGAGTAAATCGAATTTACGAAAGATTAATAGCGAGCACACTGTATATAAATTATATTTAATTTCATGTATAAGAAAGAAGCTAATTTTGCAATAATTAGGTAATATTTAGCTAAAGTAATAATTTATACGTCTTATAATACGCTTTAAGTTAAAGAAACGAACCAAGATAATGTTTTAAATACATCAAGTTTCACCAAAATAAACACGTAATCGGGAAAGATATACAACCTGGCATTCTAGCTATTTAAAATTTCATTAAAAATGTCAACGCATAAATAAGAAAACGTCTTCAAATACATAAATACTAGATAGAGGAGTACGTGACTGGAATATCATATTTACATGAAAATCCAACATATTTGAAATAACAAACAATAAATAACAGGCGGTTCGCTATACGATAAACTTTGTACTATAAACGACACAAATATAAAATACGTCACAGAATGCCATTAATATTTGGAAATTCTAAGAATAAACTGTGATATACAGAACGCTTACGTTATTGGCAGAACATTTCACCGAGAATTAAAGTAGGGAATTTTGAGAAATACCGTGTTTTACAGAGATAGGCGCAAAGTACAAGCTCTAATCAACCAACACGCCAATTAAAATGTTGGGAAGTGGGGTTTATAAATACCATAGGAAACTCAAAAATAAACAGTATATCTTCAACAAGACACGGACCACGCCGATTTAAAATGGAATATTACGTACCAGTAACAATTAGTGAAAAGTCTATAATTAATTAAAAGTGAAAAATTGAAAGTGCCAATATGTGCAACGAAGAATAGCCGTTCTACGCGTAAACGTAAGATAAACTATTAATTAAATTTTATTTTAAAATTTAACAAATTTAGGGCTCCAAATAAAGTTCCGAATAAAAATCAGAACAAAGATCCAAATAAAGATCTAAATGTAGATCAAAAAGTATATTTAAAGATCTAAATGTATCTCTAGATGTACCTATAAATGAAAATCCAAAGATACTTCAAAAATACTTACAAGAAATAAACGTAAAGATACTAAAGGTTACTCCAGAAATCCGAAGGAAAAAATACAAACAACCATTAATCCATCATTCTGACGAACAAGTGAAGCAAGTTGAACTGTAACAATCAAGGGGAGCTGTCCGCAGATTCTCTGAGGCAATTTCAGTGACAAGCAAGGAAAACGCAGGTTAGAGATCTTAGATTTTTCATTAGTTAGAGACTTTCAATTTTAATATTTGCTATATAATATATATCTGTAAAGGTCAACAAAAAGGTCAATTGAGAATTTGAAAAATAAAAAAATCATCTTTGAACGTTCGAAAGATACTTAAGAGTAATTACAAAGATATTTTTGCTGTTTTTCAAGAAAATTAAACTTGGTGAATGTGAATAATTTATTCAGGTGCTAATTTTTAAATTGACATAAAACTGTACATATTATCAATCATTATATTGTATAATTTTGGATTGCTTTATTTAAATTATTCTAACAGTTAGGGAGTAGAAAGAAAGAAAGGTTATACAATCTTTATTGTGATGAAGTAGAGCATTCATTGAGCTAGCCGTGGAAAAACAAATTCAACAAATCATAGGATTTTAAAAGGGGTTGATATTCACACCAATAAAAATAGCAAGACCAATCATAAAAGATCATATCATAGCAATAAAAAATGCGCAACAATTGCGGGCGATATATCACAGCAAATAAGAATAACACCCAATTGTAGGACAAAAGAAATTATAAAAATTAAAGGCTAATATCACAGCAATATATATATATATATATATATATATATATATATATATATATATATATATATATATATATATATATATATATATATATATATTATTATTGAGTTGATATTTTTTATTACTCTACTGAGTAGTAGGAATAATGTCCTACATGATTTTTATGTTGTTTTACTTTTATTTGATTTCAGATATTTACCACAATACGATTTTTTTACAGTCGAGCACCGGAGGCTGTCGCTCGTCACGTACGAACTACCCATACTGTCCCACTGAGTCCGGTACATGTTGCTTCTGTCGATTGTATTATGATTTACATAACATCTTTCTTCCTCAGTTGATCACAACATCCTCATCACGTACATCTTAGATCGTAATCCAACAAAATCTGTCGTACATCTCCCATTATTTTCATCGTTCATCACCCCCAATACTATTTTGTGAAGTTGGTAAATTCTATAAATGTTCTTAGAAGAGTAGTCTCATGTGTTAAAATATTTCCAAGAATCTCGTCTCATGGTTTCATACGGATCGCGATACATAATTTTGTAGATTACACTATCGATGTCGGCGTAGAAATTATAACAGCTATCTCCAAAAGCTGTCTTCATAATATGCATAATTAAAACTCTAAATAGTTAATTTGTCTATATTGAGAATGCACATGCCCACGTATAGGGCTTATTAAAGTATATTTCCGATTTAAGCAGTTCCACAGCCGTAATATTTTCATGGAAATCGTAACAATTTTAATAGTGGGTTGTATTCATATAATACTAAATTATTCTATATGTAAGAACAAATTGTCCCTGTATAAGTAATAATAGGTTGAACACAACCATAAACGTATTCAATCACCAAACGGTAATAGATCGTACCCCTCTACAGTATCTTCCCACTATATATTTTTTATCATTTTTTTTTTATTGCTATCTGACTCTTTCGTAGGCCATTATTGATGCACCCTAACAATTTTCTCAGATCTCGATATACTTCGACTTGTTTTTGACTCACTTCGACAAATACTGAATTACCCTTATTATCTTTGCCGAAGCTTAATGTATTTAACGTCACAATTGGAAGCGTTAGAACTTTACATTGCCCTATTCCAAACAACGCATTAGGACTGGAGTAATCTAAAACATCTAAACATCTAAAACATAAGAATCTTAATGCAGCGTTTTGTGGAGAGTTTTAAATTACAACTTGATACGAGATAAAGCAGGAACTTAAATATTTTACGTCTAATCCAGCCATCTTCAGAGGCACAGATCTAGATGCATGGTTCGGAAAAAATGATATAACACCAATAATTGTGCAAATAGAGGATTTCCAAGAACGAAATAGTGGATGAAGTTTGAAGAATATTATTAACTTGGGCAACAAAATCAACAAATACAACCCTAAGCGTGGATCTTTGTATATGGATCTGCCCTTCGAGATAAAACGCAAACAGGCATGTATTAATATGAGAAATGACTGCTTTGGATTCCGCTGACCAAGATTCTCAAAGACTCTTCAAATGTCTCCATTATTCCGAGATATTACACTTAAAGGGCATACATCACCCGATGTTAATCAACTAACTTCGAGGCTCAAAATGATATGTTGATCAATATCTACACCTTGAAACTTAGCAAACGTAGTTTACCACAAGCTCCTATATTGATATTGGAAAATAGAAAAAATGAACATGTGAACCTCTTAATGAAAATCTGGAAAGCTTTAACTCTACTGATAGCTTGGAAATACCTAACTAACATAATGTGTGGATAAAGGAATTAAGTCGACTAGTTTCATCGCAAAGAAGTACTATTGCTATCGCTGCTTACACAAGTTTAGTAGCTTTTAGGGTACACAAATTTTGGAAAATGGACTTTAGATCTTTTTATGGCGAAATACATTATAAATGAACAATTTTGAACTCGTACGAAAGAACCCTACCTATTGATTCATAAATTATTTGGGGTTTCACATTTTTTGCTGTTGCAATATTATACTAATTAGTTATACAAAAGACATTTTTGTAATAGTGTTCGTAGTCGCGAGTACTCTATATCAAACATAATATTGTAACATCGGAATAAATTAGTAAGAACTCGGTCGTAGCGGTAATTCATTATTTACTTTGCATAAAGATTTTCCGAATACCAAGCAACACGTTTTCAACCAATGTAAAACCATGAGTACGTACATTAACAGCCCTAGGCAAAATTAAAAACGGAGCTTCTTAATAAGCATTAAAAATTCAACTCGCTGCTAGTGGCAAGAGAAAAAATAATTATATTTTATAAGCCTGTTGGGAAAGTACCACTTGTGTTGAGCGTTACGCATTCAAAGCGTACGGCAGAATATTCGAATACATAAACAACCCTCTTGAGTCTCTCAAGTAATATTGAATTAAAAGTATTTGTACATTTAGTTATTGAAGAAAGCTTCAAAAGGAAATTTAATTACGCTTTCTGGATCGGGAGTTCATTTCTGGCAATATCGAAGTTACTTGTAAAAACAATTAAGAGGATTATTTGTACGCCTTCCATTTAGTACGGATGAAAGTAGTATAATTGTAGGCGGGTTTTAGTTTAGGGCGCCTTCTGGTGTAATACATATCATTCAATAAGGCATGCATAATCCTGTTGTTAATGTGAGCTTTGCGCAAGAATGGGATTACATAAAAAGTTTATGAAATAAGGGAAATTTAAAAGTATAACTTCTTTTGCCACAATTTTCTTTTTTCAATGTTAACACCTTTAAGTACGTATTTCAACCACTAGGTAATCAGCATCAGTAGAAAATAGCTAGCTTGCAATTGCTAAACTGAGAGTTAAACTAAAATTAAAGCTAGTGTTGCCTCTGAGGATATTCTCCGCACCAATAAAGCTGAAGTGAAACTTAACGAGTACACAATTCAATAGTGAACTGACAATTATCCCTACAGTACTTTATTTTATATTAAAAATGTGATTATGCTTGAGCCGTTGCTCACACTTGAATGCATATATTGCGCTTTTATTGGTAATCAGATAAAGCTCGATTAATCAACTAAAAAAACAGCGGTGAGTGTCCTAATTGCCCTCGATTTGCATTCATGCACGAAGTTAAACTTTTAACTGTGATAATACTTTCATAAGCGTTCAATTCCGAATGCGCGGACAACAACTTAATCAACTTTTCTAATCTAATGGGATGACTAGTTTTATAAATATTATTCGTGATTTTTTATAATAACCAGGTGTAAAATTTAAAATAGTTCATTAAATCAAATCTTGACACTACGTTTTGTTTGCCCAAATTGAAGGTAGAATAATTTATTTTCTAAATCCCGGACTTAAGGTTATTTAAGTCTGAGATTTACAAAGTAAATAATTCTGGCTGCACTCAAAAATATGTTGGGCAAACAAAGCGTAGTGTCAATAACACATTTTAAATTGTAAACACGATCGTTATATGAAAAATCACGAGTTGCTCAACATATTTATGAAACTAACCATTCCATTAGATTAGAAAACGTTAGATTTATTGAATCGTTATCCATACATTCAGAATTGAACGCTTATCATATTACTGACATAGCTAGAAGTATAGATTTGCACATGAACGCAGATAGAGAGCAATTAGGACACTCAAAGCTGGAATCTCTCTTGGTTAATCGAGTTTTACCAGATTACCAATAAGAGCGCAGTATCTGCATTCATGTGCGAACAACGGCTCAAATATCAAGAAATTTTTAATATAAAATAAGATATTGTAAAGATACTTGTTAGTTCGCTACTGAACTTTGTACTTACTAGGTTTTACTTCAGCCTAATTGGTGAGGAAAATATCCTCAGAAGTTAAAAATGGGAACTAGCTTTAATTTTAGCAATTGTATGGTTTCACTTCAGCTTAATTGGTGAGGAGAATATCTTCAAAAGTAAAACTAATTTTAATTTCAGTTTAGCAATTGTAAGCTAACTATTTTCTACTGATGATGATCACTTAGTGGTCGAAATACGTATTTAGAGTTGTTATATTGACAGAAGAAGAGCGTGGCAAGGGAAGCTATACTAATACATTAAACATCACGCCACAAGGTTTCTTTGATATTTAAATAAGGGATAATAAAAACAAGTTTCCTGTTTCAATGCGTGCATATATATATATATATATATATATATATATATTGCTGTGATAAGAGATTGTTTAAGGGTGTTTTTTATAGCAAAGGTCGTGCAGGAATTAGAAAACATAATAGGAAGCAGAAAAACTGCATATATTTAGGAGAAAATTGAGTAATTGGGATAGTTTGTAAATAGTAAGCATTCAACACCATGTATATAGAGTATAAGTAGTTTTAAGCGACGCAACTAGTAACAATAAAACGCATAGTTAGCATAGGAATAAGTAATTCATGCATTAGGAAAAAAACAAATATTTAACACCCTGTGTATAGAGTTTTAGTAAATTTAGGTAATGCAAAGAACTATATTTTTTAGTAGAAGCACGCGTATTTATAAGTATGCATAATAAAGGTAATTAAACACACATTCAAAAGAATTTCAATCAGTTATGATAATACGGAGATAAGAAATAGAACTTAGAGAAGCATAGTGTAAGTGCGTACAAACAATTAACAATTTTTGATAAGTAAAGGCAATTAATAATGCGTAAATAGATAAGCATATATGAAAATTGAAAGTCGAATTGCATCAGATATTTGTGTAGAATATGGAAAAGCGATAATATTTTTCAAAACACCGCATGTCTGATAACGAAGTATCTGCAAGCAAACAACCATTACTTGAGAAGACGAGAATGTTACATCAGAAAACTACTTTAAGTGTAGAAAATGGAAAGACTTGATTGGTTGAGATTAGCGACGGGCTTGTAAGCCATGCCCACATACGCAGTGGGATATCAATCATATATTAACAGCGACAACGATAACGAGGTCAGTTCTCAACTCAACAAAGGCCGAGGTGCGTCACTTTGAACCTAAGAGTAACGCGTAAGAATAATATTTGAAAGTGAAAATTGTTTAAGTGACAGATAGTCCGACGAAGATGAAAATCTCTATTGCCGATTAAACGTAAGTAGATTTTGGGGAATTTATTTAAACTAAAATATAATAATAGTAGGGCTTTAAGTCTGACGATGATATTCTAAGCTAAAAGCGGATGAAAATGTTCTAAGTGAGACGACAATAATTCGAGGGTGTATAATAATCCAAGTTTGAGGCTGGTGAGAAAAAGTCATGATTCTAAGTCTGACGATGATATTCTAAGTTTGGATGATTGGACGGTAATAAATCTAAGTTTAATAATAATAATCCAGAGGGTGACGACAATAATTCAAGTGTAATAATTTAAGCGTGTGGATAGATAATATTTTAAATGGGTATATAATAATTCCGAATTGGTGAAGAATAATTTTGATCCAAATGGATAGTATAATGCATGGAAAATTCTAGTTGATAATGGATGCGTCGATAATCGTGGTTGCGAGAAGGAAATAACGAAGTAAACAGACCAGGTTAGATCTTTTAGTTATAAAACATTTTTTTTCTATTTGAATTTAAATATTGAGTATTGAATTTGCCTAATTAATATAAATTAGTGTGACTGAGTCAACAACGAACTTGCATACGTAGAAAGTACGTAATATGATAAAGGGGTTTTAAACGTTCCAGGCTTCTTTTTAAAAAAAAAACAATAGGTTTTTTGGTGACTTTAATTGAAAAACATATGATTTTTGAGATATATAAGATTTACAATATTTATTGATTGAAAAGTGCATTTTAATAATTTTCAAACATAATATTTGTTTTCATTATATGGAATTGAATTAACTTCATTTTATAATTCAAAATAAAAGCTAGTCGAGGCCGAATGATAAAATTTATGGGAGTGTAATTTGATAATTTAAAAAGAGAGGAGGAGTCAAGTACAATACGCCATTGATATCGAGTAAGGCGTTATCACATCAAGCTTTGTTATTGGTCGATAGAAGGTCCGTCTACGATAAATTCCTGTTTATTCATAGCAATATATATTACTGTTAAGTTAACCCTTTTGTTCTCGCCCCACGAATTGGGCCGTTATAAATGCTGTGAATTAACCTGAAATCATGCCACACAAATTGGGTGCCTTAAATGCTGTGTATTAATGTGAATTATCGAGCCCCTGCGTTGGGCCGTCATAAATGCTGTGTACTTACGCTCAAATCTTGCCTCGGCTGTTCCTGAATCGATTCTCCTAATTCGATGCTTCCTATATATTACATACACCTACTTGTTACATCAACCTAAATAGAAATCCACATCAATCATGCATTCAAAAATAACTCAATTAACCAAAATATCACACTCTATTTATCTGAAATCCAAATTACATTTTTTTCAAATTTAAAATACCATCGCTTTATATACATGCATGTGTTCACTAAATTTTATAACAATCATTTTGCATATTGATAACCCATTTAACACATAACTTTTTATTAAAGTAAGAGGACATTCCTCATACCTTACGTTATCCTTCGTTCTAGCATGAGCTCACCTTAAACCTTTATAGATGTGCATATAAATTATCTGCACGACCTATATCAAAAAGCCCTCTATACCTCTTTACAACTTTTGGTTATCTGAAAATTAATGAATAATGCGCAAAAATCAATTTCGTTTTAACAGTCCTATAAATGTCTGTTCAAATAAAAACCAAAGCAAATAATCATAAAACACATCAAAATACCACAAACACTATGAAAATATTCACCATGAAATGTCCTACCTTGTAGTTGTCTTCGTACTGCGGTCCACCAACTAGCCCCTTTTAGATGTTGCCGTCTGGTAGATCCTTCGTCTATTCATTAATTCTATGGTCGAATCCCCATGTGTACCATACATGCCTCTACTCCAAGAATTCTTCTTTATAAATTCCAATCAAAATATCCAATTTCCAAATTTCTTTCTTTTTATTGCAAATAAATTCTACTACCCAAACCTCGCTTTTATCCTCATAGAAACAATTTTTAAATTTCAGTACTTCTCGTGCATCCAAACATAATATATGTACATACATCTCAACTTCACTATTTAATAATGACGCTTTATCAGCTTTTACATAGATTTTATTTAATTAAATTGCATTAATTCACTTGAAAGTAAACTAACTGTATCTCAGATGGAATCAAAGAGCAAAGAGAGCGAGACTTCTTTCCGTTACAGTACGTGGTAATGCACTTAAAACCGTCAACTGTCGTTTCGAATTCTCCGGATTAACCTCTACCTCTCGCTTGGTACACGCCTTTAATTTCAAGCAAACATCATTTAGCTTCCTTGTACATATCGCTTTATCGCACAAATATGCCTCTACCACCTGCATTTTTAACCCTTCTCGTTTAATTTTCACTAATTATCTTGCTTGGCTCTATTTCTCACCTTTCTGAGCTAAATGCAATTATTTGATGTGTAAAAACACAATGAACGCGTGCCTGCTTAAATTTATCCTTAAATTTATGGATTTTTAATTCCCTTCTTCTGGTTATACTTTACGTTTCTGTCTTGTACTCATAGCATTTTATTCAATCTTGGTCTTTTCATTGCTCCTTTCGACTCTATATCTAAGATTAAAAATCAATATTTTAACTAACGTATACTGTGTTTACATCAATTCTGTGTGGTTTTGTTTATGTCCTTGGCTGCTTTAATTCCAACGGCTGTTCGTTGCAATTAGCGATTTAGTTTGTTTGTAGCAACTTCACTAAGAAATATATCTCGCCCCTTGTTGGTTTTTAAGTTTGAAACCTAGAAATCGTTATTTTTAACATGCTTAACGCTTTTAAAACTGTTCCATAGAACTTCATTATGCTATAATTTTGCCCCAAATTGTTATTTCTTATTCTCTTTTACATACCTACAATGATACATGGTCCCTAACTAAATCTAATCAACATAAATTATTCCTACATTAATCACTCGTTAAACTAAATTGATATTCCCTTATTATCCATTAATTAAGCTAGAAAATAATTGTTGAAAATCTTTTAACTCAATAAATTTATTTTACTGTACCTAATCGCTCTCATCCCTATGAGTTCGCTTATGTCCTTGTGTATTTTATTGACCCTTTTAATTACACGATTATATATATATATATATATATATTGCTGTGTTTCCTTGTATTAGAATCGAGCCTCACGAATTGGGCGTCAAGAATGCTGTGAATCCTACAAAAAGCTATTCATTACCTTAACTGTGTTGGTCCATTGACTTTCTTCTGTTAATCGCCTCGGCTGCTCCTAGTTAAACCTTCATCCTCATTCATAAAAAAAAACAAACACATTCCTACCACAAACATCAACGTTAACTCTATTTACATCAATATTCACAATACATTAAAATTTCAAAATTAAAATTCAGCATAAAATTCAGTATCAGAAAATTTCAAGATTAAATCTGTTATCATTTTAATGTGCATCCAGAATTAAAGTCCTTGTAGGATGCCTACTAATTACTATAACAATATATGCAGACCTGAGTCTGAGTACAAAGGAGCATCTTCCACCCTTTACGTTAATTAACCAGGTTCGTCTAATTGAGCTCAAAGACATACCCAAATTTTCATCATAATCCAGAACATAAATACTAAATACCCCTTTCTACTTAAACAAGCAAATTTCACCTTAAAATTAAAATTCTGTTGTTAGTACAATTTCACTACTGTCCATTTTAAGTAAATCAATTATAAAGTTATTCAACACACACCAAAATATCAAAGTTCGAACAGAATAGTATAATTTACCTGAAGGTTACTGCACTCGTAGCTTCAATGCACATCGTCCCTTTTGTTAATCACACCATTCCAACTGGGTTATATTTACGGCTTCTGATTCTCAACGCTTTTAAAATTTTCTCCACCACCATTCATCTAAAGTTGTTTCAGGGCTTTTCCGGAACTCATCTGTGTATATCTGACCCTTGTTTTGTGGATCCAGACACGTTTATGAACCATTTAATTATTAACACCCCCGAAAAATAGCAAAGAAATTCATGCTTCTTTCACCAATATACGCCAAAACTGCCTACTTTTGTGTATTCATTTGTCGTTGCAAATTTTGACTAATTAGTACAGTGATACTAACTTTATTACCTTGTATCTTCTTTTCTAAGTGCACTAAATTACATTCATTGTAGCACGTAAAGAACAAACTGTTTTAAATCACCAAAATATACGAGCAAACTGTTTAAACTATTCTATCAAACTCTGAAAACTAAAAAGCACTGTTTAACGCATTGAATCAAGTCGAAAATCTTGTTCATATTAACCTGGGTATATATAGAGGTTAGCATGTCTGTCGGTCTGGTCCCCAAAACGGACAATTCTTCAGAATTTCGCATACTAGGTTCTTATTCCGCAGCCCGGCATGCGATTTTTACGAAATTTGCACTCGCCCCAGTTAAATCTCAGAAATTTCGACACGGCTCGCAATGTCTGGAAATAACTAATTAAATTTTATACAGAAATGTTATTTTTACCTTTCAAGTTTGCCTTTTACTTTCAACCAATCGCAACCCAGTGACGTTGCTCCACTCACGCCTTTTACTATATGTGTCTCGGTCTTGCGCATTTTATCTGTCTCTATCTACCCTGTTCTTATTGGTGCAAATTGATATTCTTTATTATCGATTATTTCAGTCCATGTGGACTGTAAAATAACCCACCTTTAGCATTTCCCGTACCTATTAAGCTACGGTTTCTCCAAGATTCTCTGTAACCATTAATTATCTGCAAAATTTACGCAGAATGAGCTTTTTTTAAAATACACAGGTGTTCAAACATAATACTTCTAAATAACACTTCTACGATTTGCATTTTATTGGGTTTTACAAGTTTTGATGCGTATTATATGTTCCTACTGGTTCAATTAACTTCAATTAAAATTAATACCCTTTAATTTTTAGTGACTACTAATCAAATATTAATTATTATCTGTACATTTTGTTTAATACCGGTTACTTAAAATTGAGTTAATTAATATAAATTTTGCACGCAATTTCTATTTGTTTCTTTACTAGGAATAATTAAATTACTCGTAGAGCTTTTTAATACTGCATCCTTTTTTTTTTATAGCAAGCGTCTTGTACATAATTTAACTCCCTTATTT
Organism: Platerodrilus igneus; assembly: GCA_036346225.1. Taxonomy (NCBI): domain Eukaryota; kingdom Metazoa; phylum Arthropoda; class Insecta; order Coleoptera; family Lycidae; genus Platerodrilus; species Platerodrilus igneus. The sequence goes on from JARFIW010000544.1 coordinate 5,726,395, forward strand.
TTAATGCAACGAATGAATTTTTATGCTTCACGGTTTTTTAATAACGCGTACCTTTTCCCAAAGCTTCTACACGGTGATTAAAATTATATGATGTGATTATTTAATTTTCTACCCTGGTCTAAATATGAGTAATATATAATACATATATATATATATATATATATATATATATATATATATATATAAATACTGAAAGCGTTTTAAGTGTTTTACTCTATAGATAAATCAGATAATAACATAAGAATGAACAAAATGTTAAAGGTAGAGGAATATGAGCTTCTGTCATTATACTCACATGATACAGAGTCTAAATTAAGCCTTGGAAAAAATTACCATATTAAACGTTGGATTAATTGCCGAAAGTTTTATCTTTTTGTTTAACTACTGTTCTTTTGATGCTACTGTTTTTTATGTTATACAGGGTGTCCCAACGCATACGAAACGCTCGATTACTGCTTAATGGTAAGGTTTAGCGAAAAAACTTTCAAATAAATGTTATGTATATTCAAAATGGCTACAACGTAAAATTAATTAGTGTTATACAGGGTGTTCAATAAAAAAATTATTTACCAAATTTATGTTTTTTTAAATGGAACACTCAGTATTTTATTACAAATTCTTATTTCTCGTATCAAACTAAGGTAACTTTTATCAGGATTACCTATACCTAAATCTCATAGTTGTTGAGATATTCAACTTTTTTCAAAATCGCATAATTCATTAAAAATTTTTGTAACACCATGATTTAGATGTTGCTGAACATATAACTTTTGTAGGGGAATAGTATAAACTTGTAGTTAATGGAAACATAACACTAGTTATGAAAATAATATACAGGGTGTTCATTGCATCGTTCTCCGTTTATTAAACATTTCAAATAGAACACCCTGTATATTTTCAAGTAGTAAAATGCAGAATTAAGGTTATTTAAGTCTGAGATTTACAAAGTAAATGGCTCCGGCTGCACTTAAAAATATGTTGGGCAAACAAAACGTAGTGTCAATAACACATTTTAAATTGCAAACACGATCGTTATATGAAAAATCACGAGTTGCTCAACATACTTATGAAACTAACCATTCCATTAGATTAGAAAACGTTAGATTTATTGAATCGTTATCCATACATTCAGAATTGATCGCTTATCATATTACTGATATAGCTAGAAGTATAGATTTGCACATGAACGCAGATAGAGAGCAATTAGGACACTCAAAGCTGGCATCTCTCTAGGTTAATCGAGTTTCACCAGATTACTAATAAGAGCACAGTATCTGCATTCATGTGCGAACAACGGCTCAAATATTAGGAAATTTTTGAGCGTAAACTCTTGTAGCTAATAGACAATTTTCTTCAGCTTTGGCAACTACGAACATCATATCGATCCTTTCGTTAAGACCGTAGGTTTTCATTTTACAAATGTTCACCTCACAACAAGGCAACGCGCCGCTGTCTGTGATCAAAGTAAGTTATACCCAACTTTAGAATTATGTACCAACATTTTTAATTATTCGCTAATAACTCGGAAACGGTTGAATATGAATATAGGGTAACCTTATATTGTTGAATAGAGAATTTAATTCTGCATTTTACTACTTAAAAATATACAGGGTGTTCCATTTGAAATAAGCGACTTAATGGCATTAATTGTTTAATAAACGGAGAACGATGCAATGAAAACCCTGTATATTATTTTCATAACTAGTGTTATGTTTCCATTAACTACAAGTTTATACTATTCCCCTACAAAAGTTAAATGTTCAGCATCATCTAAATCATGGTGTTACAAAAATTTTTAATGAATCGTGCGATTTTGAAAAAAGTTGAATATCTCAACAACTATGAGATTTAGGTATAGGTAATCCTGATAAAAGTTACCCTAGTTTGATACGAGCAATCAGAATTTGTAATAAAATACTGGGTGTTCCATTTAAAAAAACATAACTTTGGTATATAACTTTTTTATTGAACACTTTGTATTACACTAATTAATTTTACGTTGTAGCCATTTTGAATATACATAACATTTATTTGAAGGTTTTTTCGCTAAACGTTACCATTAAGCAGTAATCGAGCGTTTCGTATGCGTTGGGACACCCTGTATATATTTTTTTCATTTGAGCGTTTGCGCCTTTGCCAAGGTGTAAACCGTCATACATTACGGTTTCTCGGTGATCATACAGTAGCAAATTAACATATTTCAAAACATGCCAAGCAAAACTGTTATACACCTTGATGATGAAGCTATCATTTCTAGATCACTTCCAAACACAAATTTCATGAAGAACTTGGTACTAATCTCTGGCAGTTTTCGGCATACGAGAAGTTACCAGTTTGGACCCGATGCGGCTATTTGTACCGCAAATGCTAATCAAGGTTATTACGGAAGCTTCATAATGATTGTCGTGAAGGTTTAGGCTGACACGTCAAACTTTCTAATTGCTAAAAGTTAAATAAGTGTGATTTCAAAACACTTTCGGTGATATTAACCTTCGTTGCACGCTATCTTTCGAGAAATGAATACGCAGGTTGTTATTTTATCTATTCCATATTTGTAGAAAGTTTACTTTGTTTTAACCTACCTATTTGTACTGAAATGCAGTCTTCACATTCCCGAGGAGCTCGATATTGTTTTCCTATGCCCTAATAAAACCACTGCCTTGAGGAAAGCGGATTAGAGAGGACCAATGTAATAGTTATGACGGAAATTATAACAGCAACTATGCTGTATTCAAAGCATTCGTTAGTTAGCGCTCAAATTTAGCGAATTAGCATATATGCAAAATACTTGGGGTTATATTACCATAAGCTACACTCTCAACTTGTCTACATAATAAATAGTTTACCTAAAACCAATTGTAATATGAAAATGATAACTTAAGTAAGTATATCTAAATCAAGTTAGAAAATTATTACAACGGGTTGTCTAATTCCTTTTTAACAAGTTCGAACTGTGGTTTTGTTTGTGAGTTAAGTTCCGAAATTAGTAGAGTAGACAAAACGTTTAGATCAATACGAAGCACATAATTTAATCAAAAGAGATTGGAAGGGCGCTATTAGGGTTCTGCGAAATTGTTAAAATGCAATAATTCTTTTATATAATTACGTCGCTTGACATGTGAAAACATACGCCGTAAGAAAACTTAGATTTGCTTCCTGCATAAATAAAGGACACACAAAATAGGACAGGACAATTTTTCAATTTTCCTGCATTTTATAAAAGAAAAGTTTCGATCTTTTTTCTAGCTGTTTTAGGAACAACCCAAGCTTTAAATTGTTTCAAATATCAATAGGAATAATGCGACACGACACCTTACTTCAGAAGGCGTAGAAACCATTGATTCTATAATATTGTAATGTGTTGCATACAACATTAGCGTTAAAAGATGAATAATAATAATAACAGTGATTTATATCACAAAATGGTCCCTATACTAGGAGATAAAGGATACTACTGTAGTAAGTCTGCTTATCGTAAAAGGCGATTAAAAGGCGCAGCAAGGGGCAGCAGCCTTGCTGGATAAAAGATATTGGAGGAGAGACGGTTGGTCTCGGCGATCCTCAATAATTTACAAGGTTGTTGAGGGTTGGCCGTGACGGATACGGCTTTTTGCTAAAATCTTTAAAAACTGCGTTGTGGAAAGATATGGGAGCCTACCACAATATTTCCCAGGTGTGCGTGGCCTAAAACACGAACTATGTATGATGGAGAGCTTACAAGTAAAATTCTTGTCCATAGGTAAAATACCCCGTCATTTAGATCTCCGGGAGGGGGGTATTTGGGGCTCGTCATTGCAAGAACTTAAAACAACGGTTCGAATTAGCGACAGAAACTTGGAATGTTAGGTCATTACTTAGAATAGATAAGTTAACGAATTTATTAGTCGGAATGAGAAAAGGAAAGCTGGACATTTTCGGTATTAGTGAGGTCAAATGGCCAGATAGTAATAACTTTTGGAAAGATAATTATAGAATAATTACAATTTCTTCAACTAATGGACAGGCAGGGGTAGGAATAGTGTTAGGTAAAAGATTAGTACATAAAGTTAAAGATTACTTATAATTTAGTGATAGAATAATTATGGTTAGATCGAGTACGAAACCCACAGACACTGTTTCATAACAGGTTTACATGTCAACTACTCAGTACGTTGATGAGAAAGTAGAAAAGGTATGCGAGGATATAAATAGTACAGTGAAAAAAGTAAGGAGAGATGAGTATTCAATAGTTATCGGCAATTTTAATGCGTTAGTGGGAAAAGGTAGTGAGGGAAAAACGGTTGGAAAATTTGGAAAAGGTAGATGAAATGATAAAGCAGAGAAATTGGTTGAGTTTTGCCAGGAGCATAAGTTAATAACTGTAGACACCCTAGTCGAACAACATATTAGAAGAAGATATACTTGGAAAGCGCCGGGTGATAGGAATAGATACTAAATACATTATATTTTAGTTAAACAAAAATTTATAAACCAAGTTAAAACTGTCGTAGTTATTCAGGGGTTGACATAAATAGCAATCATAACTTAGTTAAAATGAAGTGTAATCTAAAATTCAAAACTGAGAAAGGCTAAAACAAAGGGATGCGATCTAGGTAAGCTTAATAATAATTAAGCAAAAGAGGAATATAAACAAGTATTAGATAATAAGATCAAACAGATAGCTATAGGAGGGAACGTAGAAAATAGATGGAAACTAATAAAAAGGGCTGTACATAATACAGCAACACAGACTATAAGCAAGAGAAAAATAGAAGTCAGAAAACTTAGGTAACGAAAGAAATATTACATTTAAGAGAGAATAGAAGAAAACTTAAACCTATCAGAGAATTGAACAATGAAAATAAGCAAAAAATATAATAGAGTTAGAAATAAGATAGAACATGAGTGTAGAAAGCTAGAAATAAATGGATAGAGGAGAATTGTAAGGAAATACAAGATGATTTGAGAGTAGGTAGAACAGACAAGGTTTACAGGACAGTTAAAAAGTTTTTCAGGGAAGATAGGAAAAAATATAATGGTATTAAAGATGAGAATAATGAGCTTCTAATAAATACAGTTGAGGTAGCAGATAGATGGATAAGATATTTAGAAGATTTATATGAGGGAGACGATATGGATGAGTTAGAGAACGACCAAGAACAGGATGTAAAAATAGGGTTCTCAAATTAAGAGAAGAATTTGATAGAGCTGTTAGGGATCTTAAACTAAATAAAGCGCCGGGGATAGACGATCTACCCTCAGAATTAATAAAATATGCAAGTCAGAAAACTATAGACAGATTATATGATCTAGTAAAAGTAATATATGACACAGGTGAGATTCATATAGTTTTCGAAAAAAATATTATTATCCCAATCCCAAAAAGTCAGGAGCTCATAGGTGTGAGAGTCTTAGAACGGTTAGTTTAACTTCCCACGCTTCCAAAATACTAATAATAATAATTAAAAATAGAGTAGAAGCTTTAACTGAGAATTATCTAGGCGAAGACCAATATGGTTTTCGTAAAGACAGAGGGACTAGAGAACCGATACTAATGATTAGGGTAATTACCAAAAAAAGGTTACAAAAAATAGAAAGACTCATTTTGCGTTTGTATATTTAAAAAAAACATTTGGTGGGGTTAATTAGATTGTTATCTTTAGGGTTTTGCGAAAAATAGGAATCTTTCAATGGGATAGAAAAATTATATACAGTCTATATAAAAACCAAAGCGTAGTAATTAGATTTGATGAAATAGAAAAGGAAGCTAAGATTAAAAATAATGTTAGACAGGGTTGTATACTATCTCCCTTGATTTTTAATGTTTGTATTGACGAAGCTTTAAACTTAGCTAGAGAGATAAAAAAAAGGGATCAGTGTACATGGACAGGAAAAGACATGTTGCGTTTTGCAGATGATATAGCCACTATAGCAGAGTCTAGAAAAGAGTTAGGGGAGTTTTTAAATATTTTAGATGAGATACTACAGAGTAATTATAGTATGAGAATTAACTCAGGAAGGACAGAGGTAATGACCAGTGAGTTACAGCCGCGTTTTAAACCAAAATTAAAAATAGGTAATACCGAATTAGAGGAGGTAGATGAATTTTGCTATTTAAATAGTATAATTACAAAGGACGAGCGTAGAAGACGGGATGTAGTAGCTAGAATAACTTAAGCTAGAAAAATGGTTTTAAAAAAGAAACACTCTCTAATAGCTAATGGTATTAGTTTAGGTAATAGAAAAAGTTTCTTAAAGTCGTACGTATGGAGTGCTCTATCATACGGTAGTGAGACTTGGACAATTAAAAAGGTAGATAAGAAAAAGAATGAAGCTTTTGAAACTTGGTGTTATAGGAGAATGTTAAAGATTAGTTGGACAGATAGAACAACAAATGAAGAAGTTTATAGAAGGATAGGTGAGGAACCCTGTATATGGAAACAATTAAAGGTCAGGAGAGATAGAATGATAGGCACCGGTTAAGACCTGAGGGATTATTTAGCAAGATCTTAGATTATAGACTACCAAATAAAATTAGAATAGGAAGACCTATACAAAGCTATAAGAGTCAAATTATTAGAAATTTAGGTTGTGAAGGGTATATAGGCCATAAGCCTTTTTAGACTAGCTCAAAATAGAAAAGAATTTATAGCTACGTCGAACCGACCTCACGTAAGTTTGAAAACAAAACAAAAAAAATGAATAGATTAAAATCAGTTAACTAAATGTTAGCATGGCATAACTCGCAATTAGTTAACGGTCTGGCGTGGTGGTAGCGATTCGCTGCTTAAGCCTTACCATAACATATAATTTAACACTTTTCCCTTTTGGAGGGGATAACCAGGTAATATTTCATTTTCTTATAAATGGGAATCATGTAAACATGTTGGAGTTCTTTAACAACCATCAGATTGCTAATATCTATGTAGAGCCAGGTAGATAGATAAAAGATAGAAGAGTATAGGAAGACCTAGACCAAGCTATATTAGTCAAATTATTAGAAATTTAGGTTGCAAAGGTTATGTAGAACTTTTTAGATTAGCACAGAATAGAAAAGAAGGTAAAGCAGCATCAAACCGACCTTAAGTAAGGTCGAAAATAAAATGTCACAAAATATTCCGACACAATGTTTCAATAATGCGCTGTGATGGAGAGTCGGTTAGAGAGATGCTTGAATTTCTTAACACTATGTTACGTTCAACTTCGTATTGTTTACATATTTCCCTTTATTTGTATATTGGAGTACTATTCTTCAATAAGTAGACATTACATTAACATGATTTTGAATTGCTTGCGCTCGATATGTACTGCAAAATAATTTAGTACTTTTTAAATAAATATATTTTACGGTAACATTAGTTTTTGATTATTTTAAATATGATCTAGTGAGTTCAACCCGTTTCTTAACGTTCCATCAATTAGGGATTCTTATTTGCTTGCTACGTACAGATGTGGAAAATCGAAAACCGGTTGCAAAGTAAGACGTGTTTAAAGATTAATGTTGAAATTCATAATTTAGTGGAATAGTTTTTACTAGTGATAGTATGCATTTAACAAAGATAAGCGAAGACTGGATAAGTAACGAGTATGAGGGATAAGCTCATAGGTCAATTTCTAAAAACCACATTATTCCTATTTTTTGTTTGATAACTGTATATTCTTCAAATATCTGCGCCGGTGTATAAAATACACCATTTCTATTAAAAAAGCGGTAAGAACCAGATGCGGTATCCGCCACTCAAGCCCTTCGATATAGCTCACGACCGATGTGATTAGTAAGTGCTCAGACAGTTGCGCGTTGGTAGCTGGAAAAATAGTTGGTTTTATTGACAATTTCTTTAGTGTATGGAATGCACCGGCGCGGCTGTTCTGTAAATAATATTGACTACCACATAGGGGTTCTTATTTGTCCATAAAATTTGTATTTATGTCGATTTTTAAACATTTTTATCATTTCAGTTACAAAGTAAAAATAAAAAACCCCAACAAATTGACACACACAGAATTAGAGGAGCTGGTTCATGTGATTTTCGACTCCGATTCGGAAAAAGAATTACTTGCTGATACTTCTTCCGAAGAGTGCATATAGGACACAGAACATGACCCCCAATCAGAAATAGAAGGTAACGACCCCGATAATTGCAAGCCTAAGCGTCAGCAAATTAAAAAAAAATTAAATTAATTTGTAGTTTTTTCATAGGTATTTACAAAAAAAATTGAATTTGTCATACGCTGAACAAAAACACACGAGTATTGAAATTGCTTTATAGTGCATACGCATGAGTCAGTGAGCGTCTGTTCTGGCGTGAGAAACTAGCTAACTCAGCATCTTAGGCCTTTTCTATCTGTGGCACGGCGCTCTGCGCATGTCTGCCACAGTAGCACTGTCTACTAACAGTGCCACTAGTCACACAGTATCCAGTCGCACATTTGCCTTTGCCTGTGAATGCTGTTGATTGTTAACGCCATAACAGTGAGAACTATTGTGTGTTTTAGTGGTTAATTGTTATTAAAAATGGCTGAATCACTTCCGAAGAAAAAACTCTATAGTGATGACTATATTCAATACAGGTTTACATTTATTGAGAAAAACGGTAGTCATTTACTTCAGTGCATAATTTGCCATTTAGTTCTGAGTAATGATGCAATGCGACCTAAACGTTGGAACACCATTTGACTACACATCATGCTGCCCTGAAGGACAGACCTACTGAATTTTTGTTTCTAAGGAAAGTTTCCTTAAGCGAATGAAACTTGATTCCAGTGGAAGTTTTCGAATGGAAAACGAAAAAGCCGTTGAAGCTTCTTACAAAATTGCGTTATTGATAACTAAAGACAAGAAACCCCACACAATCGGTGAGTCACTGATAAAAACCTTGTTTGCTTATTACTTGTAGTACTGCGCTCGGTGAAAACAGCTACAATAAAGTTGCCAAAATTGCTTTATCAGACGATACAGTCAAACGTAGAATTAAGGACATGGCTATTGATTTAAAAAATCAATTAGTGCAAAGGCTAAAGAACTCCCCATCCTTGCATTGAAGTGCGATGAAACAACAGACATTTCAAAACAAGCGCAGTTGTTGTTTTACTGTAGATATATAAATATAGATGAAAAAAAATTTATCGAAGAAATACTGTTTTCAAAAAATCTTGAAATAACAACTACAGCCTTCGATATATTTTCCGCTCTTCAAACATTTTTAGAAGCTAATGACTTTCCCTGGGAGAGAGTTATTGGAATATGTACTGATGGACATCAAGCGATGACAGGATGCCGATCAGGATTTATTGAATTGGCTAAGAAAAAGAACCATAAAATAATTGGATCCCATTGTATCATCCACACACAAGCTTTGGCTTACCAGACTCTTCCTGAATCACTCAACGCTGCTTTAAATCTAGCAGTTAAAGTAGTTAATCATGAAAAATCCAGTGCTTTGAACACCAGACTTTTCCGAGTGTTGTGTCAAGAACTGAACAGTAATCAAGAAACACTTGTCTTTTGCACCAAAGTTTATTAACAACTCCCGAAATACATGTACGTTTCACCCGAAATCATCACCAAAATCCTGAAATCACCGTCGAAATCTCGAAATCACCACCGAAATCCCGAATTCATCACCGAAATCCCGAAATCACTATCGAAATCCCGAAATCACTACCGAAATCGCCATCGAATTCGCGCCGAAATTGATTTTGTATATTTATTTGCCTCAGAATTTGCGTACTGACTTCGACATTATTCTATTCAACGTAATGTGTGATTAACAAAACATTACGTTCTCTTCATCAGCATTTTGCTGGTTATGTAATTTCTATCAATTTGTTCATTATACCTTGTATTTAATTGAGGACTTTGTTCACACATACTAATACAGACTGCATTTATCTCGGCGCTTCTATCCGATCGAAATTCGATCCTATCTCCGATCTGTCAAATCAATCCGTATCTCAAGCTATTGCATATTTCTCGTGCTTTATTTTAATAGATCATAGGATCCACAATTCAGTCCGGTAGAATTTAAGGAAGAGGGACATATAGAGAGATTTGGGTACACATATAACTTCAAGCGTTATTTTGACAATTAAGATATGCGCGCGATTTGATATTTAACACGGCTTGCGTTATTAGAGAGATATGTGTACACAAAGAACGTCAAGCAGTATTAACTGGAACGCTAATTTGACAGTTAAGATATGCGCGATTCGATATTTAACACCGCTTGCGTTATTAACTGTTTTTAGGATCTAAGTTCTGGTTGCAAATCCAGACATAAAGAAAATGTAGACTTCGGTGGAGACCAACAGTATTGAAAAATTATTGGAGCAAATGGATCTTTGTTTAAATATTCCCAAACATGTTCAAGATTTATTAATTTATACAGGTTTCGACAATTATCATTCTTTAGCAACGTTTACTGTAGATGATTTTATAAAGTTGGAACAATTTGCAAAAGATGATCTAACGAATCTATTGAATGACGAGTAAAAAAGTACCTTTTTTGGGCTCTATGCTAGAAATACCCAGTTATTTAAAATAGTTGACGGTCATAGAAGGCTAGTAATTATTCTAGTAAACGCTTGTAAATTACATGTTAAAACAATAAATGAAAAGATCGTTGCGAAGAAGAAGTCCGAAGAGGGCAAGAGAAAGATCGTCCAGAGCATCGTCTACAAGCCCATCTCATAATACATTTTTTTACAGTATGGTGAACAAAATAAAAGTATCTCATCTGAGTCACCTAATACAATGGAAAATGATGAGCAAGTTATTCAACACATAAACCGTATTGTGAAATCAAATCAAACTAAATTTTTAAATACTTTGACGGACGAAACATTAAAAAATGATAGCTTAGCAAAATTAGAGACTTTAAAAATACAATTAAAACACGATATTGTGTTAGTCCAATGTTATCTTTGCACCTTTGTATCAAAAGCGTATAAAATGATGTATAATAAGAAACCTAAATGGGTTGTCTCGAACATAAACAGACAATTCCAAACACATTTCAATACACGCAATAAATGTAATTAAAAAAAATCTAAAGGAACTACTAATAGTATTTTAAATTATGTACAAAATACTCAAAATATAGGAAATGTCTTGGACAATATGTCTTTTACTTCAACTACTTTAAAGTCGTCGGTAGTAGTTAAAGATGACACCAAACGAAAAATATGTGAAAATACTACAATTTGGCAAAATGAGGTTATTTCACTGTCACAACAAAGTGCTGGACAGAGTGCATTACAAAATTTTTCCCATCAGGATTTTAATTTAGACAGGAATACAATCGGGGAGGCCTCGAATGAGGTTGGTATTTCTGTTAAAGAGAATATCATTCCCGAGATCTACCACAAAGAAAAACACAATCTAGAAGTTAGTATTCACTGCTGCACTCCCCGCTCTTCTTCTAATAGAACCGAAAGAAGAATAAAAAAGAGACAACTGGTTTTTGTCGAAGCACAGACAAAACTTGAGGAATTCTATGAAATATATGACAAAATATAAAATTATATACATAATTCTGATTCTTTATCTAGTCACTTTATTAAAGCAATTGAGATAATCAATAATGATAATGACCATATCTTACTTAACGGGCAACGTACTGTATTTTTGGAAATTTTACAGAAGACTGCTATAAGCAATACTAAAGGACAAGGAAAAGGAGGAAACCGATATTCTGAGGAATTGAAAAAATAAGTCTCTATATTTTTCTTATTGCGGGTTGATTAGCATACGAGACCTTTTACTATAATATGGCTAACGCTCTACCATCTATCACAACAATCCACAGAACATTATCAACTTATGAAATTAGTTTAGAGGGAGAATTAAACGTTGAAAGATTAAAACTTTTCTTACAAAAACGAAGTTATCCTCTGAACGTATTCATAAGTGAGGATCAAACCGCAGTATTAAAGAGAATTCGTTATAATGCAGCTACAAATCAGTTAATAGGATGTGTTCCAAAGTTAACAGAAAGTGGTTTTCCTGAAAGCCACCAATTTGTAATAAATTCCGTAATGGATATCAAAAATACGATTGACAATGGAACCATGTCTATTAATGCTTATGTTTATATGGCCCAGCCTTTGGTGGAAGGTACACCAGCTTTGCCTTAATATTTTTGGTACCGATAATATGTTTGAAGCAATAGATGTGCTTAATAGATGGCCACACATCTTGAAGCAATCTGAACACTGTGGTATTACCATTAGCGGATTTTCTTTAGATGGTGATACACGATGTCTTAAAGCTATAAAATGTTTTGCTCAGCTTCCCTTACGAAAAGAGATCGACAAGGAAATCGACATCAATCTATATCAAATATATTTTCAGGTGGGTTAAAACTTTAAAATGTTTATACTATAAAATAATACTTAGTTTTTTTGCCAGATCCAGATGCCTTTTAATATTGAAAAACCATGCGTTGTGCAAGATACAATACATATCCCTACAAAAATAAAAACACGTTTATTAAAACCAAATGTAATTCTACCAATGGGAAAATATTTTGTTTCAAATGAACACCTAGAAGCTCTTATTAAAGATGTTGGAAAAGACAAACATTTAATAACATCTTGTGATTTAGCAGGTATCTATGTAGCAGATTTATACAGGGTGGTCCGAATTGTACCTTCGATAATTTCAAAATGGCAAATTTCAGTTTTTTCCAAATATCTAAAAAAGTTTAGCATCTAGATGGGTTTATAAAAAAGCATCATACTACTCCTAAATTTCTCTTCAACTTTGCCAATTTAACTAACATTGTATTTTTTATAATACAAAAGTTACCCATATACGGAGTTCGATGGCGAGCACCCTGTATAGTGGCCCAAAGATATATAATCCGAGACTTAATTGTTTTAGGAAAAGACAAAATGAATTTTGCCGTAATTGACAAGTTACGTGCTGCTTGTGTAACAGATCTATTAAAAAATAGAAAAGATTGTGCAGCAACTAGACAATTTCTTATATTAACAAGGTGTATATTAGACTCATTTTTAAATAAAAGTTTGAGTGTTAGTAGAAGAGTATACCTCATGTGGTATGCCACGTTTTTTTTAAGAATATGGAGGTTCTGGATCAAACGAGTTATTAAGGAAAATAAAATATACACACTAAAGAAAAATTGGTTGACGCTAAATGCTTACACATGTATTGAATTAAATGCACATGCGATTCTGTTAATGATCGAAAAGTGCAGAACACACAACCTTCAAATGCTCTTGCCTTGGTTGTATAGTAGTCAACCCTGCGAAAAAATTTTCCGTTAAACACGTTCAATGACGTCGACTTATTCGACTATTGTAAATTTTGATATGCTGGATATTTTACAGAGACAACAAAAAATCCAAATAATTAACGATATAGTTAGTGACTATGGTAAGTTTTGTTCTTAATCTTTATTGGGAATGAAACCACTCATAGTTTTTAAAATCTATTTTATTTACGTTTCGATCCATGACCTAGGATCGTTGTCAAAATAATAAAGACTTCAAGTTTGACGTTTATGACATAAATTGAAGGTTACTTTGATTTATTGATGTTTGAAATATTTGGTTTGAGTACACTAAGCAAAAATTTTTAAAGTTTAAAAGAATGATTGCCTTCAATTTGTGTTGCGACCTGGGATCGACTTTCCTATGGTAGCCAATACGCTTAACGTGAAATCAGCTGATTAATTTTTATTGGTGAATTTTATATAAATTCAATAATTTGGGAAACATTTTTAACATGTTTCTATTTATACAAATGAGAGATTTCTGATTTTGTCTTATTTTACCGAGATTCAGCTACCATAGGAAAGTCGATCCCAGGTCGCAACACAAATTGAAGGCAATCATTCTTTTAAACTTTAAAAATTTTTGCTTAGTGTACTCAAACCAAATATTTCAAACATCAATAAATCAAAGTAACCTTCAATTTATGTCATGAACGTCAAACTTGAAGTTTTTATTATTTTGACAACGATCCTAGGTCATGGATCGAAACGTAAATAAAATAGATTTTTAAAACTATGAGTGGTTTCATTCCCAAAAAAGATTAAGAAGAAGTCTAAACAAACCACAACAAACATACAGGGAGTATTTATGGTAAGTTTGTTAGATATGTTATTTGCAAAAGACCTTCAAATTTTGCGAGTATAGTTTTTATTTTATAAGGTAATATCCGTAAGCAGGTGCAAATATGGGGGTGGGCGGGGGACCTCCGAGCCTCTCGTGGTGACCCCGCCTGAATTCGCACCTGTCAACAAGTATCAATAAATTATGTGCCAATTATGACTATAAAATTGGAGTTTTATTTTATTTTTTAATGTTTTTGTGTCTGTTTTTGTAGTTCACAATATCGATTCACTTTATCATACACATATATGTACTAATATACTATTATGATTTGTAGGAAAAAGCTTTGTATTTCCAAGAGAAAAAAAATTCAAAATTGGGTGTAAATTCTCTGATAAATGATACATCTTTGCCTGCTGTAGAGATTATAAAAGAGGAATTAGAAAAGCCCGTAAAGATGCATTATTAGATGCAGATAACTTACATATAAACCTTTCAAAAGAAGAAGCGGCGTTAGCTTGTGAAATGTTAAGTATCAATCAATCAACAATAGAACAAGAATTATCATTAGCTAGTGATTCAGATTCAGATACAGATGATGACGATATTGTAGAACTATTAGAAGACAGTCAAAATACATTAACCAACAAAGAAGATCTAGCTGAAATGAGAACATAAATGGAGATGCTATCTCAATTTCAAGCTTGTTACGTGTCAAAATTTGGCACTAGACATTTTTAGTTTAGTTTTGATGTGCGGGAGTTTCGCGCCTTAAATTTGAAAGACTTGGCGCGTGTATTTCCGTCACGTCAGAAGTGCGTTGGACGAACTTCGCGCCGACGCGTGTGGGGGAAGAAAAAGTGGGGAAGTTTCCGGAAGACGCTTAGGAAACGTGGAACTTTTGCTGCAGAACATCGACAAGAGTGATTGGGTATCGTATCGTAACGTATTTTATCTTTATTATGTAGATTTCCTTACCTTTTTTTTGATTATTGTTCCCCAAACCTGTTCCTTATCGTTACCCCTACATAGGTAGAAGATAAATATGGATACAACCCGGCAGCAGTCCACGACCCTAGAATGAACGAGTCCAGGGAGCCCTGAGTATCTAGCCGGAGAAGTCCTGATGGAGGTCGCAGCCACCATCTTTAAATAATTTGGAAAGGGCCACGAGCAACCCTGAAGGAAGTGATTCCGTAGGAAGCTGGACCTATTCGTGTGAGTACCCCGTGTGTGGGATTTTGTTTATAATACCTGTTACGTCGTCATCGAACAATTCGGTATTTTGTGACAATAAATACTTTGTGCGTGCATCCTACAGTTTGAGTGAAACATTTTATATACCGGCAATAACAGTGCATAAAGTGACAGTCGTACTCGAGCCTTTAAAGAAGCAAGTCGCCTTCGAACCCTTGAAAAAGGACGGTTGTGTTAGAGCTTTCAAAGCGAGACCGACACCATTTTCGTGCGTGTTTCTGGTTCTCCGTAAAAGCTTTTGTGCGTGAAAGTGTCTATTGCCCCCAGCGGCGCAGGACTTAAGGTATTTATACCCTTTTACTAAGTAGTTTGGTGTAGTTTTTTTTTGTTATTACATAACCGCTCCACCATTATCGTTATTGCTATAAAAGCAATTGGTCCTTCATTGCAATTTGCATATCATATATCTTAACCTCCTTAATCACCATTAATCATATGGTCCAAACGATCCGAATTCACCAGTCTTATGGTTTTATACACATGTCCTAAATTAAATATTATTGTGCATTTCAGCGAGCTTTTAATTAAGTAAATATTTTAGCTTTTAAAATTTGTGTTTCAAGCTCCATTTAGCGGGTTAAAATATGTATAATAGTAGCTACATACTTTCTTTAGATTAAATTAAGCGATTTCGCCGTAATTGAAACCAGCAAGCGTTTTAATTACAAACAAATCCTTAACATAAAATTTGTCAGTTTTCAGTTTTAAATTTATTTTAGCGGTATAAAGCAAAGCAACCTGAAAACTATAAATCGCTTTATACTTCTTAAACGAAAAAGGAAAGGGTTTGCTTTGTATTTAAAAGCTATTGTACGTTTTTAGTATCAATACAAACCTTTTCAGGCGGTTTACGGTAAAATATTGAACATCTGCAGGAGTAATATAATGTAAAAGCTGCATCTTTTGGCAAATACGTTAAAACCACGTTTCCTGTGATCTTTTGATGGTAAGCCGCTCGGGTTGTTAAGCGGTACATCTTATATTCACGCTTTTGTTTGACGAACCGTTAGTCATAAAACGTGATTTATTGGTTATACCCTATTTTACATTTTTCGTGCTTTGAACAATCATAATATTTTAACATTTTTCGCGTACATCTGAGCGTTACGGTTTTATAGCATTTAGTGTAGATCTTTCAAAATAACAAAATAACTATGGCTCCGAAGAAGGCACATGTGGTAGAACTCCAATTACTGAAAACACGGATTTTAGAAATATTTGAGCTTTGTAATTCTATACAAAGTGACCCAAGTTTAAAGGCATTGTTCCTTATTCAAACAAGGGGAATACATGACCTTTATGCAAATTTCAATACAATTTTAGTCGCTGTCTTGGCCTCCTGTGACGAGGTAGAATCATTAAATTACAACGCTGTACGGAAGGAAGTAGATTCCGCTTATTTTTTCATACTGCTGCATCTCGATACGATGCAAGAAATGAAAGCACCACAAATTACAGAAAATGCTCCAAGCAGCACGGTATCAAAATTGTTACCGTTAAAGCTCCAAATTTTTAATAATGAGGTAACTGAATTTTCATCTTTCATCGATTTATTTGACAGCCTGGTCTATAATAACGCGTCGCTGTCCAATATCGAAAAATTAAATTATCTTATCAGTTGTTGTACCGGGGAGTCTTTAAGAATCGTTAAATCTGTACCCATTTCGGGGGATAATTTTATTATTTCCTATAACGCCTTGCGTGAGAGATTTAGCAATCCGCGTTTATTGGCAACTTTGCATTGGAAAGCAATGAAAGACTTTCTACCTTTAAAATCAGAAGACCCTAAGAAACTTAGGGCACTTATTGATTGTTTTTCGGAGAACCTTGCTGTTCTAACTAACTTAAAGTTTCCCACTGAACATTGGAACTTTATTCTGGTCGATTTGCTTTTAGAAAAACTTGATCCGTTCACTAGAAAACGCTTCGAACTCCAATCGGATCCGAAGCAAATACCTAATTTCGAGGATTTGAGATATTTTTAACCCAACAATGTGCAGCGTTGAAACCTTTTCTTCAACCGCACCTGTTTCTTATTCGACGACTGTCCATACATCGCACACATCGGTGCCTAAGAAATCCTCAGCGTTTCAATTTAAACCAAAGGTTTCTTCTAACGTAGTTTCACTGGACACACCAGTAGCTCCAGTGACTCAAATAATTCATTTTCGCACCATTGTCCTTCCTGCAAGGGCAATCACTTAATTTACAGATGTCAATCGTTTCTAAAGAAAACTCCGACAGAACGTTTCGACATTGTCAAACGCTTACGCCTTTGTTTAAATTGCTTACAAACAGACCATGCGTCCATGCAATGCAAATCTTATAATTCCTGTCGAACTTGCGCCAAGCCGCATCATACCTTGCTACATTTTGAATCGCAACCTGCTTCTAGCCGTTCAGCTGAACCGACCGCTACACACATGCATAAAATGCCAATAGGACGCAGTCAGCCTCTCCTATTCCGGCAAATGTTTTGTCTTCACAGACGAATTCAAATCTTGGGGTTACTGTCTTACTCTCCACTGCTGTTGTGGAAGTTCAAGATCGTTCTGGTAGATACAAACCGATCAGGGTACTCTTAGATCCTGGTTCCCAAGCTAGCTTTATTCGAGACGATTGCGTGAGCAAACTTTGGCTTCCACGCATACGTTCTCAAGTTCCGATTTATGGACTTGGGCAGACAACTTCAGCAGTCAATAGGGTGCCGTCAGCTGCACCATTCGCTCTATGTTAGACTCTGAAAATCTCTAGAAGTCACAACTTTTGTGCTTTCGTCAATATCTGGCAAATTACCTAGCGTTGAAGTTTCTAATAATTGGGAACACTTATGCGGCCTGCACTTTGCAGACCCGACCTGGAACTCTCCAGGAACCATTGACATGCTCCTAGGAGCAGATGTTTATCCGTTCATCATCAATGGCGGTGTTATACATGGCAAATTTCTTCAGCCTGCCGCCATAAATACAATTTTTGGTTGGACTATTATTGGTCCCACAAAAGCTTGCAGTCTGATACTGTCCAAGCATTTTTACGTCTGTAGAAGATCCTATCGACCAGACCCTAAGGCGGTTTTGGGAGATAGAAGAGTTGCCATCCAAGCCTTATACTTCTCCAGAAGAAGAAAAGGCAGATTTGATTTTGAAAACACGTTTTCTCGTGACCCTAGCGGTCGTTTTATTGTTGCGTTACCGTTCAACGATACTTTGCCCGTTTTTGATAATTGCTTTGAGATGGCTAAAAAAAGACTATTTTCGTTGGAGCGCAAATTACATGCTCAACCGGAGCTACGCGCCCAATACAACAATTTCATGCAGGACTATCTTGATGCGGGTCATATGGCATTACTCGATTCTCCGCCCGTTGGGAACGATAATTACTTTTTACCCCATCACCCTGTGTTTAAAGAAGAAGGTCATACTTCTAAAATTGTGTGGTTTTTGACGCCTCTGCAAAGGTTAAAACAACGTGTCACTTAATGACACTCAATTGGCTGGACCTAGTCTCCAAAACGACATTTCGTCAATCTTACTGAAATTTCGTACTCATCGTTTCGTTTTTACTTGTGATGTTCGCCAAATGTATCGACAAATTTTGGTTACCGAAGAACATCGAAAGTTTCAATTAATTGTTTGGCGGTTCTCCGCAGAAGAACCCATCCAGACATATCAGCTTAATACAGTGACCTACGGTATTAAGTCATCGCCTTATCTAGCATTAAAACTCTTCAGCAATTAGCCATTGACGAAGGCAAAGGTTTCCGTTAGCCGCTGACGCTATACGGTCAAATCTATAATTGATGATTTCGTCGCCGGTGGAGATTCTATACAATCGGCCCGCGAAATTAAAGATCAACTTATTCGACTTTTACATTTGGCTGGTTTTGAACTTCGAAAATGGAGTTCTAATTCAGTTTCTATTTTGGAAGGCATTCCGTCAGATTTTGCCAATATACTTCTCTCGATTTCGATTCGGACGAATCAATAAAAATATTAGGTCTTCAATGGTCACCTACAGAAGATATTTTCTCGTTTCGGGTTAAACCATTAAACCAAATATGTACAAAGCGCAACATACTTTCACAAGTTGCCAGAATATATGATCCATTAGGATTTTTAGCCCCACTAACACTTTTTGCAAAACGCCTAATCCAGCATCTGTGGATGTTAGGTTTAAATTGGGATGACATCCCACCAGCAGACATTTCGTCTCAATGGCAGCAATACCAAGAAGAGTTGCCGTTATTATCGTCATTAAAGTTACCACGTTGTTTACCCCCTTCGGATCCTTTTACTTGTCATTTGCATGGGTTTTGCAATGCTAGCGAGGTAGGGTATGCAGCGGTAGTGTATTTTCAGTTCATAAATCAAACTACCGGAGAAATAACTGTACAATTTGTAACCGCTAAAACAAAAGTAGCTCCAATTAAGCGCATTTCAATTCCACGTTTGGAATTATGTGCCGCCGTTTTATTAACCGATTTACTTTCTTTTACCATTCGTTCTTATCAAGGCTTGATTGACATTTCCGATGTTTCAGCGTGGAGTGATTCTATGGTCGCTCTCACTTGGATACGTTCTCCACCTTTTCGTTGGAAAACTTTTGTGGCAAACCGTGTTAGCCACATTCAAGAAATCATTGCACCTAGCCGATGGTTTTATATTAAATCTTCGCATAATCCGGCTGATCCTGCATCTCGGGGATTAATGCCAAGCGCGGTTATCTCATGTTCGCTATGGTGGGCGGGGCCTGAATGGCTTCACTACCCTAGTGACTCGTGGCCGCCTCAACCAACATTGTCAACCTCAATTGCTGAGGTAACTACGGAAAAGAAGATCCTAACATTTGTCGCTCAAACAGATCCAAACGTCATTGACATTTTACTAAGTCGCTTTTCATCGTTATATAAAATCCAAGGCATCGTGGCTTACATTTATAGATTTTCTAAACCCATGGCTCAACGTCATACGGGTCCCTTAACAGACGTTGAATTACACAATGCTCTCATGATTATCGTTCGGCATGTACAAAATGTTACATTTTCAAAGGAAATAGCTTCGATCAAGGCAAACCGTAAATTACCTAAAAGCTTGCGAAAACTTTCTCCATTTGTTGATCCACAAAACATCTTAAGAGTAGGTGGGCGCTTGACACATTCTTCGCTTTCCTATTCCGAAAAGTTTCCTGCGTTATTGCCTCAGCGGCACCGATTAACCGAACTTATCATTCTGTCAACTCATGAAAGGTATTGCCATCCCGGTGTTAATACCACAGCGTATCTTATCCAACAGAATTTCTGGATCCTTTCTATTAAACATTCAATCAGAAATTATTTATCATCCTGTCATAGATGTTTTCGTACCAAACCGGTCCTGGTAACTCCTCCTATGGGAGACCTACCGGCAGCACGTATTACCCAAATCAAACCGTTCAGTATTGTTGGTGTTGATTTTGCTGGCCCTCTTTAATAAAGGCTAACCGCCTGCGAGGCTCTAAAACTCTTAAGGCCTATATTTGTATTTTTGTTTGTTTTGCCACTAAGGCAGCACATATTGAACTTGTTTCGGATTTGTCGGCAGACGCGTTTCTTGCCGCTTTGCGACGATTTATAGCACGTCGAGGACGCTGTTCTCAAATATTTAGCGATTGCGGTACTAATTTTGTAGGTGCCTATCGTCAGCTTACGAGTTATCTGCATAGTGCAGTAACCTCAGAAAGGATAAAGTGGTCGTTTAATCCACCCTAGCGCCCCTCACTTCGGTGGCTTGTGGGAAAGCGGTGTTAAGTCGGTAAAGACACACCTATCTCGCGTAATCGGCGAACAAAACTTACCTTTGAGGAACTGTACACAGTTCTTACACAAATTGAATCTGTGCTAAATTCAAGGCCACTCTGCGCTTTGAGTTCGGATCCAAATGACTTGCGTTGCCTAACACCAGGTCATTTCCTAACTATGGAGCCTCTTTCTGCACCACCAGATGAGGACCATTTAACCAACGTTGTACCATTAAAAGCAGGTGGAAACTCCTGCAAAACTCCACCAAGATTTTTGGGCTCACTGGAGCCATGAGTACTTACATACTCTGAACCAGCTTTCTCCACTTCAATGGAAGTTTGGTCGTATTATTAATACTTTTCCCGGTGCGGACGGTATTATACGTGTCGCTGAAGTCAAAACGGCACATGGCACACTAAAACGACCTTTGGTCAAACTAGCGCCGCTACCGGTATTTTAATTTATTTTATGTTTAGATGTATATACACATTTTTACATGTATAGTAGTATATTATTTTTACATATTTGCTTATTTACATATATATTTTTATTTTTTGCATAGTTGGTAATATCGCTCGCTGTAGTGCACCACCCTATCTTTCGTTACCTCCTTTCCTAGCAAGGTCAAATCCCATGTGATTTCCTTCACCCAACCTACTTCCTCCTTTTCAAAATTCTATGAATTTGGTGGGCGGTATGTTACGTCGTCATCGAACAATTCGGTATTTTGTGACAATAAATACTTTGTGCGTGCATCCTACAGTTTGAGTGAAACATTTTATATACCGGCAATAACAGTGCATAAAGTGACAGTCGTACTCGAGCCTTTAAAGAAGCAAGTCGCCTTCGAACCCTTGAAAAAGGACGGTTGTGTTAGAGCTTTCAAAGCGAGACCGACACCATTTTCGTGCGTGTTTCTGGTTCTCCGTAAAAGCTTTTGTGCGTGAAAGTGTCTATTGCCCCAGCGGCGCAGGACTTAAGGTATTTATACCCTTTACTAAGTAGTTTGATGTAGTTTTTTTGTTTGTTATTACATAACCGCTCCACCATTATCGTTATTGCTATAAAAGCAATTGGTCCTTCATTATAATTTGCATATTTTTATCACACATTTATATCAACCTCCTTAACCCCAATCAATCAATACCTTTTATGAAATTGGCATATTACGTCATTTACGAGTAATAATTTGCATATTGTGGGACGTCATTGACAGATGGGCGCGTTAATCTCAACTTTATAGATTGGTGTTACCAACTGCCGTTGCGTCGCGTATACCGCGTCGACAATAAATATAAGAAGCACGTGTAAATGTAAGAAGCTATAGACATACGTGATTACAATTCTGATGCTAACCGTAATAAACGAAAAATTAAAATTAATACATCATATCTGAAGGTAAAAATGAACAATAAAGAAATGCTTTTACGAAAATCAACACTATGTTGGTTGTTTACTGAAAAAAAAGGTATCTATCTTCAGATCGACTAGATCGATGCAGATCAATGTCTAATAAAAAAAATAAAAGTTCTAGTTCTCGTAAGGAAGATTTTATCAAAGCTGCGACTAGCAAAAGCAAGACTTCTTCAAAAGCATCAGTTTGTAGCTATGAATCGCAGAATGAAATAGAAACTGAAAATAATTATTCAAATGATGATATTGAAGATACTAGCATCATTATTGAAAATGAAGAGTATTGTGCAACGTATTATGATACATGGTACATTGGAAGAATAATAGAAATTTTAGAAGAAACCAACACATACAAAATTAAATTCCTTAAAAATGATTTAGATTTGTATGTTTGGCCCAAAGAGGACGATATACAAATTGTTAAGAAAAAAAAATATTTTATAGGCCAATAAATCTTTTAGGAAGTGGACCATTTACATTAAAAAGATACGATAAAATTATAATTGATAAATTATTTAAAACCATAAGATCCAAAAAATAAAAAATTATGCAGTATGTATTTACTTTTTACTTTATCATACTAATTTCATTCTAACAATTACTTAATCAATAAGAGCTTTTTGGTAAATCTATTAATCTCGTTATATACAGCAGCGTGAGTTTTTTTCATTTTTACTATGAGTATCTTGAAAACTGTTAGAGCTAGAGAGACGCTCAAATGGGAAAAGTAATGCGGTCTTTTCTGCTAAGCTTCCATGTGCTTTTTATATTTTTGAAAAAGTATATTTACAAAAATGGAGGTTATGTACATATCTATGAAACTAAAATAAATATAAAATTTTGAACCGTTCGCTTTTATTTAGCATAAAATATCTACAAGTTTTCTCTTTACATTATTTCTCTAATGCCAATAGTAAAACTTACAGATGAATATGAAAAACATTGAAATATTTAGCTTTTTCAAAATATCTAGATCTCGATTTAGATATCCGTGGACCTCTTCTAAAATATAAAAGCTCGTGCAAGATCAGCAGAGAAAACACATTACTTTTACTTTCCCATTTGAGCATTTCTCTATCTCCAACAGTTTTCAAGATGCTCCTAGTAAAAAAAAAAAACACCGTATGTCTTCTTATCCACCGCAACATAGAGTTTCTCATCTATTAAACGAAACAAAAACGCCGAAAAACAATGAAAAGAGGAATCCTTTTCTTGCTGGAGAGTCCTGATAGTATAACACATACAGACTATGAAAATTCCCATAAAATGCTGATTTTATTACATATGTATTCGGGTTTTTTAGGTAGCGTATACCTGGTAAATAAGGAAGATAAGCTTGTTTTATTACATTTCCTATATATAAATGTCTCACTTTAGATTTAATTTTTAAAATTCTTGAACGTCTTCGTGATACTTCCACCATTTTCTAACGATCTTTGAAATATGAAACTATTCGCTGATTCCAGCTAGCTAAATACTGTAACGGGCTACTACAACCGCGTTTTGCTAATTTAAAACAAGTAATAGCAAACGTCTTTCTTACTCACTGTTCACAAGTCTAATTAACAGTATATGCCTTATTTGTAGATGTTGTCAGTCCACTTAACAATGAAGCACTATTACACTAATGAATTTACAAGCACTAATATCTTCTTAAACTAACTGCTTTACCATAGGTCCATTAACAACACTAACACAACTATTTATTCTTCTATTTTTTATGTATACTACAAGCTGCATGTACATGTGACACAGCATATATCATTTATGTATAAATTTTTGAACTCCTAAAAGCTCAACTACGTTTACTGTACACGATATAATTTATATTAGACATTCAAGTATAGACTGACCCTTGCATTTCTTAGCGGTCTTATATATACTCAGATTTAAAGATATGACTCATCTTCTGGTAATTACGAGAAGCTTCCAGGTCTGGCGAGAATGAACAGTGCTGGCGGCGTTTTGTGTGTTTGATTGCTAGAAGCATTCTAGAATCCTCAAGACTATGCAGACCCTACAACGCTTGTGTGTATGACGGGTTGTCTAATAGTAGCTCGCAACAATACTAATTATAAGGTATGGTATGTTTAAATCTACAGCAACACACTCTGTTTTAAAAGTAGATACTTAATTTTAAGATTACTAAAAATTCGGTAACGAAATTTTAACAAAAAATTAATAAATTAAGTAATTAGTTGATTGCGGCGAAATCACAGAAATCACAAACAATTTTAATGATTTCGGCAAAATCACCGAAATCATGCAAATTTTTAATGATTTCCGAAACACATGTACGTTTTTACCCTAGTGGTTAACCCCTTGGTAATATGCTTGTAAGATTGTTCAACTTAAAGTCAGAGGTTAAAATTTTTTTGATGAGTTCAAATGAAGAGCTGTACAAGAAATTTACAGATTACAAATTTATCCTCTACCTGACATATTTGTCAGACTTTTTCGAAACAATAATACTTCTGAACCTAAAGCTACAAGGTCAAAAAAGTACTTTGAAGAACTATGATCTAATTGAGAGTTTTGCTGAGAAGATGTCTCTTTGACAACACCACCTTCAGAATTCGGAGTCGAACTTTTGTTTCTTTCCAAAATTAAACAACCTCCTCGATGATACCCAGTCTTCCAAACGACCTGGTAAATGAAATGAAAGAGCTCGTATCTAAGCATTTGGTATCTCTGAAGAACAAAATTGGAGTCTATTTCCCAGATATAAGCTCAGAAAACTGTGAATTCAAGTTAACAAGAGACCTCTTTGAAATCAATATTGATATACTTCCTGATCATTATCAAGAACAAACAATTGACTTGCAATGTGATTCCAAAGCTAAAGTGGATTTCCAAAATAAGGATCTCAAAGACTTTTGGCTCTTATATCTTCCCGTTTACCTAGAATTAGCAATGGAAGCAGCCAAGTTGCTTATACAATTTTCATCGATTTATCTATGTGAGTCAAAATTTTCAGCCTTAGCTAATATAAAATCTAAATATCGAGCCAGACTAGATGTGGAAAGTGACCTGCGGTGTTCTTTGTCAAAATTCCAACCAAACATACAAAAAATAGTTGACGAGAAACAGTGCCAGCCCTCACACTAGTACTACAAAGGTAACGGACATTTTTATGGTTACATTATTGACGTTTTGTTGTAATTTTTTCGATGATTCGTGTAATTAAATTTTTTTTGAACAAGTTCAAAGTCATTTTACCTAAACATAATGTGAGTAAAATTATCATATGCAAGTCTAAATTAACTTATTCCATAAAGTGAGACGTGACCTCACACCAAAGTATGAAGGGGGACTCAGAAGCTGAAAGGTTGAAAGTTTCTGATATAGAATATGTTGGAAATAGCTGTAACTTTATTGTCAAAGATAACGTGATTAAATGGAACAAAAATTTGCTATAAAGCAAATTCAATAAAATAAGTAGTAAAAATCTTGTCAAAACTTTTCCGGTGCAAAACAACAAAGCAATGGACATTCAAATGAATGAGAATTTTCACAGATGAACTAATTGCACGAATCTACACATTTCGAATAGGTTTCAATTTATGAGAGAACGTGAGGTTAAAGACGGATCAAAAACAGATATGCGAGTATTTATGGGTTTGCTATTGTGTTTCTGGGTATAAGAAGTAAAATGATACCCACTTTTTGGAACTCTCAACAACAGATAGTACAGGTTCTAAAATTTTTGGGGCATGTATGAGTAAAAACCGATACCTATTTTTAATTGCCCTTATCGGATTTGATGATAAAAGTACGAGGAATGAAAGAAAAAGGATAGATAAGTTGGTTACCATAACATGGTTCATAGATAAATTCGTGGAGAATTACAAAAACAACTATCCTGTAAACGCATTTTTAACAATTGATGAAATGTTGATACCTTTCGAAGACACTGTACTTTTCTCCAATATCATCCGAACAAACCGGCAAAGTATGGACTAAAAGTTTTTGTATTTGTGATGCAAAAACATTTTATGTGTCGAATTTTGAAGTTTATTGCGGTAAGCAACCCGAAGGCCCCTGCAGAATGCTAAATACACCTACTGCGATTGTTCAGCGCTTGTTGAATGAAGTGAAAGGTAGGAATAGGAATTTAACATGTATTAACTGGTATTCAAATTATCCGCTAGCGAAAAAAAGATTGGAAGATAAAATTACTATGATTGCGGCATTGAAAACAAATAAACGCAAAATACCGCAAGACTTATAGCCTAATAAGAATAGACCTGTGAAATCTTCGTTGTTTTGATTTTAGAAAAATAAAGCAGTCGTATCGATCTCAACAATGCACAAGGATGGAAATATAGATCCAGTTTCGAGTGAGCCTGATATCATCTTTACAATATAACGCCACCAAAAGAGGACTTGATACTGTTGATAAAATGTGTGACACATATTCAGTATCAAGAAGAACAAGAAGATGGCATTTGGTTATATTCTTCCAACTGCTTTATAATGCAACTCATGTCGATGTAGCTTATAATCACAAAAGAGAATTTTTGGAGGCGCTCTCCTTACGTTTGATGACACCATATCTCTCTGAACGTGCCAGCATGTAGTCATTGTCAAGTGACATAAAATGTGTTTTGGTAAAATACAAAAAAACAAGAGAAGACAGTAATGAGAAGCCACCTGCAAAGATGCGAGCGAGGTGTTTTATTTGCGGTAGAAAAAACATCGAATCACAACGATCATCTTCCGGAAGTTGCAGTAGGTCAATTTGCAAACAACATATGACAACACTTGTTACTCATGCGATTCCTGCAAGAATGTCGAATCAGACAGCGGAAGAAGCAAACTAACTATACATATATGAGGCTTTAATTTTAATATCTTTCTATTTTTTGGATGCTTTCGTTGTTAAAGAAGTTGTCTTTTTTATCGAGCATTGTATTAATTATTTATGTTATATTTCAAGAAAACAGCATGAAAAACCAAGGCAACATTGATTAGTGCACTCAATCTTACATTTAGAGATGTGGTGAACATAATACACCGCGCGGGTAACTACACGAAATTCTTGAGGGAGGGTAGTTAAAGGATATGGAAACACTTTTGCCGTGGCTAAGGTGATGTAAGTGTATTTGCTATCTCTGGACATTCCAGCGTTAGGGCGATGAGCAGGGGGCTCACTGTAAAACTCGAAAGTGAAAAAATTAAAATTAGACGTTACTACACCCGTTTAAACACTAGTTGTTTTAAGCATAGAGATGATATAGGAACCCTAAGGTAAGTATACATAATAAAGGAAAGATTGACTACGAACACGGTATGCCTAAAACAGAAACAAGTTAGTAAAATACAACATGATACAGCTGCTTGCGTCTCAAAATAATAATAAAATAAATAATAATATTTAGTCGAACCTCTGAAGGTTTCAAGATTTTACCTTAGCCACTCATGCACATCTAGATCACCACAATGAGAGATGTGTACTCACCTAAGAAACAAATATTAACTAACTAATAAATTTCATCATTGAACAATAAATAAAATAAAGCAATAAACATGTCTATTAGAGTGGTCCTTAGTTATATGAAGAAAAATAAAAGTTGTAACACGCGTCCTAATGCCAGCCCTAGTGTGCGCTCGAGAGGTGACGAAAACCTGTTAGAACACTTACACAACGAGTGTGCAAAGAGAGTAGTACACCAACGACCACGATCAGGTAATGATGCATTTCGATATTGTAACATACATAATTTAAGATTTGGGAATAGCAAATAAACGTTGAACTTTATATTTTAGTTTGTTTGTAAAAGCTATTTGTGTTTTAATTTGTATCAATTAAAGTTATAATGCGAACGTCGCATGTATTTAATCGTATTCTGGCACAACGCAAAATTTCCACCCTTATCCCTACCGACTGAGCAAGAAGGTGTTATAAAATATGGCGCCCAACGTAGTGCCGATGTGATTTTTACGTACACACTCGTTGTCGTTATTTTTCAATAAAATTTGAAATCATGTTTGTATTTAAGTAGTTTATGCTCCCGGTGAAATTCCTATTTTGAACAGGAAATACGCACGTGTAAATGGTAAAATAATTCGTTAGTTGTATTGATAAATATTGTGTTTTGTGTTTGTTTACAGTGTAATTTGGATACCAGAAATCAGAAAGGGAATGTATATTGTATGGCACAACACAGGAGAGTCAACAGTAAGTGGAATATATTGTTTTGTTCGTATTCCATTGTTTTATATATTTTATCCAACATAACGGAAGGTCAGGCAAGATACTGTTTACGTTCAACGTCACAGCACACTTTTCACGCGTGTGTGCTTGCAACGGAAATCGTTTCTGATATTTTACACAGTATTATTGATAAAATTGTTGTCGAACATTGTTCTGAAAATTATGCTACAATGGCACAAAATGTAGTTTCTAGTAACGAGCAATTTCAACAGCTGTTGTCGCGATTAACGTTAACTCAAGCGACAGGTCCGGCATTATGATACTGTAGTTTAGCAAATTGTGCTTCGTGATTTGATGCATCAATAGGATCAGATGTTAACGCAGTTATAGATACGGTCACTATTTATAAAGACTGTATGAGGGTATCGAATGCAAATGCAGTAAAAGGGTTACCGATGTTGTGACGGATTTGCGTCATAGTGGTATCAGGGAGTTAAAACTACCGTAAGTTCGTGGGAAGGCGCATTAAAATTACTGAGAACAACAATTGCACTACATAAACCTCCAAACAGGACGTACCGAGAATTATTCGGATATGAACAAGATTCTGTTACTCTCACTGATATGTTTATTTGTACAGCGCTTTCGATTATTGCCCAATTACCTCAGGAATATTAAGTGAAGAGATTCGGTTAGACATGATTTACGGACTCTTAAGTAGTAAAATTTGAGAGAAAGTTCCGCGTGGTAAAGTAAGTAATTTTAATGAACTTTCATGCCAGCTAGATTAGTAGAGGAAACTTTTGAACGGCATAATGCGGTGTGTGTCAGATTGAAAATAATAATACGCGGGCACTATGTCAGTATTGTAAGAATTCAGGTCACGTTAAAAGTGAATGTCAAAACTTCTGTCCAAACAATCTAAAGTAGACGACGCACAAAAATCAAGTAGTTTTTCGCGTCAGTAAAATGGTAAAAATAAGGAAAGGCAAATAAGCAAAACCTATAGCTTGTTATGGATGCGGAAAGCAAGATTTTATTCGTGCAAACTGCCCTTCTTGTGAATCTGTCAAGACTGCTGCTTTGGAATTTATCAGTGCTGACACCTTGATTTCACCTCAGTCAAGACCGGTTGTGGCTCGGGCATGGTAGATGCAGTAGATAAGCAAAGTATGGATGGTAGTAAATTGTATCGCGTGTTAGAGAACGAAGGCGTTCATTTTGATAAAGAAAAGGTTACAATCAAACTTGCTGACGGTTCTTCCAAATTAAAGGATGTATTAACAATCTCTGTTAATGTAAAATTAGTGGACAGGGATGTACCAACAAAATCTATAATTCTGCCTGACGCAAAAAATAACACTTTGTTTGGAATCAATTTTGTAAGAGAGCGAAATTGGTTTTAGATGTTTGTGATCAAGTATGGAATTTTTCGGATTCGCCTAGTCAGAAACTTCCTTTGCCCTTTGAGAATACTTCTGATATGCAAATCACTGAAAGTAGTATCTCGCCAGTCGAACTAAGTAATTTTGATTTCTTGAGGCCAGACGAGGGAACGATGTTGACTTCTGAGGAACGTCTTCGTTTCAATGCTTTTCTAAATGAAAAAAAAGGTACTTTTAGTCTGGGGGGAGACCCTAACCCATTCGCAATGCATTATATAAATACGGGAGCTTACGCACCTATCTCGTCGCCTCCTTAGCACCATCTAAAAAGGAATTGTTAAGGTCTGAGTTGGATCATTTATTAAATGAAGGAACTATTGAGGAATGTGAAAGTGAATGGACTGCGCCCGTTATAGTCGTACCAAAAGGCAATGGTGACATCCAGTTGTGTATGGATTATAAAAAGTTAAATGTGATCACCGAGAGTGATGCGTATCCACTACTGCGTATAAACGATTTGTTGCACGCCGCCAAATAATCTTTTTATATGTCCGTTATAGATTTAGTGTCAGGATATCACTAAATTATTGGTTGTGAACGCGATCGTGGTGTATTGGTACTGACATATTTGGACGATTGTATAATTTTATAAAGTACATTCGATGACTATATACAAGATTTAAAGTTAGTCTTTGATCGATTGGATCAATTTAAACTACGTGCTAATCACGGAAAATGCGTTTTCGTCAGCGCAAAAGTTAAGTACCTCATCATCAGCATCATCATCATTACGTCTTCAGTCCTAGAACTGCTTGGATGCGTACCCTCATTGCTTCCTAATCTGAACCAACCTATACGTTTCCCTGTCATTTGCACAGTCTGCATCTATCACTATCTGTGAGCGAAAGTCTGATCTCGGTCTACCTCAACCTCTCTTTTCCTATCTCTGATTGTAATATATCCCGTACTATTACCCTGAAATGCCTTAGAACGTATCTTGTTCTTCAATTTCTCCTATTTTTTCGTTTTCCATAGATATCTTTATTTCTTTACTATTTCCACAACCAATTTGTTATTAACTTTGTCTGTCCATGCGAACATCCTCATACATCTGAAGCATAACATTCCAGAAGGCTACTATCTCTTTCTGTCTGCTTTTCCTACTGCCCCTATTTTATAGATGTACTGTGCTGTGCTCCACACTATGCTTTGAAGAGTTTTCTTCTTATATCTATGTTCGTTGTCTTTGAACATAGCTGCTGTTCTGTCTTATTCGATGCAGTTCGGTCACCTTCTATTGTTTTACAGTTATATACCATATTTCTCCGTTATTCAGTGTTATAAGAAGGGTAGGCGGTTAAGCACCTAAGACACATTATTACCCTAGTGAAATTTCAGTTGATCCGGAAAAAACGACCGCAATTGCAGATAGATCTGCTCCGCGCAATATGAAAGAAGTTCAATCACTATACCGACTGCTAGTTGGTATCGGTGTTTTGTAAATGGATTTGCCGGAATATCACATCCGCTAAGTGAACTGACATAGAAAAATGCTGTCTGGCACTGTGGTGATGTACAACAAAATTCTTTTGATACATTGAAGCGCTTACTAGTGACTGCTCCGATTTTAAAACAAACTGATGAGACTACACTTTTTATTATACGTAGCGATGCTAGTGGATACGCGTTGGGTGCAGTATTAAAGGGAAGGAGAGAAAAAATATTCTAAATACTCCCTGTATGTTTGTTGTGGTTTGTTTAGCATTCTTCTTAATCTTCTTTGGGAATTAAACCACTCATATTTTTTTAAATTATCTTTTTTTACGTTTCGATCCATGACCTAGGATCGTTGTCAAAATAATAAAAACTTCAAGTTTGACGTTTATGACATAAATTGAAGGTTACTTTGATTTATTGATGTTTGAAATATTTGGTTTGAGTACACTAAGCAAAAATTTTTAAAGTTTAAAATAATGATTGCCTTCAATTTGTGTTGCGACCTGGGATCGACTTTCCTATGGTAGCCAATACGCTTAACGTGAAATCAGCTGATTAATTTTTATTGGTGAATTTTATATAAATTCAATAATTTAGGAATTGGAAAACATTTTTTAACATGTTTCTATTTATACAATTGAGAGATTTCTAATTTTATGTCTAGCAAATTTTAGGATTTGATCCTATTTAATTTTTTTGTGGCTTCAGCTTTTTTTGTACCCAAAAAAGTAGATCCAGTGATAAGAAATTTGCTTTCTCTACATGTTGTACAGAGTGACACGTTTAAAACGCAACTTTATATAGAAAATACTCTGTTTGCAGATATGTTAAGGTCATCCGTATAACAAGTTTTGTTACAAGCAGGTGTATAAAGGAAGAGGCATACAAAAAAATGGAACGTTTAATTTAATAGTTATGTAACCAGCCGTGAGTAAGCGTGCACAAAGCGGTTCAGAAAAACAGCATGCGTTCAAGAGCATTACTATTTAACAAAATCCTATGCAGCTGTTTGTAAACGGTTTGCAATTGCATTAAAAGGTGTTGAACCACCAATTAATAGCATCATTTCATGGATTATTAAAAAATTTCAAACAGAGTTCACTGTGCTAAACAAATCAAAAAACCAAAAGTCGACAAAATTAACAACAGAAAACTTCAATACATTCGGCTAGGTGTGACGGAGGCGAGCTCTACAATTAGGTGTGAGTAGAACAACGCTGCAAAAAGGTTTAGGCCAATTGGTGTTACTAATTGGCGGTTCAACATCATCAAATGCATTTGCAAACCGTTCACCTTCAGGATTTCTTTGAAAAGTAATGCTCAATGATAAACGCACGTTTTGTCTGAATATCGCATTGAACACCCTTACTCACGCAACTACTAAATTAAACGTTCAACTGCGTCCAGATTTTGTTTGATGCCTCATTCTTTATACACCTGCTTGTACCAAAACTTGTTTTACGAATGACCCTACCAAACCTGCAAACAAAGAACTTTCGATATAGAGTTGCCATTTAAATGGGTCACTCTGTACTTATCAACACCGCCTTTACGATTTCATAGATGACGTTAATGCTTAAGCCACCTATGGCATTAATTATTTTCTTACTACATTATCATAAAATATTTTTCTTTTGATAATTCCTTATGTTTATACTATATCTTCTTTATTGTTTATAGTGAATTTACTAACACGTTTACTATTAAATTGATTTTATGAAATCATTTACTTTTGTTTGGGGTTATGTACCTCAACTACAAATACGTATTACTTCGTTCAGAAATCAGATTACCCTCAGGTACAGCTAACCTCTATTTATTTACTACGAAATTATTTTTTTGTTATTGTGATTTTTTATTTAATCTATTCTTTGATTGTGCTATTATTTTATATTTTTGTGTAATTTAGCGTTTGGTCTATATTATTTAAGTTTAAAATCTTTTCCATTATACAAATGTTCCATTCCAAATTACCAGACTTGTGTTTTTACTAGAAATTCTAGTTTCTTTAGTAGGGAACGGTTTAAGACTGGCGCCCTATTTATATTTTTTTATTCCTAGTTCCTAGTTTATCGAGGTACAACTAGTGGTTTTTTTGTATTTAAACTCTGTTCCTTTTATTATCTCAATTTCAAAAGTTATTGGGCTTTAGGTTGTTGCTTTGATGAATGTTGGCATATTATAGTTTAATCTATTACCTCTAATGCTTTTCCTAGTTGATTTACTTTATTCTTCCCAAAGATATTACATTTAACAATTCTATTTAAGTTGACAGATTATAAAATAGATGCTTATCCGTTTCGTATAGATGAATTATCGTTTGAGCTAATGATTTATGGTGTTTTTATATTTAATACGGAAACTGTTGAAAGTATGAGGACATGTTTACGGTTATTGTTGTTATGTTCGAAATTGTCTAGTAAGATATCCTTTACTATTTCAGATCTTATACCCGATGACGAACTCACTCTTGTTTCTAGAAAAGTGCAATTCTCTTACGGTCACTATTCGTTGTCGCACGGTTCATTTGTGGAAACGAATTAACCCGTTCGCAGTAGATATATTATCACCTAAACAAGTGAAAGTAAGTACTGTTCTTCGAGCAGAAATTCATACCTTGTTAGAACCTTTGGATTCTCACTCTCCTAGAGGCGTTCCCAACTTTAGTAATCTGTTTCGTTTTTAGTTTTCTTCTTGCATCACGTACCTACCCATTCCTTCTTGAACTCCTCATTCCAATTTCCTTTCCTTTTGCCGTCTGGTTTAGAATGTTCTAATCCACCTGCAAATGTTTTTTTGTCTTCCTCTTGAGGCCTATTCGCGTTGGCAGATAGACACCAATTCAGAAACCAGGTGCTTAATAAACAGGCCGTAATGAAAATATTTAGTTTCCTAAATATTGTATTCTAGAGGCAAGTGCTACGAAACCAAGCTAAAATAGAGATAGTGCTAAAAAGTTGATCTTTTCGAATCATTGAGGAAGGAAGTCATGATGATACAAAAAAATCGTATTCTAAGATATATTAGTTGTATTAGATATTTAACATTAGTCATTAACATATTGGATTTTGCAATTGAAACATGTTTAGTGCCAGACGGATCTGAAATTCCCTACTCCAGTATTTCGCATTCAACTTTTACTTCGCGTGCAGTAACTCTCGATAGGTTTGAATATTTTGCTAAGATACAAAATTTACCAATTAAGAGTACAAGACTAAAGCTTATAGCATATAATTCCAGATTTGTAATACTAAAAGACTTCTATAAGTGTATACATATCTTCATATTTTGAACTTAACAACTCAATACCAAAAGTACAAAAGCAATTTTCAAAGCTTATTATGCAAACGGTTTCGTCAGCGCTTACTTTGAGTGAGTTTTAGACTATAGTACTAACTACTCCTCGAAAAATTGTGCAATTTTCGCTGTTTCTGTACTTTTTTAGATGTTCTCCCAACTTTGAAAGATATATTGTCCGAAGTTTGGGTGTGTAGCAAACTCTGAACCCCGTGTTTATTCCAAACTCTACATAAAGATACTCCTGAAAATGTAAATTGTATTTAATGTATGTTTGCAAGCGTACCCATAACTTTGTTGTTCTTTACCCTAATGAAAGTTGCAATATTTTCAAATAAAATTGAAGTAAAATATATACAAATAGCTCTCGTATGAGTGCAAAGCTTTTACCTATTAAATTTCTAACTGGTGGCTGCTGTGGCTATTTTTGTCGAGAAGGAGTGTAAGCCGCTTCTCTTTTTTATATAGTACAAATAAAGCATTATTATATGCGGCATACCAGAAATTGTGATATTTTCGATACCGTATAGTTTAATTAATTATTTGCTCTAGTCATAGTGGTATTCTTAAATTTGTGGTTTTAGAAAATTAAGTGATAATATGCGGTCTCCATTGATAATATCATTAATTGTGATGCCTACAGCGTGAGTAATTGTTCTGCAGTATCTACAAATTGAAAAATTATTAGCTGTGCCCATAAGTTATACACGATTATCTACGATATCCATACCTTATGTGATTATTTGCAGAGACCATATATTAATTAATTCTAAATATTTAAATATTTGGAACTTATTTAATATTTATTACTGGCACTAGTAGACACCTAACAGGTATTCCACTCTCGCAACCTCTGCACCTTTCCCTTCCAACTTCCACATTCTACCGTCCACCTTCCATCATTTACTTTCTAACTTTTATGTTTTTACCTCAACCTTCTTCTTTCCACCTTTCGCCTTCCACGTTTTATTTTCCACCTTCTGATTTCCACAATTCACCTTCCATCATTTACTTTGTAACTTCTATGTTTTTACCTCAACCTTCTTCTTTCCACCTTCCGCCTTCCACGTTTTATTTTCCACCTTCTAATTTCCACAATCCACCTTCCACATTCCACTTTCTCCATTGCACCTTCCTCCTTTCACATCCCACATTCTACATTCCACCTTCCATATTCCACGTTCCACAACCAACCTTCCGCATTCCACCTTCCATATTCCACTTTACACATTCCACCATCCACATTCCACCTTCCACGTTGCACCTTCAACATTCCACCTTCCACGTTACATCTTTCACATTAAACCTTCCACATTACATCTTCCACATTCCACCTTCCATATCTTACCTTCCACATTATACCTTCTACACTCTTCTTTCCACGTTCTTCCTTGCACATTTCCCTTCAACATTCTACCTTCCACATATTTCCTGTAACATTTCTCTTCACATTCTACATTCCGCATATTTCATATCACATTCTCGTTTTCAAACATTTTCCTTCCACGATCTACCTTCTACATTCTACCTTCCACCTTTTCCTTTCCACAATCTTCCTTCCACCTTTTACCTTCCATATGCTTCCTCCCACATTCAACCTTTCACATTTTTACTTGTACATTTTTTTCTACGCCGTTTTTACGTTACAAACATCTGCATGGGTTAGCAGACACTTTCAGTCCGAACAATTTGTGGTTTACTTTTCGTTTAATTTCCTCACTACTTTTTCACGGCTGTATCCACTAAAAGCTTATGCGTCATATTTTTGCTGTCAATGCGTCACTTACACAATTTTTTTAACTACGTCACAAGCGCAGTCTTTCGAGTACCTGCTTTCGGTTACCTAACTTTTCATTTTTTAATGTAGTGCTAGTTGCGATAAAAATGCAATAAGGATATTTAAATTTATTAAATGTATCATGTATATCTTTTGATGACTCCATTTCAGATTGGTGACTATCGTAATAATAACATCACCACTGAAAGTAATAAGTTATAAATAGCTAAAACAAACTTTATGAAGACAAATAATTTCTGAAATATTTACAGCTTTTACAGTAGCATCCACCATGATATATGGAATCAAGAATATTCAATATTCTAAATCATTAATTGAGAGATTGTCTCAGACCAGCATATTCTAAGACTTAGTTTGGATGACAAAAAATTATTCCTATAACGACATATAATTTTCATTGCTGCTATCATTTAATAAGTAATTACACGATTCTCTCATTCCAATACCGTATTAACTCGCTCTTAATCTCTTTGCACGCATTCCATTACAACAAACAGCTAGAATGACGAGTTGTAGACCACTCTTTAAAGCAAATCCATCTTCTACGAAATGTTGGTGAGAATTTGGTTTAGTATACACTTGACCTAACGTTACCTAACGTAACCTTGTTTTACGAACTAATTTGTGTAAGTTTAATTATGGCACTGATACACGTCAACACTAAAAAAGCCAATTTTGTTTAAATTGAACGTCTCAATCGATCCGACAATATTTAATAGATTGGGAAAATACACTTTCTGCTTACTCTTTATATATTGGACAACGCACCTGCGCTGTTACACCTTAAAAATATTTTTTACTTATCTACTTCCTCCTTTCGAGTTCCATCGTCCGAGTTCTAACTTCAACCTTCCACCTTCCACCTTTCACTTTCTACACTCCACCTTTCACCATTCACCTTTTATCTTTTATCTTTCACCTTTCACCTTTCAACTTTCAACTTTCACCTTTCACCTTTCACCGTTCACCGTTCACCGTTCACCTTTCACCTTTCACCTTTCACCTTTCGCCTTTCACCTATCACCTTTCACCTTTCACCTTTCATATTTCACCTTTCACCTTTCGCCTTTCATCTTTCATTTTTCACCTTTCATCTTTCACCTTTCACCTTTCACCTTTCACCGTTCACCTTTCACCTTTCAACTTTCACCTTTCGCCTTTCACCTTTCACCTTTCACCATTCACCTTTCACCTTTCACCTTTCACCTTTCACCTTTCACCTTTCACCTTTCACCTTTCACCTTTTACTTTGCACATTTCACCTTTCATCTTTCACCGTTCACTTTTGACCTTTCACGTTTCACACTTAGCCTTTAGCCTTTCACCTTCCGCCTTTCACCTTTCACCTTTCACCTTTCCCCCTTCACCTTTCACCTTTCACCTTTCACCTTTCACCTTTCACCTTTCACCTTTCACCTTTCACCTTTCACCTTTCACCTTTCACCTTTCGTCTTTCACCTTTCACATTTCGCTTTTCGCCTTTCACCGTTCACCTTTCACCTTTCACCTTTCACTTTTCACTTTTCACCTTTCACCTTTCACCTTTCACCTTTCGTCTTTCACTTTTCATCTTTCGCCTTTCACCTTTCAGCTATCGCCTTTCACCTTTCACCTTTCACCTTTCACCTTTTACCTTTTACTTTTCACGTTTCCCCTTTCAAGTTTCGCATTTCGCCTTATGCCTTTCGCTTTTCGCCTTTTACCTTCCGCTTTTCACCTTTCACCTTTCACCTTTCACCTTTCACCTTTCACCTTTTACCGTTCATCTTTCACCTTTAACCTTTCACCTTTCCCCTTGTACCTTTTACCTTGCACCTTCCACATTCCACCTTCTACCGTCTACCTTCCACCCTCTACTTTCCACCTTCTATATCATATTTCACCTACCACCTTCCACACTCCACATTCAATTTTCCACATGCTACCCTCTACGTTTTTTTCCTTATTCTATCTTTCACATTCTACTATTCATATTCTACTTTTCACAATTTTCTTCCACATTTTTCTTCCCACATTTTCCTTCCATATTCTATCTTCCACATTCTTACTTTTACATCCTCTCTTTCACAGCCTACCTTCCACATTCCACCTTCCACATCTTAAAATCCCTTTTATTGGTTACCACCTTCAATGTGTTTAAAGAAGTAAAATTCAAATAAATTAAACAGTCTTACATTACAAGTGAGTTCTCTCTTTAAGAAGATTTAGCATCGACTTAGTTCTTAAAAAATGCTACACTAGTGGTAAAATGTAAATAGGGTTATAACATTAAGAAAACTGAAACAGTACCTTCGTTCTTCAGTTGTATAGTATTCATATTGATTATTCTATAAAACGTTGTAGAAAAAGGTTATTGATTTGATGACAGTACTACATTTTAGAAAATTGATGTATGAAGATTCTAGATATACAATATACAAGAACATCAAAATCTAGCATATGTAGTTCGAAATGATAACTATCACATAGAGTCTCAAGATTTTTTACTAAAAGTAGTGTTAGAAAATCTTCTGAATTATGTAGAAAAAATATGGAGGATGATGTGGAGAAAAATATGAAGGACAATGTGAAGGAAAGTTTAGTAGAAAATATAAAAAACAATGCATAGACAAATTGTAGCGTTAAAATGCACAGGTCAGACAAAAACAAAAAAGAAAGAGAAATAAGGGTCCGCACGAATCACGATCATGTATAACAGATAAAGAAAATTTAGAAACCTCAGTCTAACTACAAACGCGAAGAGTGGAATGGTTCAAGTAGACAAAGAAAGGATATTGCCATCGATTTTTTATTTACAATAAATATAAAAATTTCTATTTATACCAATAAAAAAAATTATAACCTACGGACAATTTTAATAATATTTAACATGTAAGAAATATAATTAGCAATAACAAAAAAAAAGTAATACTTCTGCTTTCTTCTCGACAAGCATTTTAAGTGAAACATAGTAAGTACATTTATAATAATCTCTAGCAAGCAAGAAGGACCACTAGTGAAGCTATACTTTTGTTTTGTTAAACGGGTTTTGTAAACCGGTTTCGTCCATCGAAACAAGGTGATTTGAGTTTATCCGTAATGTGAAACTGTTTAATTTATTCGAATTATATTTCTCGACTAATGGGCGGGATTATCAGATGTGCAAGGCAGTACCTGAAAGTAGAATAGGGAATAAAAAATTTGGAGGAAGGAATATGGAAGAAAACATGGGAAGGAAGAACATGGAAAGAAGACTCTGAAGGGAAACATGTGAAAGGTAGTGTGGAAGGAAAAATGTGAAAGGTAGAATACGGAAAGAAATATAGGAGGAAAGACGTGGAAGGAAAACGTGGAAGGAGCAGAAAGGCACTGGATGAAAGGTAAAAAAATATACCCCAGATCTAACGCGTATCGATTTCACCAGTATATAAAAAGAAAGGTAAAAGAAAGGTAAACTTTTAGACCATCAGTCTATTA
Organism: Platerodrilus igneus; assembly: GCA_036346225.1. Taxonomy (NCBI): domain Eukaryota; kingdom Metazoa; phylum Arthropoda; class Insecta; order Coleoptera; family Lycidae; genus Platerodrilus; species Platerodrilus igneus. Next base: position 5,766,489 of record JARFIW010000544.1, read on the forward strand.
CATATTATTGGAAGTTCAAGTCAAAACAATGGATTTTTTGCTGTTGACGTTACTAGTTCCGCAAATAAGCCTCTACAAATTAACTGGTACTACGCGATCTACGTTAGGTGACTTGGAAAACAAAGTCTTAGCACCACGACGTGCAAGTTGGGTTTGCTTTATACGATCGTTTTCCAATCGTCATCCAAGTTGTTTGCTGTAATAAAATGTCTGCAGACAGGTAAAAACATGACAACATCGTATTGGAAAGCGAGAGTCGTGTGAGTAATTATTTATTCAATGGTAGCAGCAATGTAAATTACTTGATCTTACTGCAAATAATTATCGGTGAATCAAGCTAATTTCTAAAAGTTGTGGGTGTCAGACAACTACTCAAGTAATTAGCTAGAAGTTTGGATATTTGTGATTCGGGACATCACACTGAAACCCAAACGCAAAACCTATATATTTCAAAATTATGATACATTCCTATAAAATTTATTTTACCTATTTGTATCTTACTTCTATTCTTATTTATGATGATCATGTTATTATCACGAATGCCCAAGATGTAAAATTGACTCAAGAAGAGATGTATATGACACATTTAATAAATTTAGATTTGTACTTGTATTTGTATTTTTATTGGTAGGTGGCACTCCATTAAAAATAAAAATTTATATATCTAAAACCGAATAGTCTTTAGATGACATTTGTGATCCAGTTAAAAAGTCGCGTCTTTGACGTATTAATGGACAAAAATGGCACATGCGCTTTACGTGAATATAAGCGTAACAATGGTGCTGAGGTAGTTTAATAGAAAGTTAAACCTCAAATTTTAGTCTGAATGTGTCTTTAGACCGATGCAAACGTCTAGAGAGTATAAGTGGTGTGAAAGAAAAGAAGTGAAAAGTAATTTGTGGAATAAACAATATGGGAAGTATAATGTAGAAGGAAATACTAGAAGGTAGAACTTAGAAGGAGGAATATGAAAGGAGTAGTTGGGAAGGTAAAATGTTGACAATAAAATGTAAACGGCAAAATGTAGAAGGATTTGTGTAGAAGGAAAATGTGGAGGATAGTATGTGGAAGGCAGAATGTAGCAGGAAACATGTGGAAGTAACCATGGTAAGGAGAATGTGAAAGAAAAAAATTAAGAAAAAAGATGTGGAAGCAAAAATGTTGCAGGTAGAATGTTGAAGGAAGAATGTGGAAGGAAAATGTGGAAGTAAGTATGTGGAAGGTAAAACAGGCAATAAATATGGGAAATGTAAAGTGTGGAAGGATAGGTATGGAAGGTAGAATGTAGAAGGGAAATATGGAAGGGAAGTGCGGAAAGGAAATGTAGAAGGTAGAAGACGAATGGTGGACAGTGGAAAGTGAAAGGTGGAAGGCGGAACGTGAAACTTGGAACGTGGAAGGTGGAGGTGGAAGGTGGAAGGAAGAAAGAGCAAAAGCTACTGGATATCTGTTCGGCGTCAATTGGCACTATGTTAGGAAATATAATTAAACATGCTTATATTTAATTTTTCAATGCTCTACTTGAAGGTACTACATTGGTCTGAAAGCGAGTAGTTTTTACCTGGAAGTTTTGAATTTTGCCGAACCCTTGCTATTCCAAGCAAGGTAGGGGTCTTTAACGTGAGTGACAACAAATACACGGGACCTACATTTTACCCCTTATCCAAACAAGGACGTATTTCTGGGAAAAATTCTCACTTAACGCTTCCCAAGCGGTTCGTGTAAGGAATCGGACCCAGAATCTTGGGATCAGCAGTCGTACGCACACCTATCCTCAGAACATATCAACAAATATATTGTTAAATAAGCTATCGAATTTGTACATATTAATAAGTGCAAATGTATTTACATTATCAGAAATAAAAAGAATATTTGCAAACGTCGAAAATACATATTTACGTAATCGTTCGTTACAATGTGATGTACTTAAAGCGTCAATTTGCTTATTACATAGGACAAAAACATAATCTTAAACATCTATAATAGCGAGGATAAAATTTTATTATCTAAACAGCACTTACATATCTACATACCAGTGTAAGATTTCCACTCCTAAATATGTACAGGAAATAACAAAATAATAATGCAGAAAGTAAAAAATTTTGCTGTAGCAAGCGCATTTCGTAACCTTAACATTTTTAAATAACCAGCTGTTGACGTTTACATTAAAAAAAATCAATCAGTAAAACAGCGCTCTAAACGCATTCAAATTTTAAATAGTAATTTATAAAATTAATTACATAATAGGTCGAGTGGTAAGCGTGCGTAAACGTCGGTCTGCAATTTATTGCGGAATTAATCAAAAAAATGTCTATCTTCCAAAACAGCAACACAAAAAGGAACGATAACAGAAGAACTGTGCCTTAGACTAAGTTGTCTGCCTCTCTGGTGCCATCTTACAGGATGGGCAAATGCGGCAGCATTTGTCTATGTGCTGGACGCTGGAACCACCAACTTATCTTATACTAGCACAGAAAGCATTGCCAACGTGCGGCTTTACAACATGTCCTTTCGCTAAGAGGATGTTGTATTCAAATGCACCACTTTCAAAGTACGGTCTCTATCAGAAAAGAACCGTGTAGAGAGTAGATATTTGGCTTTCAAAAATATCGTCTAAAGATCAAGTCTGCAGAATTCTAAGACGCAAGCTGCAAAAATCTGCAGCTTGCCAACAGGTAAATAGCGCATTAACAAGAAATTTTCTAACAAAGGGAAACAATCTTATTACGTTGAACCATCTGTGCAGCTGCAGAAAAACATATAACAAACTCATTCCAAGTGTTCATTTACTTGACAGATGGTAAAATGGTCTTATCTTTTTAAAGAAGCCGTATAGAGATTATATTTGAAAAATTTTATACAACAGACTAATTCAAGTGACAGGAAATCCAACTTGTACGATAGTTTTGATGATTTGTCTAGAAATTTTAAAGAGTTTTAAATAGAAGTAGGATGAATAAATATTCATGCAGGGTTTTGAGCGTAACAGATTTTTTGAGTAAATTAGACGTAAAAGAATAACGTAGATATCGTTAGGAACAATTGCACTTGGTTTAGTACTTACGAAGCTTTGGCTGTATTACGGAGGATAACTTTAAACAACTTCTTAAAACCAATGATTGATCTTGAAGAGAAAAGAAAATTTTTGAATCGAAGGGCTGAAATGAATTGAAATGCGTTTAAATCGGGAATATGCATTTTACCTCTTTGTTCAGTTTAATTTGATCATAAGATAAAAAGCTGAAGTTAATCTTTAACATAATATATGCAGGCGACGCCAAGTTAACACAAGGAAGGCAAATGTCGTCTAAACATTTTAATAGCATTCAAACGATGGTAATTAATTAAAGTTGTACGGAATAACAAATTTTGTTACTTGTGTTAGTCAACCAGAACACAATAAGCGATAGGATGTTTTATCGGTATCTAAGTAAAATGTGTATAGGAATTTTTATTGGTGAGACACAAACGTGGTATCCGATAACAGTTTTACGGTTAAACAATAATAGTGTAGCGCCGATTAGTCTACCTCTCACTAGAACAATTGTATTAGATAGTAAACAAAGCATTTGTATACAAAAGTTGATTAACAGTTCATGCGTTGCAAATTCTTTCAAATGCTCTTGATCGACAGATTATAAAAGCTTTCATAACCATACTATAGAAAATTTCTAGAATGTTATTTGCATAATCTCTGAGATGCTTTCGAAGTTATTAAAACAATTGAAGTTGATACGGAAGCTGTTAAATGGTTTCGAAATTCAGTTCCAATTGAAGCTTTGATTACAATATTACGTTTTTACTCGAGCTATAAAGTTGTGGTATAAAATAATGAAGGCATCGATATGAATTATTGTAGTGATAATATAAATTAATATAAATTAATGATAGTGCATCGATATAAGTCAATACAAAGATAACGCTGTAACTTTAGAAGTTAGCATTTGTACTGTTAGCGATTAGTTGAAAAAAAATTGTTGCGAAAGCTTTTAGGATTTTATTATAGCTACGATTTGTTGAAAAGGCTTGTATAATCGGCTGGATAATAAAAAACTGTTTATGCAAATAGAGTGTAGAGTAGTAGAATTAAAAGACATTTGAACGTTGTCGACGTAGTGGTAAAGGAACTGCTGCACCAAATCGGAGTTCCTATGAAGTTGCACTCCCATTAGGGTAGAAATTTTGAGTCAGCGTTATTTCAAAGGGTTTGCCGGTTGCTGGAGATGAGAAAAACTTGAATAACGTTATTACACACGCAATCAGATGGTATGGTAGAGTGCATGAACTTCACATTGGGCAAGTGCCTTTTCAAGGTGGCGTTTACACATCAGAGAGACTGCGGCCAATATTTACATCTATTTTTATTAGCTAATCGGTCTTCGGTTCACGAGAGCACTTGACGAATACCTATTTGTACTATGCTGAGATATGAGATACGTTTACCGAGTGACCTTGAATTTGGGCATAAGCCCAAAGAGAACATTGTAGGCGCGATCTACATCGAGAAGCTCAATCGCGTGATGCATAATGTCCATGGTGGCGTTAGGAAAGGTATCCAGTTTCAAGCGATTAGAAGAAGAGTTGGTACGACGCGAAGGTGCAGGGATCGGGTTTTCAAGAGGGCGATCGCGTCTGCTTATACAAATCCATGCGGAAGCATGGACTATCACCAAAGTTGCAAAGACAAGTAAGGGTTCGTACAAAGTTAAAAACTGATCAACGATGTGGTCAGATTCGTAAGAAATAACAATAGTGGTGTACGTTAACCAGTTAGCACCATACGATACTTGTGACGTCGGCAATGCCGAAGAAGTGCAAGCCGTAAGACGCAAAACAGCTACGCTCGTGAGGATCAACAAATGTCTGACCCGACCTTATAATTGATACATTTAATTGTACAGTGGCACATGTAAAGCGAGATTTCGGATCACAAAAGAGATTCAAGGTGATCTGTTCGATGTACCATCAATATACTGCCGGCCATATTGCTTAACAGCAAATCTTGATATGTCCCAAGAATTTGCTGACGTGTTTAAAAATAGACTGGCTGGTCTGAATCAATTTCGCTGACGACAACCAGAGGTAGGAAAGACAATACGGCTATGGAACCAACATCATGGCATCTAATACCTGTTGACTAAGAAACAGTATTCTGGTGAACCGAATTCCGAGGACCTGTGGAAAGCATTGGTGGACCTCAAAGGCCACATGATCAACTTTTAAGACAAAACGCAAGGCATATCAAGATCGGTTATGGGCTCGATGGATTGGACCAGAGGGTGGTACGAAGTATCCTATAGGTACTGTTCTAGAAAACCGAGATCAAGATTTTGGTGTATGGTTACGATCCAAACAGTACGTAATTAAAATTAGAAATATAATGTCCTAGTGTATAACACGAAAAAGATATAAAACGTCAACGCTCTAAATACGAGAATGCTGTTTTGTAACGCTTTTCTTCAAAGTAAGCTGTAAAAATCCTTTTGAAAACAGATATGCTATATGCTTGGGAAGAAGTAAAAACAGTGTTTTGAAGTAAACTCGAAAAATAATCCGTGAAAACACTTTGACAACACATACAAATGTTATCGAATCTGTGGGAAATGAAAGACTCAAATGACAAAAAAAGTTCATCTTTGTGTGAATACAATTTCTTTGATTTTCTCCAATATAGTTAAACATGTATTATAGGTCACCTTATCACAAAAGAGATTAATTCTTTATTCATTTTTAAAACATAACCTATAAATATAAAATACTAAACATATATGTCAGAATAAAAAGTAAAGGAAAAAACACTTGCACTAACACTCCTTTAGATTGGATGCAACCTTTTAAAAAAGGATACTTTATTTGAAGATTCTTTTAATAAAGTCTGTTTGGCATGCGTTTGCAATAACCCTTAATTTCAAGTAGGTAATTTTAGTAAAATTCTTTGAAGTAGGAACGACAAAATAATGCAAATTTATTATAAAGGTTATAAGATACGTTAAGCGTACAATTTCATAAACATTGAACATTGCTAAACATTTTGTATCTTTGTTACCTATTTCTAGGATTTTTTAAAGAATTGTTACGTTTATTTTCAGCATAAATTAATTACCCTATTTTTCTCCCTTTTTAATTCAATACCCGCTCCAATAAATTCTGTTTCTACTGTTAAATCCTTCAACATAATTAATAATAAACACGCTCTCGAATGAATTCCTCAACTTAAATCTAGTTGCTTTGAAACGACAAGTTTATGCAACAACTAAATAGTTATATCCTGTTTTAGGTACTTATTATCTTGGTATACATTACGACCGACTATAATGGTTTCCTCTATTATTTCAATGTAAAGACTTGTTGAAATAAGGTCGCACACTATCCGACAAAACCCGGGTTTTCCAGTTATAATCGCGCTTCGATAAGCGAGAATTTTTAGTTCGAATTCGTGTTATTTGAACCATTGTTAAATTTGCTTCTACAACTTGTGCGTCGACATATTTTCCACATTATTCGTCACCGTATTTCAAAAGTAATGCACGTCTGTTTATTTTCTGTTCGACAACTAGGAGGTGTCTTGCGTGGATTGCTTTTTTTAGCTGGAGGCGAAATAGGTTCTTCCTTTCTGTAGACCAACTGCTTTTGTCCGTAGATCCTTGCTGTAGTTACGATGGCAGGGTGCATGGATCCTGAATACCGCGGCGTTACTGTATTGACTCACCCCCGACGGTTTTCAAGCTAAGTATCTGGACATCTACAGGTATGCAACTCGGTTTCTTTTGTGTGTGTCAATGGGATATTCCGTATCAACGTTTGGTGTAGTTATGTGACAAGAAACGTCACATTGTAGAACAATTGTTCGTTGCTGCTAATCGATATTATCGCTCTACATGTGTGATTTACTTGTGTTAAAAATATTGGACAGACACACGCTTATTCCTTTACACTGATTGGTTTATTTTACAAACGGTACTAAATACGATTTAAAAGATGTCTGACAAAAGCTCCCACACGTTAATTCTTTCCTACTAATTAGTTATTTTACAAAAAGTATTAGGTGACACTTTAAAAACGCTTGACAAAAGCTCTCAAGGGTTTATTTGCTACTGATTAATTTTATTTTGTGTAAATACGAGATGCGAACTTCGTATCTAATGTACTAAATTATTCATATCCCCTACCTGTTTTCTTTGAAATAGTAACGCTTAATTTATCGCTCTTGCTTGTTTGTACAGAATCCGTTATTTATTTTTATTTAATAATAGAAAATCGTGAGCGATGTGATTTTTGTTTCTTTTTGGTATGTAGGTGAATACCCCCACTCTCCGCGTTTAATAGTTAGCCTGGTATTTAGTTTTCTTTCGGCTACGTCTAGGTATGTAGCAGAATCAAAAATCAAATGATATACTAAGGTATGTTCCACAGGATCCCAAGGTCCCGGGTTCAAATCCCGACACGGCCGACTGCTTGAAAAATGGCAGGTGAGTATTTTTCACAAATATTACGCCGTCGTTCGGATGAGAGGTTAAATGGAGGTCCCGTGTGTGAGTGTTGTCACGCACGTTAAAGATCCCTACCTTGCCTGGAACGGCAAGGGTTCGGCAAAATTCTAAATTTCCAGGCAACAAAAAACTCGCCTCCTGGCCAATGTAGTACCTTCGGGTGGAGCATTGGAAATGTAAATGAACGGTATGTTCCACAAGTATCTTGATTGTAATTCAAAATCATTATACTCTTAAATTAAACAAAAGAGTGATAGTTACTTGTTGAACACAACAGAAAAAATATCTTCTCATTCGATGAATGAAAGTTGGGCCGGCCCGGCCCGGCGGGCCGGGCCGGACCGTCAATTTTCATTTCGGATCGGGCCTGGGGCCGGGCCGGTTACCTTTCTGCGTCGGGCCGGGCCGGGCTTATTAAAAGCCCGGCCCGACCCGGCCCGAGTCCATCCCTATTTATAATCCACACCTTTAGTAAGCTAATTACAAATTTTATACATAATGCACAAGGTTACGTAAAACATTGATTTTTTGAAGTTAAGCGAAGCCGACAATGATTACATATATATTTATCGTCGGTGGAAAGTTGAAAGGTCGTAATCAACAAAATTGCCAATTTCAGTTTTCTAGATCAGCGTACTCAGAAAAAAATTTGCGTCGATCTATCGTATTCACACCTCTCTAGGTTAAAAATATTGTCAGTTACAATCTTGATAAACATCCCAATTTTTCTGTGATATTCCTAACTTTTTGTCGTAAGTGTCCAAATATTTGTAATTTTGTTTTTACTTTTTGATACGACCGTTTAATTGTTCTCTTTGAAAGTTATGTCTTCGATACGTCTAAAATTAATTTTTTATTTTAAAAAAAAAAACGTACTTATACTTTGATTATTTATAACAAATGAAAAATATATGGTTACGGCCTTTCTGATTTTTCATTTTGTAACTAGCTAATGAGTTACATCCAGACATTATTTAAAATATTATTAAAATATTTCGGTTACTGCCAGTTTTATAAATTATAATGCCAAGTACAGACAAATCAGACCATTCATAAATGATCATTTTATTTAACACTTTCAGGTTACATCATCACTTTTCGAGAACATTCTATGTACATTGTAGGCATTTATTGCGGCAAATGCAACGCGTGCGTTTCGCATATAAGCTTGAGCTTAGTGATGGGACTCGAGTCGATTTTTTGTAATCGAGTAACTCGATTGTAATTTCTATTTGACTCGAGTAGAATTTCGAGTAGAGTTAAAACTCGGTTCGATATTGAACTCGAGTTAAAAAGCCTAGAAATGGGACTCGAGTCAATATTTTTTACTCGAGTCAATTTATTTACTCGAGTGACGCAAATATAAATTCCCTCTTATTTGAGTTGATACTAAAACCGTTGATTGAAGTATTCAATCAAAGCTAAAACTCGGTCACAACGTGGCAGCGCCGTGTCTTTTATTGCTTTATACGTATAGAATATTTAATATAGAATTTTTTTTTATTATCAAAAACGCAGTAATGTGTAATAAATAAATACACATTCTGTTTGTATAGGTGCAGCTGCAGTTAGTGAATGAAGTACTATCAATTCCATCACTTTTGAGTTCGGTACACCCTTTAAGTTCTATACACTTTCTCACAGACTAAAATAATAATAATAACAATAACGTTCTGTATATAAAATATCGGTAAAAGAAAAGGGAAAATTGTATCTTTCCGAGATATGATTCACTTTCATTCGAACTAAACCACAGAAAGAAGATCAATCGGGACAACACGCTAAATTCACGAACTTTGAGTGTTAAAAATTCAAGTTGAGTGGAAAACCCACCCAACTTAACTTAAGAATTGAAAAAATCATAACTCGATAGTCGATTATAATCGAGTTGCAAATCGGTTCGAGTTACAAGGGGACTCGAGTTGCAAGTTGACTCGAGTTGCACGAGTCGATTCGAGTTTCAAGTCGACTCGAGTTTCGAGTCGACTCGAGTTGCACAGTCACTTGACTCGATTCACACGAGTAGTGTTGTCACTTGAGTCACTCGATTAATTTGCGACTCGAGTCCCATCACTACTTGAGCTATCCATCACGATTGTTGGGACGGAAATTGATGGTTTCAATTTTGCGTGGTAGTAAGTAATAAATCTAAGGTGATCTGTTGAACACGTGTTTCCTAGTTGGATTAGTGCTTTTTGTTAATGCAGTATGCAGTGAAAATCATTTATATTCAAGTATAATAATTGAAGTAGTTTATAACAAAAAAGGTAAGGGGCGATATAATTTTTACTGCATGACATTTATTTGCTAATTTTGTTGTTTATAAATGCACTTTTTCTAGTTATAGTTTCCATACTTTTGTCATTTAACTTTAGTGAATTTAGTTTGATATATTGAATTGCTGCGTAAACATTATTATTTAACCGTATATTGCAGTTTAATACTTGCGTGTCTTACAAAAGGGATAATGAATGAGGTTTAAAGCGTTGTCAGCAGAGGAATTTCTTGTCAATTATTAAAAAAAATTGATCTATAATTTATCATTATTTCACATCATGTCCACACGAAGAATATTTCTGGAAGGTTTAAAGTTGAAACTCAAAAACATGCACAAAGGCGAAAAAATTATGATATTAGAGGACATTACAATAAAACAGGGAAATGAAGTACGATCGATTTTTTACTTTTGTTGGGTATTTTCAATCTTCTTCATGAAATTATTTTTGAAATTAGTAATTTAGTGCTTAAATTTAAAATACCTATTTAATAAATCCTTGCTTTTGTTCTTTTCGGGCAGTAAGGAAAGTGCTTAATATTGGTGATTCTGTCAATGGCCAGACGGAAAATGATAATAAGCGCTCCAGTGGCCAAAAAAGCATTTTCTTAAACAGCATAACAACGACAGCTATATTAGAATTAGGTAGCTCAAAACAAACTGAAGAAATCGAGTCCGAATTACATTTAAAAAGATAAGTATTGCGTTAAGTTATACTATTTCGCGTACAGCCAATGTTGTTGAAAGTTGCAAGGTTGACACAAAATCGTCCAAAATGTCTGCATATTATATCAACAGTATTGACCAAAATATTATAACAACGAATGAGCTTGATGAACTTCAAATAATATCAACGGAAAAAGAAATAGAAAAAATCGAAGGCCAAACAATTGTTAATAGTACAGATAGTGACATCCAGAGCCCTTCAACGGGAAAAGACCTTTATAGTCTGAATAGGAGCAATCAAAATGTCTCTACAAATGAGGCGGAAGTAGAAACATTCTCAAGGAAAGTTAACTCCACTGAAAAAAAACAAACAACAGTGGAACAGAACCAATAATGACCGATGTTGGTATTAAAGTATTAAAAAAAGTAGAAAAAAATTGACCCTTGAAGACCTACTAACAGAAGAAAGACATATTAAACCATCATGGGCTTGACAGGTACGAAGAAACTTTCTATGACCCGCCTCCTTATGATAATACAAGCAATGAAGAAGAAGCTAAAATTGAAACCAAATTAAATATTACACAAAATGGTCCTCCAAATAATGCAAAATACCCAAATACACGTAACAAGAAAAAATAAAAGCTGGAAGTATCGTACGTAGATTTTATGGATACAGATGATGAACCCTTTCAAATATTCGTCATCATCTGCTAGTTTCAGTAGCTTTCCTGACGAAAACGCAGCATGTACAAAAAAAAGAAATGTAAGAAAAATAAACAAAAAGTGAAACCAGTAAAGAATCTTAAAAGCGACGTAGACGTCCTAAAATCAATTGAAAAATCACCACGAAACAAAATAATACAAAAAGAAATCCGAGATAAGAAAAGTTTCCGAAAGCAATGTTGCGATACCGATGGTAAAACAATAGAGAGGGCAAAAATGGCTCCTAATCCTTGCATTAGTAAAATATGCGGCTATAGTTGTGGTGGTGTTCCTAAAGAGAGAAGAGAAAACATATTTACGTACTTTAACTAGTTGGGAATCCATCAAAGGAGACATGATTGAATTGCCCAATGTGCTGTCAAAACGGAGATAAAACGAAAAAGCACACGTGATGAAAGTAGGCGAGCTTTCTCATTTGCTTATTACATTAATGAAGACGAAGGCAAAAGTGAAGTTTGCCAACAATAGTTGATATCGACTCTCTGCATTACTCACAAGTTCATTCTGTATACACTTAATAACATGTTAATAGGTTTTGCCAAACTAGACGCCAGAGGGAGAAATCCTCCTTAACATAAATTTCCAAAGTGTGCTTACGAAGAAGCAAAAAGTTGGTTCAAAATCTTCCATTGGTGCCCTCACATTATACTCGCTAGGATTCGACGCGATTATATTTACCTCAAGACACTAAATCTTTTACGAATTTGTATAAAATTTATTAAAACTACTGTGTTGAAAACAACGTTTCACAAGTTCCTTCGGAAAAAAATTTATTTTTTGGTTTAAGGAATCATTCAATATAGGAATACAAGTAGGTATTTAGGGCCGGTCCTAATTCAAAACGCGACAGACGTATTTTCCATGTGTAAAATACGTCTGTCACGTTTTGAATTAGGATCGGTCCTATATAATTTTAATGTAAAATAGTTGTGAAAACATTTGAATGTAAAATAGTTGTGAAAACATGAATTCTTATATACTTTCAATGTAAAATACTTGTGGGCACGTTTTGAATTAGAATCGGCTTTATATTACTTTCAATGGAACATATTTCAAAACACACGTTTTCTAGCGAGAAGTATGACAGATGCAAAATATCGCATTCAAGTCAATTGTGTTTTAATTAAAGTGGATTCTGATTTATGTTTAGAGGCTGCAAATACACATGGGCCGGTTTCAATTCAAAATGAGTTCACTCTTGTGATAGGTTGAAAAGTGGGTTGGCAAAGTACGCAGATGGTGGTAATCTCCTATATAAGAAGATTGCTCCTAATATTAATTTAATTAGTCAAAGAAAAGCAATATGGATTTTAATACTCTTAATAAAACCACATATCGCAAACCTTATGTAAATTCAAAAGATCTTGTAGTGAATAAGAGGTTTGAAGTTTTAAAAGTGGAAACAATCAAGACAAAATATGGAGAAAGAGTGGAAACAGAAGAGTTCAAGAGTATATTGCCATTGAGATATTTTGAATACCTTCAAGCACATGGAGTGAAACAATTATATGAAAGTATTGGCTCGAACAAACACGTATACATAACTAGTAAGGGATCGATCGGTCTAACTGTCAACATAGAATTTTCAGAATAATATGTCACTAATTTAAGAAATTAGTTTATTATTATAACACATCTAAGTCGATTGTATAAAGAATGATGTATCAAATTAAAGTGGGTTCTGATTTATGTGCGTTTTACTTTGAGTTTACTACCTTGTTTAGAGAAAGTCTTGTTTCAACAGAAAAACTTTTATAAAATACTTTTTTATTTTACAAATTGTTGAATATTTTGATCTAACTATTTATAAATGAAAAAGTATTTATTAACTCCCGTTCTTGAAGTATCTGCTGCTCCCTCGCTGTTAGTTCCTCTCTTTTTTGCTTTATTATTTCTAGTTCCAAATCTATACGACGCAGTAGCTTCTCTCCACGCTTTTTAAATGCGTTAAGCAACTCTACTGTGTCATCTTCGTAGGATTTGTCATCTTCATAGTCGACATGTTTTTGTCTGATCTGTGAGCATAACATAAAAGATTATTGTAGGTTCACCTTTTCTTTTGTATACTACCTGATGTTTCTGAGAGGATCAGAGTGTGTCAACGATCCTACGATAGCCTCAGAATTTCTAGAATGGTTTTTTGATCTAATGTAACTTATAAATTAGTACTGTTTTAAAAACACATGTATAAATGTGAAAAAAAGCACTTACCGTGATATATCTATTACGTCACTATCAAAAATAGCAGCAGTGTTGAATTGAGGCAAAGAACAACCAAAAACTTCTTTAATCACGTCTTCGTCAGAATGTAATATAAATTGCTCTAGAACTTTTACGTTGGTACTATTACAATTTTTGATTGATGACAAGTTACTCATTTTTAAAAGTTGCTAGTAATAGTAACTAATAATTATACAAGAGATCTGATTGAATACTGTTGGTAAAATCTACGTGAAGTATTTATATTAAATAATAAACTGATCTGTTAGAAAAATTAAAAATTTGCATCGTTTTCTGAAAAATTCAGCTCTGTAATCTATTCTAATGAACAAAACAGTATGTAAGCGAATATAATTATACCTCAGCAGAAATAATGAATTAGTTTCATTGTCTGAAAAAGAAATTGAAATGAATGCACATAATAAAACCCTAAATTAGATTAATTTCGTTTTAGATTACCGCTGACATAATTTATATGCAAATATAGGTAATTGTGTGTTTATGCGATTTTATGCTGTATAAGAAATTTTTTAAAGGTACTGCTCAGCAGAAATAATGAATTACATTCATTGACTGAAACAGAAATTGCAAGAAGGCGCATAATAAAACCTAAATTAGATTAATTTTCGTTTTATATTACTGCTAGCATAATTTATTTTCCAAAAAAAATTAACAAAAATTGACTTTATATGCATATATAGGGATATAGTAATTTGTGCGGGTGTATGTTTACGCTAATCATGCTTGAATAAAAAAAATTCTTTAGTACTATCAACGTACTGGAAAATGTTTTTTCTTAATAACGGGTTTTTAAAAAAACCATGAGTGCGTGTAAATTATGATATTTTTCTTCAGATTAATTTTTCGTTTAAAAATAATGCAATGCAAATAAATCCCTTAAGTAGTAATATTTTATAGAATAAGTTTTAGATTACCGCTGACACAATTTACATGCATATATATATATAATATATATATATATATATATATATATATATATATATAGGTAATTTGTGTGAAAATTCTTTAAAGGTACTGTTATATAATAAAACTGCAGAATGTTTTTTTAATACTGGTTTTTAAAAACCATGAGTTGCGTGTACATTATTAAACAAGACGGTTTAATCTGAGACATTTTTTTCAAATTTGCTTTGTTTTATTTAAAAATATTTCAATGTAATCATAAAAATAGCTCTGTAATGATAATGTATTTTCTGTACACATAATAAATCAAAGGTCGTATAAAAACATTTTGTAGTAAACGCATACGGAAATGAAAAATGATGTTGAATGCATTCCTTTTGCAGTTGTTTTGCTGAGAGTTGCATTCAGTATGTAAATATTGGAAACGCTTGCATAGCGGATTATTTGTTATAGACACGTACTGAAGGCAACTCTGAATTTTAGACCGCATGAAATCAAGCATGGAAATTTGTAAATTTTAAAGACTGTTATATAATAAAACTGCAGAATGTTTTTAATACTGGGTTTTTAAAACCATGAGTGCGTGTACATTATTAAACAAGACGGTTTAATCTAGGATTTTTTTCAAATTTGCTTTGTTTTATTTAAAAATATTTCAATGTAATCATAAAAATAGCCTGTAATGATAATGTATTTTCTGTACACATAATAAATCAAAGGTCGATAAAAACATTTTTGTAGTAAACGCATACGGAAATAAAAATGATGTTGAATGCATTCCTTTTGCAGTTGTTTTGCTGAGAGTGCATTCATATGTAAATATTGGAAACGCTTGCATAGCGATTATTTGTTATAGACACGTACTGAAGGCAACTATATTTTAGACCGCATGCACAACTCAAGTGTAAATTTTGTGTAAACTTAAAGGACTGTAATAATAAAATGCGAATGTTTTTAATTGGTTTTAAGACATTCATGTAATCGGAACTTATTAAACAAGACGGTTTAATCTGAGACTTTTTGATTTCAAATTTGCTTTGTTTTGTATTTAAAAATATTTCAATGTAATCATAAAAAATAGCGCTGTAATGATAATGTATTTTCTGTACACATAATAAATCAAAGGTCGTATAAAAACATTTTGTAGTAAACGCATACGGAAATAAAAATGATGTTGAATGCATTCCTTTTGCAGTTGTTTTGCTGAGAGTGCATTCATTATGTAAATATTGGAAACGCTTGCATAGCGATTATTTGTTATAGACACGTACTGAAGGCAACTCTGAATTTTTAGACCGCATGCACAACTCAAGCTTGAAATGTTGAAAATAAAACGTTAAATAAAGGCGATTTTTTAAATGTTAAAACCATGATCGTGTACATTTTAACAGGTTTTCTAGCTTTTTTCAAATATGCTTTGTTTTTTTTAAAATATTTAATATAATAATAAAAATACTTGTAATATAATGTATTTTCTGTACACATAATAAATCAAAGGTCGTATCAAAACATTTTTGTAGTAAACGCATACGGAAATAAAAATGATGTTGAATGCATTCCTTTTGCAGTTGTTTTGCTGAGAGTTGCATTCATGTATGTAAATATTGGAAACGCTTGCATAGCGGAATTATTTGTTATAGACACGTACTGAAGGCAACTCTGGAATTTTTAGACCGCATGCACAACTCAAGCATTGAAATGTTGAAAATTTTTAAAGGTACTGTTATATAATAAAACTGCAGAATGTTTTTTAATACTGGGTTTTTTAAAAACCATGAGTGCGTGTACATTATTAAACAAGACGGTTTAATCTGAGACTTTTTTTTTCAAATTTGCTTTGTTTTTATTTAAAAATATTTCAATGTAATCATAAAAAATAGCGCTGTAATGATAATGTATTTTCTGTACACATAATAAATCAAAGGTCGTATAAAAACATTTTTGTAGTAAACGCATACGGAAATAAAAAATGATGTTGAATGCATTCCTTTTGCAGTTGTTTTGCTGAGAGTGGCATTCATTATGTAAATATTGGAAACGCTTGCATAGCGAATTATTTGTTATAGACACGTACTGAAGGCAACTCTGCAATTTTTAGACCGCATGCACAACTCAAGCTTGAAAATCGTCTTGAATAAAAAAACGTAAATAAAGGCGATTTTTTTAACAATTGCATTCAAGCAATTCGCTATGCAATTATTTCGATTTGTATGCTATTTTCTTTTACAGTTGTTTTGCTTACGCGTTTTCCGTAAACTCAGATGAATGAACCTTTTTGCAGTTGTTTTGCTTACGTCAGATGATATTTTATATAAATAATAAATAGAGAAAATACTTGTATTATTAAGTAGTGTATTTTGATTTTATATAGAATCATGAATGCTGAAACCGTATCCGAGATTAGTAGCTCAATTTTGAGATTAACTGTAAAATGCGTGAATCTAATTAAATCAGTGAATGAAATAACGAAACACATTTTAATTATCAAAGCAAATATTAGTATATTGAAGCTTGCTATTAAAAATAAGGTATACGAAGACAATCAACAAGAAAATCCTAGTAGGCTGGAATCTAATTTAGCAAATCTTAAAAGCTACCTTGTACGATTGAGGCACTTGAAACGCTCTTTGGAATATCGTGGTTAAGGTGTTGATGCAACGCTTTCTAGAGGTCATACTCGAAAAAATTTGATTTGGCATGATGTACAATCATGTTTTGGAAGTCGAATAATTACGGGACTTATTACCAATTTAAATTATAGAGATCCTCTAGTGTTCTTAGACAAGGCGTTCGCTAGTTTTAAACGCAAGATTGTTGCTTGCTTAAAAAAGTCAATGTTGAAAGTTAATGTAATATTTGCCGCTAACTTTGTTAAGCCTACAACTGGTGAAATAGATTTGAAAACGTTTCCTACTGCAAATCGTCACATCGATATAAATACCAATCTCAAGCTGTGGTATAAGGAGAACGTATTGAACAAGATTTCGAAGCGATTAGAAGAATTTTGAGAAAGATTCTGGTTGGGCAATCCAAGAAGTTTTACACTTGAAGGTAAATATAAACAATCATGATCCACTTAAAGGAGGGTGTTCAACGTTTGTACCGGTTCCGGACTTTATAAAAAAGAAAAAAGCTGTGGTAAATGTAATAAATAACGATCAACATTGCATTCTTTGGAGCTTGGTTTCCGCTTTATATCCTGCTAAACAAAATAGTCAGAGAATTTCTAGCTATCCACATTTTGTTACAGTATTACGCTACAATTCAATTCAGTTTCCAATCGCATTAAAAGACATAAAAAAAATTGAGAAGCTTAACAATCTCGCAATTAACCTATATTGTATAGAAAATACTAAAATACTACCATTTTGTTTAAGTGAAAATTTTAAAAAAATTGAACCTATTAATCTGTTAGTTTTAAATAATGATTCCTTACAATATTCTCGTCCGACAAATGCTAATGAGAATCACTTTCATTTTACTTGGATTAAGGATATGTCAAAATTATTTGCAAAACAGTTGTCTTCACATGAACATAAAAAATTTTTTTGTTATAGATGTTTAAATAATTTTAGTACAGCAGCATTACTTAAGCGTCATTCGAATTATTGCGAAAAACAGAATATTTGCTCAATAAGATTACCCGAAGAATCCGAAAAGTATCTAACATTTAAACATTTCCACTATCAAGAAAAAGTATCATTTGTAGTTTATGCAGATCTCGAATATATATTAGAGCCATGCAATGAGTCGGAGGTAATACTAAACACAGTCTCTTACTAAAGGCATATACCCTTTAGTGTAGCGTATTATTTGAAATGCTCGTATGATAATAAATATTCCAAATTTCAATTGTATCGCGGAAAGGATTGTATAGAATGGTTTGTTGCTCAATTGAAACTGATTTCAGAAACGACTAATAAAATTTTCTGTACCCCAAAACCTATGAATCCTTTAACAGAAGAACAAAAGTTAGCATTTAAATTTGCCCTTCACTGTCACATTTGCAATAAACCTTTTAGTATAGATGATATTAGAGTTCGCGATCACTGTCACTTTACAGGTGAATTTCGAGGAGCGGTTCATCAAGATTGCAACATCAATTATCATAATTTTTATATGATACCGGTAGTTTTTCATAACTTATCTGGCTACGATTCGCATTTCATTATTAAAAAAATTGCGTTAGGGTTTTCAGGTTTGTTAAGTATTCTACCTGATAAACACGAATTCTTATCACTCAATTTAGCGACTCCATAGGCTCGTATTTCACCATATTTGAGTTGTGCTTAATTAAATAAAAAAAGCTTTACAATAAATCGATTCAGTGGACTGTATGTTTATTAAAAAGATTTAATAAATTGAATATAAACATTACCGCGCAACAAAACATATGTGCATCGATAAATGAATTTATAATACAAATTTTAATGTGAGAGCAATATAACCACGACCCGCCGTTATAATGAACGTGCTAATACGAGCATGGTCAAACCGCAACTGCCTTGTTCTTAGCGCAAGCAACCCCTTCTTCTTTCAACAATGTAAGGATGGTTGCCCGTCGCTACCATAAACTGCCCGCGAGCACCAAATCACTCACTTCACAATAACTAGCATAACACTTACAAAAATCAAATAATAAAGTCAAAGATACAAGCAAAAGCGTATGCAACATTCAAATCTTAAAAATAAAACTAAAGATAATAATCCTCGTAATAACCCTTAAAAAATTATTAACATAAAAAATATCTACTCAGACCAAACTAATTACTAAGTATCCGATTCAATAGGAAGAATCGCAATTTTAGACACTGAAGTGACAAAAGTGCCATTTTAGTTTTAAGTGAACAACTCTAACTTTATTGTCTTTACCTTGTATAACCTTAATTATACGTGCTATCGCCCACTCTAATGGCGGTAACTTATCATTTTTAATAAGAACTAACATACCTTCTTTTACATTAGGCATAACCTTTTTCCATTTTGGTCTGTTTTGCAACTGGCCTAAATAGTCCCTAGACCAAGCCTTCCAAAAACTATATTGTAATTGCGTACAAAGTTTCCAAAATTTAAGTTTGTTTATTGGCACATCTGAAACATTACCTTCTGGAATACAAGCTAAAGATCCACCAATTAAAAAATGGCCTGGCGTTAAACAAGACAAGTCTGACGGATCTTCAGTAAGGGCACACAATGGCCTTGAGTTCAACATGGCTTCTATTTGAATACAGACCGTGTTAAATTCTTCATAAGTCAAATTAGTCAGTCCAATTACTCTTTTTAAATGATATTTGAACCCCTTTATATTATTCTCCCACAACCCCCCAAAGTTTGGGCTATATGGTGGGATAAAAGACCACTTTATACGAAATTCCCCTATATAACTTTGAAACTGCTGATTAGTTTTTAAACAACTGTATAATTTCCTCAACTCATTATCAGCTCCTTTGAAGGTGCTCCCGTTGTCACTAAAAATCATTCGCGGTACACCTCTCCTACTCACAAACCTCTTTAAAGCATTTATAAATGTCTCAGTTTTCAAATCTGACACTACTTGTAAATGAATTGCTTTTGTTACAAAACAAACAAAAACTGCTACATAACCCTTTGTAAGAATCACTCTTCTGACTCTTGATTGCTTAATATAGAAGTGTCCAGCAAAATCCACCCCAACTTTCTCAAACGGCCGAGCTATATTCACTCGATCGTACGGCAAACTGCCCATTAGCTGCTTAGAAGCTTCAGACTTTAACTTCCAACAAATTAAACATTTAGCAATAACACTCTTAATTTCTCTAGTAGCATTTAATATCCAATATTGCTGTCTCAAAACTGACAATGTTAACTTCACACCGGCATGCAACAACCGTAAATGTTCGTTATTTATAATAATTTTTGTTATAAAACTTTTAGTAGGTAGAATTATTGGAAATTTATGTTGAAACGAAAGCGCACTGTTATGCAGCCTCCCTCCTACACGCAACAATCCTTGCGAATCCAAAAACGGATTCAGTGATAATAATTTCGAATTACAAGATTTGCCTGCTTTAATTTCTGCAATCTCTTTTGTAAAATACTCTGTTTGTACTTGTTTTAATATAATCGTACGCGATTCATCTATCTCTTCTATTGGTAAATTACTAGTTTTTTTGTTAGTTTTATTCCTACAATTGTAAATAAAACGCAAACAATATGCCAAAACTCTTTTCATTTTCATAAAATTTGAAAACTTTTCGAATAATACTAATTTATCTTTACTCTGGACTACAACATTCGCTACGGGCCTTATTTCTGGCAACATTTCACTAAACTCGGACGGCCGAAGGTATTTGTCAATTGTACAATCAAGTGTCCCTAAAAATTCAGGACCCTTCCACCACAAGATACAATTTTCTATATTGCGTGGTAAAACTCCTCTCGAAACAAGATCAGCAGGATTTTCATTGGAACGGATATAACACCACATAAATTCGGACGTTAATTCCTGAATCAATTTAATTCTATTGGCGACATAAGTATTAAGTTTCCAATATTCTATTTTCAACCATGCTAATACAATTTTTGAATCGCAAAACAAAAAAACCTTTTGTATTTTATCCTTCAGCATACCAAAAATTCGATTTATTAATCTTGCTAATATCAATGCCCCGTTTAATTCTAACCGCGGAATGCTTGTTTTATTTTTCAACGAATTTATTTTTGATTTGGAAGCTAACAATTTTATTTCCACTGTATCACTGACCCTACTCGCACATAAACACAAGCACCTTGTGCAATTTGCGAAGCGTCACAAAATCCAACAAGTTCAATGGAAACAGCCTCGGAAAAATTTAAATATCTATTAATTTTAATTGCTGGCATGCACCTTAATCCCTGTGAAAATGATTCCCATTCCTCCTTCAATTTATCAGGTAATTCTGTGTCCCAATCCAGACCTGCAGCCCATATTTTTTGCATCAATAATTTTGCCACAGTAATAACTGGAGCTAAAAAGCCAAAAGGATCAAATAACCTGGCAATAAAGCCCAAAACAAATCTTTTGTTGCATGTTGCAGGAACGGTTTCCATTCCACAACTCATTATAAATTGATCCGTATTTACATCAAACGATAGACCTAGGGTTTTTAAAATACTCCCCTTTTCGCTAGTAATATTTGTTTCTTCAAAATGTTGAAGTTGTCGTGGAATATTTCGTACTAATTCCACATGGTTGGAACACCATTTATGTAATTCAAATTTAGCTAAACCCAATAATTTTATAAGTTCAGCTTGAGCTTGCAACAAACTTTCCTTATAATCTGCACCAAAAAGGCAGTCATCAACATAAGTATTAAAACGCAAAATAAATGAAGCTAAGGGAAAGTCTGTTTCTCCCTCAATAGCTAATTGTAATAAACATCTCGTTGCTAAATGAAGACTGGATTTCAAGCCGAAAGGCAACCGTTTAAACTGCATAACCTGCAGCGGTTGATTTCTACTCTCTCTCCAAAGAAAATTTAAAAGTTTTCTGTGTGCAGGTTCTATCGAAATTTGCAAATACATCTGTTTTATATCCGCCATACAGACGTACCTATAAGAACGGAATAAAAGCAAAATGTCAAATAACTCAGGCTGAACAATATCTCCATTGCACAAAATACTGTTCAAAGAAACACCAGTTTTTGTAGTGGCACTACCGTCCATTACAATTCTAAGTTTCGTCGTAATTTTGTCATCTCTTACTACACCATAAGGCAAAAAATACCAATTCTCATTATGTAATGCAAAGGGATCAACCTTCACATCTTCTATAAAACCTCTACTTAGAAATTCCTTAATAAATTGCGAAAATTTTAAATATAAACTTTCATTTGCTACAAATCGTTTTTCTAAGTTTTCAAAGCGTTTGAGTGCCATAGAAGCCGAATCTCCCAATTGGAACTCTTCTAAATTTACTTTTAGAGGTAAATCGACTTGGAACCGCCCATCAACTCTTGTAAATTTATTTACAAAACACTGTTCTGCTATTTCATTTTCAGTCAGCGATTCTTGGTCATTTTTAATAAAAACATTTTCGGTTTCCCAAAACTTTTCCATCAACTGATTTAAATTTTCATCAGCATCAATTACCACACTATGTAACGACACTGCGTGCAAACTAGCACCACATCTTACTTTTGTAGTGAACGGCACTTTTCCACTCACAAAGTAACCAAAATAAGAATTCTGAAAATTAGGCTGATCTATGCCCATTTTTATATTTTGCGGAAGCAAAACCGAGAAAAAAATATCTGCACCTAAAAGAATGTCTACCTCAGATGACTCGAAAAATTTGTCATCAGCCAACGGCAAACCCCTTGGCAATTTAAAACTGCTGAAATCAAAACTTAGTTGAGGCAATTCAACTGTAATTTTCGGAATAACCCCGAAATCATGAGAAATTTCATAATTCCCATATCTCGAACGAATCGACAAGTCGATCCATTCTGAACACTCTGTCGAATTATCACAAATACCAGAAATTTGAGTTAATTTCTTTGTACGACAAGTGTCTAATCCCAATTTGTCACGAAATTTAACTGTAACAAAACTAGTCTGTGAGCCTGAATCTAACAAGGCTCGTGCCGAAAGTAATTCACCTTCAGCGTTTCTTACTAATATTGATGCCGTAGGCAATAAAACAAATTCTGAAATAGTAGACTTTACTGTAGTTATCCCCTGAGCAGCTACCACATTATCTACCGCATTTAACTGAACATCCGTATGCAAATATGTGTGATGCACCTTGGATTGGCATATGAAACATTTGAGATCAACAGAACAGGGTTGACCCACATGTACATTTAAACATATTTTACACACTTTGTTTTCCGAAATACACCTTTCCCTTTCCTGCATGCTTGCATTTTTAAATTGATCACACCTAAAAATTGGATGACCTCCATGCTTGCAAAATTTACAATTTACTGAGTTTGAATTCACTCTTTGTCTGCCTTTCTCAATTTTTTGCTTAAAAGATTTACCAGAATTCGGTACAGCAGTAATAGTGTTAGTTACAGGTTTAAAATGCGTTTGCTTATTAATTGTTTTACTATTATTTTGAAGTTTGACACTTGATTTAGTTAATTCCGAATTCAAAGCTCTCCTATCCAAAAATTCTAAAAGTTCTTCCAAATTAGCCCTAGAATTAGGTTTTCTCTCATTTTGATAAGCTCGATTGCTATAAATGTCTAGCTTGGAAAGTATAAGATGAACTATCATAGCATCCCAAATTGATTCCCCTAAATTTTTTAGATAAGCTACAGTTTGCCTTATTCTGGCTACAAAGTCCCGTAACTTACCCGAGTCATTACAATTTGCAATTGATAATTCCATTAAATCTTTGATATGACAATCAATAATCAAATAATCATCCTTATACCTTTTTTGTAAAATATTCAGTGCCGTAGTATAAGAATTATTTTCCACGGGCAACGCAGAAATTAACCGCAATGGCTCATCCCTTAGATGTTTGCGTAAATACATTAGTCTTTCGATATTTTCCAAATTTGGATTTTTATCAATAAAAGTTATGAAAAGCTCAAAAAACGATTTAAAACCTTGAATTTGCCCCGAAAATATAGGTAATTGTAAGGCTTCCAATTTAATATTTCCTTTGACAACATTATTTGTGCCATCACTAGAAGATCCCTCAGACCTGCCCTGCAATTTTAACAATCTTTTAAACTTAGCGTAAGTCGTTGTATACAATTATTCAACCACCTCTGCTTCATCAAAATTATCTTCTACTTCAAATTCTTGCAACTGACAACAAACATGCATAAATTCATCAAAACTACTTTTAATAAGCTCGAATTTAATATTTATTTCTTCAAAATCTAATTCCGCAATAGACATCGCTTCTGCCTCTAAAACGTAATTATTCGCCCTAGTTATGTTGTTCTTCAAAAATGAACGTTCACCTAACAAAGTTTTTTTACCCTTTGTCATGATGATAAATATAAATTTTTCGTTCACACAATTTTAATTAATTGCAATGAGTAACCTAACGTTTCTTGCTACCAGTAAATAATAAGTAAATATACTTGCAGTTCGTACAAAACCCAACTATTAGTAATTCTGCATAAAACGGAAATTCCAGAACCAACACATTAAAATATAATTGCTAGTTTGGCCTACCTTTCTTATCTCCAGGCGAATACAGCTGTATACTATACCAAGGTCTCTGCTCGCCTCCAATATAACGATGTGCAGGTGCCTTCTAATTCCTTGCATACACAATTCAAATTAAAACGTTTGTTTCACTGATATGACCGTTCGGAATTAATCATCAAAACTTTATACAAATTTGTAAAGATATGACCATCTGGAATTAAATCAATACAAATTCGCGCTGCACTATTTTTAATTTTAGAACACTTAAAATTCTTTTCAATAATATTTTGAATGCTCAATCGGATTGTTTATAATATGGCGAAAATTAATACCACATCCGACTTTAAACAATCATTTAAAAACACGTAATAATTCACTACGCATCCGATAGCACGAATAGGACCAATAAATATGATAAACACGAATTCTTATCACTCAATTTAGCGACTCCATAGGCTCGTATTTCACCATATTTGAGTTGTGCTTAATTAAATAAAAAAAGCTTTACAATAAATCGATTCAGTGGACTGTATGTTTATTAAAAAGATTTAATAAATTGAATATAAACATTACCGTGCAACAAAACATATGTGCATCGATAAATGAATTTATAATACAAATTTTAATGTGAGAGCAATATAACCACGACCCGCCGTTATAATGAACGTGCTAATCCGAGCATGGTCAAACCGCAACTGCCTTGTTCTTAGCGCAAGCAACCCCTTCTTCTTTCAACAATGTAAGGATGGTTGCCCGTCGCTACCACTACCAATAAATAAGAAAAAATACATATCTTTTACAAAATATGTAAATGGTACGAAAGTTACTTTTAGATTTATCGATTCATTCAGGTTTATGGCATCTAGCATTGAAAAATTAGCTTCATACTTAGATGATAATAAAAAATCCATCACCAGGGAAAATTGTAACACCGATAATGAGTTTCAGTTACTTACGCGTAAAGGTATATTTCCCTATGATTACATTAACTCTTGGGATAGGCTCAATGAAACCGATTTACCCTGTAGAACAGCATTCTTTAATCGTTTGCGCAATGAAGAAATCTCAGATGAAGACTACAATCATGCTAAACACGTTTGGCAAACATTTAATATAAAAACACTAGGGGACTATTCAGACCTATATTTAAAACAGATGTACTGCTCTTGACTGATATATTTGAAAACTTTAGAAAAACTTGTATGTTCACGTATAAGTTAGATCCGCTTCACTACTTTACGGCTCCTGGTTTAGCTCTAGATGCGATGTTAAAACGACGAACGTTAAACTCGAGCTGCTTACTGATATTGAAAAAATAATGTTTTTAGAACGGGAAATTCGTGGCGGTTTTCTCAATGTTCGAATAGATATGCTAAAGCAAATAACAAATATATGAATGCAGATTATGATCCAAATTTCGATTCTAAATATTTAATGTATTTTGATGTTAATAATTTATATGGTGCTGCAATGTCTGAATATCTTCCATATGGAGAATTTGAATTTTAGATGGTACCAGTCCAGATATAGTACGTTTAGACATACTTAATATTCCAGATGATTCTGATGTAGTATATATTTTTGAATGCTATTTACACTATCCATTATCTTTACATGAAATTCACAGTGACTTACCTTTGGCGCCTGAACATATGATACCACCAGTACCTTCTAATAAATCAAACTTAAAGAAATTACTTACAACTTTATATCCAAAACTCAACTATATTATTCACTACAAGAATTTAAAATGTATTTAAGCTACGGTTTAGAACTGAAAAGATTCATAAGGTTCTTCGGTTTAAACAAGCTCCTTGGTTAAAAGAATACATTGATTTGAATACGAAATTAAGACAACAGTCAAAAAACAGTTTCGATATATGCTTTTATAAAATATGATAAATTCGGTTTATGGAAAGATGATGGAAAACGTACGGAAAAGGAAAGATGTGAAATTAGTGACCAAATGGGAAGGACGGTTTGGAGCTCGTAGTTACATAGCGAAGCCTAATTTTCATAGTTGCACTGTGTTAGACAAAGATCTAGTCTTAATAGAAATGAATAAATTAGAGGTTTACTTAAACAAACCCATTTATGTAGGTTTCTCTATTCTAGATATTTCAAAACCTATTTATATGAATTTCACTATAGTTATATAAAATCGCAATTTGCTAACAAAGCAAAGCTGCTGTACACAGATACGGATAGTTTGATATACGAGTTTAGCGTTGAACATATTTACTCTTATATCAAACAAGATATTCATAGATTTGATACTTCCGATTACGACCCTCATAACAAATATCATATTCCATTATCAAATAAAAAAGTTCCTGGTATTATGAAAGATGAAAACAATGGTGACATCATGCTAGAGTTTGTAGGACTTAGATCTAAAATGTACACGTATAGAGTTCAGGATAGGATAATAAAAAAGTCAAAGGGATCTTCCTTAGCAAGTATTAAGCAAATTTCTTTTGATGATTATAAGAATGCTTTGTTTTATAAACAGACTGTACAGAAACAGCAATGTTTAATTAGATCAGTCAAACATGATGTCTGTACTATTAAACAAAACAAAATTGTTCTTAATCCAAGTGATGATAAAAGAATTCTTAGTACCTTAACCACTGATACTAAACCTTGGGGTATAACTATACATACAGAGATGACTTGTAAAGCTTCAACCACTGGCTCAAATAAAGAATGCAATTTATTTTATCTAGATTAACATATAATATTTTTTAGTTATAAAACTTCAGTGTTATGTTTATACCTGCACAAGTACACCGATTTTCGTTTTTGGATGTATCTAAAAATAGGATACCTTTGAATCTGGCCGAGTGTTGAAGTATATATATATAGTAGTAGTAGTAGTAGTAACCGTTCTGTTTAAAAAAATCCAGTTTGTTACTAACATACCAGTGAGTTTATTTGAGAAATGTATAACAAAACTTTTATTTAAAATTGTCAATGTTTATGGCTGTTTACTAAATCACTTAATAATTCAAACATGTAAAAGATATTGCAAAAACATGTAAAAAATATTAATAAATAGACTGTGATTGCTAAATGATTTATTGTTTTTTCATAATTTGTAAAGGTACAGTAATAATAATAATAAAGTAATTATAATATTCTTATGCTGTTTGAGAGTGGATTGTATTTGACTATCTTATCATGAAGTATAAGGCAATGACAAGACGTATTTGGCAAAACGTTTCTGCTAGTTTCAAATTCTAATCTAACATCGACAGTACCAGATTTTAACGCTTCGTTTTGTCTAGAACAATCTATGACTACTAATGGTGCAATACTTCGTAAATCTTCAGGATTAAAAAGTGGCTCATTTTCCTTTTCGTAGTATGATTGCTGAAACTGAGTATCATCTCATATAACAACGCAGTCTGTTTATTCTCGAACCTCAAATTTAAGTTATCGTACGGGAAAACTTCTGAATTTAAATATAGTTTCATATTGGTTAAATAGCAATGATCAAAACGACTGTAGTTGCTCATGTATCTATTTTTTCGGTTGGTTTGGAAACCAACAATCACAAATCTTGGTTTTTCTAATTGTGTTGTTGTTTTAATGTTCCATGTATGACGTTGCGTTTCTTGTAGAAGTTGATATTCATGCAACTCCCATCCTCTAAACAGAATATGCAAATCCTGATTTTGTGCAACGCATTCTATTAAATTAATTCGTTGAGTATCATCAACGGCTACATGCGGCATTTTCCATAAAACTTTGTTTAAAACAACTTTTATTTCTTCATCGGGTGTAGGATTAATTATAGCATTAGTATCAAAACTAGAACGTAGTAAGACTAACTCATGACGAAGGTTTAAAATAATTTTTTTAAAATCTTCGCATAATCCGAGAACCATTGAAAGGTTTATTGCAACATTAAAATTCCCATTAGCATCAACTATTTGTGAATCATCCATAGGAAACCACCCAGCGTTTTGTAAATGTTTACTTTGATTGCTATTATATGAAACATATCCCTTCATTATAGACGTTAATCCAGGATTCCGAACACGATCTACAATGATACCACCAATCTCATATCTAATTTCATCAAAAAGCAGCAAAATTCCATTATTTACAAACTTTGCTGTCTGAGACGGTGTTCCATCTGTTTTAATTAATTTGCCTTCTATGTACAGCTTGCTCTTTGATGGTAAGGTGTATACATCTTGTTGTTGTATAGGAATTCGAATTTCATCATTATTGTTTAAAGATGTGTTAGCATAAGGTTGATGAGTATGTTTATCAATATTAACAATTGCATTGTCGAAGTAAACTTTTTCACGCACGTTCAGTATTTCACTATTCATTCTACTTTTTTTTAATTAAATGCATTCCTAACGATTGTAGAAACTGCCGGTTTTGTGTTGTTAGCGGTCTTGAAAAAATCAATCGAGTGTCGATTGCTTTGAAATTTCCAGCATTTATATCAATTCTTGACATGTTGCGTGCATTATACTTAATACCCATGGCTATTGCAGAATTTTTTTAAATGCAACCTTACAGTTAGCAGTTCTCCTCTGAAATTAACTAAATTTCCATCTTGATCTAACACTTTAACTATTATTTCATTTATTATACGTGACCTGATTGGTAGATATATAATCGTAGGTGGACACTCGACAATTTTAAAACCTGCAGGTACTTGAGGAAAAATTCGTGTATTACATGGGCTGGTTTACTATTTAAATAGGATCCACTTGCAATATTACAATCGATTAAAACTGCATTCACTTTACAAATGTTGATCGCGTAGTCTGCTTGATGCGTGACAAATGCTAGCACTTTTCGCGGATTGAAACCAAGTAGAGAACCAATTGAATCCTTTTGGTAAAATCCACATCTAGACTACATTTAATACTACATTTAAGTGTATTATTGTCAGCTGTAATTTCTATATACACTGGCGTCTTTCTAGCGGTTCGTGATTGATCCATACGACCACGCCATCTTTTATCACCTAAAGCTTTTTGAAGATATTTATTAATTTCTCTAATCTCATAAGCACCTTCAGGTATTTCTATGAATTCTCCGTTAGATCCATAATAAAATTTATTATTTATTCCTTTTTCTATGTTTGGAATTGTGTTATAAGACTCAAAATTTGTTAATCCTAATACGTACTCCGAATCATTATCCAAGTTTATAGGCGGATTAAAATTGCTTGTTAAAACTGAAGTGTTTCCCGTTAGAGTAAAAGTGTACGAGATAACAACTTCGTACGCAGTTCTATGCACTACTTAGAAATTGTAAGCATAAATGACCGCAAAACACAGTACCGTACGATTGTTCTTGGTTAATGTTATAAAGAATTTTACATTTACCCCCGCTATTCAAATAACTTATCAACTCTGTTGGCGGTCGCAGGTTTCCGTAGCTGTCATAGTAAATAGCGCTACTACCGTACTTTTTGTAAGACGTCCAATGCGTGCCTAAACCTTCTATTCCATCTAAATTAATTATACCACATTCTTTTAAATTAACTTTCTTGGGAAGATTGTTTCTCATGAACACTCCACGGAAATATGGTACTTCTAATTGCTTAACAAACTTTATTAATTCTACATTGCTTAGTGCTCGATTAGGTAAAATCAAGTTGCGTTCCTTTGAGGTTTAGCAGGGGCTAAAAAAAGACCAAAACCTTTTTTATAAGGCTTGATGTACATGCCGTTTCCGACTGCAATGTCCTCCATTGCCTTGTTATGACGTTGTTTTTCCGCTAGTTGTTCCTTAGCTATTTTAGTATCTGAAACTGCTTTTGCAACAGCAGCTGCACCTCCAGTAAGAGTACCAAGAGCGCTTAGGCCTGCAAAAATTGGTATTAGTGGTAGAAAACCTCCTGTTTTAGGAATTGATATAATACGAGCTGATTTTTGTTTTGCTGTATTGGCGGCCTTAATTGCTATGTTGATTGCATCCATAATATTAGATCCTTTAGTCTTTTTTAAAGCTGTACGTGCTTGTTTGATAATACTTTTAATACCTAGCGTACTTCTTATTTTACGTTTCTTTATCAGTTTTCTTATTTTATTGATATTTTTTGTTCTCAGTGATGCACAGGCACCCATACCAAGTTTTACTTTAGCTTTCATTGCGGTAGCTACTCCAAATGCTGCTACTTTTTCACCTAAAGACGAGTCACCAGAATTTAGTCTTTCTGTAGCTAACTGAGCTAACTTCGAATCTGCTTGATGACGTTTAGATAGATCCTTTTCTTTGGAGTATGCAATATCGTGCTCCTTACAAGCCTCCTCTAACTTGTTTATTCCCTTGTCTCCCCGAGCTAACCGTTCGATTAGTTTTGTACCCGGACCGCAAAATTTGTAACCCGGAATATGCGCTTCAAATGGTAAATTGTTAATTACAGTATTTAATAGTCCGTTCCCAGTAGTTTTAGAATTATTATTATATGTAATCATTAGCGGACAACTATCCTCTCAAGCTGTGCAGTAAATAAATAAAATATTATGAATTAATGATTCTTTATATACTCGCCGTTTCTTATATATATATATATATATATATATATATATTACTCATATTTAGACCAGGGTAGAAAATTAAATAATCACATCAAATAATTTTAATCACCGTGTATAAGGAATTTCATTAAATAATACGCGTTATTAAAACCATGAAGCATAAATAAACTCGGTTGTTTCAGTAAAAATAAGAAATTTAAATTATTTATAAGACGCTTTATATCAAAAGAAGCAGTATTGAAAAGCTCTGCGTGTAATGTAATTATTCCTAAACAAAGAGAAATTACGTGCAAAATTTATCTTAATTAACTCTATTTAAGTAACCGGTAGTAAAACAAAGTGTACCTATAATAATTAATATTTAAGTTGTATTCGCTAAAAAATGAAAAGGATAGAAATCAATTTTAATTGGAGTTCATTAAACCGTTAATAACATATAATACCTATAGAAACTTGTAAAAACCCAAGATTAAAATACCACGGAATAAAGCTCTGAGAATTAATATTATTTTGAACACCTGCGTAGTTTAAATATCACATTCGGCGTAAATTTTGCAGATAATTAATGTTTCAAAGAATCTTGGGGAAAATGTCGCATAATAGTTACGAGAATTGCTAAAGCTGGGTATTTCACACTCCATGTGGACTAAAATAATCGATAATAAAGTATATCAAGTTGCACCAATAAGAACACGGTAGAGAAGGAAAGAGAAAGTGCGTCAAGCAAAGACACATATTGTAAAAGGCGGGATTTAAGCAACGTCACGGGGGTCACAATTGGTTAAAAATAGGATGCAAATATCAGAGGTAGAACAACAATTTCTGTACAAAATCAATTAGTTTTTCTCGGACAGGCTTGCGTGCCGTGTGGAAATTTTCTCAGATTTAAATGGGGCGAGTGAAAATTCGTAAAAATCGACGCGTGAGCGGCAGACTGGGAACATGGCATGAGAAATTCTTTAGAATTACCCGTTTTGGGGAACAGACCGACAGACAGGCTTTTTGCTATATATACCGAGATGAATATAAACAAGCTCTCTTAAACTTTTGACGATTCGATGCGTTAAAAGCTCGTACATACGCGACTTGATTGAAGATATTAAACCGTGCATTTTAGTTTGATTAAATAATGTAAAGTTTGCTAGTATATTTTAGTGATTCAAAATAGCTTGTTATTGACGTGCTAACATGAATGTACTTCAGTGCACTTAGATACAAGGTAATAAAATTTAGTTTCACTGTACCAATTAGCAAAATTTACAACGACGAATGTATACACAAAAGTAGGCAGTTTTGGCGTATATTGGTGACAGAAGCATGAATTTCTTTGCTATTTTCGGGGGGTGTTAATAATTAAATGGTTCAAATACGTGTCTGGATCCATGAAACAAGGGTCAGATAAACACAGATGAGTTCCGGAAAGGCCCAGAAACGACTTTGAATGGATGGTGATGGAGAAAATTTAAAAGCGTAGAGAATCAGAAGCCGTAAATATAATCCTGGTGAATGGTGTGATTAACTAAAGAAACGATACTTTGAAGCTACGAGGACAGTAACCTTCAGGTAAATTATACTATTTTGTTTGACATTTTTGTGTGTATTGAATGACTTTATAATTGATTTACTTTAAATGGACATTAGTGAAATTGTTCTAACCATAAAAGTTTAATTTTAAGATGAAATTTGCTTGTTTAAGTAAAAGGGTATTTTGTTTTGATGTTCGGGAATATGATGAAACTTTGGGTATGTCTTTGAGCTCAATTAGACAAACCTGGTTAATTAACGTAAAGGGTGGTAGATGCTCCTTTATACTCAGACTCCGGTCTGCTTATATTGTTATATTAATTAGTAGGCAGCCAACAAGGACTTTAATTTTGGATGCACAGTAAAATGATAATAAAATTAATCCTGAAGTTCTTTTTAAAACTGAATTTTATGCTGAAATTTAATTTGAAAATTTAATGTATTCTGAATATTGATGTAAATAGAGTTAACGTTGATGTTTGTGGTAGGAATGTGTTGTTTAATTTTTATGATTGAGGATGGAAGTTATCTAGAGGAGCAGCCGAGGCGATTAACAGAAGGAATCAACGGACCAGGTGATTTAATAGGTTTCACAGCAATATATATATATAATTCCACTTTTCTTACAAATCGAATTTTGTACTTGCAAACATGCGTGTTGTGAAACAATCAACACCTTTAACCATAAACAATAATGACATTGGCGTGCATTCCTTAGCTAAAAAGAAAAAACATAGCGTTCTTCTGCCTTCATCTATTGGATGTCTAGTTGTTGGTCCATCAAATTGCGGTAAAACCAACGTTATGATTGGGTTAATAGAACATCCTAATGGTTTAAAGTTTGAAAACGTATATGTTTATTCTAAATCACATTATCAACCAAAGTATCAATACCTTGAGAGTCTACTACAACCAATAAAGGGGATCAAATATTATACATTTTCCAGTTCTGATAATATTATATCACCATCTGATGCTCGAAATAATTCTATGTTTATTGTTTTTGATGATGTAGCTTGCGATAAACAAGGTATCATTAGGGAATACTTTAGTATGGGGCGTCATAAACAAGTAGACAGTTTTTACCTTTGTCAAAGTTATACTCGTATACCTAAGCACTTACTACGTGATAATGCTAATCTTTTAGTTTTATTTAAACAAGATGATTTAAACTTAAAACAC
This sequence comes from Platerodrilus igneus, assembly GCA_036346225.1. Classification (NCBI taxonomy): domain Eukaryota; kingdom Metazoa; phylum Arthropoda; class Insecta; order Coleoptera; family Lycidae; genus Platerodrilus; species Platerodrilus igneus. Next base: position 5,800,145 of record JARFIW010000544.1, read on the forward strand.
ATATATGACGATCACGTCAATACTGACATGAAGTATGATAAATTCCGTGAAATATGTGCTGCTTGTTGGCAAGACAAATACGGTTTCTTAGTTGTAGACAAAGATAGTGATCCAGATCAAGGAAGGTACCGAATAGGTTTTGATCACTTCATACATATTTAAACCTTGAGAGACGCAAGTATCGTTAGTATCGAAGAATTTTTTACTACAATAAACTTTTACGCAATGAACAAGGAGGCGATAAAACTTAAAAGAATTTTAATTAAGAAAAGAAACATTGTAAAAAACAAATTGCGTCAGTTAAAAGATAATGAAGTCGTCTAAGTGGAATCAATCTTACCCATAACATCACGATTAGAAACTATTGCTAATAAACTGGATGGGGAAAGTGCGGTAAAGGAAGAAAAATTTAAAGAAGAAGAAGAACTGCCTCATAGCAGTGTAAAAAAAATTAAACCTAAATTGCTAGAAAGGAACGTTGGCTATATTGATTCACCGGTTATTGCTCAGCATATACCAAATATAAAAAATGATGCCATAGAGGTAGACGATGATGATGATGATGATGTTGAGAATGAATACGAAGCAGAAATTAATCGAAATGCACAAGAAGCCCAGGAATATATTCAAAGCTTTGCCGATTCACCTGGTATGACACATTATCTCGAACAGCTACATCCGCTACCTCGAGAATATATTTACAAAATGTTTAAAGATGTTAAGAACGAATTTGATCATAAATATGGTATTAGGTTTAACCCTGATTCAAATGGTCTTATGATAGGCAATTCGAATTTCGCGTTGGATGATGAAAATGTTCTAATAAATGATTTGAAATATAAAGGTACTCCTGGATTATACGAACTACTGTTTAAAAAATATCCTGTCGGGTACAGTCATCAAGATCTAAAGTCGTATCTTGATATTGTAAAAAGAACAAATGCTAATAGAAGATATTATTCTGAAACAGAACAAATTCAGGGTAATACTTCATATAAGTACAAAAATATAATATCTACATTAAACATACTTCCCCAAACACCCCGTAGACCTAAAACATTACTTTATAGAAAGCGTCTTGGAGACGGTATGACAATGGAAGTATCAAATAACGCTATAGATTATTTATATTGGAAACGACTTTTAGTTTTATCTCAGACTGCTAGACACACAGGTCACGGCAACGAAATAAATTCGATCATTGAAGAATTGCGTGAGGCGAAAGTAATTAGATGATATGACAATTGACAAATTTGGAAAGCACTTACATAACCGTAAAATAGATATAACTGAACAGGAATATGAAAATAAAAGTGAAGGTTTTGAAACCTTGATTGAGTACAAGTTACATATGCTACATTACACGGTAGTAGCAACGTTTTACTCTAATACATTTCTCGACGGTGACAAGACATTCCTTATTTTCAACATTAAACATAATTATGAATTTCCTTATGAGGAAGCAGTCATTGAGAATATTAAAGGATACCCGCAAGACATTGAAATTCTTATAAACGAAAAAGTTATGTAATTGCACAGTTACAAGGATTTTTGCTTAAACGTATGGATGTAATCAGCTTTCGTGACAGCGGTGCTATCATAAGCAATACCACAATGTTTCTTGATTTTATATTAAAAGTTCCTTTCAAAGCAAGAGGAGCCCACGACATTCAAACATAGAAGTATTTCATTAATTGTATTTAATAAATCCTGATTATAAAAAGTATTATGATAGTTGCTCAATCAAAAGTGAAAGAGGATATAGTAAATGAACTTCATAAACCAGCAAGAATAAATTTCAAGAGACGCAAAGTGATAGTAAAAGGTTTAAATGACCTTCTTCAGACCGATTTGATTGAAATGCTACCATATTCGCAAACAAACAAAGGATTTAAATACATTTTAGTAGTTATTGATTGTTTCTCCAAATACGTATGGGCTGTACCACTTAAAAGTAAAACGGGTATTGATGTTACTGCTGCAATGAAAACAATTTTAAATAAATTTAAAAATCCGCCAAGAAATATGCAGTCTGATTTTGGTAAAGAATATTATAACAAACACTTTCAATCCTTAATGCAGACATATGGCATAAACCATTATAGTGTTTTTTCTACAAAGAAAGCATGCATTGTAGAACGTGTAATTAGAACTTTAAAGGGAAAAATGTGGCGCTTGTTTAACCTGAACGGTTCTTACAATTGGATAAAAAATTTAAGCGATATTGTGAAACAATACAACAATACAGTTCACAATACTATCGGAGTCAAACCTGTAAAAGTTGATAAATCAAATGAAAAAACTATTCTTAAATCATCATTTACCCACATCAAACTTGCAACCAAAATACCAAAATATTCAATAAAAGACAGTGTGCGGATTAGTAAACACAGGGATGCATTTACGAAAGGTTACACGCCAAACTGGTCAAATGAAATTTTTAAGATTAAAAAGGTAAACGTAACCAATCCTACAACATATATATTAGAAGATCAAGATGAGAAAGAAATCAAAGGTGCATTTTATGAAACTGAGTTGCAAAAGGTTAAACATCCAGGAATTTACCTGGTAGAAAAAGTCCTAAGAAAGAGTGGAAATAAAGTCTTTGTAAAATGGTTAGGCTTCTCTAACGTACACAATAGCTGGATCGATAAAAATAATGTTTGCTAGAAGTTGTTATAATAATAGTTAATAAGGCTAACATTGTAAAATTATATTAAAATAAATAATACAGACAAAATCTTTCTATTGTTTTTTATTATTATCAAGCCATTCTTTTAATAAAAAGATATTTTGTTTTGCGCATTGCAAATTATTATTGCTGTGTCTACAACAATGAATGTTATATTTTAAACGATTGTTGATTTTTAACTCCGATAGCTTAGGACAACCTAGTGCAAGCATATCAGTTACAAAGTTTTGAATTATATATGTTTCTATTAATTTCTTCTTTTCTAGACTCTTCACAAATACTTCTTCACCGGGTCGGATAATTTGCTTCAAATAAAGCGTTATATATGATGACACCATTCCAGCCGTTGAAGATTCATCCCAAGAAATACCATGAATATTCCTTGTCACCCAATCGTTATGTTTTATATGATCTTGACTCAAACAACTGGACTGCATTGGCAGTTTAAAAATTGATGCCAAACATCACCTTTCAACAAGTCCAAAACCGCAATTTCTTTACACACAAACTCGTTTTTTTTTTTATTTGAATCCCTGAATATCAATTATATACATGTTTGTATGTAAATATATGCAGTAAACTTCGACTAATTAAATTAATATTAGGAGCAATCTCCTTATATAGCAGATTACCACTATCTGCGTACTTTGCCAACCCACTTTTCAACCTATCACAAGAGTGAACACATTTTGAATTGAAACCGGCTCATGTGTATTTGCAGCCTCTAAACATAAATCAGAATCCACTTTAATTAAAACACAATTGACTTGACTGCGATATTTTGCATCTGTCATACTGTCTCGCTAGAAAACCAAATTCAAAACATCTACACACATTTTCTCTGCACTTACATTTTTCAACATACGCGTGTTTTGAAATATGTTCCATTGAAAGTAATATAAAGCCGATCCTAATTCAAAACGTGCCCACAAGTATTTTACATTTGAAAAGAATTCAGGTTTTCACATTTTACATTAAAAGTATATAACGCCGATCCTAATTCAAAACGGTGCACGTGTAACTTCTCGCTAGAAAACCGAATTCAAAACAGCTACACACATTCTTCTCTGCACTTACATTTTTTTCAACATACATGTGTGTTTCATTGAAAGTAATATAAAGCCGATCCTAATTCAAAACGTGCCCTCAAGTATTTTACATTGAAAGTATATAAGAATTCATGTTTTCACAACTATTTTACATTGATATTATATAGGGCTGATCCTAATTCAAAACGTGACAGACGTATTTTACACATGGAAAATAGGTCTGTCGCGTTTTGAATTAGGACCGGCCCTAAATACCTACTAATACATATTCCTAAGAAAGATAAGTATCAATTATGTGTTCAATTCCAGCATAAAGAAGATATAACTGTGGAAGATATACAAAACAAAGAGGTGCATAATTCTGAAAAAATGCTGCAATTTCTCGGTTCAAGTTCCACCAAAAACTACACAAAAAAGCAGATCCGAAGTTTGTTTGAGCTTTGACCTTCAAAAGGTCCTAAACACGCCGTATGGTTATGCTACTATTTTACAGTAAAAAATATGCAGTATACAACTTTACTGTGTATGAATCTGGTAGCAGAGAAGGGTGTTGTTACGTTTGCGGAGAATCGGATACGAAACGCGGCAGTAATGAAATTGCGTGTGTTCTACATAAGTATATAGAAGAAGTTGATAGGAGGGAAACGGTTTGAATATTAATACTTTATCGTGACAGTTGCTGCGGACAAGCAACCGGAACGTACTTTGCATGCTTAACTATGCACTTCAAAAATCTATCAATTTAGAATGCATACAGATTAATTATTTTATTCCCGGACACACTTATATGCCTGCCGATTCAGCTTACTCCGTTATTGAAACGGAGGTAAAAGGTTCACTTATTTGGGCTCCATCTCAGTGTCCAACAATTATTTATCAAGCAAGAAAAAATCCAAAAGACTATAATGTTGCCAAACTTGAGTGTACTGATTTTAAAGGCAATGATAACATCACGTCCAAAACTTTCGTTACCAAATCCAAGAAAATACAATATCAGAGATTATAAATAGCCACTTAAAAAAAATAAAGCAAACATTATTACGGTAAAATACAGCTTTTTAGACGCCTCTGAAGCAACTGCGATAAAAATAAATGTAAATGATAGGATATTTTCAACTTCTTTAAAAGATTTATATCTAAGACGCCTTCTCATTAGTAAAGAAAAATTAAAAGATTTGAAAAAATTAGTTGATAAAGGTATCACCCTAAATTATATGCACAGAAATATTTAAGTCTTCCGCACTCATCAGAAACTAGTGACGGTTTACCTGCGACGGATGAGGAAGACGAAACTGAATAAACTTACATTGTCTTTGTTCAAATTATTATTTAGATCTGCGTTCACCGTTTTCTTAGACTGGCGTTAAGTAATTTTTTTCTTCCAAAATTTGTGTTATAAACTTTGATTAGCTTTTGCGGTATTATTCTTTAAATATCCTACTGTATAGATGGCGTGTGTATAAAATGTATAAGTTTTTACCATTATTTTCATAAGTTAGTACGTTTGTCTCTAATGTGTGGTTAGTGCGAGTGGAAGATGTTTTCCATTTAAATTTTTTTTCAGTGCTCAACAAAAAAATGATTATGAATTACTTTATGCAAGGCTAAGATAGTTTATGTTGACAAATTAAAAACTATTATTTTGTGTTTTCAAAATTGTCTTTTATTTATTCAACCTTTCTTACATTTCGTATTTAAGATATCTCACAATACTTACTCCTGGCAATTTGGACTTGTCGATAATGCATACAATGCAAGTTATCTACATCCTTTCTGTTTTCAAAACATTTCAAAAGATTTAATTTTTCTATCAGAATTAGAGCTTACACCCTAATGCCATACTTAAAAACTGAGTAAACAACACAAACGGCTTTGTTCTAGGCTTATTTGAGAAATGTTAATAATACACACTGAAACTGAATAAAAGCCACACTATATCTCCATGGAACATTTTTATCTATCATTTGCTGATTAAGAGTATTAACTTTTTGCATTTTAAAATTGGTTTTTTGTATTTTTCTCAACTTTTAATTTTTATGATTACGACTTCATGCTGCAAGCGTTAAAATTATCATAGAGGGAGTTTATAAAAGAACTCCTTGATTTAAAAATCATAATTAAAAACGAAACCAATAATAAACTTTTGGGTTTTGAACTTGAATTCAGTATATTGTCAAGATTGTTTTGCTAATATTCGATCGCAGTGCGTGGTCTTGGAGCGAGCGTGGTGGGGGAAGAGTGCTACTGCTTCCGCCGGCCGGCAGTCGCCAGTCACTAGTTATGGCTACGCCACAGCAGATAGTTCAGTGTGTGATTTTGTTCATTCAACCTAGATCAGTGACCACAATTCAGGCTAATTATCGACGTGAGTATGGCGGTGATGCACCTACTAACAAAACTATTCTGCAGTGGTATAATTATTTTCGGAAAACAAGTAGTGTCTTAAAAATTAAACCACTGGGTAGACTTTCAGTTTCTGAACAGAATGTGGAACGGATCCGTACATCTTGTATTCGTAGCCCTAAAAAGTCATTGGCATGGCGAGGTTTGGAGTTGAGAATACTTAAGTCTACAGTGTAGAAAGTGATGCGAAAGAGGGTTAAATTTCGTAGGTATAAGTTTCAACTTGTGCATGAAATCAAGCCGAATGACAAAGTGAAAAGATTCTATTTAGCAGTCTACATTTTGAACAGGATTGAAGAAAATGAGAATTTCCTAGAAAATGTTATGTTTTCAGATGAGGCGACATTTTACGTAAGTGGGTCTGTCAACCGACACAACTGTAGGATCTTAGGGTCTGAATCACCGCATGAACTCATAGAACATCAGCGAGACTCCCCCAAAATCAATGTTTGGTGTCGATTAATACATGATCGTATATTAAGACCTTTCGTCTTCGCAGAGAAGACAAGTAATGGGAATATTTATTGTGAAATGCTTGAACTATACCTTTTCCCACAGATAGTTGATATCGAACTAGAATAGGGACTGATTGTTTTCCAGCAAGACGGCACGTCATCTCACTATAGCAACCGCGTCTGTGATGCGTTGAACTTGCGTTTCTTTAACAGGTGGATTGGTAGACGTGGGCCGATTGCATGGCCATCAAGGAGCCCAAATCTGACTTCACTTGATTTTTTTTTTGGGGACATGTAAAAAACATTGTTTATTCCGAGAAGATCCGTGACAATGCTCATTTGAGAGAGAAGATTGTTGCAGTTGTAGCATCCGTCATATGCTGCTGAGAACCTGGGACGAAACTGATTATCGTTTAGACGTGGCCAGGGCAACTAATGGTGCACATATAGAACTTTATTATGTATCAAAAAAACTTGAGAAAATTCTCTTCAATACTATATAGGTTTAATAACTATTATTTTAGCTTTACTGTGTACAAATAAAACTTTAAATCAAGGAGTTCTTTTATAAACTCCCGGTATATAGATTTATTTTTACTTATTACGATAACACACATACGAGTGATTGACATAACTTATCACCAGTTAGATCAATTTTATTCTTTATATGTGTACCAAAACATGCAGGCAATGTGATTTAAATGTTATAATTTACACTATTTATTATACAAAAATTACTTGTAGTTTCTAACAAGATAATTTGAGTTTTGAAAGGTAACCTTAACTTGTTTAAATGTCAAATGAAATACCGTGCGAGGTTGGGTATTTTAGACGAAATCAACCATTCGGTGATTACATTTTCTCAACAATCGGTGAAATATAAGTTAACAAAGAAGCCGACAAAATCGGAAAACCGCAATTCCAATTTCGTAGGGTTTCGAAAAAAAACAGTGGATCTTCATTGGGTTAAATTAGAAGTAGAAAAGCTTGGGTAAATAAAACTTGCTTTTCTTTCAGGCGCAGAGTAGGAGTTCAAGTATAACGTAATATTTGCTCTTTCAAATTCATTACTTTGTCTCTAATACAAGATTTCAAATAGGCGAGATAACCAAAAGTATTTCGATAATTTTAAAATTTGTTCGGTCTCTGCGTACTTTTGCTTCTTAACTACGAAACGCTTCCAAGCAGAAATATAATTTCACTTCTCACAATACACACACGCATATACTTTATTATATAACCCAATTATAGAAAAAGCTTTAAATGATTATGTACAATATAAAGATTTATTTTTACAGAGGATTGACCTGCATCGAAAAAATATTTAAACAACACCAGCCTTCGATTATCGTAAACTGAATAAAAGCCAGATATTAGCATTCATCATTTTTAAATATTGTGAAAAGCTTACGTTCCCGCAGGAAACCTTCATTTGTAGGGTGCAAAACTATATCTTACATACGGTGAGCGCTTACTAAATACATCGAGTCATGTACGTACTACGCCCTAGAGAAAACCGCTAACTAAAAACGTATCCTTTTATCCCCTAGGAAAGATTTACTGCTTCTCCGCAGACAACCTAATACGTTTTAACCCAAAAAGCACAAATAAAGCAGTAAACCTAAATAGGGCTTGCAACGGTACCCGATTTACTTTAGTTGTTTGTGTTCCGAGCACTCTACATTGAAAATCTTTATATGTTTATAGATGCATGCAGAGGCTGAGAGACGAGTGGAAATAGGCCAAAAATAGTATCCCTTCTTTCACTGCGCATTTTAAACGTACACAGTACTACAAAATACGGCAGCTTTGGAGTGAGATGTTCTGCACGTGCATAACTTATGAAAATGAAAGTTTGAATAGAAAAAAAGAACGTCATCTGTCATCTCTAAAACATTTTGGTACTTAAAACTGTCTTAACAATGATGTTTGTAAACAAATTATTTTTAAATCACAATGACATAATTGGCCTGTCATTATTTAAAACGTTGCACTCTTAAGAGTAATTATTATTCGCGCATTTGGACTTCTCCATGTCAGTGAATAAACATACGTAGGCATATGTTTGTATATATAAAAGACTAGTATGCACGGCGAGTAGGTGTATTTTCATTGTTGTTCCGATATTTTGTGATTATTTAATAATGCAGTAGTAATTACTAAATTATGATCAAACATACACTGTCAGAAGCAGATTTCATAAGATTCGCAACACAAATATGGGTATTACGCGCAAAAATAAGAACGAGATCAAGGAAATCATAAGTGAGACTTTGAACTCTGTGTTAAACGAGGAATTAGTAGATAAAATTGCAACCTAGGTGTTTGATTATTTTAATCAGAAACTAGAAGAATTACAACAAAACAATGTTTCGAAAATAAAGTCACAGATATTTCCAAAAGCTATGATGAAAAAATTCATAATTTGGAGCAGTATACACGGCGCAATACCATTGGAGTATTTGGTATATCAAAGGACGCAAGCAGAAACTTAGAACAGAAGGTAATCAAGATGTTTAAAGAAAAGGAAGGTATTAAGAATAGGTCAGATTTTATAGATCGTAGACGTAGTCGGTCAGTTACATTTACAAAATAATAGATTTCGTCCGATGGTTATTAAATTCATTAGCTACAAGTTCAGAGATATGGTAGTTTGGAATAATAAAAACTTTGTGAAACTGGAATTTTAATAGTTGAAGATCTGACCAGAAACCGGTTGCAAGTACTTAAAGTGGCAAAAAATAACTGAAGAGCGTAACGTTGTAACGAATACAATTTTCTGCTTCATTAATGTACGCTTTTGTTCCAAATATTTATTTAACGAATATCCTTTATTAAACAGAAAATATTAAATTCCTATTGCAACCATATACTACCAATTCGTTACTTAGGACTCCACCTATATATAAGGATTCCAAGTAGAATTTAAGTTTTCATTTATCTGTGCATGTGTTGATACAACAATCCAATTCTGCGCGCGCTTGAATAATAAAATTGCCTCGTGGTCAAGGTTCATCATTTAACGTCCGAATGTAATCAGATAAGCAAGTCTTGAAACGTGGGCCAGCAGCTTTTATAAAACATGCAGTCCCAAAGGCAGGTGAATTGATGTCGACGTATGCCATTACATCAATTAGTAGTTTAATCGACCTATTGTTACTGTGAAATAAACATCATCTACGGTAGGTGAATGATTTTCAATTTTGCATCCAAATCATTTTCTCGATTCTATTCAGCGCAAGTAAAATGTAGATAGAGCATTGAAACGCAAGCTTAATGTGGTTACAGTATCGAGGCAGGTTTTAGGTCCAATTTTAAAACGCAAATTTTATGTAGGTCCCGTATCGAAACAAGTTTTATGTTATACAGTATTGAAACGCAAACACGTTGTAACATTCGAGTCTTCTATTAAATATGTCTGCTCTACCATACAAGCGGCATAGCCTTGATAGATTACGAGGGGTTCCTGTTTGATGGTCAAGCCCATGGTAAAAAGATGTTGAATGGCTTTGAGAGAAAAGGATCCCTTTAAAGAGTTCTTCCAGCCAGCTAAGTTTCTTCAACTTAGGGCAGAGCTATGAGCTAGCGTCGTAGGATGGTCTACAAAAGAAAGGGGTTTTATTGGACGCCACCGTATCTTAATGAGTGTTTTATAAGGAATTATTCGAAGATCAGATACGGAAATTTTTGGAAAAAAAAAAAATTACGACAAGCAACATATACAACAATACTTACTGTGGTTTCTGTAACCTGGAATAGGAAGGACGATCTCGTGCTATCTGAAAATTTAATCACACCTAGACATTTTCCAACTAGGGCTTCATGAGAGCCTAGTCACTTTATCACAAAAATAATTATATGTAAATTACTAATCAAAATTATACCTTCAAGAAAAACTTTTAACATTAACACTAATAATACCTTCCTTCAGTACTAAAGCTTCTAAATTATAAGCAGTTTGTTTCTGTAGGACAAGCTTCAAAGAAAGAAAAATTTGAGACAACTTAAAAATTTTTTCTATTAATTTCGTTTTCAAAAAAATATTTATATATATATGTATATATATATACATTGTTTATACAACTTATTTATACGGAGACTTTCGAAACAGTTACGTGGAATGGTGTTTTATTAAATGCATCAATTATTTTAGTTTTCAGTAAGAAATATGTTGCTTTTAATTTACGTTACAATGACTTCATTTTACTTGGATAGGATTCTTTCCAGTTCACAAACAAAATTTACATATTCAAAAGTAATTTCTCAGGTTATGGTTATACATTCTTAATAACAAATTTTAATAAAATCAAAGATCAAAGAAAGTACTTATTAACGACATTGAATTATACATCAGGTGTATTATTACCATGTGTTATACATTATAATTCGGCAAACAGTTCTTATCCTATCACATGTTCGATAAAGCAAATCCTTTAATACAACTTTGTAACTTCAAAAATAACATTGCACCAAGATCTTAAAAATGTTAAGATCAAGCATGCCTTATTCAAATACTAAATTTTTTAATTAAATTTTAAATGAATTCATTCAACTATGAACTTTAGCAAAAATTTGGAGAATTAATTTTAAACAAACTTAGGTATAGCTTCTTCGAAAATTTATCTGAGCATTTAATTGAAAGTTTCTTGAAAAAAATATAAGAATAAAAATGGAGGGTGACTCACCGCTAACCATCTGCTATATCTGCGTTCTTACTCTTATAGTTGAGCGTAGCTGACACAGAGGTCCGGATTTAACCTTCGTATTAACCAATAACATGTGCGGGTTTCTACCTTCTTGCCTAGTAACAATTGAAACTGCTTTTATATTTCCATAACTTCTTTACTTGTAACTTGAATTTAATATTTTAGAAATTCGGAATTATCATTATCTCCATATTTAATGATAGTTAGTTTAATCCTTAAAACGCTAAACTAAAAAATGAATAAAAGCTTGAAGATCTCAAGAACTTCAAAAACTGGCGCTGAAATGAAACGAAAGAATAAAAATTTGGGGTAAGCTTGTGCAATCTTTCTTACCGTAAAAATATTTCCATCGCCATTTTAGGTCGATGATACCAAAACTAAGACTAACTTATGGAACATGTTGCCTCCACTTAAATAACTGATCGGGCGGAATGTTTGATTAAAAACGTGCAAGCTCCGAAAAATACGTGTCTACGGACTACATCTGACATTAAAAATGGCTTATTCCACGAGGCAGCCTTTCTTCTACTCGTATGTGCGGGAAAGGGGGATATTGACACAAGATACAAACAACTAGAAGTCACTTGATGTGTACTTTTGCTATTCTAATGTAGAGGGCGTACTATGTATGAATTTTATAATAAAAGGTTTCAATAGAAATTTAACATTTATTGATTAGGTGTATCGAACAAAATTTGAGTATTTAAATAACAGAAAATCGAAATTGTTACAATGTAATGAATAAAGTATCGGAGCGCTAAATTTTATGTATATAATCGTTAAGAAACACTGAAGCACAATTTTTTGTTATGCAGTATTGAAAGTTCAAAGTCTCAAATGTTGCTATGGAGTATGGTGGAATTTTCCGTAAATTTTGTTTTGTATAGAAGTCAAGCTAGAGAGCCGTGCACGTGCAAGCCGCGCGCACTGTTGTTGTCGTAAGTACTCAAGATGGTTGACGAAATCCAATGTCTAGCAGATTATTTGTGATGAGTCATCCCCAATTTTAGTTCAATTTTCGTTTCACGGAACCATTACTGAAATTGTATTAATAATTTTTGTAAATTTTATATGGTCATTTAGATTGGTACAAGTAATTTTTGTTCAGAATTTATTAGTTGGATAAATGTTCTTATGAACACAAAGAAATTTATATAAGATAACTTTATTTGAATTTACAAAATTATACTAAAATGTATTCGTAACTAAGCATGTGACACATTAATATGTGTTTGTCACATTATAAAATATAATTTTTTGGACAGTACACTTGAAGTACAGATTAGTTTAAACCATAAGTATTTTTGACCTTCGATTCATTCAATTAAATTAATTAAAAATGTAGTTATGCATTTTAAGGAAGGTCAAAGTATTTAATCAATTAAATGTAAACCCAAACAGGATCCTATTTAGGTATCAAATACAAATTGTAGAATAATAACCAAAACACGATAATTCTTCTAGAGAACTACAATAAATTTACAATTATAAAATTCAGACAAATAATCAAAGACTACTCCTAGACATTATTAAAAGTAGATATCTCAAAAATTTCAGTACGTATACAATTGTACAAATGATGTATATATTTTTTTGTAAATCAATAGAAAGTGCAATAAGTTGTTTTAAAGCTTTCTTTCATTGAAGTCAACAATAATTTTTCTATAGAAGCAAGCAACCATATTTATAAAATTTTTGTAGTGAAGAAGGATAGATGATTGGTATTGTGTTTAAAAAATTTTTGAGGTATAATCTTAATTTATTTTTTTTGTGCTAAATTGACTAGGCTCTAATGTAGCCCTAGCTCTAAAATGTCAAGAAGTAATTAAATTTTCAGATAGTACGAGATCGTCGTTCTAATTCCAGTTTGCAGAGTCGCAAGTAAGTATTATATTTCTATGTTTTGCTCGTTAAGGATATTTCTTCTTTTTGAAGATTTTCGTATCTTATCTTAGGATTGTTTCTCATTATAGCTATTACTATGATACGGTAGCGTCCATTAAAAATTCTTTTATTATCGTATACCATCCTACGACCCTGGCTCATAGGTCTACCCTAAGTTGAACAAACTTAGATGGCTGGAAGATCTCTTTAGAGGGCCCTTTTATACTCAGAGCCATTTTCCATCCTCCTTACCCTGGGCTTAAATCTTACAGGAACCCCTCATAATTTATAGAGGCTTTGCCGCCTATAAGGTAGAGTAAATACACCATATATATCTATATAGAAAAAATAGTGAAACAACGTATTGACAATGGATGGTACTATTAAAGTCAAATGAAATGATAAAGTACACACGCTAAAGAGCATGTCTGATCTGAAGAAGCAGTTCTCAATTCACGGGAGTAAGTAATAAAACATTTATATGCTAGTAAAATAAAAATTCGCCTGCACTTTAATCAAATCAGTTATGTTTATATTTTTTTTTCTCTTCTACATCTTGATGATTATGATTGAGACTTTAAGTATACATGATTGGGTTTCCTAATACATGAACTTTATAATTTAGAAATAATTTTTGGAAATGTTGGAATTTATAAAATGAAATCGAACACAGCAATATTAGAGAACTTATACAGTATGAAATATTTTTTCTCATACAAAGACATATAGAAACATTTGCAACATCGTTTTTTTCAAACATCAAATAATTTCTACAAATTACCTATTTACTTAATTATAAAAATGTTCCTTACCGTACTTTAAATTTATGAAACTAAATTCCTTTTTTTATGTATAATGTTTACCTGGTTATGATTCTCACGCTTATAAGGTTTGTTTTGGCCAAAAAATTTTGGACATAATCTATTAAAATATCATAGTGTTTCGAACGTTGTACACAAACTTTCCTGGTAGAGATCCTTACAAAAATAAAATATTATATGATTAATAATTATTCTACTTTAGATTTAAATGACAAATATTCAACTACCAGCTACAAACAATATTTAAAAAAAATTATGGTTGCAAAATTCATGAAGCGCTTTTATACCAAATTGTGATTAAATATTCTCTTATTTTAAATTGACGTCTAAATCAGCTTACAATATCCTCATATTATTTACCTTTCCATTTAGCAACCAATGTGCATCCTTGGTTTGATTATTCAGTACAAATTTTGTAGCATTTGTATCAAAGCGTTTCCCACCCTCATTGTATATAATTAAATTTTATAATTTCCATGTTTTTATGCAGGTTACGTATAAAACATCCTTTCTTCATTCATTGTAGCTCGCAATTAATAAGTTAATGTATGCGTACTGCATACTTCAAATATTATTTTCGCAAAACAAGGGTTCGCGACTTAATCAAAATAACATTCCGCGGTCGAATTCATGAATGAGTGACCTTTTTAATAAACGCTTCCATTTATATACAAAATTATTTTTTCCAGAAGAGACTAGTGTTTTCGTGATCCCATTTCAAATAATACACGCCTATCTTACGTAATATCTAGGAAATCCTTATTAGCGTTCAAAATCGTCGCGTTTTATTACCTCATTATCGAATTTGACTTATTAGTGACGTGCCTTGCTCGTCTTTGTTTAACATCCAAAGTTATTGTGGCGTCGCATACTAATCCAGTAATTGCAAAAGGTAATAAATAATTTTTATCGGTTACTTTATGGATTTTAAGGGTTTTTCAATATTTCGATCGCTTCTTGGAATAAACGTTTCTTTATTAATTAGTTCATGCGAAATTGACGTATTTTTTTCAATTCCTTTCGAAAATCATTCATTTTGTTTTTGACCTTACTTAGGGTCGGTTTTCTATTCTGTGCTAATCTAAAAAGCTCTACATACTCTTCACAACCTAAATTTCTAATAATTTGACTAATATAGTTTGGTCTAGGTCTTCCTATATCCTTCTATCTTTTTCCTATCCAGCTGGCTCTACATAGATATTAGCAACCTGATGGTTGTTAAAGAACTCTAACATGTTTACATGATTACCATTTATAAGGACATGAAATATAACCTGGTTATCCGCTTCAAAAAGGAAAAGTGTTAAATTATATGTTATGGTAAGGCTTAAGCAACGAATCGCTGCCAACATGCCAGACCGCTACCTAATTGTGAGTTATGAGATGGTGACGTTTATTAAATTATATGTTATGGTAAGGCTTAAGCAACGAAACGCTACCAACATGCCAGACCGCTAACTAATTGTGAGTTATGTCCTGGTGACATTTAGTTAACTGATTTTATTTTTTTGTTTTGTTTTCGAACTTACTTAAAGTCGGTTTGACGCAGCTCTAAATTCTTTTCTATTCTGAGCTAGTCTAAAAAGGTCTACATAGCCTTCACAACCTAAATCTCTAATAATTTGACTAATATAGCTTTGTCTAGGCCTTCCTACTCTATTTTTATTTGGTAGTCTATCATCTAAAACTTTACTAAATAGTCCCTCATGTCTTAACTCGTGCCCTATCATTCTATCTCTCCTGACCTTCAATTGTTTCCACATACAGGGATCCTCACCTATCCTTCTATAAACTTCCTCGTTTGTTACTCTATCTGTCCAACTAATCTTTAACATTCTCCTATAACACCAAGTTGCTAATTACTACGCTTTGGTTTTTATATAGACTGTAAATAATTTTTCTATCCCTATGAGAGATTCCTATTTTTTGCAGAACCCTGAACATAACAATCCAATTAACCATATCAAATGCTTTTTCTAAATCTACAAACGCGAAATGAGTTTTTTTATTTTTTTGTAACCTTTTTTCGATAATTACCCTAATCATTAGTATCGGTTCTCTAGTCCCTCTGTCTTTACGAAAACCATATTGGTCTTCGCCTAAATAATTCTCAGTCAAAGCTTCTACTCTATTTTTAACTATTATTGTTAGTATTTTGGAAGCATGAGAAGTTAAACTAACCGTTCTAAAATTCTCACTCCTATCAGCTCCTGACTTTTTTGGGATTGGAATGATAATATTTTTTTCGAAATCTATTGGAACCTCACCTGTGTCATATATTACTTTTACTAGTTCATATAATCTGTCTAAAGTTTTCTGACTTGCATATTTTATTAATTCTGCGGGAATATCGTCTATCCCTGGCGCTTTATTTAATTTAAGATTCCGAACAGCTCTATCAAATTCCTCTCTTAATATTGAGAACCCTATTTCTACATCCTCTTCTTGGTCGTTTTCTAACTCATCCATATCGTCTCCCTTATATAAATCTTCTAAATATCTTTTCCATCTATCTGCTACCTCAACTTTATTTATTAGAAGCTCATTATTGTCGTCTCTAATACCATTATATTTTTTCCTATCTTCTCTAAAAAACTGTTTAACTGCCCTGTAAGCCCTGTCTGTCTTACCTACTCATCTTGTATTCCCTTACAATTCTCCTCCATCCATTTATTTCTAGCTTTTCTACACTCATGTGCTATCTTATTTCTAACTGTATTATATTTTTGCTTACTTTCACTATCCACTTCCCTGAAAGGTTTAAGCTTTCTTTTATTCTCTATTAAATCTAATATCTCCTTTGTTACCCAGGGTTTTTTCGCTTCTATTTTTTTCTTACCTATAGTCTGTGTTGCTGTATTATGTACAGTCAGTTTTATTTCTTTCCATCTATTTTCTACATTCCCTCCTACAGCTATCTCTTTGCTCTTATTATCTAATACTTGTTTATATTCCTCTTTTACCCTACTATCATTAAGCCTACCTAGATCCCATCCCTCTCTTTTAACCTTTCTGAATTTTTTGAATTTTAATTTACACTTCATTTTAACTAAGTTATGATCGCTATCTATGTCAGCCCCTGGATAACTACGATAGTTTTTAACTTGGTTCCTAAATCTTTGTTTAACTAAAATATAATCTATTTGGTATCTAGCCCTATCCCCTGGGGCTTTCCAGGTATATCTTTTTCTAGCATGTTGTTCGAATAGGGTGTTTACAGTTACTAATCTATGTTCCTGGCAAAACTCAACTAATCTTTCTCCTCTATCATTTCGTCTGCCGTACCCAAATTTTCCTACCATTTTTCCCTCACTACCTTCTCCCACTGACGTATTAAAATCGCCCATAACTATTAAATTCTCATCTCCTTTTACTTTTCTCACTATACTATTTATATCCTCGTATACTTTTTCTACTTCCTCTTCCTCATACTGAGTTGTTGGCATGTAAACCTGTACTAAAACAGTGTCTGTGGGTTTTGTACCCAATCTAACCATAATTATTGTATCACTAAATTGTAAGTACTCTTTAACTTTATGCCCTAATCTTTTACCTAACACTATTCCTACCCCTGCCTGTCTATTAATTGAAGAAGTTGTAATTATTCTACAATTATCTTTCCAAAAGTCATTACTATCTGGCCATCTCACCTCACTAATACCTAAAATGTCCAGCTTTTCCTTTCTCATTTCGACTAATAAATTCGTTAACTTATCTACTCTAAGTAATGACCTTACATTCCAAGTCCCTATCACTAAATAGAACTGTTGTTTTATATTCTTACGATGACGAGCCCCAAGTACCCCCTCCCGGAGATCCGAATGAGGGAGTATTTTACCTCCGGACAAGAATTTTACTTGTGAGCTCTCCATCATATGTATTTCGTGTTTTAGGCCACGCACACCTGGGAAATATTGTGGTAGGCTCCCATATCTTTCCACAACGCAGTTTTTAAAGATTTTAGCAAAAAGCCGTATCCGTCACGGCCAACCCCCAACAAGCTTGTAAATTATTGAAGATCGCCCGAGGCCAACCGACCCTCCTCCAATATCTGTTAGCCAGCAAGGCTGCTGCCCCTTGCTGCGCCTTTTAATCGCCTTTTACGATAAGCAGGCTTACTATAGTAGTATTCTTTATCCCCTACTATAGGGACCTTTCAAAAATACGAGGATATATTTTATTTAAAATGTTTTTATGCCATACAAAAGCTAATTAATTTAAAGCTTATAATGCAAACTAGGTGCTAATCAATAGAAAATATTTGCTTTCAGAGTAAACCGTGTTTTAAGATTTAAATTAGGGGTTTTAAATACAGGAAATTATTAATTTTTATCCACGGAAAGGATATTTTTTTATTACAAACGAATAGCGTTTGTATTTATCTTAAAATGATCGATTTACGTTCGCATTTAATGCGTTTTTAAGGTATCTAAAAATTAATTATTTTTACATATATAACTTACATTATTTGTTATGTATTTACAATACGCTTATATCATACAGAGTGATTGTTTATACACAAAGAATTTGATTTGTCGCTTGTCCCTCAATGAATAAAAAAGGTAACCATAAATTTGCAAAAATTTCCATTTTTCCGTATTTTAACGGGCTTTATTTGTAGAATTTGGGTTTCAATGACCTTTAATGACCCCCTATCACGTCAATATAAATATATATATACATAATATACTGATATGATAAAGAGGTCAAGAAAAATTATTCAACCCAAAATTCTATGACACTCTGCTCCAAAGAAAAGTAAATGGGAAAAATTAAAATTTCCAAATATTTAGTTGTTCTACCCTGTATAAATATAAGCGTATTTTTTGCCATTAAAATATAAAGCCATTTATTGCAGAGATCGATATAAAAATAAAAGCCCCATTTTTAAATCAATTCTTTTCAGCCGAGTGCGAATTAATCGTTGAGAGACACCTTAAAAACGAGCTTCATTTAAGATATAAATAAAAAAAAGGCATTCATTTCATATGAGGTAAAAGAAAATACACTTTCCGTGCATAAAATATGCCCTTTATTTATTGTAAAAACTCAGTATCAATTGCAGTTGCTAAGTATATGGAACGCAGTTTTGAGTATTTATTATGAAACTAAATTCATTTTAAGAGCTACCAACAAACATTTTTCTAGAATTTTCAAGAAAGTCATTGAAGAGGTTGATTTTCTGTATCAATTATTAAACGCCGGTTTGAGGTACTCGTGCGGACATTAAAATGCAATAAAATAGATAAATAATACTTTGATTAGCTTTCCATTGTACAATAAGAGAGAAAACACATTAAACATTAACTCCATTCGTTAGAAATGGACAAGAGACGCTTTTACCATAATCATAAATCACAACAATTGACATACATTAGTTTTTTAAAACGCGAAATTGGTGTAAATTCTTACATCAGAGGTGAATCGTGGTTTTAAATAAATCGGGATAATTTTTATATGAACGGGATCTGAATAAGAACGTATTTATTCATTCTTTCCTAAACGAATCAATAAGTGACACCCTCGATTCAATTTATTTACGAGATCGACCGTATACAAACAAAGTTGTATCCTTTAAATTATTTACGACATGAAACTTATACGTTCAAACATTTTGAAATCTAATTCATTGGTGTTCCACAAGTAACAGTTATTAAATTTAATTATTTGATGAAGATAAGGAGTATTTATTACAAAAAGATGGGTAATTTTGATAGAAGATCAATACTGCTGAGTTTAATCGATAAAGAAAATACAGATGTACTTTGGAACCTGATGGAGAATTAAGATGGGACCAGAAAGTGTTTACTACCGTTATGTACGCTATAGATTAGCGTTCTTTGACAAATAGCCAGAAGTATAAAATTTTGGTTCTAGTTTGTTAATTGATAAGAATATTTGGATATTTTGTAATTTAAATTCGAATAAGTTTTCAATTTTATTAATTGTGACACTGATAGTTTGCAGAAAGTTATGAGGTTGAGCTTCATAGCATTTTAAGCTTTAATGAACTATCTGTGATGTGTTTTTCGCCAATCACACTCACAAACATGGCAATAAGAGATAGACAAATTACCCAGCTATTAATCAAAGGGGATTGTGTACTTTTTAACAAAGATTAGGTAAAGAATATTTTAATAATTAAATAACTTGTAGGAATTGTTTTCTGGATGAACTACAGCTGTAAACTGTATTATAAATTCTTTTGAAAGTTTTTGAATGTATAGATGTTTCTTAAGATTTCCGTGTTTCATTTCATTTTCAAAAATTTTACAGCCAGCCTGGCAAAGAAAAGGTAAGATAATAATTTCATATTTTACCACTGCATTCACCACGAACGTAAGTGCAGTTTGCTGCATCTAAGCAGTCACAATATTGATTACAGCGACCCCACTTACAGAGGTTGTCGCAGACAAATATATTCTTTTACATAGTATTAATTTCTCTGTCGTTAACCCAATTACAATCAAATTTAGGGCTTCCCAAACCACAGTTGGGCAAATTTAAATAGCCTTGTGTTGTTCACAGGTTGACATACTAAGCCGGCATGAGTTTCCAAATTAGTCCAACTGTTAAAATTTAATGTGTTTTTTATCTTTAATCATTAAGTAGAAGTTATGATGTCTCTTGAAAATTGATATGTTAACCGTTGTCTTTTAAATGGCAATCGTTCATGCATACGGTTAGCTGTCTAAGATGATCGCGCAAGTTTTAAATAAACAGAATAGAAACTTTTCTTCATTTTTTAAATAATTTACATATTTAAGTGCCCAATACCGCGAGTTAAAGTTCGGGCCTTTGGAGCTGGTTTTTTAAAAACACTTTGAAACTTTAACAATATTTTTATTAGTTAAAATTTGGATAACTTGTACATAATACTAAAATAATTATTGTACTAGTGAGTAGCTCAAACAACGAAGTATGGAGTTTGGAGACTGACTGCCGGGCATTGAGCTCCCGGGCCTTTTATAATAACCTGCCCTCACACGGCTGTGAGAACTTGCAGATCTCATGTCTGCGTTTCTCCTTAATTGTACACTTTAATACAATGTAACAACTTAATTCTAAGTAATTGCGGTATGTTGACCGCCTGTGACCTGCCACCTGCAGTATCACTGCCCTCACGGATGCAATGCTGCATTCCGTTCTCATGAACTGTCGATAACCTCTCTGGGTTATCCTTGTGTTACAATGTTGCATTGAACTTATACTTTTTCTTAATAATTTCTAACAATTCATATTAGATTCAATACATCAATATGTATAGGTAATTGGGGGATACATAACTCGCGTTAAGTTAGAATTTTCCATTAAGACTTTAATTGTGTACGTGAAAGTGATGAATGTTTATTATTTCTTCCTGTGAATGAATTATATTATACTGGGTTATCCAAAAGTCCGGCAACCCTAAAATATTTTCTCTGGACCGCATTTTCTAGAAAAACTTTTCATACAAAATATTCAGGATTGTCCTCCAGCTATCTGGTTGTGGCCTTAAAGTTGATCTTGACCTTGAAGGTCAAATAGTTGTTAAGTTCACTTTTTCTAATAGACACCGCTATTTTTTATTACGGATTCGGAAAGAGCACAAAATTTTATAAATGACCTTGACCTTGGACATGACCTTGAGATGACCTTGAAGACAATTAAGGACAATTAAGAAAAATATTTCCAATATTTTAGTTTTTTTGCAGAATTTTTTTACAAATGCTCAAGATTGTGCTCCACCTATCTGTTGATGACCCTGAAGTTGACCTTGACCGTGACCTTGAAGGTCAAATTTTTTTTTAGGTCAATTTCTCAAATATAAACCCCTATTTTTATTGCGGATTTGGAATGATCACAAAGTTTTACAAATTACCATGACCTTGGTAATGACCTTGAAGAAAATTGAGGTTAATTTAAAAAATATTTTCTGGCAAGGTGGTAAGTGTTCCTAGCCAGATAAGGCAAGGTGATAAGTGTGCCCAGCCAGTTAAGGCAAGGTGGTAAGTGTTCCTAGCCAGTTAAAGCAAGGTGGTAAGTGTGCCCAACCAGTTAAAGCAAGGTGGTAAGTGTTCGTAGCCAGTTAAGGCAGGTTTTATAAGTGTTCTCAGTCAGTTAGAGCGAGGTGGTAAAATTTCCTTAGCAATTAAGGCAAGCGGTGAGTGTACTTAGCTTGTTGAGGCAAAATACTGATGTTTCCAGTAAGTTAGGACAAAGTGATAAGTGCACACAGCCATTTAAGATAAGGTGGTAAGATAGAGTTTCTAGCTAGTTAAAGCAAGAAAATGTAAGTGTGCAACCAGGCAGTTAAAGTAAGGTGGCAATTGAAACAATTGAGCTGATTTTTCGAATGCTGCTATGATTATCTTTTTGAATAGCCAATGCCACACGCAATTAATTATCTTTAACGAGGGCTAATTTTGGGCGACCTGAATCTGGGTACATCTTTCACAGTACCCGTATTATCCAGTTTTCTTTTCAATCTGCTTACAGCTGATTTCTGAATTTGTTCTTGTCCTACCCAAAATGACTGCTTGAAAAGATTCGCGATATCCTCTAGCGATCTCTGTTAATTTCTCCAAGCACGCATCATGATGACGATTATCCGTTTTCGTTCACTAAGTTTAACCGTAGCAAGTAGGAGTTAATGAATATCTCTGTACATAAAAAAAACACTAATTTTTCTGAGAAGACCGTTGCTGATATTTATGCAGTACAATCTACTTACCTTTAATTATCATATTAAAATTTATCTCTAGCATAGCTCTGAAAACATATACACTCACTATCTTGAGAAGGACTGTGTGATTTATGCAGCTTCAGTGAATCTTTTTTAATTGTATTTAAAATTACTATCAATTTATAATACAGCATTGTTCAAATATAAGAAAAAGCACTATCAGATTTATCGTCAGATGACAGAGAATTAAAGCGTTTAGTAGACCTCTGAATAATTAATAGGAATGCTTTAGATGTAGTAAATACTAAGATCATTTTCCGTAATAATTCATTAATTCTTCTCTGTTCTTTGATGTAGTTCTATTACTTCTTTTCCGATCATTGAACTACACTAAATTATAATTTCATAGCCACTTATAGGTAAAGCAATTTTAACCGATTCACTAGAGCTGCGCAAATATTGCTGTCAGTTCTTTTCAGGATAGCTATTGTTTACTTTTTCGAAGCAATACCAGCGATAGATTTAATAGTCATTCTTTGGATAATCAAGGGTGAGTCGTTTCAACTGCACAAATATTATCAATTGTCCTTCTCAGGACAGTTGGTGTTTTTTTTCAAAGCAATACCGCGATAGTAGCTATTAATAGTCTTTTTCAGGATAATTGAGAGCGAGTCACTAGAGCTGAATAAATATTACTGACAGGATAGTTAGTGTTTATTTTTTCAAAGCAATACCAGCAATAGCTTTTATTAGTCTTTCTTAGTATAATTGAAAGTGATTCACTAGAGCTGGATAAAACACACTGACAGTCCTTTTTAGGATAGTTGGTGCTTTTTTTCTTCTCAGAGCAATACCAGCGATAGTTTTTAATAGTCCTTCTTAGGATAATTAAAGGTAAGTCGCTTCTTTTGCATAAATATTTTAACAGTCCTTTTCAGGATAGTTAGTGTTTTCTTTTTCTCGGCAGAAATATTCATTATATCCTAGTTGCGATGGTTAAACTTAGTGAACGAGAACGAGTAATCGTTCTCATGATGCGTGGTTGGCGAAATGAACAGAGATCGCTGGAGGATGTTGCAATTTTTTTCAATCAGTCGTTTAGGGTAGGGCAAGAACAAATCCAGAAATCATCTGTAAGCAGGTTGGAAAGAAAATTTAATGATACGGGTACTGTGAAAGATCTTCTCAGATCAGGTCGTCCAAAATCAGCCCGCACTGAAGATAACCAATTGAATGTGGCATTGGTTGTTTAAGAAGATCATCATACAAGCATTCCAAAAATACAACAGCAACTAAATTTGAGTTATGGTACGGTACATTGTATTTTGACTAAGGATCTCAAATGTGACCCTTACAAAGTCAAACTTGTTCAGGAACTAAACGAAGATGACCCTGATAGACGCATGCAATGCGCAGAATTGATGATGGAGCAGATAGATGCAGATGCAACCTTCCCGAATCATATTGTCTTGTCCGATGAAGCCACATTTTGCCTAAATGGTAGCGTAAATAGGCACAATATGAATTACCGGAGCGACAAAAACCCCGGATGGGTGACGGACACACGCTCTACTCAATACCAGATAACCACATAATTGGACCATTCTTTATTAACGGCACGCTTACTGGAATTAAATATGCAAAGTTGCTAAGGAATCAAATAGTACCTGCTATTCAAGATATTGCTGACGAATTTGATGAGACCTGTTTCCAGCAGGATAGAGCGGCTCCTCATTTCGCACTGTGTAAGAAATTTTCTTGACGAAGTCTTTCAACATAGGTGGATAGGACGCCGCGAAGAACTTGAATGGCCAGCAAGATCTCCGGATCTCACTCCACTCGATTTCTTTTTATGGGGTTATCTTAAAGATAGAGTTTATCGCACTAAACCAGCTGATGTAGAGGAGCTCAAACAACGAATACGGTACGAGATAGCTCTCATTGATCCTGAAACCATTCGCAAAGCTGTTACCACTGTTTACAATCGAATAGCCTATTACTAAGAGACACAAGGTAATCAATTCGAACACTTACTTAAATAAATAATTTTTGAATAAAATAGACTGTTAAAACTTCA
The DNA here is from genome assembly GCA_036346225.1 of Platerodrilus igneus. Lineage (NCBI taxonomy): Eukaryota > Metazoa > Arthropoda > Insecta > Coleoptera > Lycidae > Platerodrilus > Platerodrilus igneus. Next base: position 5,824,897 of record JARFIW010000544.1, read on the forward strand.
TACAGTTGGAGGTCAGCGATTGACAATATAGATGGCCTTATCGTATATTATTGTCGTGCTACACATATAGCGGAGCGATAAAGCCTTTTCGCTTCACCAACATCAGAGACTCTCGTATCGTTTCTCCGACTTAACCCTAATAACTATAACCGCGAGTGCATACGTGGTGCTGCCCGACCAGGTTGCGTCGACCGGTAAACCACACCTATCTTCGCGGGAGTAAATTGGTGAACAACATCGCAAGGTAAGCGAGCATTAATTACGGTTTGACCTATGTTACTGTTTTTCGCGCCTTACCTCCAATTGCATACAATTACAGTCCATTTGCTAAGCTTTACGCTTTGGGAAACGTTCTGGAGCTGTCCCGATTTTATACACTCCAAAGTGTACCACACATAGACACAAAATAGCTTGCTGTAGCTGGCTAAAAGTACAAATCACCCCACCCTGTTTTAAGTGGGAGTACCTTCGCTGGCTCCGTATACACACTTCTTAGACATCACTTAGTGAGCATATCAGTACCTTGTCTCAACTAACTGAAAACCTTTACCACCTTGCCTTAACTGGCTGGGAACACCTACAATCTTGCCTTAGTCGATTGGAAACACTTACCACTTTGCTTAACTGGCTAAGAACACTTATCACCTTGTCTTCACTGGCTGGGAACACTTACCACCTTGCCTTACCTAGCTAAATGCACACAAGGTCTTGCCTTAACTAGCTGGGAATTCTTACCACCTGGCTTTAACTGGCTGGGCACACGTACCACCTTGCCTTAACTGGCTAGGAACACTTACCACCTTGCCTGAAAATATTTTTTAAATTAACCTCAATTTTCTTTAAGGTCATTTTCAAGGTCATCTTCAAGGTCATTACCAAGATCATGGTAATTTAGAAAATGTTGTGCTCTTTCCGAATCCGCAATAAAAAAAGGGTTTTCTATTTGAGAAATTGACCTAAAAAACGATTTGATCTTCAAGGTCACGGTCAAGGTCAACTTTAAGGTCATCAACGAGACAGGTGGAGCATAATCTTGAGCATTTGTAAAAAAAATTCTCCAGACAACTTAAAATATTGGTAATACTTTTTCTTAATTCACCTCAATTGTCTTCATGGTCATATCAAGGTTGTGGCCAAGGTCAAGGTCATTTATAAAATTTTGTACTCTTTCCGAATCTGCAATAAAAAAAGGGGTGTCTATTCGAAAAAGTGAACCTGACAACGATTTGACCTTCAAGGTCATTGTCAATGTTAACTTCAAGGCCATAACCAGATAGCTGGAGGACAATCCTAAATATTTTGTACGAAAAGTTTTTCCAGAAAATGCAGTCCAGAAAAAATATTTTAGGGTTTCGTGACTTTTGGATAACCCAGTATAGCAACCTACTAATAACCAGTCAATATCACCCAACTAAGTATATACTTGCAACTAAAAAGATTCTTACTTTTCCCACTGATCAACGCTCACGCATTAAATCTTCTACAAATTTAACACTTGGACAAGAAAATTTCCATAACACTGTCAAGCTTTAGCTTAACACAGAGATCATAAGTAGATAGTAATTTGCTACAGCGGTCGAAGACTTCGGCAGCTGTCCATAAAATGTAACCAAAATGTCACCGTGTTTAGTGATATAGCCATAAACTGATCTGACTCCGATATTGGATGATCTTGAAGGTATAGCGATTGTCAACTTGGTGACTAAATTTCTTTATGCTGTTTTACATTAGAAAGGGGTTTCGAGCTAGTTGAAGGACTTCTTAGGAATAGCTACTGAAAAGATGAGGGTTTTAATAGGACTATCATCTTAGCAATATAATAAAGTAGTAAATAAATGAGTTGGTTTTATTTAGATTATCAGGAACGCAATTCATCAAATAGAAAAGTTATAACTAAACAAGTTGAAAATGCAAGGCATTGTCGCAACGAACTTCCAAATGTAGACTTACTTTAAAACAATTTAAAGAAATTAAAATTATTATGTTGTAATAATTATAAGTATTCAGATAAAATACAAAAATTTATAAACAACAAAAGAGACATTTTAATATATTTTATTTTATTGAATAAATATTTTAAAAGCTATATATGTGTGTGTGTGTGTGTGTGTATGTGTGTGTGTGTGTGTGTGTGTGTGTATATAAGGGGGAATATATTTCGGATTAAGTTTTTTCAGAGGATTCTAAATATGTATCGCACATTAATTTTGGACCTATTTGAAATTTTTGATAAAAATTAATTCCCCGGGGGGGTCGGGTATCCGTGGTCAGATTTTGTGGGGGTACCATATTTCGACTCAGCTATGTTAGGGGAGTCCAAATATGTATCGCACATTAATTTTGGACCTATTTGAAATTTTAATTTTCCCGACGGAATATCGCGGGGACACGGCGTCCCCGTGGCCCGATTTCAACTGACATCAAAACTTAAGCTCTGGACACCGAGCTGAATCGATTGATGTATCACACATTGATGTCTGACCATTAGAAAGGCCTCGGACTGACAGACGGACAGACAGACGGACGACAAATCGATTTCATAAACGAACGAAGTTCGTTGAAAAGAGAGAAACGGTGTAGCGAATACCAAACAGTGGAGAAATTGATCAAACAAAAACACCTTCAAATTGCTAAAATGAAACAAAAATGTTATAATCTTCCTTGTGCACTACAATATGTTTCGTTGATTTATTATAACTTTTTCACAAAAATAAGAATAGTTGTTGTAAAATATTGTATAAAAATTCAGAGGGAATCGATAAAATAACAAATCCGTAATAATTAGACAGACAGTTTGAAGAATCTCTTTGTTGAAAGTTAAGAAGCGCCTTTTTATATTTCACTTGTCAAATTGTGATAAATCCCTTAGAGCTTTAAACCGATTACTTAATGCAGTTTAACGTTCGTAAAAAACAGTAAATGCTGAATATATAAATGGTCGTGAGTTGTTTAAAAGGACTATAGCAAAAATAGGCACTTTATACGAGATTCACGTAATTTGAGTTTCCTGAAAGTTCAGAAATTCTCTCAATTACTACAAATAAAATATAAAGAGCCATACGCGTAATGACGTTCTATCAATAGCTCTATATACGTTTGCTTTAAATTCAAGAAATTGAAGTGCAACTCCAGAATAGATATTGTACATAAAATGCCAAAGGATGAATGGCAAAATGAGAAAATCGCTCTACAGAGGAATTATGTTGAATGATGAAGTTTTCAGTATAAGACATAATAATGCTTCAATTTAGGGATTCTACAAAGCACGTACTGCATAATCTAGCAGAAAAAGTCTACGTTTTAAAGACTCCAAAACTACAAGATGGCTATTTAAATGTCATTTAACATTTGTACATGATAGTCATTCGTAACGTAGGAATAGAAAATGTTGTGCCAAACCTAAGTGTTCAATGGTGTGTGGAATATCGCGGTTAATAGATTGAATTGTGGCCATAACGTTATATGGGGGCATTTAGTAAATACCTACATAATAAGAAATCAAATACTAAGGCTGTGAAGCACGTAAGAGGTAAAGTATCAATTTTAAATATAATTATGCAAATCTTTACTTTAATAATAAAGGGAGTTGGTTTCCTTAAGACATCAAGAAATAGGCGCACAAATAATAGAGATTGCTTGTTTAACTCTTCTTTGCAGTCGATATATTTTTTTGACCGATTATTAAGGTACCTTTCCATTCGGTAGACGGATCACTACAAATTCAATTTTTAACGCTTCTGGTAAGGAAAGTTGTTGACAACGAAGTTGATTCTAATTTTTGAATTTATGAGAAGGTACAATGGCACCCTACTTTTTCAAATTTCATGAAAGGGGCGCTAAACAGATGGATGTTATCACTTCTCATGCCGAATTGTATAATCTTTTAAGGAAATAAGTAGAGATATATGCCGGTCCTGGGACAAATCCACCTTATGAATTCAACCGAATCCACTTTTTACATGTAAAAACCCGCTATAAAGCCTTATTTTAAGGGATTTTTTCCTTGCTCCCTTCTTGCCCCTTCCTTGCTCCCTCCTTGTGGACCTCCTTGTGAGTTTTTTACCCTCATTTTAAGAATTTTTACAGGTAACATTCTAAACCAAATAGTTTTCTTCGACTAGCCATTTCAACTTTCGAGATACATCTTTCTTGTTTGGTGTCAATTAATCTTAGATTTTTCTCAGCTACCTGAATTTCGATGATTTTTTTTAGATAGCATCACCCCCCAGGGAGCTACCCTCATTTTAAGAATTTTTACCGGCAGAGATTTCTGACCGTCCTTAAAAAATTTTTGTAGCCATTCGACACATCAAATTAGTATAGAATTTTATGCAGAATCCGAATCTGTAAACAGATTTAAAATTTGAGTAACCCCTTACCGTTTTACACACACATACCCTCTAGCGAACATACCGCCACCGCACCTCTAATCGCTTTTAATGTCGTATCACACTTTCTATCTTGTTTAACTCATCTTTCGAGATAAATCTATCTTGTTTGGTGTCAATTAATATTAGATTTTTCTCAGCTACCTGAATTTCTAGGAAATTTTTAGATAGCATCATTTCCTAGGGAGCTACCCTCATTTTAAGATTTTCTACCAGCAGGGATTTCTGCCCGTCCTTATAACTTTTTTAGCCATAAGACACATCAAGTTAGTTTAGAATTTTAGGCAGAATCCGAATCTGTAAATATATTTTAAATAGGACTACTCTCTACAAAGTTACACACTGTTAAAACCTCGTACTTTAAATTTTTTGTTTATTTGACTTTAACTCGATCTTGAAATCCTTTTTGGTCACCTGAGATATACGCTTTAACACGGAACTTCCCGACTACTCCCACCTTAATACCAACCCTCCATACAAACTTTTTGCTAGTGTATCTATAGAAATGTTATAACGTGATCTAAAATTTACAGCAAAATGCAAATCATTCAATTATTTTAAGAACAACATCAAAACTTCGAAAACAACTTAAAAAATTTCCAATTCTTTTCAGCAGGATAATTTTAAGAAACCTAATAAATTTTCAAAATAAAATCAACTCTAAAAAGTGCTAAAGACAACCAATTACTTGCATATTTTTCTCGATACCTTAAAAATTAATTTAGTTTTTGTAAATCAATTTAATCCTTTGAAACTTAATAAAACACTTTAAATCTTTACTAAGGGAATACTAAAATTGTCTGCAGGATACTTACTAATAAAATAATTAAATCCCTTCTACGTCATATTTCTGGAATTTATGATTTGCGTAGTTTTTAAATGAATCACCAAGCGAAAGTATATGCTTAGCGGTATTAAAATTAACTATTAGTTTCTCATTTTACGAGCGCGGTTAATTATAGATTAAAATTTTGTTTTAAATAACGAAATCGAATACTTGCCTAGATTCAATGATTCACTCATTGCCGACTCATTAGTTTGAACAATTTGTATATTATGTATTAAACGCACTTATAAACCTATTAACGCCGTCCACTAACCTAGGAATATTTATTCATACAAAAGCAGTTTTGTAAATAGTTTGGAAGTGGATCTTTGTTTTCTATAGCGAAGCTCCTTATTATGTTAATTGGTGTTATATGCAAGTCTTAACAGGAAAAGCGAAGTTTATAATTGTTTTATAGTGGGTTTTACCTATTTGTATTAAATCACCAACACCATTTAGATGTTTTTTTAAAATTACTCTTAACGGTATTTTTTAATATAACTCCGCCTATTTCTAAACAGCATCTCTTTGTCTTTTGACATAAACCCATCGTGTAACCTATTAAATTAGTATAAAATTTTCTGGAAAATCGAAATCAATTATCACCTCTTTTAAAATTAGCTCCAACAAAGATCCGCATAGTGTTTTAATACTTAAAAACCTAACAGGAATCCACCTCGGCATTTTTACTTACATTTAATTCGATAATATAGCAATTTTTAAAAAAATATTTATACAATATTTATAGTTATTACTATTTCTATGACCCGTCTCCGCAGACGAGTCTATTTAGTTAGAGGGAAGTCCGCATTTAATTTAAATAAAAATATTCAAGTCCATACGTTTCACTAATACGGAATTTCAAGAATGTAAGTGACGCGCGTAACTAAATGCGATCTTAAACGAGTTAATTAGATTGATATACCTTTAGGGCAAATGTTTTCACTGTCAGAGAATTAGTAAAATAGTCTAAAACTTTCCAATACTTTGGTTAATTATTGCAATTCAAAAAGGTATGACTAATAGCCTTGACGTATTAATTGTTCTACCTTTAAAAATTTTGGGGTAAGACAACATTTTCAAACTTGCATGTTTAAACTGCGATTTTCTATTGTTATTCAGCAACTTTACCTGCAAGAAACCTTTTATATCATCCGCTTGTAAACGTTGAAGAAATTAATATTTACATGTATAATTCAAAAACTGTTAATCATTATTTTTTCTAGAATGAATATCTTAAGTATCTCATGCAGTGTGTGTGAACGCGTTTTACTATGAAACTTCGGATTGGGACTAACCATTAACGTCTTATTCTATATCTATATACTCGTCTAAATTTTTCTATATCGCCCCTGTCGCATGTCGGTGTGCATCTTGCTTTCTTTTACTCCCTGGCCCATCTTGTTAATGCTTTCCAGAGAAAACGGAAGCTTAGCTTTAATATCATGCCTAGCGGAAACATAACGGTTGAACTTCTTTATAGATAGCTGTTAAATACAGCACAAATTTCTTTTTAGGATAAACATCCCTTCCCGTCATATCGCTTACATTCTCTTGCTTACGAACAGTTTTGTTATCCGTCCTAGGTCGGATTCAATCCGACCTAGGTCGGGCTGGGCAGAGGTGCGCATCGACTTATGTCCGGATATATGTCAGATATATCTAGGATGTTAGGTTACAGTAAAATTGCCTTATAGGGTGAAATTGTCTCATAGGGTGAAATTACCTCGTAGGGTGAAATTGCATTATAGGGTGAAATTGATTCATAGGGTGAAATTGTCCCCGTCCTAGGTCGGATTTATTCCGAATGTTGGACATATGTCAGACATATGGTAGACATGGTTGACATATGTTGGATACATGTTGGACATATGTTGAACACATGTCGGATATATATCGGATATATGTAGGATGTATACTGGACATATGTCGGATGTATGTAGGATATAGTTTGGATGTATGTCGGATGTATGTCATGCGGATGCGCGAGGAGAAAAAAGGACAAAGTAGGGTGGGGGAGAGGGTTTATGTTAGTTTGCGTTGTTTGGACTTTGGTTAGTCGGTGTTGTCTGGAGTAGGTTAGGCTAGTTGGAATTGTCAGGAGTTAGGTTAGCTAGTATTGTCTGGAGTTAGGTTAGGTTAGTTGGACTTGTGTGGACTTAGGTTAGATAGAAGGAAAAATTGATAGGTTAGGTCAGTACCGCGGCGCTGACCTAACTTATGAATTTGTCCTATCTAACCTAACTCCACACAATTACAACTAACCTAACCTAACTCTAGACAACACTAGCTAACCTAACTCCTGACAAGCAATCTAATTGCCTGATTCAAGATCGCATTTAATTACGCGCCTCACTTACATTCTTGAAATTCCGTATTAGTAAAACATATGAACTTAAATATTTTTATTTATAGTAAATGCGGACGCCCCTCTAACTAAATGGACTCGTCTGCGGAGACCGGCCATAGAAATAGTAATAACTATAAATATTGTATAAATATTTTTTTAAAAATTGCTATATTATCGAATTAAATATAAGTAAAACAGTCGAGGTGGTTTCCTGGTAGGCTATTGAATATTAAAACACTATGCGGGTCTTTGTTGGAGCTAATTTGAAAATACGTGATAATTGGTTTCGATTCTCCAGGAAATTCTATACTAATTTGATAGGTTACACGATGGGTTTATCTCAAAAGACAAAGCGATGCTGTTTAGAAATAGACGGAGTTATATTAAAAATACCGCTTAAGTGTAATTTTTAAAAAAACTCTAAATGGTGTTGATGGTTAAATACAAACAGGTAAAACCCACTATGAAACAATTATAAGCTTCACTTTTCCAGTCAAGACTTGCATAAAACACCGATTAACATAATAAGGAGCTGCACTATAGAAAACAAAATCCACTTTCAAACTATTTACAAAACTGCCCTCGTATGAATAAATATTCTAGGTTAGTGGACGGCGTTAATAGGTCTATAAGTGCGTTTAATACATGATATACAAATTGTTCAAACTAATGAGTCAACAATGAGTGAATCATTGAATCAAGGCAAGTATTCGATTTCGTTATTTAGAACAAAATTTTAATCTATAATTAACCGCGCTCGTAAATTGAGAAACTAATGGTTAATTTTAATACCGCTAAGCATATACTTTCGCTTGGTGATTAATTTGAAAACTACGCAAATCTTAAGTTCCAAAAATATGACGTAGAAGGTATTTAATTATTTTATTAGTAAGTATCCTGTAGACAAGTTTGGTATTCCCTTAGTAAAGGTTTAAAGTGTTTTATTAAGTTTTCCTTGAAAAGGTTTAAATTGATTTACAAAAACTAAATTGATTTTTAAGGTATCGAGAAAAATATGCAAGTAATTGGTGGTCTTTAGCACTTTTTAGAGTTGATTTTATTTTGTAACTTCATTAGGTTTCTTAAAATTATCCTGCTGAAAAGAATTAGAAATGTTTTAAGTTGTTTTCAAAGTTTTGATGTTGATCTTAAAATAATTGAATGATTTGCATATTGCTGTAAATTTTAGATCACGTTATAACATTTCTATAGATACATTAGCTAAAAGTTTGTATGGAGGGTTTGTGTCAAGGTGGGAGTAGTCGGGAAATTCCGCGTTAAAGGGTATATCTCGGGTGACCAAAAAGATTTAAAGATCGAGTAAAATTAAATAAACAAAAAATTTAAAGGTACAAAGCGTTAACAGGGTGTAACTTTGTAGAGGGTAGTCCTATTTAAAATCTATTTACAGATTTGGATTCTGCGTAAAATTCTAGACTAATCTGATGTGTCTCGTAGCTTAGAAAGTTATAAGAACGGGCAAAAATCCCTGCTGGTTAAAAATCGTAAAATGAGAGTAGCTTCCTAGAGGATGATGCTATCTAAAAATTCCTAGAAATTCCGGTAGCTGAGAAAAATCTGATATTAGTTGACACCAAACAAGATAGATTTATCTTGAAAGATGGGCTAAACAAGATAGAAAGTATGATATGACATTAAAAGCGATTAGAGGTGCGGTGGCGGTATGTTTGCTAGAGGGTATGTGTGTACAACGGTAAGGGGTTACTCAAATTTTAAATCTGTTTACAGATTCGGATTCTTCATAAAATTCTATACTAATTTGATGTGTCGGATGGAAAATAATTTATAAGGACGGTCAGAAATCTCTGCCGGTGAAAATTCTTAAAATGAGGGTAGCTCCATGGGGAGCGATGCTATTTATAAAAATCCTAGAAATTCAGGTAGTTGAGAAAAATCTAATATTAATTGACACCAAGCAAGAAAGATTTATCTCGAAAGATGAAATGGGTAGTCAAAGAAAACTATGTGTTCAGAATGTTACCGGTAAAAATGCTTAAAATGAGGGTAAAAATTCCACAATGAGGTCCACAAGGAGGGAGCAAAGAGAGAGCAAAGAAAAAATCCCTTAAAATAAGACTTAATGGTGGGTTTTTTACATGTAAAAAGTGGATTTGGCGGATTCTATAGGTGGATTCTATAAGATGGATTTGTCCCAGGATCGGCCAATTCTTCTACTGAAATCGTAGTCTCATATCCAAATTTGAAACAAAATAAGCAGCTATTTTCTTGAAAACACTGCGAAAGCAAGAAACTTCTACTAGCGTTGTTCACCTTGGAATATCGATAGAATTAATTTTGTTTCGTTTCAGCTTCATATGCATATATCCAACTGCAGCCACCACCAATGGTGTCCATACGAGGGTGATTTGAAAAGTTCGCGAAGTGAAGGGGAGAATGAAAAAATTTGTTTTTAATATATAGTTTATTTTTCAACATAATTCCGTCAAGTTGAATACACTTCATCCAGCGATGTTCCAAACCCATTATGACATCACGAGAGTGCGATTCTTCAAGACCTCCAAAATAGTCGTCGACAGCTGCTTTTACTTCTTCGTCTGTGGAAAATCGTTTTCCCCTAAGGAAAATTTTTAGTCGTGGAAATAGATGGAAGTCAGAAGGAGGCAAATCAGGCAAATAAGGTGAATGTTGCAACAGATCGTACTTCAGATCATTCAATTTTTGCATTGCTACTGCACTTGTATATGGACGTGCATTATCTTGATGGATAATGATCTTTTTCTTACGTAATGCAGATCTTTTTTCACGAACATTTTTATCCAGTTAGCCTAGAAGTTTAGCGTAGTAATATTCACCGTTTATTGTTTGGCCCTTGGGAAGAAAGTCAATTAGTAGGACACCTTTAGCATCCCAAAAAACTGATGCCATAACTTTTTCGGCCGACTTCACGGGTATTGCTTTATTTGGTAGTGGAGAACTACTATATCTGCGTTGTTTAGATTGTTGCTTGGTTTCACGGGTATACTAGTGAACCCAAGCTTCATCTGTCGTTATTAATAGTCGGACGAAATCGGTTTTATTGAAGTTAAGGCGGTCTAAACTCTGTTGGTAAATTCTCTTTTTCTGAAGGTTTTGATCAATTGTCAATATGCGCGGCAACCATCTTGCCGCAAGTTTTTTCATACCTTATTCCGCAGTTAAGATATGAAATGCTCTTTCATCTGAGATACCTGTATCCTTAGCAATTTCGGAGACCTTTAATCGACGATCCTGCGTAACCATATCATTAACTTTTTGGACAATTTCAGGCGTGGTGGCAGTTTTTGGTCGTCCACTGCGCGAGTCATCTGTTAGGCTCTTATAACCACGTTTAAATTCCGTCACCCACTTATGCACAGTTGTAAATGATGGAGCCGAGTCTCCTAATATTCGGCACATCTTTATGTATTTATTTGTTTTCCAACCCTTTTTACAAAATATTTGATAACAGCACGCGCTTCAGTTTTATCAATTTTGAAAAACTCACAAAACTAACTTTACTTCATATAGCACCAAATTAATACTACTTGACAGATTAATGTCAAATTTAACATCTGCGCACTAGATAGTTGGATCCATCAATTGCATATACTTGATTCGAACTGAAGCTGCCACCTGTGCTCTATTTCCCGAACTTTTCAAACCACCCTCGTATACCAAATTGAATTTTTATGAGTTAAATCGTTTAAAGAATTCCTATTTGACACGAACTTTTCTTTGAGCTGAATATAAATTGCTAATATATCTATTTAACACATAGGTGATAGTGTAAAATTTGTTGAATTTGTATCATGCCGTTGCTTAAATGTGACTCAATTTACCTCTATGTTACACGCCGATCAACTATATAGTCATTTGTCAAAGACCGTTAAATAAAGTCACTACGACCAAGCCTATATCCTTGATACTGGCAAAACTCAATTGGTCTTTAAGTTGTCGATGAACATGTTTAAATTTTCTTAGGTCGAAAATAGAACAAGCATACTTCTAAAAATGCTCACGATTTAAATTCATATTTTTTCAAATGTGTTTAACTTTAAAGTTATACTATGATCACACTGTAAAAAGTAAGTTACTTTGTCAACGTGCGTTATTGTGTGAGTGGGTGCGTGCGAGTGTACTTGCTTGTGTGCATGCGTTCATGCGTGTGTTTTTATGTTTGCGCGCTTACATACAAGTGTGCATGCGTGCAAGTATGTATAAGAATTTGTTTCCTAGAAATTTCTAAAGGAACATTGTTTTCTTATAAATTGCTTAACTAATCAAGTTTTTATTGAACTAAATTTTGTAAATAAATAAAAATCAGAGGTTGCTATTCCCCTCCATCTTGGTTTGATTTCGAGCAATATTGACCCTTTTTGTCTCTCTGGAGGTTTAGGTTTTCTACTATTATCTACCAAGGAAAGCGAGACTAGACTTGTCTGTTTTGTTCAAACACTGTCATGTACCAATCTATTTGGTTACGTCAAGAAAGTGTGAGGGTAGAACACAAACCTTTAAAATATTAATAAAAAAAATTAGTAAGCAATTTGAAAGAGATAAGGTTGTTAAATTATTAGCATCTGTAAGCTGGCAACAAGTATATAATTCGGAAAGAATTATATAAATGTACTGATCACTTTTATAAGAAAATCCACGGTAGGTATTAAACAAATCTCGAAGAAAGTAAAAAAGTTAAAACCCGGGATTGCGCACGGCCTGGTCAAATCGGAATACCGCTCTTTTTTAACAATAATAATTTGTGCTAGGAGCGGGAGAGTAGTGCGAGCACTGATAAGTCCTAATATAAATGTATTTCAACTTGAACACTACAAATTTCGTTTTAGACTCAAAAAGAAGAACAAGAGGAAAAAAAAGAAAAATGAAGAAAAGGAAAAGGAATATAAGAAAGAAGGAAAAGACATTATAAAGTCTATACAAGAAAAATTTACATTAACAATAATTTAGTACAATGGCGTAGTAAATAATTGAGAACGAAGAAAGGGTTAAATCATACCGTAAATCTTACCGTAACACGCAAGCCTATATGCTTACTTTTTCTGACCCACCTAGGACTCTGATTTTCTTATAGTGGATTGCTACTAACGTGCATACCTTGGTTTTGTAAGATTTCGGATTTTGTTGTTAGTTTTTGGGAACCTTAACCAGTTACGAAGTTTTACTTTAACTACTATTTTAGATAGCCTTGCAAAAGATATATTGGACTAAATGTTACTTTCAACAAAGAAGAATATACCAAGCTTGTTTGTCAGCATTAGTTCGCAAAATTTTGGTTAAGAATATACTGGGTTTGCTTTAGTTGGTGGTTAAATATTACCTGGCGGGTATTTTCCAGTTTGAATGAGTTAATAAATTAGATAAAATTATGAATATGAAATCTCTGTAGGTCTAGAACTTCAAATAGCTGATAGGCATCCTTCGATGAATAACGCCGAGACAAACTCAGACTATTGCTTTCGCAGTCGTTATTGCTGCTTTCAAGTTAGTATTATATATTCCACCCTACACGGGCAAACCATACATTAGTATTAATTGCACTAACGCGAAGTATATCATTTTTGAAGTGCTTGTGAGTAGTACGTGCCCTAGTCTTCAAAACACGTATGCCAGTTTTCTTAACTTGTTGACTACAATCAGTATCTAACTTTTCCAAACAAGTCTTTTATCAATTATGTTATCCAAGTGGCGAGCCTCGTTGACTTTCTGCACTAAGGGGTAATCGCATTATTTTACTTTCTAGTTCATTTACTGTCAGTTGGATAGCCCTAAACCAATAAAATTTCACTTAAGTTCTCTCTTGCTATGGTACACACTTCAGCTCATGTTTTTCTTTTGTATAAAACAGTATGGTCATCTGCAAATAAGTAAAGGTTGCTATCACCAATGACATTTGTTAGGTTATTTGCGTATATCGTAAATAGCGTGGGGTCTATGGGACAAGTATGACCCTAAACCAGTAGAGACAATTTGATGAACATCAATGCGTTAACGCGTTTAGTGATGGATTCGAACCGAACCGAACCGAACCTTGCCCTAGGTTCGGTTCGGTTCGGTTCAAAAACTTTTTAGTCCGGTTCCTTTCAAAGTTCGGTTCGAAAAAATATATTCCGGTTTGGTTCGGTTTGGTTCGAAAAAAACGAATCGAACTTCGAACCGAACCGAATCGGTTCGACATTTTGATATTTTAAACAACTAGTGCGTTCGACTACAACTTAAATGTTTAATGTAGTTTTTATATTTAGTAGTTGCTACTTCCAAATAAACCCAACATTAATTTGCTTTAGATATTAGTAGCATAAATCATATTAATACTATTTGTCCAGGTTTGATTTTTCAATACGTACTATCTTTAACAAAGCGTAATTACAATTAGGTTAATAGTGAAAGCCACCTCTAAAATTTAGAATGTGTTAATAATTGATGATTTTTTCTAATGTCATTTTACCATGCAAGAACGATATCACACAATCTTTGCGATTACTTTTATTTTAGTTTTAGTTAGTATAAAAAGAGTATTAAGCCAATAAGGTGTTGCTGATTTCTTGTACAGTACAAACCAAAAGCTGTTTGTCAGTTTATCCTTCATCATTAGGTCTTCAGTCCTAGAACTAGTTGGAAGCGTACCCTCATTGTTTCCTAGTCTAAACCAACCTACACATTTTCCTAAAATTTGCACAGTCTGCATCTATCACTATTTGTGCACGAAAGTCTGATTTCGGTTTATCTTTATTATTATTTTTTTTTTTAAAAGACAATATCAGATGGTTCCCTGAAAAATCGTAAATCTACTTCAAACAACGTTTACGTTTTTCATAATAAAATATAACGTGCGTGACTACATTCACACACGGGACCTCCATTTTACCTCTCATCCTAACGAGGGTGTATTTTTGTGAAAAATGCTCGCATAACATTTTTCAAGCGAACCGTGTCGGGAGAAAAGTATATGCTGCTATAAGTCATAAACTTCAACCCTTGGTTTTGAGACAAAGTTCGGGGTCATTCTTCTGGAGTATCGGCTACTTCTAAAGACGTTGGTGGTAATGGCTACACTAAATAAACAGTAAATATTATGGTACCATGCGTTTTGAAGCACCATTTATTAAGCAATTATGTACAAAAGAAAAGGAGATTAGTTTTTGCTACAAGGTCACATTTTTTATTACTAATAGAGAGCTGGTTTTTATACAAACGTAAAAAATTCAAATTGATGGATTAGTAATATATACCTCAATAAGAATTAAATTGTTTCGTTTATTATGAAACCTTCTGTAATCTCTAGACCGTGACGTCGGCTTGTATATGTTTAAGATGGTTTTGCGACACGACTCTATTCATTAAATAAAATAAGCTTGTTTTTAAAACCAAATTGTCAAAATTATATCGAGTTTCTTTAATATCTAGTACTAGTTATAATCAAGCAACAATTTGAAATAGGGAGCATTAAACAAATCGAGCTAATCTAGAACTTTTGATCTACAAACGTGCCTCGATGACAAAATTTATTAGACATGTAACACTAATATCTATTACATTTTTTACCCATTGGCTTAAGACTATGTAGATTAGAAAATCGTTCTATTTCTTATATGCTTGCGACTAGAGATTTTTAAAATGTGCATTTGGGAGAAATTAAAATTGATATGTTTTTAGTGAAAATTAAATTTTTAAACTAAATTTTTATTTAAAAAATCGAAGCTTTCGAACCGAACCGGACCGAACCTTGAGCTAGGTTCGGTTCGGTTCGAAAAATTTGCCGGTCCGGTTCAAAGTTCAGTTTGAAAATAAAATGTCCGGTTCGGTTCGAAAAATCGAACCGAACCTCAAATCTGTTCGGTTCGTGTCCATCACTAAACGCGTTTAACAATTTTTGCGCCTTCGACGTCCAAACCATTAAAACTCCTTCTGACCTATCCAATGAGTGACTTATTTGAGTTACCATATCAAACACTAACTTGATTGTATTGGTTCCATTTCGGCAACAATATCGTCTGTTGGATATCAATTTACGTGTGCAAACGTGTTCTAATTGGTATTTCACAATTTTTTTAGAATTTTTGATACCGAACTTAGCAGGTATATGGGTCGGTAATTTTTATATCAATCGGATCTCCATCTTTAAATATTGGTGTTATATTAGCGGTTTTTAGACTACTCGTAAAACACCTTGAATTAATATTAGTATTTGTTACATGGCTCTTAGGAGTCGAACATTATCCTTGATTGCATTAATGGGTATCTGATCCATCCTGGAATTGAGTTCCTTTTAATAGTGCTCACAATCTCGGCAACTCTGTCTTGAAAAATATCACTAAGAACTACACCGAGAGAAATGTAATGTAAAAACACAAGAATTATCAACGTATAGCTTATTCTGCAAACTGAAATTTGTTTCAAGCTGACTTAACGTAATTCACACATTCGGTATCAGTAGTTGTTTTATTTATATTATGGAATGTAATAATATTGTATACTAAGACTGTATTTTATTCAGGATTAATTTGTTAAAATAACAGTTCAAAAAGTTTTAATTACAATCTTGAATGTGCTTTTCTCTAATGCTCAGTAGAAAAGCATTTTAACCTGAACGGTTCTCACAATTGGATAAAAAATTTAAGCGATATTGTGAAAAATACAACAATACAGTTCACAATACTATCGGAGTCAAACCTGTAAAAGTTGATAAATCAAATGAAAAAACTATTCTTAAATCATCATTTACCCACATCAAACTTGCAACCAAAATACCAAAATATTCAATTAAAGACAGTGTGAGGATTAGTAAACACAGGGAAGCATTTTCGAAAGGTTACACGCCAAACTGGTCAAATGAAATTTTTAAGATTAAAAAGGTAAACGTAACCAATCCGACAACATATACATTAGAAGATCACGACGAGAAAGAAATCAAAGGTGCATTTTATGAAATGGAGTTGCAAAAGGTTAAACATCCAGGAATTTACCTGGTAGAAAAAGTCCTAAGAAAGAGTGGAAATAAAGTATTTGTAAAATGGTTAGGCTTCTCTAACGTACACAATAGCTGGATCGATAAAAATTATGTTTGTTAGAAGTTGTTATAATAATAGTTAATAAGGCTAACATTGTAAAATTATATTAAATAAATAATACAGACAAAATCTTTCTATTGTTTTTTTATTATTGTAAAGCCATTCTTTTAATAAAAAGGTATTTTGTTTTGCGCATTGCAGATTATTATTGCTGTGTCTACAACAATGGATGTTATATTTTAAACGATTGTTGATTTTTAACTCCGATAGCTTAGGACAACGTAGTGCAAGCATATCAGTTACAAAGTTTTGCATTAGATAGGTTTCAATCAATTTCTTCTTTTCTAGACCTTTCACAAATACTTCTTCACCGGGTCGGATAATTTGCTTTAAATAAAGCGCTATATATGATGACACCATTCCAGCCGTTGAAGATTTATCCCAAGAAAGACCATGAATATTCCCTGTCACCCAGTCGTCATGTTTTATATGATCTTGGCTCAAACAACTAGACTGCATTGGCAGTTTAAACATTTGATGCCAAACATAACCTAACAACAAGTCCAAAACCGCAATTTCTTTACACACAAACTCGTTTTTCTTGTATTTAAATCCCTGAATATCAATTATATACATGTTTGTATGTAAATATATGCAGTAAACTTCGACTAATTAAATTAATATTAGAAGCAATCTGCTTATATAGCAGATTACCACCATCTGCGTACTTTGCCAACCCACTTTTCAACCTATCACAAGAGTGAACACATTTTGAATCGAAACCGGCCCATGTGTATTTGCAGCCTATAAACATAAATAAAAAACATAAATCAGAATCCACTTTAATTAAACACAATTGACTTGAATGCGATATTTTGCATCTTTCATACTTTATAACTTCTCGCTAGAAAACCAAATTCAAAACATCTACACACATTTTCTCTGCACTTACATTTTTCAACATACGTGTGTTTTGAAGTATGTATGTTCCATTGAAAGTAATATAAAGCCGGACCTAATTCAAAATGTGCCCACAAGTATTTTACATTTGAAAGTATATAAGAATTTATGTTTTCACATTTTACATTAAAAGTATACAAGGCCGGTCCTAATTCGAAACGGTGCACGTGTATTTTACATATGGAAAATACGTTTGAACACGTTTTGAATTAGGACCGTCCTTACCCCACTACTTATATTTAATGAAATATATAGGAATATTGCCATTGAAAAGTAGAATTGGTGGCAACCCCGTACAGAACTGCTAACTTTTATTTTGTTAAATGACAGTATTCTTCAAGTGCAAATCTAGGTACTTATTTGCATACGGTTGCCACAACTTAATTACTGCATTTGACGTCATCCTAAAGTTAATTTGAATGGACTATACTAATAAAACTAAAGAATACTTACAAGACGAACAATTCTGGTTTCATAGTACAATAGTACAATATAATCGCTTGGTGATTTAGTTATTTATTAGTAGTTTATAGACATGGACCTTGATTGCAATACTTCAGAGTTGAAAGATAAACTAAAAATTACACTTCTAAGATGATAATAGTCTTAGATGTGTACTGTGCATTTAGTTGATCTGTACTTAAATTCTTGCTCAGGGATGTATTGCTCTGCGATATATAACTAGTAGTACCAGTTTGCAAAGCAGAGTGACGTTAGTTAATTTTCGAATACATCAACTAGGCGTCCTCTGCTAACCGCCATCATCATTAGGTCTTCAGTCCTGAAACTGGTTAGACGCGTGCCATAATTGTTTCCTATTCTGAACTATCCTACAAATTTCTCTGAAATTTGCACAGCCTGCATCTACCACTATTTGATCTAGATCTATATCTACCACGTTTTTCCTATCTCTGCTCGTAATATATCCTATACTATTCCCCAAAAATGCCTTTGAACATATTCTGCTCTACTATCTCTCCTATTTTTTTTCCACAGATATTCTTGTTCTTCTACTATTTCTATAACCTATTTGTTATTAACTTTGTCTGTCCATGCTATCATCTTCATACATTTGAAGCACAGTATTTCAGAGGGCTGCTACCGTTTTTCTGTCTGTTTTTCAGACTGCCCGTATATCATAGGCATACTGTGCTATGCTTCACACATATGCTTTAAACAATTTTTTTCTTGTTCTATGTTTGTTGTTTTCATCATAAGCACTGTTCTATCTTGTTAGATGTAGTTTGGTCCCCTTCTATTGTTTTACAATTATATACCCTATTTCTCCGACATTCAATGGTTGTGAAGGGGGGTAAGCAGCCTGTGGCTGTCAAGTTCCCTAGCACTTAAACATTTCACCGTCATTAGGTCTTCAGTCCCAGAACTGGTTGGACGCGTACCCTCATTGCTCCTAGTCTGAACCAACCTACACATTTCCCTGAAATTTTTAGAGTCTGCATCTATCACTATCTGTTTGCAAAAGTCTGATCTCGGTTTACCTCTACCTCCATTTTCCTATCACTACTTATAATATATCCCGTACTATTCCCCAGAAATGTCTTAGAACGTATCCTGTCCTTCTATTTCTCCTATTTTTTTTTGTTTTCCACAGATACCTTTATTCCTCTACTATTTCTAGAACCTATTTGTTATTAACTTTGTCTGTTCATGCTATCATCCTCATACGTCTGAAGCACAACATTCCAGTAGACTTCTATCTCTTTTTGTCTGCTTTTCCTACTACCCCTATTTTATAGACGTACTATGCTGTGTTCCACACTATGCTTTGAACAGTTTTCTTCTTGTATCTGTTTGTTGTCTTTGAACATAATTGCTGTTCTTTTTTGTTTGATGCAGTTTGGTCACCTTCTGTTGTTTTACAGTTATATACCCTATTTCCCCGAAATTCAGTGGTATGTGAAGGGGGGTAAACAGCCTTTGGCTGACAAGTTTCCCAACACTTGAACCTTTGTCGAATTAATAGTTTTATTCTTTCGCACAATCAAAGTTAGTTGAAAATATTTCACAAGCAACACCTGTAGTTGTTTATAATAATCACCAGATTTAAGAACACTTATTTTTTCGTCATTGGGTTTTACATCTTGAAACTGGTTGGACTTGTGCCTCAGCGTATATATGTTCTGATATAGCCTACACGGTTCCCTGCAATTCTCACAACAGCCTATATAAGCCCGATTCCCTTCTATTGTATTCTAATTATATGCCCTATTTCACCGAAATTCAGTGGTATGTAAAGGGGGTTCAGCAGACTGTGGGTGCCAAGCATCCCAGACATTTGCCGTATTAATAGTTTTCCAGTTAATCCTTTCGCATAATTGACATTAGTTGAGAGTATTGCAGAACCAATATATGTAGTTGTTTATAATAATCACCACGTTTAAGTACAGTTATTATTTTCGTCATTAGTTTTTCATCTTGTGACTGGTTGGAAGCGTACCTCCATTGATTTCTATTGTGAGCTAGCCTACACATTTCTCTGAAGTTCTCACAGCCTACATCTTTCACATCTGTGTACAGTAGCTAACCTAAGTCTACCTCTACTTCTCCTTTTTCCTATCTCTGCTTCTAATATATTCCGCACTATTCCCTCATGTCTTAGTATGTGACCTATCATCCCACCTCTCCTGTTTTTTATTGTTTTCCACTTACATATTTCTTCCCCTACCATTTCTAGTACCTCTTTGTTCTGGACTTTGTCTGTCCATAATATCTTCATCATACGTCTGTAGCACCACATTTTAAAGGCTTCTACCTTTTTCTTGTATGCTTCTCCTACTGTCCAGTCTTTACAGCCATACAGTACTGTGCTCCACACCTATGTTTCAAGCAATCTTTTCCTTGTTTCTATGTTTGTTGTCTTTGAACACAGTACTTGCTTGTTCTTGTTAAATGTAAAAACGACCTTGTGCTAATCTTTGTTTTATATCTTTTGTGCTTTTCCCATCTTGCGTTATTTAACTTCCTAGGTATTACAAATCCTTAAGCTCTTGTAAGTTCTCGTTACCTATATGTATTCTTGTTTTTGATTTATTTTCCCCTTTTTTGCATACTAAAACTTCAGTTTTATTTTTGTTCATTTTCGTACCGTATCTCTCCGTTAGAACTGTTTCCATTTCATTAAGAGCAGCTCCTAACTCTTCTCTGCTAGATGCTAATACCGCTATATCATCTGCAAATCTAAGCATACCAATATTTTTGTTTTTGCGTATTAATTCCAAATGTCTTCCTGCATTTGACAGTATTCATTGCCTCTTCTATGCACAAGTTAAAAATTAATGGGGACAAGGCACATTCCTGTCTCACCCCTTTCCTAATATTTACTTCTCTACTTTCCTACTCTATTTCTATTAAGGCTGTTTGTTCTTTGTATAAGCAATGCACTATCTGTCGATCCCTAAAACTCATTCCAATCTTTTTGAGTATTTCGAACATTTTTTTTTCATTTTACACTGTCGAATGCTTTTTCCAGATCTACAAACCCTATATATACGCTTTCCTCATTTTCTATTGTTTTCTCCATTATCACTCTCAGAGCTAAAATAGCCTCCGGTGTTCACCTGTTTCGCCTAAACCCAAATTGATCTTTCCCGGTATTTCTTCAGCTCGTTTTTCCATTCGTCTTTGTACAATTCTAGGTAATTTTTTTGAAACGTATGCTGTCAAACTTATTGTTCGAAAATTTTCACATCTATCCGCGCCTCTTTTTTTTTGGTATAGTTACTATGATGTTACGTTTGAAATCTTTGGGTATCTCGCCTGTCTCATGGATATAGCTTACAAATCGGAAGAGACGTTCTGTTACTGCTTGTCCAACGGCTTTTAGAGTTTCTGCTTGCACCTTATTTATACCCGGCGCCTTAGCATTTCTCAGACCCTTTAATGCTAATTCCAACCCATCTCTAAGTATAGGATAGGTCATCATTTTCAATGCCTGATTCCTGTTCTAATGCTATTAGTTGCTCTCCTGAATATAAATTCCCTATATATTCTTGCCATCTAGCTACGTTCACTACAATTTCTATAATGATGTTTCCTCCCGCGTCCCTTATATTTTTGCTATATGGTTTTATATCCCTAAAATTTATTCTAATTAATTTGTTTGCTTCGTCTGTGTTTCCTATTTCCATATTAGGTACCTCTTTGACCTTTTCATCAATCTATTGTTCTTCAGCTTTCCTGCATGTGCGAATAATTTCTCATTTTATGGCTTTGTATCTCTGTTTTACTGTTTTCTCTGGTCTGTTTTTGTATTTTCGTCTTTCTTCTATTACATGCAGGATATCCTTTGTTATTCATGGTTTCTTTTTTTTGTGTATAACCCAGAATATCTCTGGCCCCCATGTTTAATTTCCTTGTGTGTGAGTCTGTTTGTATGTGTATATCTATTTATGTACGTACGTACTTCAATGTGATTGTGTGATGTGCTTGTGTGTGCGCGGTTCAAATTCTTGTTATACATCCATAGCTAAATATAGAATCGCTGATGCTATTGGTATATTAGCTCCAATGCAGTCTAATTTGGAAATACTATCAGTTAATGTCTGTGTCCTTTATATATCAAGATCTGGTATTCGAAATTAAACAGTCCATAGGTATCCGACCCTTTTCAAACAACAATAGATTAAATAAACGAATACTTTATTTACAACAAATAATCATTCCAAAAGACGGTAAATTCAAAATAAGGGATGACCATGCACTCAAGAATTCTAAGAATGTTCTAAATAACTTGTTGTTTTGAATGAAAGTTGGCTATGACGTTAAAATTAAAATTTTTTTCATCACAAAAACCCTATATAATAATAATTGGATTACCTGCGTTTCTTAATTTCTTGACCAAGGTAAACTATTTGCACAGCTGGGTATGTAAGCGCCTTTTAAAGCTTTCTTTGTATGTACTTACAATTATATCGAACGATTTACAATCTAAGTTAGTAACTTTTGAGATGTAATTATTTTAATAAGAGAACAGCACACAACAATTCAGAAAAAGCGACTAAATCCTTCTTAAAAAGGAGTCGACAATCAAAGATTTTGATTGTTTGAGTAGTTAATCAACTTTATGTAAATTGTATTAATTCAGCTCCCATGGCAATGTCTGGAGCAAAGGAGAACACCAACGATTTGGAAATTTACCTACCTTTAAACGGATGCCAAAGCTTTTGCTAACACTGAGATGACGACCGCTGTTTCTAAAAGACTGACTGTTGTTTTACTTATAAAGTGAACCTTATTCCACCGCACTGTAGATAAGCACATCAACAACAACGTCAATAATAATGCGTATGTGTAACGCGCGAGTGAAGTGACAACGAACACAGTCATGTGCATGTGACACTAACTGTGTGCTGTTGAACACTAGATTCCCTGTTGCTTTTGACCAGTTCAAACCACTTATTTATGAGTAGGTGGAGGTAAGAACAAGTATCTTAGTATGTCTTCGATATTTTTGTAGATTGCCTCTACCACTTCCTCACTGTAGCTAGAGGTGAGCATGTATACTTGTATTATTACTGTATTTACCGGTTTAGGTTCAAAGCTAACCATGAGTACTCTTTCGTTTTATTGTAAATAGTTTTCTACACGTCGTTCTATCTTTTTTCGCATAACTATCCCCACCCCCGAATTTCCTTCTTCTGATCCTGTACGAATTACCCTGAAGTCTCCACTCCAAAAATCCCCCGCCTCTTGCCAGCGGACTTCGCTGATTCCTACTATGTCTAGTGCTAACCTATACATTTCGAGTTTCAGATTCTCTAGCTTCCCTTGTTTCATACTTCTGACATTTCACGCTCCGACTCGCAGAATGTTCACAGATTTTTTTCTATACTTTCGGATTACATCCCCCGAAGTAGTCCCCTCCCGGAGATCCGAATGGGGGACTATTTTACCTCCGGAATTTTTTACCCCAGAGGATGCCATCGTGTTTACAAACAATTTTTGTATGTAGTGTACTTGGGAGGTAATGTGATGGTTTCCCGTTGCCATCCACATCCCAGTAGTGTGTCTGTCATACCGACCCCTATGGTCACTGCCACTCTAAGGACCAAAAAAGCGACTGCCCACTTTCGGGGACTTGTCTTAGTCCGGTTCCTCACTAAAGACCCCACTAATTTGGTTAAACCTAGATAGTTCGCCTCTTTAGCTCATTGAAACGCGCAAGCCATTCTACCTGTTCTAGTATTTTAGAAGTTCTTCAAGGTGCAGGTCCGTTCAGAAGGATACTACCTGCCAATTGTGTAATAATGTACTGACGTAACGTCTATGTATATCTGCACAACACAAAATGGCACGCCGACAAATTGAAACATAAAGGTATACCGTAGAAGAACAAAGTACAAGTTGAGCACGAGACTAGCACGCACGCGCAAATCGTCTGAACCTTGTAAGATTATCGGAAACATTGACTTTAAAAACACAAATTACTGTTGAGTTCAAATTTAATCCATTTCTTAAACGTACAATAAATGAATAGGAAGAATCTACATGACCTAGTTTTATTTCTATTATAATATTTGAAATTAGAAATCGGTCTTGGATCGTAAACTATTTATTATTCAGAATGCGCTGTCTGAAATATCAATGTTGTTCAAAGTCTTTAACTAAAAAAAAAAACATATATATTTGTACTCCATTCGAAAAGTATAATCTAGATTTTGAATCTGGTAAATACATTCACTGCAGTAATGGTCGACGTTCAACTACTATGTATGACGTCAGCATCCAATTTAAATTACAGACCGGAGTAATTATATCACATTTACAGGAAATACGTATAAATAGTACTTAGTTCATAAAAATACTACGTACTACGGATTTACAGAAAATACCTTTATTTAACATGTAATTATCATATTTTAGGTCATGCTATATAACACAAAATTAATGTAAATATCTACGTATTACATTGGTGTAATGTAATTCTGTACAACCACATTTTTGTCAGTGTAAAGGCTGTAAAAGACAGGAATGGCCACAGATAAAGATGGTTTGTTAAGGGGAATAGCTTAAGCCAATGTCTGTCCCATACTACTTAAGTGGCGTCCATAGTGTCAACACATGTTTTGGGAATAGGGTAAGCGGGGTTCAACAGAATATACAAGATTAGGCCGAACCCTGTC
This sequence comes from Platerodrilus igneus, assembly GCA_036346225.1. Taxonomy (NCBI): domain Eukaryota; kingdom Metazoa; phylum Arthropoda; class Insecta; order Coleoptera; family Lycidae; genus Platerodrilus; species Platerodrilus igneus. The sequence goes on from JARFIW010000544.1 coordinate 5,849,589, forward strand.
CCCTAACTTTGTAATGTTTCTAAGTGGATTTAATGTCGTTTCTCGATTGTTTAAATTTAATTTTGTAAAAGTTGGTTTTCGCAATTTTTATAAGTTAATTTAGCTTGTCTGTATATTTTTTGTAATAGTTAAAGCTAATGATAAATGGCCGACTTTTAATTTTTTTCTGATTGGTTTTCTCAAACTCTTGTAACATTTTTATTATTAATTGCATTGAATTACAAAAATAATGCGCTAAACGTGCATTGTTCCTTAGGGATCTAAATATATTAATATATCTGTGTCGCATAAAGCTATTCCCAAGTACATCTCTATTTGATTGTTTCGTGTTCCCCCCTCTGACGGCGCGACCGCTCGGCTCTGGTTTCGACAAACAGTCGGCCGCTTGCAACAGCTGTGTTAAGATGTATTTTCGGCTGGAGGCTGGCAACCTTCGCATCAGCTATTAATCGTTGGGATATCTTCTAATAACGGTTGGTAAAGTATATATTATACGAATTAATGTAATTTGAGGTAATTTATTTAGCGTGACCTGTAGAATGCGACCTGTAGAATGCGACAAAATATAATTCGACAATGTAGAATGGAACAAATATAATTCGTCATATAGGATCCAAAGAATTACCGTTATTTAGGAACAGTTGATTTGAAATTTGCCTCGTAAGAAATTTGTCTGATAAGAAATTATGGAAGATAATTTGGATGCAGTCGTTTCAAATTAGAATGACTGGTAACTTTGCTTGAAGAACGGAAATCCCGTCTCAATTTGTTGTCAAGCGGCTAATGCAGTTTTTGGTTCGTTATTAGCTGTAAGATTTTTAAATTTTAGAACACGTAAACTTGCTTTTATGTTTAGTACACGTAAATTGTGTAAATTTCAATTGATTGTTGAGCTGGTTAACCAAGTTGTAAAACGAAATTTTGTCGAATTAGCTTTCTAAAATAACATGCTTTGTTCCATATGAATCTTCGATAAGTTTAACGTATGTTGTGGACGTAATATTTTTCTGTTTTGCACAGTTGACAGATGTTGTCTTGAAAGCAAATGCTTTGAGCAGCTGTAATGCAATTTAAACAAACATGCCTATTTTTGTGATCAGATTTATCTATACATAGATTATTAAACGTAAATATGAAAGTTCAAATTCTCATTATGTTAGGTTCTAGTAATTTGTTATCCACCTGAAAAGATCTGCCCAAGTTAGAATTTAATTCACTGTGTTATGCATACAAATCATTATCACTTTAATTTGTATAACAAGCTCATGTTTAAAGTAAAGTTGGTTGATTAATTAAAGAAAAAAGGAAAGTTAAAACTTTAACTTTGATGTAGTTGATTATGACAATTTTTTGTTACAAGTTCCGATATTTTAAAAGAGTTTTTTTATAGTAAACGTTTAGTTCAAAATCTAAGACTTTCATTTTGGTCAAATGCGATCAAATCTAATTACATTAAGCTAAAATTTTTAAGAGTAATAATTTGATGCCAATATTATATTGGAAATATTTTTTTATTATTTCTTTATATTTTTTTTATAGGACACAAATGGTGTTCTACTTTTTTATTTATTTAATCTTAGCAATTTCTTACAGGAGCTGCGTCTTATCTTAATAAGACAGGTTTTTTGTCAGCGAAGGCGATCCTTTTTTCTTTGGGTCTCCACGTCCGCCCTTAGAACTGTGCTTTGCAATTATCGTAATTATCTCAGGACATGGTGGCGCCTATTTGATTTAGCTTAACTTTGGTTTGCGAACAGAATTCGACTTGCCCCCCCCCCTCTCATTGCTCTATCCAGAAATAGACCCCTAGCTATGTCGGAATATTTTTGTTCACTAGCGCCTTAATGTAGAAAAAATACGTTTCAGTCTTTTGTAAAACAGAAGTCGTTTCAGTGGCGCCCATCCAACGTAAGGCCTAGCAAAATAGTTACGCTGGCGCTCAACGTGGGGCTTCGAAATTTGTTTGCTCAAAATTTATTTTGCTTCGAAATTTGTTTGCTCAAAATTTACTTAGTTTCAAAATTTGTTTGTTTAAATTTGCTAATGATCTTGAAATTTGTTTTGGCATAAGTCTAGTTAAGCCATTTAGAAAAAAACGTAATACTCTGACGGATTAGACCAGGCATTGTGTGATCCAGTGTTCTTAATCTTTTACTTTCCCCAAAATTCTTTAAATGCTTACTGTAGATTATCTTATAAATGTATAGATTAATTTGTGATGGAAATAAACAAAAATACAAGAACAATGAGTTTTCAACATCCTTCTGAGGAGTTTGTGTATTGAATAATATACCGAATAATGAGTATGCTGTTCCTCTAAATAGATAATAGTAAATGGGTTTCTAAAATTCCCTTAACACAGAACCATAAAATCAAAACCTCTTCTGTATTAGATTCTGAATTCAAAATTAAATTTTTCCTCACAAAACAAGTAACAAACTGGTACTTTTAATTCGCCATTCAGAAATTAATAATTGAACTTGAAGTTCATTCAAGAACAATGTTTCAAGTTCTTAAGCAGAATGTAGAAAAACTTTAAATTCAACTTTGGTTTTCGATATAAAGGCATTACATTACATTACATTTCTCCCAACAAATGCAATCTTAAGAAATCGAATGCGTAGGTTCTCCATTACATTCTGTAACTGAAACGGAAACTGCTTCTGGCAATCTATATATATTTTACCTTTGTGAGTATTGATGAAATTTTAAATTAGTTCTGGACGTTTGTAAAACTCCATATGCTTTCTAGCATTAAAGTGCCTATTTACTAAAACTCTGTATTTAGTTTTATAAATGATTTGCATAGGAAATGCAAACTGTTGTTATTATCAAGTGTGAGATTGAAAGTTACAGGAAACTTTTGATACAAAAAGTCAAACTAAAAGAAATTCGATTCTCGAGAACCAGAGCTAGTTTAGAATAATCTATCTGCCGATTCCTATTTCTTGGAGAGATATAATACCTAATGTTTTGTAGCAGAGTGTAGATGAACACTACAAGTACTGAAATCACGAGGTAACTGTTTCTCGTAGTTTGTATCTAATGATTTGGACGGAAGTAATACACAAGTGCTTTAACATTTCACATTTGTATACAAAATCGGTCATGATTAGTTATAAAATACTACCATGAGGATCTCTTAAGGGGTTCTTTATATAACATTTGAAACTGACTGAAGGTAGCTTTGTTATCCCAATGGTAGTCAATTTCATTGCGAAGTAACTTTAATTATAAATAAGTATGCAATTGTATATGTTGTAATATAATGTATCAAAACTAACCTAACCTAATTAGTTATTAGTTATATACCATTTTGCAATATTAGCTTGAGCGAATAAAATATGGTATTAATGCATGTTGCTATAAATTATGACAGTTTAATCACATGTTGCTTAATATTTACACAATTTGTATTCGTGTTTAATTGGAAACATTTCGAAGCGATGTGATTGCCTGGAAATTACGATTATTCAGACCAGAATATTAAAATAGTATTTTACAGAACTAAATTATCACTGAGTTTGCTATTGGTATCTAGAACATGTTAAGTGCAGTCGAACTTTTTACACACTTAATACGATAATTTAAGACTGCCATATTAAAGATAACCGATTTTTACTAGCATCTAAAACTAAAATACCGGTAACTGTACTAGCCGGCAATGAGTTAATTTCAAATGATCAAGCAAAAGCGTGCATAAAACAACATGAATTGGTGTCTCCACGCATCTTGTGGGTTAGGATAAAAATGGGCTTCAGAAAGACTTTTAATAGCATGTTATGCTCTGGTGAATCATGATAGGGAGTGTGACCAGTTTAAGCGGGATTTGGAAGATGTATTAGATAAACGCGAAAGGAATGTCCGTGTGGTTCTATTAGCCGATATGAATAGTTATGTCGTAGCACACAGAAAAAATTCTGAACATGTGGTAGAACGAACGAAAATGCGGATATGTTAGAGTCTGGAAGGAAAACTGTTTGTATTCAACACATGGTATAAGTATAAGGACATGCACAAGTACACATGGCAAAGGGGAAATGCGAGAAGCCTAATTGATTTGGTTGGTTGTGTACGACAGTAACGAGAGGATCTGAATGTAGACCATTCATTTCCTGGTTTTCTCCAGATTTGATCCTAGCGGAAAGTGGGTGTGTAGAAGAAAGCAGAATGTAAGACACTTAAGAGTGTGTAACTTATTATACAGTCCTGCCACGTGAGGGTATCAAATTACCAATAAAACAATAGGGCATGACCCCTAAATCTAAAGTACCCAAACGTTTCGGAACATTGCCTTGCAAGCTTGCTACAGTCGGTGAGAGGGTGAGGTTCATTAAGCTACAACACACTAAGATATAAATTTAGAATGTTTTATTAACTGTACAACTAGTTAAACCTTAACCTAATGACATATGAGTACAAAATATATACAATATTTGCCGTTATATACAATAGGGCGCCACCGTAAGGGAGGGGAAGGCTTACGGACCTAATCAAGGTATTATCACTCGTTGCACTTTGTTCTTGAGAATGGGAAAAGATTGTCCAAATACGCACGCGGAAAATTTTAACAATGCACTACTGTGGAGCTTTATAGTCCCCGGCTAGCTAAACACCATATGACTAAACAAAATTAATGTCTAAATTCCTTAGGACTAGTCTACTTTTTAAGGATATAAGAAACAATAATTAATTATATATACAGTATTCTAATAAAGTTACCTACTGTGACCCACGCTCTCAGTTCACAAGGGTGTCTCCAACTAACGGAACAGAAACTACCTTTTTACCGGTCAACTATTAGTGTAACGGAACTCGTTCATGTATACACAAAGATTATCAACACGGGAGTCCTTTACTACTATACCCGACCTGAAAATTGCGTAATCAGGTAGGTTTCGTTGCTAAGCTATTGCGTGAGCCCCCAGACAACCGTCGAAATAACAATGAAGCGGTGTACCTTGCTAAAGCCTCGCTGTCTGCCGAAATAAGTACACAGGGATTAAAATTTCAACGCGTTCAACTTAAGCCCAAGCTCAGAGCTTTAATCTGAACGACGGTATTTTTACAGAACGTCGGCACCATTTAGTTAAACAATTACGGATACATAATTTAAAACACAACCCTTGAGTTCATTATATAAAAAAATACCATAACCTCTGTTTTAGTAACTATGAAAGTACTTACTCAGAAAAAAATAAAAAACACACATCACTTTACTTTCAGAAGTACAGAAATATACAACCTGTATGTCGGAAGTATCGAAATAAAAAAGCCCTTTCCAACCCATGCTGAACTCCTTATATACCTTTAAGTTAATTGGAAAATACCCAGTCCAGTTTAGCTCTCATAATCGAAAAGGTTAAGCCTGTCATAAATCTTAAAAGTTAATAAAACTAACAATTGCTTTAGGATAGCCAAAATCTCCCTCACAAGAAAACTCCGAAACTATAATTTTAATTAAGTACCCAAACTAATTGAAAATTATTCCAACAACTCGGGCTGCTTTATACATAACTAGGGTCTTAGCTACTTGATTGACATCTATTAGTAGATACTACTAATCTGACACGTTAAGTGCCTTTCAAGTAAAGTTTCGTACCTTGGGAATGTTAATTAAATCTTTGGATTATATTTTTCAAGAACCCTGCTCTGGTTACTTGGGAACGGAGCTTTTGAAACCGTTTAAAGTCGCAGACATATTTATGCTACAAAACCGTTATCCTAATAATTGGGACGCTAAAATTAAACTAGAAAATAAACCAATTTGAGAAATAATAGAGAGTTATTTTTACATAACAGACTGTACTAAAACAGTATGTTACAAGTGTAAGTAGAACGTTTGTTGTAAGAGTCGACTCAATGAGAGTACGCTATTGTGTTATAGAGAGAGTTGTTTTGCTGCAAACCGGAATGGAAGAATGCTCTGAAGTCGAAGATGTGGAGAAAGCATGGGATTATTTGAAGAATATTGTGATGAAATGTGCTTTGGAAGTATTCGGATCGACAATGATTGGTACATGTAATAAAAATGCATGCTGTAGCGACGAGGTGAAAAAGATCGTCGGGGGAAAGAAATTGGCGTATAAGACGATTTTGATAAAATTCTCATTAATGAAAAATCTACGAATCGGAATCTTCCAAACGTAAATTTCAAGATGTTCGAGTCGTAAAGTACCGTATTTACAAATATATGGATATAAGGAACAATACATCTACGTACTTAATTTTTTCATTGGGTTTTATTCTATAATAACTGCTAGTGCATTCGGTTCTCCCTCCAAAAAACGAGTCACGAGGATTTAACGGAAGTTGCACCATAAGGGGATGGTTATTCAAATTCATTTTTAAGTCGTTTTCGTTTTCCAGTTGCAAACGAAGTTCATGTTCCCACATATCGATAACCTGAAAACCCCTTTAACTTTAATCTGTTCGTGTGATTAACGATTCGCAAATATCGTGCGTTCAAACAGTCTGTGGGATCTTCATGCATGGGCGTTTCCCGGTCTGTAGTAAAACATTGGGGGCAACAGTGAAAATAACAACCGTGAAACTGGAAAATTTGCTTTGTTTCAGAACAATAACAATCTACTTGCACACCTGCCACAGTAGCTTCCTTTTGCTTTAGAGAGTGTTTTATGTTAATTTTTCGTCGTTGTTCTTCGTAAATTAACCACTGACTTGCTATCTTAGACTGGTTATTGGTATTTCTAAAACCTTTCTTGGGAGTTATGCTTATGGTCTTGGGCTTTAAAAAATTTCTTCTAAATAACTTATTGCGGGCACCTGGTAAGGTAATTGCTTCAGTAAATGGAGAAACATTCCCCTCTTCCAAAAAACATTTGATGAAATTCTACACAAATTTGTGTAAGGATATTGGTATCGGAAATACAATATTCTACCATTTCTCTTTGTAAATCAAAGAGTTTATTTTTATTTTCTTCGTACCATTCTAGAAAAATTTGACGAACTGTAATTTTCATGCTATCAGGATCATAAAATTTGACTGCCGGCAAAGCACCCACATAATTTGCGTCTATCTCAGTGTTGAACAAATGAAGAAAATTAACTTTTCTTAATTGTGAAAGTCCAAACGCTTTGGGAAGAGCAGCCAATTTTATGGGAAAATAATTTATAGAATCTATAAATTTAATTTTTCCCATAGTCATCATTTTACTTCCTCTCATGAAAACGCTAGGTTTAAAATCTGTGTTCTCCAGGATAAATTTTAAAATAAACTGGTGATCGTATGCCTGTTCGTTGTGCGCTATTACTTTAACGTTCTTGAATTTTTTCTTACGTAGCGAAAGGATGTGCTGTACACAAGAGTGAATAACGTTGTCATCTTTTATTACCTGCCTTCTTATCCCACATTTGTGACATTCTATAGTTTTGTTATTTGCTTCAAAGCACTCGTCGCATCCGTGTTCAAGCACACAAAATACAGGTATATGTACATTTTCCCCATTTAAGGTTTTGTAATCTTGACGAGTTTCCAAATCGGAAAAGACAAAAAGCATGTCATTTATTTGTGGTTTACTCGTATCTAGCTGGATATGACAAAAGTGTCCCGAGTATTAGTGCGATCTACATACATTACAGAATATTTCCCCACCCATATGCTGCCGATTTGACTTTATAGTCTTAAGACATTGTTCGCAACTTTTAATACTTTCACATATGTTTTTAGTATTTGTTGTCGATGTTTTATGACTATTGTAGCAACTCTGTCCTCTAAAGTTTCTATTACAGTCGGCACACGCTATTTCAGCTGCTACTTTTTGACATGGAGGTTCGCGTCCACATCCAGGGCATTGACCAGCACAACGGTGTTTGGCCTTGTGGTCATGTGGGATATGGCACCGAACACAGAAATACTTACAAGCCTGCGAGGGTGGTGATAACATTATAATGATTTCTGTGATGAAGTAGGTTGATTTTATAACGAGCCTCTGAACCTTTAAATAAAATATCCCGACCCTTGGAACCATACGCGTAAACCGTAATTTTATAATTCAGTAAATACCGTTAAAATTGTTGAAGTCCTCTTCTACCAGCGCCATTTGAAGGAACTTTACCGTTTGCTTGTTGTATCTAGTTTTGGGTCTCTTGGTCTTGGCATTTGCCAATATTCCGCCTAACATGATTTGTATTTGGTGTATTTAAAGCATAAGCTCGTGTTACAACTAGGGCTCTAAGAAGACATAGGTTATCTTTATTATTAATTGCTACTATACCTCTCCTTTTGTGACACTCCTCTTCAAAAGTAGCAAATTGTGCTTGAGTGCCTCCGGCACCTTTCAGGTACACAAACCTTGTGGATAAAATTTTGAACGTATCTCCCTCTACGGTCGCCTTGTTGCTTTGATGTAAATTAAATAATAATCCCCATATCGTTTCAAATTTCAGATCGGAGACTGGTTTAAATGGAATATGAAAATCTGAGTCCAGTTCGTCTACTGTAAAAGTAATCCCCACCTTAGCATTGCAATCAATAATAGTTTGAACGATATGCTCAAAAATGTGTTTGAATCCATTCTTCAACTACTTTTCTGGATTTTCAACGCGTTCATGGCATGCGCTTAATTTAAATCCTGCACAGTGTTGTAATAACTTATAACGCTTGTTGGTTTTGAAGAAATCGTTTACTAATACATAAACCATGCTTAATTAAGAAATACACACTTCGATTTAAACAGAAGCAGAGCACAAATTCAACTGCAAGTGATGCAGATGTTCGTCCGCTTAAATACTGTTTTTACGACTCCATACAAGTCTGGACCTACACACCTAAGTAAGGTTGTTTTTTGATTGCATAAGCCGCAAATATTCGCATAAATACGATTTGACTTGCCAAGGCGACACACACACACACACACACACACACGCGCACACACACACACACTCCTTTATTATCATTTGTAGCACAGCAAGTTACTTGGGGTCACCAGAAATCATAACAGTCGTTTAATGCTGACGAATACGTTTTATGCATTTTTTTATGCAATCTACGTCTTTACTCTTCACAGGGTAATAACAGACTTATATTAGGAATAATATTAAATTTTAATTCAAATGAATTTTGTGGTCCACTTAGTGTGCAATGTTCTTAGTATTACATTTTTTAATAACAATACAGATTATAACGGTCGACGTTGATTCAATAATAATTATAAATAAAATACTAACAACCTTTAGAAACGACAACTTGAAAATCCACATGCATAGAAGCAATAATTTTATCTTGTTACCTAATATGGTCAATAGGTTAGAAAATTACACGCATTTGTGCAGCTTAGATCGTTATACGACCGGCGAAACCGAGCTATAAATATTGTGACGCACATTATAACATTATTGTAAATCAAGGTTGCCGCTTAACACTAACAATGAAAACTTTAAAAAGTGAGGGGGGTGAGGCCTATAATTTCATCAGCCAATTAGAGCGCAGGATTCCATAGACTATATGGGGGCCCCATCTACTCATGCAAACTAAAACATTAAAAAACAGCAACATCATGCTAAACACCATCATAAATTTATCAAACAGAAATATTAACGACACAGAAAAATCAATTCTTTCAAAAGGCCTTAACTTTGCAGTAACACCAAAATCAATACCAACATTTGAAATAATCAGCTCTATTGAGAAACCAGCGAACCAACTCGAAGAAGATCAAACAAACAAATTTAGAGTACGGTGCAAAATCGAAATAGAAAAGAATCACAAAATGAAACCTAATGTAAGTGGTGAGGAAATAAAAGCAATTTGCAAACTAAAAACCATAAATGATTTATAATTCTACATGCTGACAGAGGCAATACAACAGTAGTAATGGATAAAAACGATTACAACGCAAAAGTCAACGAACTGTTAAACACTGAGAACTACACTAGTTTAGAAACGTACCCAACAAAATTAATTGAAAATAAAATATACACTACTCTATATAAATTTAAAAATTAGTTTGAAAACAAAGATAAACGCAAACTGGTCCCACATTATAGTAAACCACCCCACTTTTACGGTCTACCAAAAATTCATAAAACAGTCATTCCTTTGAGACCTATCATAAGCTCCATAGATTCACCATGCCATAATTTAACAAAATTCCAAATAAAAATTAGGAATCTTTTAGCAGGCAAAATGAATTCTTTCATAAAAGACAACTAACACTTTTTACAAAAATTATCAAACATCAAAATTGAAAATACACACACCATGCTAAGTTTTAATGTAAGTGAATCTCTTCACAAATGTTTCTGTAAACAAAACGTTTAATATTATAAAAAACAAACTACAAAAAGATGACAACCTTAAAGAAAGAACAAAACTAAGTATATCATCGATTATTAAATAACTTGGTGTATGCGTCAATACCACATATATTTAAATAAATGACCAATTCTACAAATAGAGCTTCGGAATGGCGATGGGAAATCTTCTATCGCTAATCTTCAGTAATATAATCATGAAGGAATTCCAAAAAGATGTAATATTCACACAAGAATGGAAACCACTAATCTGATGGAGATACTTAGGTGATGTCTATGCTATTTGGCCTCATAATACAAAACTAATTAAAAACTTTGTAGATTCAATTAACAAAATGGAACCAACTATTGAATTCACTTATGAATTAGAGCAACATAGAAAACTTCCATTTTCTACATATTCTAATTAGCAAAAACGATCCAACAATTGATACATCAGTATACAGAAAACCAACACACACAAACAGATACTTAAACTTCGATTCAAACCATCCACACTGTGTCAAACGAGGAATTATCAAAACCATGTATGATAGTGCAAAATTAATATCATTAAGCGAAGAAATTTTAAAGAAAGAGAAAGACCTAATCAAACGTACATTAATAAAAAAACAAAGTATCCTAAAAGAATAATAGAGAGAGTAATGAATAAAATCACAAAAATAAAAAAGAAGAAAACAGAAACAACGATAAGCATCAAAAAATGTTCTCAATACCATACATAGAAGGATTCTCCTAAAAATCCAAAGAATAGGAAACAAATTCAAAATAAAAACAGTATTTAGAACCAACAATACACTAAGAACACAACTAACAAAAACAAAACCCAAAAACGCAATGCAAAGTTCAATAAACTGCATCTACAAAATACCGTGCGATAACAAGTTTTACATAAGGGAAAGCTCCAGACCGTTTGAAGTTCAAAATATCCATACCATCTCAACCTATTCTGTAGTAGTCAAATCTACAATATTGTTACGAACCACTAGGCAATCCGTCAAACACGCAAGTTGCTTAACAGAAGTGTATTCTACAGAAGTCTAGAACGTTCGAGCAGACACCAGACTATGAATCATCTAGTTAATTTTAGAGTATATATAAGATTGGCGACATTAAATCCAGCCTAGACTTGGTGTCAGAGATATTCCGGGGTATACACAAAAAGATAATAAGAAACCATGGTTAACAAATGATATCCTGAATTTAATAGAAGAAAAACGAAAATACAAAAATAAATCAGACGAAACAGGAAAACAGAGATACAGAGCCATAAAATGGGAAATTATTCCCAAAGAGGTACAAACTAAGATAAAAGTAGGAAAGACAGATGAAGCATACAAACTAATTTGAATCAATTTTAGGGATATAAAACCGTATAGTAAAAATATAAGGGACGCGGGAGGAAACGTCATTATAGAAAATGTAGAGAAAGTGGGTAGATGACTAGAATATATAGGGAATTTATATGCAGGAGAGAAACTAACTGCATTAGAACAGGAATCAGACATTGAAAATGATGACTTGGGATATCCTATACTTAGAGATGAGTTTGAATTAGCATTAAAGAGTCTAAAAAATGGTAAGGCGCCGGGTACAAATAAGATGCAAGCAGAAATTCTAAAAGCCGCTGGACAAGCAGTAACAAAACGTCTCTTCCAATTAGTAAGCTGTATTGATGAGACTGGCGAGATACCCAAAGATTTCAAACGTAACATCATAGTAGCTATACCAAAAAAAAAAAAGGCGCGGATAGATGTGAAAATTTTTGAGCAATAATTTTGGCAGCACACGTGTCAAAAATATTAGCTAGAATTGTACAAAAACGAATAGAAAAACGGGATGAAGAAATACTATGAGAAGACCAATATGGGTTTAGGCGAAACAGGGGAACACGGGAAGCTATTTTAGTTCTGATAATGATAATGGAAAAAACAACGTAAAAAGGGGAAAGCGTGTACGTAGGATTTGTAGATCTGGAAAAAGCATTCGACGATTGGAATGAGTTATAGGGATAGACGAATAGTACATAGCTTAAACAAAGAGCAAACATCAGAAATAGATTTAAAGCAGGAACGTAGACAAGTAAATATTAGGAAACGGGCAAGACAGGGATGCACCCTATCCCCATTAATTTTTAACTTGTACATTGAAGAGGCAATGAATACTGTCAAATGCAGAAAAACATTTGAAAATACTATGCCGAGACCAAAAATTGATATGCTTAGATTTGCAGATGATATAGCGGTATTAGCGTCTAGTAAGGAAAAGTTAGAAACTGCTCTTAATGAAATGGAAACGGTTCTATCAGAGAGATACGGTATGAAAATTAACAAAACTAAAACTAAAGTACTAGTATGCAAAAGACGGGAAAATAAATCAAAAACAAGAATACAAATATGTACACAAACTTACAAAAGGTTAAGGATTTCTGCTACCTAGGAATCCAAATAACGCAAAATGGGAAAAACACAAAAGATATAAAAGAAAGATTAGCACAAGGCCGTGCTACATTTAGCAAAAAAGCAACTACCGTGTTCATAGGCAACAAACATAGAGACAAAAACTGCTTAAAACATATGTGTGGAGCACAGTACTGTACGGCTGTGAAGCCTGGACAGTAGGAGAAGCGGACAAGAAAAAGGTAGAAGCCTTTGAAATGTGGTGCTACAGACGTATGATGAAGATATCATGGACAGACAAAGTTAAGAGCGAAGAGGTACTAAAAATAGTAGGGGAAGAAAGAAATATGTGGGAAACGGTAAAAATAGGGAAGATAAAATGATAGGCCAAATACCACGGCATGAGGGAATAGTGCGGAATATATTAGAAGCAGAGATAGGAAAAAAGAGAAGAAGTAGACCTAAGTTAGACTACTGCACACAGCTAGTGAAAGATGTAGGCTGTAGGAGTTTCAGGGAGATGTGTGGACTAGCTCAGAATAGAAATCAGTGGAGGTACGCATTCAACCAGTCACAGGATGGATAAATTAATGTCGAAGAAAGCAACTGTACTTAAACATGATGATTATTATAAGCAATTACAAGAATTTAATATCCGACGGCCGAGAAGTGGACCGAAAGGCGAGATGATCCTTATATCATAACGAGCACCCTCTTCTGCAAATTCAATTTCAACCGCATGAGATGATGTACCATCCTTTACGAAAATCATACGCAGCACCGAAACTTGCATTGAACTCGTGTACGGGATTGTTAAAAAATTATGTACTTCCATGTCGAGATGTACTACAGCGCCCTGCAACTGCTGTATGTATAGGTACGTTGCTAAAAAAAAAAAAAAAAAACAGGGTCCACCCATCCAAGTACTGACCAGAGCGAGACGTGCTTAACTCTGTAAACGCGCGAACTGCAATAAACGCACACGCCTGTAGCTTTTTCAGGAAAATCTGTAGGTTAGTTCAGAATAGGAAACAATGATGGTACGCTTCTAACCAGTTCCAAAACTGAAGGCCTAATGATGATGATGATGAAGATCGGTGATGAGTGTACATGAGATAGTCTATATCCAAATATCGTATATAAATCATATTGTGTGTAGTTAGTTGGTTATTACGTTTTGAAAGTCCTATAGTAAATATAAATTTGTGTTATGTGAACGTGCATATTGTACCGCCAGTTTGCTCATAGACAATAAGGGTAATAAATAAATTATAGTGGTGTTAGTGTTGTTAAGAGGACTTGTGGTTAAGGAGTTAGTTTAAGAAGATATTAGTGCTCAATAGCATTAGTGTGATAGTGCTTCATTGTTAATTGGACTGAAAACATCTACAAATAAGGCATATACTGTTAATTAAACTTGTGAATAGTGCAGAATAGAGTAAAAGTTGTGTTTGTTAAGTGGAGGCTCAGCGTTATGTGTAAAATGTGTGCGATCACACGGTTCTGGAATTGCTTTGTTAATACAATTGCATATGGGTGATTTGAACAATGCTTAATATGACTCACCATTCCGAATAAAAGTGTAAGGAAAGCATTCTGTTGTTATCGCGTCCATAAGAACGATCTTATTTAGAAGAAGAATATGCGGGGTAATGAAACAGGTTTACATGTTAGATATATTTCTAATTATTCTATAAAAATATGTAGAGTCAGGTTGATGAACATATTCAAAGCTGCCTTAAGTTTATTAGTTTTTGGAAGGCTTAAAAGTAATATTGTTGTGTAAGGATCTGCCTCCATATTAATAGAAAAAAAGTTTATTTTGTTTAAAACAAGCTCATTTTCTATTTCATTGTTTAAAAGTACGTACATTGAATTATCCTGGAACTCTTAATAGTCAATTCGGAGTGTAATTTACTTGATTCAATTTACAAACTTACTAAGATAAAAAAAGAATTAACATCTGTAAATGTGTTTGCTACTTTCTATAGTTGTAAATAACCTTTCTTCTATCGACATGCATAAAATGAATACCTTGATATAGCAACCATTTACGAGATGTAATTTGATTGTCAAACCAAATATTAAAAAATTGAATTGACTGTTGCCGAGCTTAAAACTTGTTCATTAATAAACAGTTTAAAGTAAATGAATTGTGTGTAAATTTAATAGAAGTGTATATTCTAAAAATAATTGGATTTGTGGATGCCAAGAAAGAAACGCATTTTATTGTTTTCCATTCCTGCATTATGGGACAAAGATGCTTGCACACAAAACGGCGTCACCGATTTAGTCCATACTGCAGCTAAGATTAAATAACTTGAGGCCCCGTTTGGTCATATTAACAGAGTGTTTCGTTTTAAATTATTAAGTAAGACGAATATACAAGCCCAATTAAGTTCTGAAGATAGAAAATCATTTTTATGAAAAAACGAAGAAATTGCAAAAAATCGATGTCTTTTAAAAATAATCAACTGGATAAAATGTTATGGTTCTTTCGAATTAGCACTAGGGGCTATAATGAAGAGGATGACT
The DNA here is from genome assembly GCA_036346225.1 of Platerodrilus igneus. Lineage (NCBI taxonomy): Eukaryota > Metazoa > Arthropoda > Insecta > Coleoptera > Lycidae > Platerodrilus > Platerodrilus igneus. The sequence goes on from JARFIW010000544.1 coordinate 5,864,798, forward strand.
CGGCAAATAAAGGAGTATTTAGAGAGTTTGTTAATGTTTCTGCAGGTTTACATTCTGCATTAAAGGTTCCCTTAAAAAAATCAAACCTTTTTAAGCAAATATCAAAAGCTATTCAAAATGAAATTTTAGAGTGTTTAATCGAAGTTTATCATAAAGAAGTGAAGAAGAAAGCTGAGACAGCTGCAAACGTTTTAATAATTGCTGATGAAATCACTGATATAGCTTGGCACTTCCAATTAAATCTTATTTTGAGATAACTATAGATGGCCTTACTGTAGAAAGATTCTTGAAGTTTTTGCTTCCTGATGGGAAACACTCTGCATCTTTGTCTAGATGTATATTAAGCGAATTCAGCTTTCTTCCAAAAAGCTTATAGACCGAAGTTATAATGGCGCTGCTGTTATAAGCGGATCGTCTAATAGAGTTCAGAAGGTAGTTGAAAATAAATATCCATCACTAAATTTTGTGCACTGCTACGCGCATCAAGCTAATCTTATTATGACAAAATCAACCTCAATAAATGGAAACGTCAGAATCTTTTTTTACAATTTAACTGGCATTTTCGGGTTCTTTTATTAACATCGCCTCAGAAAGCAAGAGTTTTAGAAGATACTGTTTGAAAGAAGAACGGCGAGCATGTTCAACTCGTTGGAATTTTCAGTCACGCTCTATCCATACCGTATATAAAAATCGAGATGAATTAGTCAAAGTTATTGAAGTTATAACAAATAGTGATGTAATTACGCTGCCAAGTACTATACAGCAAGCGGGTGCTTATGAACGTTCACTTTTGGATGAAAAATTTTTGATTTTCCGTTTTCCATAAGATTATGGCAAAAAGTTACTAATCCAATAAAAGTTAAAAAGGACTTTGAAAATTTCGAAAAAAGAATTGATAATATTTGCGAAAAAATATTTTAATATAAATAACAAATTTGAAGAGCAAACTATATCTGAATTACCAGCTAAACGAAGAAAGCGCGACGGTAACAACCAGTGATTGAAAAGAGAAGAAACAATGAAAGTTTGTGATGTAATTATTTCGCAAATAAAGCACAGATTTAATTTGTTGGTTATGTGGTTACTGCAAATTTATGTGTTATAGAAAAATTCTAAGAATTTGTTAAATCTTTTAAAGGCATAAACACGCATGTTGGATCGTATTTGCTTTTAATTTTCATGTGATTGTTTGTGAAAAATCAAGTCCAATTGTTAATATAGACAATTTTGTGATTGCCGCTATATACACCAATTGTTATGTGCCGAATGGTCATGGGTATTTTGAGTATGAAGATAAAAAAAGAATTTGCTGCAAGATTCATTTTTGAGTTTCAACAGAGAGAGTTGTTGATAGTGCAGGTGGCAAGTCACAGACGGTTAAGGACCGTGGTTACATTGTATAATGAATAGAATATAGAAATAAGCAGACATGAAGTCTGCAAATTCCCACAGACATGTGAGGGGCAGGGACAACATAAATACCTTGGGAGCCCCAAGACCACTCAGTCATTCCCAAATATTTCAGCTTTAATATTACAGTTTGCTTAGGCTACTCACTCATATTAGTTCAATTAGTAATTATTTTTCGACTTAGAGTAATTTTAAGCCAGTTTGTTAAAATTCCGCATTTAATATCTGTTTGAAAAATAAATAAATTGTTTCGAATTTTTTGGAAGTTGTTTTTAAAAACACCGCTCCCAAGGCCCGAAACGTAACTCGCTGTTTATCAAAACTTAAAAATTCAATACTGCCGTTAACCATATTTTATGTATGTTTTGCAATTAATTAAAATACTTTTATATTACGGTACAACAGCAAGAAATACATGCACGTGTAACACCAAATTTTTAGCATGCATCATAATTTAGAACGTAATACTGAAAATTGAAATACAAACATCAAGTTCATTTTTATAAATTTCATCATGTAGATAGATCACTTCATGTTCACCAGTTACTAACGCAACGAAATGCCACTGGATTTTAGACAAATCAGTTTCTACAATTGTATTTAACTGGCTCTTGATTCGCAAGATAACACCTGCTTTTTATACTGATACTTCTTATGAAAAAGATTTTCTTAATTTTATTTACATACGACAAACCCAATGTCATATTTTATAATTATAGATTTTTCTTGAATGCTGGTACACAACAATTGCACTGAACAACAAATTGATTTTTTTTTGTTTCGTAATATACGATGTATGTCTTATAGGATTTTTCTCGCTGATTACGAATATGTTAACAGTATGTATCTGTGACCCTCCAGTTAAAAGTTAATCATATTTCTTTGGTGAAACGTGTTAATATGTAATGTATTTATTTATTTATTATAAGACAAATTAAGAATACCACATCAATGCCAAATCTTAAAATTTTTTGCATATAATTTTTGCTTGAAGGGTACCTTTGGACCATTCTTGATAAGATGTGACGTTATTATCGGGGCAGCCACGTTGGGCGCCAAATTAATGTTCCGTTAATTAGCGGCTGCCACGTTGGGCGCCAAAAATCTATGTTACGTAACACAAAGAAAGTCAAAGCAATGACCCGGCTCAATCGAAGAGTAGGGGGGGTTGTAGAAAGCAGACTGACCTATGATGTATGCGGCGGTAATGAGTTAGTAACGGTACCTGCAATAAAAGAAATTAAAATAGTAAACCTGCAATAAAAAGATTAGTCCTGCAAACCTGAAATAAAGAAAAAGCATAGTAGCAATGAAAAGTCTAAGTTATTCAGTACTATGTAGAATAAAAAAAAGAAACTCTTTAGATAATCTATATAATATAACAACGGTAAAAGCAATACAAAAATTTTTAGTACAAAGTGAGGTAATATTGGGGAGTAGCAGAAACGTTTCCTCACACACCAATTTAACATAAATCAGATAAAATGTTGACAAAAGATAAATAGATAAGACACAAGTGATATGGGTAATTCAGTAGTATTGATTGTTTTTTTTTTCTTAAAAGCAGGCAAGTCTATTGTAAACGGTATCAGTACGACGAAGAATACTGCAAAACAAACGGATAGATATTTAAAGCAATAACAAGTAAGAAATAGTTCAACTTACAGAAAGTCCTTCAGCAACGCTTCCTTGCAACGGAAGGGTGGGATTCAACGATGTCCTGCACTAACGAAGCACTTCACCCTTGACTGTGAGGGTGTTGATGGAACTTAGCACACGTTACACTAATCACTAATCACTGGGGTTAGCAGCAGACATTATCACGCTGATGGAACCAGGTAGCATTGATAAATTTCTTGTTAATTCGATTTCCTGAGACAATAATTCCGAAATATTTTGTAACACAAATTGTAGAGAAAAATAGTAATAAGAATTTAGAATCACGTGCTTTCAAGGCACGATGTAATGCATGTCATCTCATAAGTTTTTGCATTATACTAACAGTAATGTGAGGTGTTTTATTTGCTACATATGGTAACAAAGAAAAATCTAATGCTTTTGAATAACGAAACTCACGCAAGCCATGATCCATTTCATATTCTTTGTTGTCCGAAAACTCAGAAACCACAGTATCACAGCAACAAAAAACACTTAGTAAAACTACTCGTAAGCAATACCACCGTCTGTCAATGACCTTAAAACCCGTGCGGTCGAGTAAACACATTCTACAGTTAAAATACAACTCAAATCGTGCCGTGTTTTTCATGTACAATTCGAAAAATTAATACCGCATTAATTTTTCACTATTTTCAAAGCAAACAGAAAGCAGTATTTTCCCAACGTAAACAATCTATAGGCACGAGGAACAAACTAACCACGTAACGTAATTAACATCTAGTAACAAAGGACAAACTCGCACTCCACAACTAGTCGCTATTATACTCGCTTATCGACTCTTATCTAGACCGCTAATCACATAAGGAACATCGAAAACGTGAATGTAACAATCGTACCTAATAATTAATTACAGGCTGTTTATCGCTTTCAACAAGTTGGGCAGCAATTTACGAATAATCCAATTTTCAACGAACTTCGTTCGTTTATGAAATCTATTTGTCTGTGTGTCTGTCTGTGAGTCCGAGGCCTTTTTAATGGTCGGACATCAATGTGTGATACATCAATCGATTCAGCTCGGTGTCCAGAGCTTAAGTTTTGATGTCAGTTAAAATCGGGCCACGGGGACGCCGAGCCCCCGGGAAAATCCACAGGGATAATTAAAATTTTAAATAAGTTTAAAATCAATATGCGACACATATTTGAACAATTTATGGCATTTCATGCCAATTATTCCAATATTATAGATATTGTTTAAACTTAAATTTTGATTACCGAAAATAATTAGATTCATATATATATATATATAAAAAAAAAAAAATTCTTATCTTATTGATGAGAACTAATATATAGCTTTTAAAATATTTATTCAATAAAATAAAATATATTAAAATGTCTCTTTTGTTGTTTATAAATTTTTGTTTTTATCTGAATACTTATAATTATTACAACATAATAATTTTAATTTCTTTAATTTGTTTTAAAGTAAGTCTACATTTGGAAGTTCGTTGCGACAATGCCTTGCATTTTCAACTTGTTATTAATGAAAATCAATCTTCAAATTATCTACCTTTAATTAATATACACGAGTTAAATTGCATACAAATCTGAACTATTCTGAAGTATTTACTTTATACAAATAGCGATCCCAAAGAAACGATGTATTTTTAAGTACTCTAACAGAAAGGAAGCGAAAAATATTTAACTATTAAAAATGCCCGTTACAAATATTCCAATAATAATTTGTTAGTTTATTGTGGGACTACACTATCTTGGTAGCGGTTTTCACAATACGCGATGCCTTGGTGGAATCTTTTACCATGTTTGTCACTCACAGATCCTAGATTCACGGGGAAGAAATCCAAATGCAAGTGGAGAAAATGTATCTTCAAAAACATATCGCAGTATGTATAAATTAAAAAATTCACAATTTTGTTCGTAATTTTTTTGCGTTTTGTATTTTCTAAGAAATTAGAATACCTCTTTAAATTATACCCATGCAGCAGCCTCAATCTCGGCCTGTTTTAAATCGAATACACTGTCCTCTATGATGTGATGATTTTGCGGCCCAATAAAAATTTATTCTTTTATTTTTGCCGCACTTAGTCTGGGCACTTCTCTCTCAGACATTAGAATTCTTCACCATCTTCATTTAAAGCTTTGACACAGTTTTTAACAGTCTTAGTTGTGTGAGCAGAAGTGGTAGCAAAACTTTTTTGGTATCGACGTGAGAAAAACTTCTAACATACTTTTCTCCTGGAACAAGGTTTTCTCGCATTTTCTAAACATTATAAAAAAGTGTCTAGCCTTTGCTCTGCTATCCCATATACAGAACAAAAAAATGGCAGTGCTTGGTGAAACTGAATTGCCACTAACAAAAGTGCTATGACTTTAAAGTCACCACGTATGCGCCACTTAATTTTTTCAAATAAAGATCTCATATTGTCATAGTTTTCCTCCATGTGTACTGAGTGCGCAATAAGGACAAGGCGGTACGCATTTCCAATTTCCTTCAAGCTTAGGTTAGGTGAATCAATAAATAGTCGCTACTCACTAGTTTTCTATTTACATCCTAATGCACACATTTACCCAGGCCAAGGTATACTGCATCACCTAATACAGGGACCTAAACATTAAAAGAAAAACATGTGGTGTGTGTAATAGAAATATGTTTCTATACGAGTGTTACTTTAATTCGAGGCAGCCACGTTGGGCGCCAAATTTCTGCTACGTTGGCTCGTAGCCGTGCGTAACCCAAAGAAAATCAAAGAAATGACCGGGCTCAATCGGAGATTAGGGGGTTGTAGAAAGCAGACCAACATATATGTACGCGGTTGTAAGGACTTAGTAACAATACCTGCAACAAAAAAAAATTAGTCCTGCAAACCTGAAATAAAGAAAAAGCAAAGCCTGCTGATCGAGCATAGATTGTTCAGTACTTGGTAGAATGTAAAAAAAAACTGTTTGGATAATCTATATAATATAACAACGGTAAAAGCAATACAAAAATTTTTAGTACAAAGTGAGGTAATATTGGGGAGTAGCAGAAACGTTTCCTCACACACCAATTAAACATAAATTAGGCAAAATGTTAACAAAAGATAAATGGGTAAGCACAATTGATATGAGTCACCTAGTATTGTTGATTCTTCTTCTTTTTTTTATAGCATGCAAGTCTATGGCAAAAGGTATCAGAACGACAAAGTTATGGCAAAACAACGGATAGATATTTAAAGTAGTAACAAGTAGGAAATAGTTCAACTTACAAAAGTTCCTTCAGTAACGCTTCCTTGCAATTGAAGTGTGGGATTCACGATGTCCGGCACTAACGCAGCACTTCACCCTTGACTGTGAGGGTGTTGATAGAACTTATCACACGTTACCCTAATCACACCTACGTATTTCACTGGTGTTAGCAGCAGACATTATCACGCGACGGAACTATGTAGCATTGATAAATTTCTTGTTAATTCTATTTCCTGAGACAATAATTTCGAAATATTTTGTAGCACTAGTTTAATTACAACTGGGACCAAATGTATATTATTTTCATAAACATCCAAACAGCAGTGAAAAACTTCAACCAATACCTTTGTAAACCGGTAATCGGTTATATTTCGCAAATAACGAAATTTGCGCATGCAATGATCTATTTTAGATACTTTGGGGTTGGAAAATTCAGAAACTACAGTATCAACTGTATTTGGATAATCCAAAGTATGCACTACTCTGATAAAAAAAGAAAAGGACCGCGAAACTAGATCGCACACACAGTTTAAATATCAAAAAACAAAGCACCAACAAAAAAACCACAATGAGTAAAGCACGTGTATCACTAGAGTAAGTCCGTTAAAATGTTCCGTAGAACACGCGTGCAGGTCGAGTTTAACAAGTTCTACCACTTTTATTTCCAACAGAAACTCAACCGAAAAACAATTAGTAAGGCACGCGTAAGCAATAAAACCGTCCGTCAAATGTCCTTAAAACACCCGTGCGTCGACCAAACACGTTCGCCTATAAACCATACTACTTCAATAGGAATTAGCACTTCACTCTCTACAGTTAATATACAATTTTTATTTCACAAGAAAAACAACTAAAATCGTGTCGTGCTTGTTCATGAACAATTCGAAAATTCATACCGCATTAATTCTCACTATTTTCAAAGCAAAAAGGAAACAGTATTTTTAACGTAATTAATATATAGGAACAAAGAACAAACTACAACTCCTCATCTGTTTATATCAACTCGTTGCTATTACAACCTCTTATCGTCTATTATCTAAACTTTTATATCCACATAAGGAACAAAATTTATATGAACGGCAAGACAAGAACGATGCAATCCACTCATTATAATACGACGCATTCGCCCAAGGAGTTAATAAATATAAAATATAGAAATAGTGGTTACCGAAATGTATTTACGAATTGGGTAGTGTAAAATGTTAAGCCATTAAAAATGCACGTTACAGATTCCCTCCTAGCAAAATAAAGACGTCGGGGTAAAAAAAAACGACAGACAAGGAACCAAACAAAAAAATTATCCGGTTCGAAGGACCAATACCAGTATAAGAAAGGAACATTTTTCTAAAAGAAGACAAAGTCATCTATCGTAACCAACAACGACAGAACAGGTAAAGAAAGCATCAAGTAGACACCCAATGAGGATTAAAGGTCTTAGCTACTTTCAAAAACTTCAAAAGATGGATGTCCCCAAAAGGGACATTTCTGTTCTCCACCTCAAAGACAAGTTTTGGCTTCCCGTGGAGAAACCAAGAGGAAAGAAAAAAACGAGGGAGAAAACTCGTAGCAAACCAACTAGACGACACAACTGTCAACCTCAAGCGTGCAGCAAAGAAAGAACCAAGACAGAGTAAAGGGCAAAGGCAAGCTAGTACACCATCTAGAATACTTCCAACTGAGGTAACACAGATTTGTATGAAACGTTGACTCAAGCAAAGTATGGCTAACAGACCTACAAAAGCGACCAAGTCGAAGTGCCTAAAGGGAAAGAAAATAGATCTGAAGCCTACCTCAAGGAATGGATGTAGAAAGCGACTATAATAGTCAAATAGTGAACAAATGGTGGGCCTAGCCAGAAGGAAAAGTCACGGGATGGGCTAGCTACAAAAATATGAATAGGAATACGAAATGGGCGCCAGTGTTTTCGGACACAAGCTTATCAGAGAAAACACAAGACCAATAAGCCAAAAAAATTACAAGTCATTAGGGACAGCGACACGTAGGGGTCAAAATAGAATCGGCCGTCGGGAGTTCTTTAGGATCCGGAGGTTCAAGATCAATGTCTGGAGGGTCTAAAGTTTTATCGGGTTTGAGGTCCTTAATATGCCAAGTACCCAGATCGTTACCAGAATCATCCACTAAGATATAGGTCCAAGGAGAAAGTTTAGTTCTAATAGTAAAGGGACCCACATATTTGGGAGCAAGTTTAGCATTGAAGTAGCGAGTAGCGTCCGAAAGAACATAATTGCATTTCCAAACGCGATCGCCAGGAGATAAAGTTAAGGGACGACGACGAAGATCGTAGTGTTTAGCATTCTTCTTGTATGCTAAGGAAATACGTTTCGAAATTTCTTCACGAAGTGACTCAAATTTGACTAAGTCAGTAGGAGGAATAGGACGTTCGGGATCCATAAGAACATCATCAGGATCAAGAGGTTTTCCAAAATGATCGCCGTAGAGAACATGTTCACGACCATATAGAGCAAAATACGGGGAGTAACCAATAACCTCATGTTTAAGCGTTCGAATAGCACAACCAATTTTTGCTAAATTAACGTCCCACCGACGTTGATTATCAGAAACGTAAGAAGAAATCATAGTTTTCAGGACTCTATTAATACGTTCGGCCGGATTCGCCTGAGGATGATAGCGAGCATTAAACAGAATTTTTGTTCGATAAGCATCACAGAGTTTAGTGAAAATATTACTACGAAATTGTACACCATTGTCCGCAATTAAATACTGAGGAGTACCATACACCAGGAAAATATTTTCCTCAATGGTTCGAGCAACAGCAGCGGCCGTAGACGCACGTAGAGGAAAGAAACAAGCATATTTTGTAAAACAATCGGCAACAACTAAAATGAAAGGATTACCTTTAGAGGATCTAGGAAGAGGTCCGACAATATCAGTACATAGGACTTGCCAAGGACGAGCGGCAGTAGCACGGGAAGACATAAAGCCAGGAGGTTTCTTTTGTTCGACTTTGTGTGCCGAGCAAATTTTACAACGACGGACGTATCGAGCAACAGCGGCTCTAAGTTTAGGCCAATAGTAACGCATGGAAATTTTAGAGACCGTTTTGTGGACACCAGGGTGACCTGAAGTAGGTAGATCATGATTTTCGTGTAGAACCCTATTCCGTTGTTCGCTGGGAACTACTAACTTCCAATCGTCTTGAGGAGGTTGGAGCAAAGACTGTTTAGATTTTACATGTTTATATAGTAATTCGTTTTCCATATGCCATTTACTGTATAGTTTAGGATTGGAATTAAGACGAGTCCGTAGCTTAAGATACCAAGGATCCAAAATTGGCAGAGTAATAGAAGATTTAGGAAAGTCATCAATTAAGTCAATTTTAGGTACTGAGCGAGATAAGGCATCGGGAACGATGTTTTCTTTACCTTTACGATGTACGATGGTGAAGTTATATTGTTGAAGTCGTACAGACCAACGAGCTAAACGACCGTTGGGGCTTTGTAGATTATTCAACCAGATAAGCGAGTGGTGATCGGTGATCACAGTAAAGTGAGAACCCTCGATATAGGGACGAAATCTCTCAATTGCCCAAATAACACCAAGACATTCTTTTTCGGTGGCGCTATAGTTACGTTCCGCCTTTTTAAGAGAACAGCTAATGTAGCTAATGACTTTTTCGTCATCACCCTGTTGTTGCGTCAGCACAGCACCCAGACCAAAATCAGAGGCATCAGTCTGTATAGTAAAGGGCAAAGAAAAATCAGGACAACTCATCACTGGAGCTGTTACCAAGTGTTTTTTCAGCAGCTTAAACGCCTGCTGACATTCCGAAGACCAATCAAATTTAGAATTTTTCTTAGTCAAGGCAGTAATTGGAGCAGTAAGAGCAGAAAAATTTGGGATAAAGCGACGATACCACGAGCACATACCAACTATGCGTCGTACTTCAGTTACCGTAGTAGGAGGAGAAAGATTAAGAATGGCCGAAACTTTTTCTGGGTCGACATGGAGTCCATGACGATTTACTACGTATCCCAGATAACGGAGTTCCGGTCGGCATATAATGCATTTATCTCTGCGAAGAGTAAGACCTGCAGAATTTAAACGAAAAAGCACTTTCTGTAGTACCACCAAATGTTGTTCGAAAGTAGGGGTAGCGATGATCACATCATCTAAGTATGCGAAACAGAAAGGTGCGAGATCAGCACCAAGCACACGATCTATAAGTCGCTGAAATGTCGCTGGAGAATTATGAAGACCAAATGGCATTTTCGTAAACTGGTATAAACCTCTACCAGGCACCGTAAATGCAGTAATCGCTCTAGAATTAAAAGCAAGAGGTATTTGCCAATAAGCAGAGCGAATGTCCAAACTAGTTAAGAATTTTGCGTCTCTAAGACGGTCTAAAATCGTAGAAATATAGGGAAGGGGATGGGCATCTTTTTCTGTAACATTATTGACCTTTCTAAAATCGATGCAGAAACGATATGTGCCATCTTTCTTAGGCACCATAACAAAAGGGCTAGACCAAGCGCTATTAGATGGTTCTACAACACCGCTTTCCAGCATCTCATCCAGAGCTTGATTGACATGTCGAAGTACCGTAGGGAACATGGGATAATATCGTTGCTTGATAGGACTAGATGTAGTACGGATCTGATGTTCAATGAGATTAGTACAGCCCAAAGGTAAAGTATCATCTTTAGGAAACATCTGTTGGACTATACGAGACAATGCGGATTGTTGCATGCTCGACAGATCGGAAAGAGCATTGATCTGACTGATCGAGACAGTAGAAGTAGAACCGAAAGTCCATTGACCCGTTCGAAAATCTGGGACAACGCCCATAGATTTCCAGAAGTCAATGCCTAAGATCAGAGACTGAGAAATAGAAGGAACGACTAGGACGTCAAGAAGAATAGTTTTATTTTCGACCGACATGGGTAAAGTAAGTGACCCGAGAGTGTCACAAGCTTGACCATTGGCTACCGTACAGCTGTGGATCTCCGTTTGGGACAAAGGCAAAGAAAGAGAATAGAGAATATCCTAACCAGGACCACAAATAATAGTACGGGAAGCGCCTGAATCAAGCAAACCCTTAAATTCGATGTCGAAAATAGTAACAGTAAGATAAGGTCTGTCGTCCTCACGAAGACAAGCTAAAATAAAATCCAGAACACATTTAGATCGGTCATCAAGACCAGAGAAAGGATTTTCTGAGGAAATAATAGGTACCGAGACAACTGTAGAAGGAATCGGGTCGGTTTCTCGGCTTAGCGACTCGATCGGTAGTTTTAAATTCTTGTTACAACTCGTACAATTGGTACGGGTAACATTAGGTTTTCCACAACCATAGCAATGAAGTATTTAAAGTTTAGTACAGGAAGCAGACTTGTGTCCTCGTTGGCCACAGTTCCAACAAGTAACGGAAGAATTAGAAATATTTTTAGGAGCATCACTTGCACCAGGCGTAAATGTTTTCGAAGTAGTAACACCAGAATGTTGAGGGACATAAGCAAAAGTAAGTTTGCTGCGGACCGCAGAACCTGTATAAGCTAAGTCAGGCTCTAGGAGTTGAGAAAAGTTCAGAGTAGGAGGAGACTTGAAATTATCGGCTTGTATTTTGCGCTGTTCTAGTCTGCGACCTACACGCAAAAGTTCCGTAATAGTATTCAGATCAAGCAAAGCTAATTTGGTTTGGTAGAAAGGGGTAAGATTTGGTAAAATAATTTCGAGTTTCTGTGGTTCAGAGAGGTAGATTGTTAGACGAGCAAATAAATTTTCCATCGTAGCTAAATATACACCCATAGACTCTGAGGGACCCATAGTACGTTGCTTTATTTCCTCTAAAAGTTTTTCGTTCTAATTAATGGGTTGTAATTCTTCCCTTAATAGTCGAATCACATCTTGCCAATTAGTTAGGGATTTTCTATGCGCTCTGAATAAAATTAAAGCTTTTCCCGAAAGTAAGTCTGATGCCGAAGAAAATAGTTGAGAAGCAGAAACGTTGCGTGCCGAGCATAATTCGTCCACGCGTAATAGAAATGCATTTAAAGACATACGGTCATCACCCGAAAATTTTAAGTCGCATTTAGACACCAGCTGTCCATAACCAGACGTAGCAATTGATTTAGAAATACATATAGGTATAGGTAATTCATCAGAAGATTCAGCAGAAGTAAGATCATCCTCAGTATCAGTAGTAGTCGGATTAATAGTAGCCGTAGAAACAAGTGGTACCCTAGGTGAAGTGGAAGAACGTCTAAAGCGACGGTATAATCTATCGCAATCACTGCGTAAATTACTAACACATAGCAACAACTTTCGCTGTATTACTGTTTCAGCGTCAGAAGTAACATTCATGCGTTGGATTCTCCCTTTGAGATGCATAGCAAGGCTAATAATACGTTTGCCGTCGGCAGTTGAAATATCACCATTAAAATCTTTACTCTTCGTAGTTAATTCAGTTAAACCTTCAGTCACAGCTTTATTATCAGTCTGAAAATCGATACCAGATTTAAGTGGACTTAGAGTTTCAGAAGATTCCATTTTCAAAATATTCCTAAAGGATTTACGAAGTTCGGATACAGGTACCTATGCATCGAACCCACGAGAACCGACTTCATATTTGAGTTCAGCTTCATGTAAACGATCAATTTTTAATTTCCAATAGTCACCCATTTCTACAGAATCAATAAACCCCCAAATATTTAAAGACACAAAAACGAATTATTAAGCTTGTTCGATAGAGAAACTAAATTAACGAAATAACTAAATACTAAACAAAATCCAGTTCAAACGAGGAGAGAAAAAAATTAATTTCAAACCCCACGTTGGGCGCCAAATTTCTGTTACGTTAATTCGAGGCAGCCACGTTGGGCGCCAAATTTCTGCTACGTTGGCTCGTAGCCGTGCGTAACCCAAAGAAAATCAAAGAAATGACTGGGCTCAATCGGAGATTAGGGAGGGGTTGTAGAAAGCAGACCAACATATATGTACGCGGCTGTAAGGACTTAGTAACAATACCTGCAACAAAAAAAAATTAGTCCTGCAAACCTGAAATAAAGAAAAAGCATAGCCTGCTGATCGAGCACAGATTGTTCAGTACTTGGTAGAATGTAAAAAAAACTGTTTGGATAATCTATATAATATAACAACGGTAAAAGCAATACAAAAATTTTTAGTACAAAATGAGGTAAAATTGTGGAGTAGCAGAAACGTTTCCTCACACACCAATTAAACATAGATCAGACAAAAATTTAACAAAAGATAAATAGGTAAGCACAATTGATATGAGTCATCTAGTATTGTTGATTCTTCTTCTTTTTTTTTATAGCATGCAAGTATATGGTAAAAGGTATCAGAACGAAAAAGATATGTCAAAACAACGGATAGATATTTAAAGTAGTAACAAGTAGGAAATAGTTCAACTTACAAAAGTTCCTTCAGTAACGCTTCCTTGCAATTGAAGTGTGGGATTCACGATGTCCGGCACTAACGCAGCACTTCACCCTTGACTGTGAGGGTGTTGATAGAACTTATCACACGTTACCCTAATCACACCTACGTATTTCAGTGGTGTTAGCAGCAGACATTATCACGCGACGGAACTAGCACTTCACTCTCTATAGTTAATATACAACTTTTATTTCACAAGAAAAACAACTAAAATCGTGTCGTGCTTGTTCATGAACAATTCGAAAATTCATACCGCATTTAATTCTCACTATTTTCAAAGCAAAAAGGAAACAGTATTTTTAACGTAATTAATATATAGGAACAAAGAACAAACTACAACTCCTCATCTGTTTATAACAACTCGTTGGTATTACAACCTCTTATCGTCTATTATCTAAACTTTTATATCCACATAAGGAACAAAATTTATATGAACGGCAAGACAAGAACGATGCAATCCACTCATTATAATACGACGCATTCGCCCAAGGAGTTAATAAATATAAAATATAGAAATAGTGGTTACCGAAATGTATTTACGAATTGGGTAGCGTAAAATGTTAAGCCATTAAAAATGCACGTTACACGAGGTTACTTAATCAAGATGTATCTTTAAACAAAAAGCGACCCCTTGTAGGAATGTAATGGCAATGCCTTGAAACAACATTTGAAGCTTTAAGTAAGTAGAATTCCAGTAATTTATACTGTTATTGCTACGGCAGATATAACGAAAAGAAACAGAAAGGTGCTTTTGCTTATCCACTTAAACTGGTCAACAGCGCCCTTCAGATTTTTTAGAAATGTTTAGGTAATTATGGTCTCTTTTTTCTTTAATAAACTTTTCTTTTTGGTAATGTTACTGTATCTTGTAGGGTCAAGATAATGCGGACAAAAAAAAATTTACTGGTTTGGTATTCTTAGTACCTCCTGGCCAAGTGGGTATATGGACACCAAGTTCCAACCAGGAAGGGTACGGAATATGATGCGGTTTCCGGACTAGCAACAGGGTGGGTCGTGAGCGTTGGTAGCACACTAAAAGGAAATATAATTAGGGCGCCAGTTACAGTTGATTGGACCCACAAAAGCACCACAAATCCAATGGATGTACAAGGCAGCTCCTGCAATTAAGCCAACTTGCCAGTGGACTCACCAGTAAACAAACTTGCAAATATAAACACTAACTCCCCAAGAAAATAATTAATATATTTACATTAGAATGATTTAGTGCTCCAAAATATATGCAATACAACTCCATGTGACATATCAACACTTAAATATAGGCACCATTCTATCCCCTTAACATATTCACACTAAACTTAACCTAATTAATAATAAGCAGCTCAAACCTTTTAAATAGTCAGTGAAAGTTTGGCTTTGATTGACAACTTTAGTTTTATAGTTTTATAGAACCCTGGGAACCTGCACTCTCCTCATCGGCTATGTGTGGAAACCTAACATTTGTGGCTCCTGATGACGAACATAAAATAGTACTTGAATAAAAAAGAAGGCCTGAGCGCCTAAAGGGTAAGACTCCCACTTTACAACGATGTACATATATAGTGAAAATTTAACAGGATAAATTTGATTATTTAAATCTATGTATATAATCCCCTGACTATTGAACTATTTTCAAATATATATTATAATGCCCACTAGAATAATTATCTCTTTTTATCAATAACCCCCGTCCTATAGGAGCTGCTCACATAAATGAGAACAGAAAAACTTAGTAAGGTTAAAATCTCTTAGAAACAATTCAGCTGCCAACTTTTATTGTCACCTGGATGGTCCTGGCTGTTGCTGGGTGGGACCACGGCAGTATAAGGTCGACGACGGATTCCACCAGGTGATGGCAGACGGTGAGGGCTCAGATAAGGCACAAGAGGGATGCTTCGCCAAGGATAAAAACCCTACACACATACATTAAATAAAGCTCACCATGTGACTTACTACTTACGCTTGTAAGCGGCATAAATTTCCCTATAAACTTCTCTTCAATTTACAATCTCATTAGATCGCTTGAGCAACCAAACCACCCAGCTGGTGCTACCAGTTTCAGAACGTAAATAACTACTGATCAAAGTAACTAATTTTAATAAACGCCATGCTAATTCTTTCGTGGTATTGTTACAGTACAGTATCACCACTTTACTATAAATCTTAAATTTATTCGATAACTATGTGCCTGTACCATCAACTGGAACACTCCACGTTTCGTCAAACCCAGTTAATACCTTGGCTGCAAATTGAAGAAAAAGACAGATAGCATTGCAAGCCAATACATATAACGCGATAACAACCAAACAAAAAAATCCCTCGTGGATGTTATCTGCTTGCATTGTGGCTTAGTCGGAAATATTGAGTGGCAACTACACAAATACTGCACTGAATTGAAAGACGAAAAAACTTTTCTGCATACAACTCATAATTAAACACGAAATTCGATCAGAATACTTTCATGTTTATGGGAATTAATTATGCTGCCAAGATCTCTACTTGTGACATTGATATAACAGCCATCTCACTATAGACATATTGGAAGGTTACTAATATGCGTTCCCACACGCGATGTGGAAACAATCTCAACTGCTCTAACTGCAAAATCAGAAATTACTCAGGATAGTTGAGCTAACCTAACCTAAATTGGAACGGTAAGAAATAAACCAGTAAGTACTGTCCTACTACAGTTTCCAGTTTGAATGATTAAAATTTGTCATCAGATTTTTCGTACACAAAATTACTGTATAATATCTGAAGTATATCAGTCCTGAGGGTTGTCTTTAAGTTGTTGCAATATGGAAAAGTATTTTATGTATATGCTGGTTTCTCAGTTTTATAAATTAATAATATCCAGCGAGTGCAGAAAATACATCAAGGGTTAACTTATAGCGCTATACGTTAGAAAACATAGTTTAGGACATTTCCTTTCCATTAAATCAAACAATGTTATATGGAATTTCATTTACAGTGACTGGAGAACATGCAAGACAAATTTGAGCACTTAAGTTCGCCGAAAAGCCCTGAGTAAGTTTAATGTTACATTTGTAGACATTCTAGCTGACATTAATCTTTTTCTTTACTGAAATAAAGAATATCAATAAGTTACTGCTTCAGAAAGTTAATATTAATACCAGCAGGTATCCAATCTTTAGTGGTTAAAACTTATCCCTTTCCATTTCGTAACTACATTTAATGCGATTGCAACGTTTTTCAAGCCTATAAGCAAGACTGAATCCAACTATAGCTGGAAGCATGATTAAAAAACAAAATGTTCTGAACACCACCTGTTTTTTTATTAATCATGCGCGCTATTTCAATTTCAGGATATCGACATCCCCAAAACAAATGCAAAATAACCGCAGTCAATAACATACTCAACAACTGTATAAAAAGTATAAGAAACAATAGACAAAACTCCGAACTTGGATACTGCTAAAAATCCATATCAATCAATCCTCAATCACGGTATTCTCTTGTGGGGTGACCAAGCATTGCACCTCTATCTACGTGGATGTTCAGGGTACAGTTCTAGACTACTGCATTACTTTTACAGCACCATTCACAATCTTTCTACACATCCGTCGACCCCTACACACTACCTCTGCATCTGCAACATTTTTACATTGCTTCCGGCATGCTCTCCTATTTCTCATACTTCTCACCTGTCTTCTTTTTTAGAACCTCCATCTAACAATCTTTTACGCGGTCTGCTCTTTGCAGCTCTACCAGTCTTACACCTTCCACCATGTCATAGTATTTTCCCATGTTCTCTTTCACATGTACACACGCTCTACTGCCTTCGCACATAGCTCTGACTGATTTTATCAGGCACTTGCTTACACTGTAGCCATACAGCGCCTTCCATAGTTCATTCCTGTTCACAGAGTCATGTCTTTTCCTGATCTACAATTGCTGCATAGATTTTCTTTCTGTCATGCACCCATTGCGCGGGCAACGCTTTGCTGACTTACAAAGTAACCCGTTTGGACAGGGAAGTTTGAGCTTATATTGAAATACGTTAGGCACACCTGAAGAACCAGGATTCGGGGCGACGTCTGTGGCAGAGGGGCTAAACATGCCAACACTAAACACGTCTTCTAGCATGATGTTGAAATAATGTATTTGTGATGGTTCAATTGTTTTTGTCGTAGGATTATACCAGCATAATTCTCCTGTAGTTTCTGGTGCCTAATCCAAATAAACTTACTACCGCTCCTTCCCTTCCGTCGCCAAGCACTACATTAAAATCCCCTGTAATTATTAAATTCTCGTATCCTTTTACGCATTTTAGTATGTCTCGACATCTTTGTAGATTTCTTCCACCGCTTCCTCACTGTAGCTAGAGATGGGCATATTACTTGTATTATTACTGTATTTAGACTATAATTTAATCATGAGTATACTTTCTTTCTTTTGTAGGTAGATTTCTACACAGACTCTATTTTTTTCGCATCACTATACCCACACCTCTGATCCTGTATGAATGACCCTAAATTCTCCGCTCCAAAAATCACCCGCTTCCGGCCTCCGAAGTTTACTAATCCGTACTGTCTAATGCTCACCTATTTATTTCAACTTTCAAGTTCTCTAGCCTACCTACTTGCTTCATACTGCTGACATTCCACGCTCCAACTCGCAGACTGTTCCCGATTCTTCCTTTATATTTTCCGATCACATCCTGCGAAGTAGTCCCCTACCGGAGATCCGAATGGGAGACTATTTTAATAGGCGGCTCCGTGGTGTAGATTGTATAAGCTATAACTACTACGCCCAAGGTCCCGGGTTCGAATCCCGACACGGTTCGCTTGAAAAATGTTAGGAGAACATTTTTCACAAAAATACACCCTCGTTCGGGTGAGAGATAACCTGGAGGTCTCGTGTGTGAGTGTTGTCACGCACGTTAAAGATCCCTACCTTTATTGAAACAAATAATTCGCTTTGTGGCCAATGTAGTAACTTCGGGTGGAGCCCTGGAAAATCACATGCAGAGACTACTTTAATTCCGAAATCTTTTACCCCAAAGGATACCATCATCTTAATAACAATTTAAGTGCGCTCTGTGCTTGGGAGGTAATGTAGGGGTTTCCCGTTGCCTTCCACATCGCAGTAATGTGTCTTAGAATGCCATACCGACCCCTATGATCTCTGCCACTCTAAGTACCGAAAGAACTGCTGCCCTCTTTTGGGGACCTGTCTTTGTCTGGTTCCTCACCAAAGACCCCACCATCGGTTTGGCTCTTTAGCTCATTAAAACACATAAGCCCTTCCATCCGTTCCAGTTATCTAGAACTTCTTCAATGTGCAGGTCCATTCACTACAGACTATACAGTTAATTTGGAATTATTCTGAAGGTTGATTGTAGAATAGGTTCTTTATTGAAGTTTTTTATTTCGTTAACACACCAAAATTAAAAAACTTCAATAAAGAACTACTTTTCTACAATCTAACTCCAGAATGATTCCAAATTAACTATATATTAACCTTTATTAGCCCCTATCATCAATTTATCTTTAAATTTTTAATATTTTTCTGTCACTGTCAATGAAACATTTATACATAGTAAGTTTTAAATTTATATCTATTTATTACACCATTAATAGTTTACGTTTTACATCTAGACTTGGAAATGTTACCAGTATTGGTAACGAAACATGTTGTTTAAATAAAAATTGTGGGGAAGCATTAAAAAATTGATTAATTAATATTAATCATAACAAGCGATAAAATATCCTTTAGCATTATATGATCCAATATTATGTTCAAATAAAGACTAATGTGTATTACTAATTGTGTACCATATACAGCGTGTAATAAACTAATATTAGCACTTACTACTTTATCTGTTACCATGACGTACCATAGGTCATGAACCATTCCAAAAGTGTTTATAGCGGAATGTATGATGATGATGTGCAATGTTTTGTTTCACACGCGCACTATGAAAAACCGCGAACGCGCGTCATTTGAGTGCGGATGCACTTGCGGCTTGATCAAAGTATTGAACACCACTCTCGTGACTGTCATTGTTCCATACCGCACCTTGCGCTATATATATATATATATATATATATATATATATATATATATATATATAGATATATTGCCATGAATAAACAGGAATTATCGTGCCCTCACGTTGTTGTGCTGTCCAATAAATACTTGATATGATAACGCTGTCCTCGGTATCAATGGCGTATTCTTGCTTGTAACTCCTCCTCTCTATGTTTATCTAATCATATACTTACTCCTACTAATTGAATTATTCTGCCTCGACTAGCTTTTATTTTGAATTATAAAATGAAGTTAATTATTTCCATATAATGAAAACAAATATTATGTACAGGTTTTGAAATTTATTAAAATACACTTTTCAATCAATCAATATTAAAAGTCTTATTTGTCTCAAAAATCATATGCTTTGCTATCAATCTAAAGTCACCAAAAACTATTCTTTTTTTTATCAAAAATGACTGTAACGTTTAAAACCCCTTCATTCTATTACGTACTTTCAACGTATGCAAAGTTCGTTGTTAACTCTGTTACACTAGTTTATATTTAATAAGCAAATTCAATATTCAAATTCAAATAGAAAAAAATGTATTAAAACTAAAAAGATCTAACTTGGTCTGTTTACTTCGTGCTTCTTTATTTCTTTCTTGCGACTCAAAATTGTACCAAGATTATCAACGCATTCATTATCAACCAACATCGATTAGAATTTTTATGCATTATTATACCATCCATTTGGATCATTAACATCGTATTCAAAATTATTCTCCACCAATTCGGAATTATTATATACCCATTTGAAATGTTATCTATCCACACGCTTAAATTATTACATTTGAATTATTGTTGTCACCTTCTGAAATTATTCTACACCCATGAATTTATTGTCACCCAACTTAGATTTATTATCGTCATCCGACTTAGAATTATTGTCACCCTCTGGATTATTCTCACCAACCTCAGAATTTATTCTCACCAAACTTAGAATTATTATCGTTATCCGACTTAGAATTACTGTCGTCCAACTTAGAATTATGCTCGTAGCACTATCTGTCACTAAACAATTTTATTATTAAAATATTATTATTACGCGATACTCTTAGATTCAGAGTGACGCACCTTGGCCTTGTTAAGTTGAAAACTGAGCTCCGTTATCATTTCTCGCTGTTAATATATGGGCATGTCCCCCTTTGTCTGTGGGCATGGCTTAAAAGGCCGTCGCTAATCTTAACCAATAAGGTTTTTGTATTTCCTACACATAAAGTGGTTTTCTGATGTAACATTCTCGGCTTTTGGAGTAATCGTTATTTGCTACAGATACTTTGTTATCAGACCATGCGGTGTTTTGAGTAAATAATCGCTTTTCCATATTATACCAAAATACCTGATGCAATTCGAATTTCAATTTTTAAGTGTGTTTATTTATTTACGCATTTTTAATTATCTTTACTATAAAAAAAATTGTTAATTGTTTCTACGCACTCACAAAGCTTCTTCAAGTTTTATCTCTTATCTCCGTATTATGTTATGATCAATTCGAATCCTTTTCAATGCGTGTTTAATTACATGAACTATGCTTACTTCCAAATACGCGTGCTTCTACTAAAAAATAGCGTTGTTTGCATTACTTAAAATTACTAAAGCTCTATGTACCGAGTGTTAAATATTTGTTATTCACCTAATGCTTGAATTACTTATTTCTATTATTTCCTATTATAATTTATGATTCCTGCACGACCTTTGCTATAAAATACACCCTTAAGCAAACCCTTATCACAGCATTATATATATATATATATATATATATATATTGCTGTGATTCTTCTTGTGAATGCGGGAACTGGGTCCTTTCAACAAAAAAAATTCTAGTCCACCGATTGGGCGTCATAAACCGCTGTGATCCTGTTTTCGCCTCAGCTGCTCACCTAATTTTATAAACCTCCTCATTCATAAAATTAAACAACACATTCCTACCACAAACATCAACGTCAACTCTATTTACATCAATATTCACAATACATTAAAATTTCAAGATTAAAATTCAGGATAAATTTCAGTTTTAAAAAGAATTTCAAGATTAATTTTATTATCATTTTAACGTGCATCCAGAATTAAAGTCCTTGTAGGATGCCTACTAATTACTATAACAATATATGCAGAGTAAAAAGGGAGCATCTACCACCCCTTTACGTTAATTAACCAGGTTCGTCTAATTGAGCTCAAAGACATACCCATATTTTTATCATAATCCAGAACATCAATACTAAATACCCCTTTCTACTTAAACAAGCAAATTTCATCTTAAAATTAAAATTTTATGGTTAGTACAATTTCACTAATGTCCATTTAAAGTAAATCAATTATAAAGTTAATCAACACACACCAAAATGTCAAACAAAATAGTATAATTTACCTGAAGGTTATTGTCCTCGTAGCTTCAATGTACATCGTCCCTTTAGTTAATCACACCATTCCAACAGGATTATATTTACGGCTTCTAATTCTCAACGCTTTTAAAACTTTCTCCATCACCATTTATATAAAGTTGTTTCTGGGCTTTTCCGGAACTCATCTGTGTATATCTGACCCTTGTTTCGTGGATCCAGACACGTATTTGAACCATTTAAGTATTAATACCCCCGAAAAATAACAAAGAAATTCATACTTCTTTCACCAAGATACGCCAAAACTGCCTACTTTTGTGTATACATTTGTCGTTGTAAATTTTGCTAATTGGTACAGTGATACTAAATTTTATTACCTTGTATCTAAGTGCACTGAAGTACATTCATGTTAGCACGTAAATAACAAACTATTTTGAATCACTAAAATATACGAGCAAACTTTAATTTATTTTATCAAACTAAAATGCACTGTTTAACATCTTGAATCAAGTCGCGGATGTAAGAGCTTTTAACGCATCGAATAGTCA
Source organism: Platerodrilus igneus (assembly GCA_036346225.1). NCBI lineage: Eukaryota > Metazoa > Arthropoda > Insecta > Coleoptera > Lycidae > Platerodrilus > Platerodrilus igneus. The sequence continues at coordinate 5,887,446 of JARFIW010000544.1, forward strand.
AAAGTCTAAGAGAGACCGAAATTCATATTACCCCCGGTATATATAGCGAATAGCCGGCACGTCGCTTTTGTCCTCAAAACAGACAATTCTTAAGAATTTCTCATTCTATGTTCCCAGTCCGTCGCTCGCGCGTCGGTTTTTACGAATTTTGTACTCGTTCCATTTAAATCTCAGAAATTCTCACACGGCACGCAAACATGTCCGAGAAAAACTAATTAATTTTGTACAGAAATTGTTGTTTCTACCTCTGATATTTGCATCCTATTTTCAACCAATTGTGACCCTCGTGACGTTGCTTAAATCACGCCTTTTACTATATGTGTCTTTGCTTGACGCATTTTCTCTTTCCTTTTCTAACCTGTTCGTATTGGTGCAAATTGATATTCTTTATTATCGATTATATTTTAGTCCATGTGGACTATCTGGGTTTAATAACCCCGTATCGCACCTTCTCGTGAATATTAAGCCCCGGTTTCTCCAAGATTCTTTGTAAACATTAATTATCTGCAAACTTTTCGCCGAATGAGCTTTTAAATAAACCCTGTTTTGTATTTCGTGCTAAAGCATCTGACCGTTTCCAATATCCTTAGAATCGACATGTTTATCTAAACAAATTAAACTGAAATTGCCTTTTAAAATACGCAGGTGTGTTCAAACATCCTACTTCTAACTAACACTTCTAGGATTTGCATTTTATTGGGTTTTTACAAGTTTCTATAGATATTATCTGTACGTTTTGTTCAATACCGGTTACTTGAAATAGAGTTAATTAAGATAAATTTTGCACGTAATTTCCATTTGTTTAGGAATAATTACATTACACGCAGAGCTTTTTAATACTGCTTCTTTTGATATAAAGCGTCTTGTACATGATTTAAATCTCTTATGTTTAATGAAACTAATAAATTTTTATGCTTCACGGTTTTAATAACGCGTATTATCTAATAATATTCATTGTACACGGTGATTAAAATTATTTGATGTGATTATTTAATTTTCTACCCTGGTCTAAATATGAGTAATATATATTGCCGTGGAACTCGGGTAAAATCCTCACCAACCGAAAATATATTCGAAAATTTTATTAAATTTTCAAATTCGAAAATAGATAGATTTCCAAAAATTTAAATAAGTCAAAAAAAATTTCTTACCCGTTTTCCTCTCTTCCTCGGTTGAACTGCAAATTGTCTGCACCTGCTTCCGGCTAGCTCATTTGGACCTCCTCTTGGGTATCTAGATTCACTCTCATATTCTCAATCGTACACATACACTTGCAATAAAACCACAAAACACAATCAACATTCAATCTTTTATTATTACTATTTACAAATGAAACTTAATATTGTCCATATTTTATTGATCACGTTACACGTCAGGAAATCTTATTTAGTAATGTCCTGTATCTTATTTTTAAATCATCAAACACATAAAATGTACTCGGAGTAAATAGGCTTTGAATAATACCTTCTCTAAAATTTCTTCTTTTTAAATCATCAAACACATAAAATGTACTCGGAGTAAATATGCCTTGAATAATTCCTTCTCTAAAATTCCTTCTTTATAATTTATTTTGCTTTTTTAATCTAAGTAAACTCTGGGGTAGGGTGAGCTCATGATAACCCAGCTAATTATGCATAATGTATGCCCTTCTACGTTGAAATACTTTTACAAAAATAAAAAACAATGCCATGTACTCTTCACAAAAATTTTACGTTCTGATGGAACGTTAATAAGCTTTATAGACACTTTCAAATTTCTAGTTAAACACCATAATAAAGTTATTTACACGTATTATGTTCAATACGTAAATATTCTACACTACCTTGAAAATCACTCTCATACATCACCCAATATTCACAGTTTATAAGAATCACAATTTCAAATCATTACCTGGAAATTTCTATGAAATCTCTGCTCTGTGGACGATGCCACGTATTTCTTCTATCTGGTCTGCAGGCCGTTTCTAGCTGTTACTAGACGAACTCCATCTAAGTTGAACTGCTAACGCCGCCTTCACGGTGTAACCAAATTCCAAATTCCATTTAAACATGTCTTTCACAATTATTGACTGTGATCGACGTTAGTAAACGTCCCGGCACGAGTTGGTTAAAAATAATAGGTGATACCTCAATTAAAATTTTTATCTCTGCACACTAACTGTGTACTAGTTCAGAGACTACCACCATGCAATATAATTTAAATAATTTTATAATACTTACAACTCGTGTAAACTTTCATACGTCGTTTGGAACAATCAAAATATTAAGGACACGAAGTTAAAAGAGAAGAGCCGTGCTACTTCTTTATAGTATTTATACTCTTTAAAGGTAACCTCTCCATACCCTGCTAACGCGAAATCCTCTATTTATAATAATACTTCTTACAATTTTGCACATAACCAATATTTAATCCCGTGAATTTCAGCACGTCGTTATTATATTTTCAGAAAACTACGCTACACTATCCTCGTGTTTGTTTCAAGTCAAACTAACTATATCGACCAATCGTATACCTACTAACGTATCACAAATCCCGCCTATACAACCGTTGTCCCATGCTTGTGCGTTTTCTACGTCTCTTTCTAACCTTGCTTGAGTGGTAGAAAATCGATATTCCGGACCCTCTGCTTTTTAAACCCACGTGGACTTCTTACGTGATTTAACTAACCCCTCGTTAGCATTTCCAGAGAACGCATGCGACGGTTTACAATATACGTAGAATCTTCATCTTTATCTATACATAATTATTGGAACTTGACATTTAAAATTCTGCAGGTGTTTAGTTAACTGATGTTTTACCACAACACTTCCACGAGTTGTAGTTCGGCGTATTTCTACCCCACCGATATATTTGTTTGTTAGCAACGCTTTCCACCTTGGTATTATTGGGTTTTTACACGCTTTTATGCATATTATACATCAATAATCGTTCAATTAAAGTCAATTAAATTAATAAATTACTGGTATTGGCTTCTACCATTTAATTTCTTTGCACACCTACTTAAATTTCATTAATTATTTGTAAAATTTGATTAATACCTGATACTTAAAAATGAATTAACAAATATAAATTTCGCACGTAAATTCTGGTTGTTCCTTTTTACAGGGTGTTTTGAAATTGTTTCTTTTGTATTTATTTTTAATCTTTTAAAACCACTATAATATATATATATATATATATATATATATATATATATACATATGAAAAAATGGGTGCAGTTAGGCGGAAACAAGGAATGCTGAAGGAGTAACTGTAAAAGCAGCTTTAAAACACCTTATCATACCGCCCACCAAAATAAGATTGATTAACTTATTTTTAAACTATGTACTAATGAAAATAAAACGAATACTACACTACATTTAATATTCATCTTTAAACTATTGCACTGTCTAGAAGTAGAAGACACAACTTGACTAAAGGTCTTTTAATTGTGTCATGCATAGTTTTTACCCTAGCCACTCGAATAACCCCATCGCTTCCAGAGTATAAATAATCGATGCGGCCTAGTCGCCAGGATAGAAGAGAGCTTGATCCTCTTTGATTAAAACCAATGTCCCAATTTGGATTTGAGTAGATGAAGCGAACTATTTACTTATTTGTTGCAGGGTATGCAAGTAACTTGTACGCCGCTGTTTCCAAAAATCTTGTTGTATGCGTTGAATTAGCTGCCAACGGTCCAAATGAGATATCTTCAACGCAGTAACATCAGCATCGGGTAGAACAGACACAGGTTCCAAACCAGGAAAATAATTCGGCGTTAAATACAAATAATCCTCGGGATTGTTAACGGGCACAATGGCCTTGAGTTAAGTAGAGATTCAATTTGAACAAGAACAGTATTGAGTTCTTCATACGACAATACTTGGTTTCCAATGATCTTTTTGAGATGAGATTTGACTGATTTAATCCAGGTTTCGCGTAAACCTCCGAAATGAGGAACGGAAGGGGCGTTGAATATAAATGTTATACCTTCTGCAGCCGCAGAGTGTTTCATCATTTCAGATAATTCACGAGACGCTCCAATAAAATTGGTGCCACAATCACTATGAATAGTCACACACTTTCCACAACGAACAATAAAGCGACGCAAAGTAGCGATGAAGGCCTCTTTTGAAAGACTAGACACTAACTTCAAATGAACGGCTTTATTGCTAAAACAAATGAACAAATATGAGCCTTTGATGATTTAGATCTTTGTTTTCTACTTATTGTAACGGCAAGAGGGCCGCCATAATCCACGTCAGTATGCAAAAATGCCTTTCCGGGATCTACCCTCGAAGTTGGTAAGTAGCCCATGGGAAGGCAGTAAGCAATAAGGTTTATGCGAAAACAACGGATGCATGACTTTAAACATTTTCAAAATGCTCTTTTAGCAGATAGAATCCAAAAATTGTGGGTCAACAAAAATTGAGTAGTACGAAGTCCAGGATGTAAGTGCTTATTATGGCAATCCGGAATGATTAATTCTGTTAACCGATGCGATGATGGGAGTAAAATTGAAAATTTCACCCCATAAGGTAGGTCTGAGTTTCGAAGGCGACCACCCACCCTGAGTAAACCATGTGTATCCACAAAGGGGGTGAGAGGTCTGAGCAATTTGTTAACTGGTTTACCATTTGCTATATTACAAATATCTTGAGGGAAGACTTCTTGTTAAACCCTTTTGAAGAGAACATTGCTGTTCAGCCATAGAAGCATAATGGAGCGCGTCTCTGCGCGATTCCAATGGTGTTGGCGTATTAAAAATGAAGTGACGAACACATGAAATAATTCGACATATTTTTACCAAATTTGAAAAGCGAGTAGTCAATGAGTCTAAAAAATTGTCTGAAATAACAACATTTAATGATAAAGTTCGTCTTTCCGTTTCGACTTACAACGGATCTAATGAACGAGATACGTTAAGCAATGACCATTCTTCTTTGGGAAGTTAAAGCCAATCAGGCCCTTTCCACCATATATGATGTTGTACCAATTCTGAGGCTACAAGACCTCGAGAGGCACGATCAGCTGGGTTTTCTGAAGATTTAATATAAAACCATGATGTTGGAGGAATGTGGTCCTGGATATGTAAAATTCGATTGCTGACGAATGTTTTTCAATTATACGATGATGCTTTAATCCAAGCTAGTGCAACGGTTGAATCGGACCAGGCATAAATACTATCGAATGACAATTGTGTTTTGTAAGTAGTCCGAACAAAATCTACCAAGTTTTACAACAGTAGTGCACCACATAACTCCAAACGAGGCAAAGAAATGCGATTAGTAGGGGCAACCCTAGATTTGGCACTCACCAATGGCGTTTTAATGTTTCCAAATGTGTCGACAATTCGAAAATAAACAGCAGCTACATAGCCTGCTTCCGAAGCATCACAGAAACCGTCAATCTGTATATTTTTATAATCAATATTTGAAAATCTATTGAGGTATCTCGAGTTTCGATAATTCTGGCAATTGTTCCAAATAATGTTTTCATTTTGATGCAATATCTAATGGAGGACTTTTGTCCTAATCTAAACCCAATATCCACAAATATTGGATTAAATGTTTGGTAAAAAATACTGAAGAAGTAAGTAGCCCCAACGGATCAAAAATTCTGGCTACTTAAGACACCATACTGCGCTTCGTACAATCCTTTGAAATAGGATTAACGTGATAAAAGAAATAATCCCCTATGGGTTTCCACTGCAAACCTAAAATCTTTTGTGATAAGTTATTTGAATCTTCATAACTAAAAATTGTAGGATAACAAGACGATTCTGTTAATCCTTCAAGAACCTTGCTGACTTTGCTATTACACTTACGCAAAGTAAAACCTCCGGCTTCACAAATTTGATTAAATTCAAAAAATTAAGCGTTTTGCTTCCTCCACAGAAGCACAACCACTCACCACATTGTCAACGTAGGTATCTGATGCCAACACTTCAGCAGCACGAGGAAATGTGGCTGATTCCACTTGAGCTAATTCCTGAATGACTCTCAATGCTAAAAATGGAGGAGGTCATGCCATACGTGACGGTGTCCAACCGATATCCTCTGATAGGATCCGAAGAATTAAATCTCCAAATTATTTTTTAATATTGACGATGATCTGGCGCAACCATTACCTGCCTGTACATCTGTTTGATGTCAGCAGTGAATACCACAGCATGTTTACGAAAGTGCAGCAACAAAAGTACAATGTGTTTCTGCAAAGGAGGACCAACAAATAAATGTCCATTTAGCGAACCACCAATAGGCGCAGAGGCCGAAGCATCAAAAACCACTCTGAGTTTGGTTGTTGCGCTTTCTGGTTTAACAACGGCATGATAAGGTATGAAGTATTCTGATGAACCATCTATTGAATTTTGACATGATTTCGGACAAAGAGTAACCACGAAAATGTAATGAAACAATGAGGATTAAAAACGATAAATGATTAGAATTAAGGAAAATTCATGAATTGAGTAATCTCATTATAAAGGAAAGATATCCGGCTCGAAGTGCCAATAATGTACGATATACAACGCGTAATAAACTAATATTAGCACTTACTGTTTCATTTGTTCCCATGACATGTACCATAGGTCATGAACCATTCCAAAAGTGTTTATAGCGGAATGTATAATGATGATGTGCAATGTTTTGTTTCACACACGCACTATGAAAAACCACGAACGCGCTTCCTTTGAGTGCGGATGCACTTGCGGCTTGACCAAAGTCTTAAACACCACTTTCGTGACTATTGTTGTTCCATACCGCACCTTGCCCTAGATATATGAAAGAAAGGTTGCAGGTAAGCGGAAATAAGGAATACTGAAGGGGTAACGCCTTAACAAATTGTGTTTATTTAATGTGAGATGGAGATCTTGGTAATATAGTATAAATAACTTTATGTTAACATTGAAAATAACTGAGAAATAGGAAAAAAGTTAATAGACTAAATTAGCAATTGATAAGTAAATGATATGTAAATTTATGACATGGTTTCGCTGGTAGGAGAGCGGAGAGGGAATAAAGACTTTTTCCATAAGCGTATAGGCATAATTTTCACTAGAAAATTTAAAAGCAATATCTCGCTCCTCTACAAATGCTCTCTACCTTATCTCAAGAGTGCCTGCATATTCAATTAAGCACTGCTGCTCTAATGCATTGGAATATATACCTATTTAATTTTTGACGTTTGAGATCTCTGCCGTTGTGCTTTGAATTTTTAATAATTGCTCGGTTTTAATCGATTTAATCTAACAATTATTTTGAAGATTACTATTTACTTAGTTTCATAAAAGGTATGTTTAATTATTTTATGAAAATTAGGTGCAAAAGATATCCCAACCTCAGTATGCGTGTTAATTTTGTTTCGTTAAATCGTTGCCTTATACTGTTATTGATTTTGCTTAGTTCTCTAGCATTGATTGAGGTATATCAAATATTTTCTATTTTATTTTATTAGTATTTAAACAGTATAAGACACAAAGTTATAGCCCTGTTGAGAATAGTCTATACGTCATAAATAGAACTATATAAACATGCTAATAAAATTACGTTAGACGATTTCGATTTGGGTGTTTGTGCTAAAGACCGTGATAAGTTTATTTGCAAGAATACGAATTTTCAGAATATCTTCGAAACCTGTGTTCTCATACTAAAAGGAGAAACGCATTAGAAAACCGAGGCCCGAGCAACGGTGTCCAATATTTATTTCATCATAATATAAGATATTATATTCATCTCCCTAATAAAATAATACAGAATTACAAGGCGAATAGCAAGTTTGATCGTTTTAGAAACTTAGTCTTTAACATCTTACTTAAGCAGTTTGTATTTGTCAAACTGCTCGTCAGACGGAAACAAACGTTCAAATGTATCTTAAAAATGAACGGCCTACGCAAATATAGTAATGATTTTGATCACGCTCAAACACTAAAAGGCGAGTCTTGCTTTATGTCAATCGTCATCGTACTTATTCCTTAATCTGATTCAACCTAGCGCTAAAGTATTTCAGCGAAGTAGCTTTCGCTAATATTTTAGATAGGTATATCTCCATTATTAGCGCGCACTTATGTCACTTGAACGAGCAAATACGTAAGTATCGTTTAATAACTTAAGATAACACTTGTGTGAGGATATCCAACCGCAACTATGTATGGTACAGTAAGTAAGCTTTGGGAAGCGTGTGCATAAGGCATAAAGTTTACAATAAATCCTCGCTGCGATGAAGATGGAGCCTAACAGGAAGCAACTGATTATATCACAAAGACGAGACAAGAATCAACGCCAATTTTATAAATTGGCATTGATTGTCGTTTATTTACTTACACCCAACGGAGTGAAAAGTCTATCCTATATTCTAGAGCGGAGAAAGCTGAGCTTCAGTATACGAACATACTTTGCAGAGAGACAAGAAAAATCTTGCTTCTGAATGCACACACTTGTGACTAACGAGATTGATAGTAAACATTTGAAAACTCCCGTATACTCTTTTTCGATGATTGCGACTACCGTAAATGAGTCTACAGTTCAAACTAATTTTTTATTGTGTAAATTCATTTATCTCGTAAAAGAGGCTGCGGTTTATTGAACTCTGTGGGAATATCCTTATTAACCTTATAAATACCATATATATAGCGAGGAAGAATAATCCACATTTAGAATGCAAATGCGTGTTTATTAATATATATTAACAGTTATAAGATGAAATGAAAACCCAGCCTTTTATGTAAAGTTGAATTGACATTTCAAATCGAACTGGTAATTGAAAACCGCTAAAAGAACAGCCACAGCAAAATTTGAACCTGCGACCATTGATTTGCCGGATCAATTTCCTTAAATGCAAGACGTAATTGAAAATCGAAAGGAGAACAAGCTTCAGTAGTATAAATTAACATATTCGAAGCAATCGGCTGCATAGCTCAGTTGGTTAAAGCGTTGATCCAGCAATTCAATGGTCGCATGTTCAAATCCTGCTGTGGCTGTACTTTTAGCGGTTTTCAATTACCAGTTCGATTTGAAATGTCAATTCAACTTTACATAAAAGGTTGGGTTTTCATTTCATCTTATAACTGTTAATATATATATATATATATATATATATATAATAATTTTTATATTTTCTTGACCATTTATATTATTTTTTGCAAAACTTTTCTTGGAACTGGTCATTAATAATTAATTTGAATGTTTTCTACATGTCAAAAAAACACTTTTTTCTTGCTTTTTAATTTTTATTATTCATATGACGCGTTTCGGAAATTCTAAACAATACCTCCATAAACGAGTTTATGAACACAAATATACTATCAAAACTAATAATAAAAAAAGTACGGCCTTAGCAACGCACGCAGTTGAAAAAGTCCACCAGTTCGATTTTAGTAATGTTAAAATTTTAGGAACGGAGATAAATGATAACAAAAGAAACATACTTGAAACAATAGAAATTCAAAAAAACCCTAAAGCTATAAACTCAAAAATAGACCAAGACGGATTTATAAACATTTACCACAATTTAATACAACAGAAATAATCTGAATACCACATACATTAATATCCTCTCACACTGTATATCAGCATAAGCATGTAAACATCCATATGTTTAATTCAATAGCATTATCACTGATAAGGTATTAGTTTTATTAATCTAAATGTTAGTTGTAAATTGACAAGGAAAGCAAGTTTTAAATTAAAAACATACCCAAAAGAGTATTATTAGGATGTATTGTTGCTTATCCTACAATGTTAGAAATAATTTATTTAGTTTGTAAGTTTTAGTAGTTTGACTTTGCATTAAATGGTATGTATGCAATTTAATTTTAAAAAATCATTATTTAATTAGAGATAGTTTATAGGTTTCATATTTGAAAATGGTTGTTAACCGAAACGCGTCATAGGATTAATAAAAATTAAGAAGCAAGAAAAAAGTGTTTTTTTGACATGTAGAAAACATTCAAATTAATTATTAATGACCAGTTCCAAGAAAAGTTTTGCAAAATATATATATATATATATATATATATATATATATACTGAGTGCTTCAAAAAAATGTATACACACTTTGAACTTCCATAGAAAATTTATTTACCGTTCTACAAAGTTAAATTTCAGGAAAATAGAAAGCTGAAAGTCCAATGTAAATGAAATATTAATAACAAATGTTAATACTGTTCAAATTGGTGACCTGCAGCCCCACAAGAAGAAATCCAGTGGTGTAAGGTCTGGAGAGCGTGCTGGAAACTCGATTGGCCCCCTGCGTCCTATCCACTGGCCCGACAAATTTTGATCCAGGTAAGCTCGTACGTCCCTGTGATAGTGCGGCGGAGCACCATCTTGTTGAAAATAAAAATCATCATTACCGTATAATGCACGAATGGCAGGAAATATGGAATCAGCAAGCATTGTTAGGTAATTAATACCAGTTACAGTGCCTTCAAATCGAAAAGGTCCAATGAGTCCCTTGAAGACAAACCGCACCACACATTTACACCAGGCAAATTTACAGCTTTTCAATTGTAATGTGAGGATATTCTTCACACCAGTAAACACAATTGTGCCTATTGACAGTTCCATTAAGTTTGAATTGGGCTTCATCCGACCAAATGATGCTACCCATAAATCCCGGTTCACGTATCACCATCTCCTGAATCCATTCACAAAATTGCAACCTTCGATCTGGATCGTCGTCATTTAGCTGTTGCACCAGCCTTGGAATGTAAACACGATACTTGCCTCTCTTCAGAATGCGTAGCACGCTGCTACACTTAATAACCTGCTTACGTTCTTCAAAACTCAAACGTACGTCCCCCATGTTGATATTACAAATTCCAACTGATAATATAACATAGAGGGACGATTATGCTGGCACCTGACGAAGAAATATAACATTAGCCTTGTAGAGCGGGAAAACTACAATAGTTTAAAGTGTGTATACATTTTTTTGAAGCACCCGGTATATATATATATATATATATATATATAATTGTGATATATAATTCGCCCCACGCTTGGGCGTGAATTTTTATTGCTATTTTAGGATTATAAGCTCCTACGATGGGTGTCATTTTTACTATATTTCTTATCGAGTCCTACGATAGGTGCCATTTTTTATTGCTATGATATAGCCTTTATTATTTTAAGCTCCAATGTTGGGCGTCATTTTTACTGCTACGAAATTCGCCTTTTGATATGAAATATTAATTTAGGATTTTACCCTGACTAGCTCACTGAATAAATCTTATTGAATTCAAATAAAGCAATTCTAGAACACAATATAATAATTGATAATATTTACAATACTCAAAATTTTCCTTTTTATACAAAATGTCTACCTATACCAGATTTATGCTTTTATGAAAGCCAGCAAAAATATCTTTTAATTACATTCAGGGACCTTTGAAGGTTCGAAGACTCTTTCCCTTGTTTTTATATTTCTAAGTGAACTTTTTGATGACTCTTACAAATATACAATGTATATTAAATCAAAAACAGTCTTTCAATAATAAAGTGCATTAAAAATTGCTAACCTGGAATGGGTTCTGGAGTTTCATCCTAGTCTATGATTTGCATCTCCTTGCTGTGTCCGTTTTACTTATTGGTATTTTATGTTTACGTCTATCTGTAGATCGGCTTGTATTTGGTTCACAAAATTCTTGCACTTTTAAATTTCATTTATTTACTTTTCATTTCATTAATTACGTGAGTTTTTTACCACCTCCGAACATAGTTGTTGTTCAGTTAAATATAGACTAAAATGTTGTTCAGTTTCTATCGTATATATAAGCCCTTCCTCCAATAGTTTTCATTGGAGCCTTTACAACAAGGCTGGTATCTTGCCTTATCTGGCAGAACCCGAAATTTTTACAAATTACCTAGTCTTAATCTTCGACGAATGCTCTATTCCTCACGACCGCATTCAATATATTGCAGCATTATCCTAAGGTTTCCAACTTTTGGCTTTTCATCAAGTCGCGTATTCGATATTTGTCAATTTATCATATAATTGAACCGCCTGGTGTTTATTCGTTTGCCACAGAATGTTGGTTTCCTGAACAAATGTGTTTTCGTCTAATCACGTAACGATTTTCTAATAATGAATTATTTACGATGCGTTTACGTTGATATTTTCGACGCAATTGTTAAATATTTGGAATGCCAATTTATCTATGTTTCCCGGTAATTTAATTTTGATGCAATTTGTTGCGTTTTAAAATCTTATCTTTACTTGTAAACTATACTTAGACATATTTATGTTCTCATGCATTTAGTTACATATTTTTTATATACAGTGTCCTCTTAATTGACAATATGTAGAATAGTCGATTTACTCATATAATTTCTGGAATTATTTGGTTTTCTTAAAGTTAAAGCTTTTTATATTTATCCTACAACCTCTATGACTTAATCTACCCTTAAACTACCCTATTATCATAGCATTATTCTCCTAAATTAAAATATAAAATTTTTGATCGATGGTTTTTTGGCGCTCAACGTGAAATTAAATCCCCATTGATGAAAATTCTTATATTTTTATTTTATTTGCTGACTTCTTTGTTTTCAATTGATCCCCCAATATTATTTGCAAAGTCTAATTCATCCTATCTCTTAATTCCTATCCTAAATTCTATCTACACCTATCTTAACTTATGATTATTATTTGCACAAGGCTCTATACTAAACACTTTATCTCCCTAATTCCTAACTATCTATACTATTCCCATTTCTCCTAAATTTACATTACCTATATATATATATATATATATATATATATATATATATATATATATATATATATTGTGATATATAATTCGCCCCACGCTTGGGCGTGAATTTTATTGCTATTTTAGGATTATAAGCCCCTACGATAGGTGTCATTTTTACTATATTTCTTATCGAGCCCTACGATGGGTGCCATTTTTTATTGCTATAATATAGCCTTTATTATTTTAAGCTCCAATGTTGGGCGTCCTTTTTCCTGCTACGAAATTTGCCTTTTGATATGAAATATTAATTTAGGATTTTACCCTGACTAGCTCACTGAATAAATCTTATTGAATTCAAATAAAGCAATTCTAGAACACACAATATAATAATTGATAATATTTACAATACTCAAAATTTTCCTTTTTATACAAAATGTCTACCTATACCAGATTTATGCTTTTATGAAAGCCAGCAAAAATATCTTTTAATTACATTCAGGGACCTTTGAAGGTTCGAAGACTCTTTCCCTTGTTTTTATATTTCTAAGTGAACTTTTTGATGACTCTTACAAATATACAATGTATATTAAATCAAAAACAGTCTTTCAATAATAAAGTGCATTAAAAATTGCTAACCTGGAATGGGTTCTGGAGTTTCATCCTAGTCTATGATTTGCATCTCCTTGCTGTGTCCGTTTTACTTATTGGTATTTTATGTTTACGTCTATCTGTAGATCGGCTTGTATTTGGTTCACAAAATTCTTGCACTTTTAAATTTCATTTATTTACTTTTCATTTCATTAATTACGTGAGTTTTTACCACCTCCGAACATAGTTGTTGTTCAGTTAAATATAGACTAAAATGTTGTTCGGTTTCTATCGTATATATAAGCCCTTCCTCCAATAGTTTTCATTGGAGCCTTTACAACAAGGCTGGTATCTTGCCTTATCTGGCAGAACCCGAAATTTTTACAAATTACCTAGTCTTAATCTTCGACGAATGCTCTATTCCTCACGACCGCATTCAATATATTGCAGCATTATCCTAAAATTTCCAACTTTTGGCTTTTCATCAAGTCGCGTATTCGATATTTGTCAATTTATCATATAATTGAACCGCCTGGTGTTTATTCGTTTGCCACAGAATGTTGGTTTCCTGAACAAATGTGTTTTCGTCTAATCACGTAACGATTTTCTAATAATGAATTATTTACGATGCGTTTACGTTGATATTTTCGACGCAATTGTTAAATATTTGGAATGCCAATTTATCTATGTTTCCCGGTAATTTAATTTTGATGCAATTTGTTGCGTTTTAAAATCTTATCTTTACTTGTAAACTATACTTAGACATATTTATGTTCTCATGCATTTAGTTACATATTTTTTATATACAGTGTCCTCTTAATTGATAATATGTAGAATAGTCGATTTACTCATATAATTTCTGGAATTATTTGGTTTTCTTAAAGTTAAAGCTTTTTATATTTATCCTACAACCTCTATGACTTAATCTACCCTTAAACTACCCTATTATCATAGCATTATTCTCATAAATTAAAATATAAAATTTTTGATCAATGGTTTTTTGGCGCTCAACGTGAAATTAAATCCCCATTGATGAAAATTCTTATATTTTTATTTTATTTGCTGACTCTTTGTTTTCAATTGATCCCCCAATATTATTTGCAAAGTCTAATTCATCCTATCTCTTAATTCCTATCCTAAATTCTATCTACACCTATCTTAACTTATGATTATTATTTGCACAAGGCTCTATACTAAACACTTTATCTCCCTAATTCCTAACTATCTATACTATTCCCATTTCTCCTAAATTTACATTACCTTTTGTATATATATATATATATATATATATATATATATATATATATATATATATATTATTGTGATATATAATTCGCCCCACGCTTGGGCGTGAATTTTTATTGCTATTTTAGGATTATAAGCCCCTACGATAGGTGTCATTTTTACTATATTTCTTATCGAGCCCTACGATGGGTGCCATTTTTTATTGCTATAATATAGCCTTTATTATTTTAAGCTCCAATGTTGGGCGTCCTTTTTCCTGCTACGAAATTTGCCTTTTGATATGAAATATTAATTTAGGATTTTACCCTGACTAGCTCACTGAATAAATCTTATTGAATTCAAATAAAACAATTCTAGAACACACAATATAATAATTGATAATATTTACAATACTCAAAATTTTCCTTTTTATACAAAATGTCTACCTATACCAGATTTATGCTTTTATGAAAGCCAGCAAAAATATCTTTTAATTACATTCAGGGACCTTTGAAGGTTCCAACACTCCTTCCCTTGTTTTTATATTTCTAAGTGAACTTTTTGATGACTCTTACAAATATACAATGTATATTAAATCAAAAACAGTCTTTCAATAATAAAGTGTATTAAAAATTACTAACCTGGAATGGGTTCTGGAGTTTCATCCTAGTCTATGATTTGCATCTCCTTGCTGTGTCCGTTTTACTTATTGGTATTTTATGTTTACGTCTATCTGTAGATCGGCTTGTATTTGGTTCACAAAATTCTTGCACTTTTAAATTTCATTTATTTACTTTTCATTTCATTAATTACGTGAGTTTTTACCACCTCCGAACATAGTTGTTGTTCAGTTAAATATAGACTAAAATGTTGTTCAGTTTCTATCGTATATATAAGCCCTTCCTCCAATAGTTTTCATTGGAGTCTTTACAACAAGGCTGGTATTTTGCCTTATCTGGCAGAACCCGAAATTTTTACAAATTACCTAGTCTTAATCTTCGACGAATGCTCTATTCCTCACGACCGCATTCAATATATTGCAGCATTATCCTATGATTTCCAACTTTTGGCTTTTCATCAAGTCGCGTATTCGATATTTGTCAATTTATCATATAATTGAACCGCCTGGTGTTTATTCGTTTGCCACAGAATGTTGGTTTTCTGAACAAATGTGTTTTCGTCTAATCACGTAACGATTTTCTAATAATGAATTATTTACGATGCGTTTACGTTGATATTTTTGACGCAACTGTTAAATATTTGGAATGCCAATTTATCTATGTTTCCCGGTAATTTAATTTTGATGCAATTTGTTGCGTTTTAAAATCTTATCTTTACTTGTAAACTATACTTAGACATATTTATGTTCTTATGCATTTAGTTACATATTTTTTATATACAGTGTCCTCTTAATTGACAATATGTAGAATAGTCGATTTACTCATATAATTTCTGGAATTATTTGGTTTTCTTAAAGTTAAAGCTTTTTATATTTATCCTACAACCTCTATGACTTAATCTACCCTTAAACTACCCTATTATTATAGCATTATTCTCCTAAATTAAAATATAAAATTTTTGATCAATGGTTTTTTGGCGCTCAACGTGAAATTAAATCCCCATTGATGAAAATTCTTATATTTTTATTTTATTTGCTGACTCCTTTGTTTTCAATTGATCCCCCAATATTATTTGCAAAGTTTAATTCATCCTATCTCTTAATTCCTATCCTAAATTCTATCTACACCTATCTTAACTTATGATTATTATTTGCACAAGGCTCTATACTAAACACTTTATCTCCCTAATTCCTAACTATCTATACTATTCCCATTTCTCCTAAATTTACATTACCTTTTGTATATATATATATATATATATATATATATATATATATTATTGTGATATATAATTCGCCCCACGCTTGGGCGTGAATTTTTATTGCTATTTTAGGATTATAAGCCCCTACGATAGGTGTCATTTTTACTATATTTCTTATCGAGCCCTACGATGGGTGCCATTTTTTATTGCTATAATATAGCCTTTATTATTTTAAGCTCCAATGTTGGGCGTCCTTTTTCCTGCTACGAAATTTGCCTTTTGATATGAAATATTAATTTAGGATTTTACCCTGACTAGCTCACTGAATAAATCTTATTGAATTCAAATAAAGCAATTCTAGAACACACAATATAATAATTGATAATATTTACAATACTCAAAATTTTCCTTTTTATACAAAATGTCTACCTATACCAGATTTATGCTTTTATGAAAGCCAGCAAAAATATCTTTTAATTACATTCAGGGACCTTTGAAGGTTCCAACACTCCTTCCCTTGTTTTTATATTTCTAAGTGAACTTTTTGATGACTCTTACAAATATACAATGTATATTAAATCAAAAACAGTCTTTCAATAATAAAGTGTATTAAAAATTACTAACCTGGAATGGGTTCTGGAGTTTCATCCTAGTCTATGATTTGCATCTCCTTGCTGTGTCCGTTTTACTTATTGGTATTTTATGTTTACGTCTATCTGTAGATCGGCTTGTATTTGGTTCACAAAATCCTTGCAGTTTTAAATTTCATTTATTTACTTTTCATTTCATTAATTACGTGAGTTTTTACCACCTCCGAACATAGTTGTTGTTCAGTTAAATATAGACTAAAATGTTGTTCAGTTTCTATCGTATATATAAGCCCTTCCTCCAATAGTTTTCATTGGAGTCGTTACAACAAGGCTGGTATCTTGCCTTATCTGGCAGAACCCGAAATTTTTACAAATTACCTAGTCTTAATCTTCGACGAATGCTCTATTCCTCACGACCGCATTTAATATATTGCAGCATTATCCTATGATTTCCAACTTTTGGCTTTTCATCAAGTCGCGTATTCGATATTTGTCAATTTATCATATAATTGAACCGCCTGGTGTTTATTCGTTTGCCACAGAATGTTGGTTTTCTGAACAAATGTGTTTTCGTCTAATCACGTAACGATTTTCTAATAATGAATTATTTACGATGCGTTTACGTTGATATTTTTGACGCAACTGTTAAATATTTGGAATGCCAATTTATCTATGTTTCCCGGTAATTTAATTTTGATGCAATTTGTTGCGTTTTAAAATCTTATCTTTAATTGTAAACTATGCTTAGACATATTTATGTTCTCATGCATTTAGTTACATATTTTTTATATACAGTGTCCTCTTAATTGACAATATGTAGAATAGTCGATTTTCTCATATAATTTCTGGAATTATTTGGTTTTCTTAAAGTTAAAGCTTTTATATTTATCCTACAACCTCTATGACTTAATCTACCCTTAAACTACCCTATTATCATAGCATTATTCTCCCAAATTAAAATAGAAAAGTTTTTGATCAATGCTTTATTGGCGCTCAACGTGAAATTAAATCCCCATTGATTCAAATTCTTATATTTTTATTTTATTTGCTGACTCCTTTGTTTTCAATTGATCCCCCAATATTATTTGCAAAATCTAATTAATCCTATCTCTTAATTCCTGTCCTAAATTCTATCTACACATATCTTAACTTATGATTATTATTTGCACAAGGCTCTATACTAAACACTTTATCTCCCTAAGTCCTAACTATCTATACTATTCCCATTTCTCCTAAATTTACACTACCAATTGTAATCCACTGATATTTTACTCTTTGTTTGTCTATACTTTTCCTATTTTTCCTAAATTGACACTACCTATTATAATCTACTAATACTTCAATCTATATTTATCTATACTTTTCCTATTTTCTTAAATTCATACAACGTATCATCATCTCTTCATATTTCTAATGTTTATCTATTCCTATTTGTTTATACTTTTCCATTTTTCATAAATTTACACTACCTATTGTAATCCACAAATATTTCACTCTTTATTTGTCTATACTTTTCCTATTTCTTCTCAATTTACGCTACATTTGTAATTTACTAATACTTCACTCTCTGTTTATCTATACTTTTCCTATTTTTCCTAAATTGACACTACCTATTAAATCTACTAATATTTCAATCTCTATTTGTCTATACTTTTCCCAGTTCTCCTCAATTTCCATTACATTTGTAATCCACTAATATTTCACTCTTTATTTATCTATACTTTTCCTATTTTTCCTAAAGTCCTACAACGTATCATCATCTCTTCCTATTTCTGCTGTTTATCTATCCCTATTTATCTATACTCTTCCCATTTACACATACTTTTCTCATTTTTCATAATGTATCATCATCTCTTCCCATTTCTAATAAACCACTCCTATTTATCTATTATTTTTTCTTATTAACATCAACTTACACTAAATATTGTTTTTTTCGAATATTTCTACCAAACTAGTTTTTATTTACATATTTCTTCCCATTTCCATCAACCTATACTACTTCTACTTTTCCTAAACCTATCCTAATTATTATTAACATATCCTATTTTATAATTATATCCCTATTTAACTAATTATTTTTACAATTTGTACAATTTCTCTATTCCCTGTATGGGTAAATTAAATTCACATTAAATTTTCCACTGATCGCCTCTGAATCTACATCCTCTAGTTCGTACGTGTTTTCACCTATGATTTTGTTTACCAGAAATGAACCTACGTATGGTTAGTGTAACTAGGCACATGTATGAAGGTGCTTTATTCCTACCCTTAGGTTCTTGACTATTACCTTGTCCCCTATTTAGAAGGTAATTCTCCTCTTTATCTTGTCGTTCATTTTATCCACG
The DNA here is from genome assembly GCA_036346225.1 of Platerodrilus igneus. NCBI lineage: Eukaryota > Metazoa > Arthropoda > Insecta > Coleoptera > Lycidae > Platerodrilus > Platerodrilus igneus. The sequence continues at coordinate 5,906,688 of JARFIW010000544.1, forward strand.
TACTTTCATGCTTTTTCCTGTAGCCTTCTCCTGGCTCTATGCAGTTTTCTTTCTAACTCCTATTCTCTTGGTGTAATTTCGCATGGCCTATCCGGATACACTCTTCTCATTAAAGTTATGGGGGATTCTTCAGTGACTGTATAAGGCGTGTGACTTATAAACCCTTCAACTTTTGGCAGATTTATCTCCCAACCCCGATGATCCTGATATGATGTCATACGCAAAAACTTACAGATTTCCTGAATGTATCTTTCTGCAGGGTTGCCCTGAGGATGACGGATGGTACAGAAAACAACTCCTATTTGTTGGTTTTCCCAGTGCTACACAAACCTAGCATTGTTAAAGTATGTTGCATTGTCCGCCAGTATCCTTTTGTAGTTTCCTTCTTCTGTGATGAATTGCTCTAGTTTTTTGATTGTTTCTATTGCTTTGCAATTCCTAGTAGGAAACAACCTTGTGTACTTTGAGAATACATCCACTACCACTAGGACATGTTTATTTTTCTTTGTACTGGGTACCAAATTACTTAGGTAGTCTATTACAATTAGGTCTAAGGGATTGTCCGCCTGAATGCTTTGAATGATGTTTTGATTGGTATGGTTCTTGTATTTACCCAGCGTGCAGAGATGACACGTGTTCACTGTTTCTTTGATGAGTCCCAGGTCATTCTGAGCATAGAAATTTTCTCGAAACAGCAATCACAGTTTTCTAATCTCCAAATGTCCTTATGTAATTTGTAATTGTTTCATGATTGATACTGCCAATTCTTTGTTAAGCACATACAGGTCTTCACCGTTTAAATGTTTTATAAGAAAACCATTAATACTTTCAAACTGCTTATAATTTGGGGTTACCTTTAACCTATCTTTTATATCTCGTATCCATTCATCATTTTCTTGCTTTGCCAAAATTCTCCCACGTGAGAATATTGAATCATCTCTTACCAAATTATGCATTGCTACAAATATGTAGTTTGATTTTAAATTATTGTTTACCTTGTTTCTGCTGAGAGCATCTGCTACTCTATTATTTTGCCTTTTATGTACCCGATCTCAAAATCAATCAAAACTTTGTTAAATATAAATCTGTAGTTTTTAATACAATCAGATAATTAATATTTTAGACAGCATTACTGTTAGATTTTATGACAGTGCATACTGAACTTTTTAAAAATATATTCGATACTTCCTACAAACTAAATTTTAGTTTCAACACTGACTTCAATTATTTACAATGAAATTTACATTTAAGTTAATGTGTAGACACAAAGAGGCAATAAGAGTGGTACACTTACCCCAAAATATTTAAATAAGCAGGCATCACCTTAAAGTAATTTAAGCATCACCAGCTATTAGATTGACGGACTAACTGACAGGAATTTAGACAACCACGAGCGGTTTCCATATGACACGAAAAGTATGTTATCTCCTCCAAAGGAGTATGACTCTTTGTACCATATGTACAACGCTATAACAGATGATAACCAAACTTGACAAATCAAAGCCATTGCTTTAATTATGAATTTCCAAGTTATACACAGGAAACATTTCAACTGTTCGAATTAATTGCATAGTTACGGGAATGAAAATAAAAGCTTTCACAAGAATCGTGTAAAGATTAAATTTTAAGATTTCGAAGTAGTTTTAACTCGCCACTCGAGTGCGTCCTTTGAAGTGAGAAATCGCAACCTGTAGTCCCACATTTTAATTTTAATTGTATTGCGATATGCCAGTTGACAGACAAAGATGTCAATGACATCATTCTTCCAGAGTTAAAACCAACCGCCCTTATTATAACAAACAAACAAGATAATCCGCTAGGAAATGCGCGCTCGCAATTGGCGCTATGTGCTGCTACGTAGGGAAACATAAATATTAAACTTTCGATAAGTGTACGTTTGCTTACGGTCAGCTTTAATGCACTTTTTTAAACGATACGAGTTAAAGATTTTTACACAAATAAGTACAGATGTTTCAAAAGAAACAAATTGGTAATTAGAACTGGTATTTTAATATGTACGGAGTATATTATTATGGATAGTAACAATTTTGATTACTTTATGGAGTTGAAGGCTCTAATTTCGGACAATGGTCCAAAAAATGCTTACGGGAATTTTTGGAACGCTACAGTATCGTTCTTTCGTTGCATCATCATCATCATCATCACTGGGTCTCTAGTTTTGGAACTAGTTAGACGCGTACCTGCATTGTACCTGTTCTGATCTAAACATTTTCCTGAAATTTCCACAGCCTACATCTATCACTAACTGCGTGTAATAGTCTGATCTAAGTCTACCCTTACCACTCCATTTTTCTATTTCTGCTTGTAATATATCTTGCACTAATCTCCAAATGCCTTAGAATGCATCAAATCCTTTTATTTCTACTCATTTTTTGCCCTTACTATTCCCCTACTATTTCTAGAACCTCTTTGTTATTACCTTGTCTGTCCATGATGTCATTCTCATACATCTAAAGCACCACAATTCAAACGGCTTCTACCTTTTTCCCGCCTGCTTGTCCTACTGTTCCTATTTATAGCCGTACACTGTTGTACTCCACACATATGTTTTCAACAATTTTTACCTTATTTCTATGTTTGTTGTCTTCGGACGTAGCAGCTGCTCTTTTTTGTTACATACAGCTCGGCTCCCCTTTTATTGTTTTATAAATATTAATTGTATTTCACCGATATGCAGTTGTATGTGAAGTGGTTAAACAACCTGCGGCTACCAAAACCCCCCAACACTTAGGCATTTGATGAATTAATTGTTTTCCAATAAATCCTTTCGCACAATCAACTTTAATTGAAAATATTGTAAAATCAACACTTGTAGTTGTTTACAATAATAATCAGGTTTAAGTACAATTTTTTTTTGTCATTAGGTTTTTTGTCTTAAAATTGGTTGGACGGGTACCTCCATTGATTTTTATACTGAGCTAGCCCACACAGTCTCTTGAAACTCCCACAGCCTACATATTTGACTGCCTGTGTGCACTAGTCTAACCTATGTCTACATCTACCTCCCTTTTTTCCTATCTCTGCTTCTAATATATTCCGCACTATTCTCTCATGTCTCCGTATGTGACCTATCATCCTAACTTCTCTATTTTTTTACGATTTTTGACATACTCCTTTCTTATCCTACCATTTCTAGAACCTTTTGGTCCTACACTTTGTCTCTCCATGATATCTTCAACACCTGTGTAGCAACACATTTTGCAAGCTTCTAGCTTTTTCCTGTCCGCTTTTCGTACTGTTAAAGCTTTGCAGCCGTGCAGTGCTCCATACACATGCTTTCAGCAATTTTTTCTTTTTTTTTGTAACGTATACTTCAGGCACTCGCTAATAAGTATACGAAATAAAATTAAAGTTTGGTATATTTGTTAGTTCGCTCCGATCAATTTAGGAGTCCCAAAGAATATCATCCCTGAACGGTTAGCGTAGAATATGGTGCAATTTCCGAACTAGCAACAGTAGTGGGCCGTGGGTAGTTGATAGTTACCGCTGAAAATAAGAGGGGCGCCAATTGCAGTAAAAGGCCACTAAACACCATACCTTAAGAGAGAACAACTTAGTCTCTGCAATCAAACTTAATTGTCCCTGATACTATAAATGTTCAAGTAGATCCGACTCAATCAAAACACAATTATATACCAAATTATTATACCTATATTCATGAATCAATATATATGCTCACAAAAAATATTTACACTCCCAATCAACTTGGCTTGAGCCCAACATCACATTTAATTGACACTAAAAATGTATTTACTGAGAGCAGAGAAATTATTCAGGGAGTACTTGTACCACACTATGAATATATTAATCAAGATTAATGCAGATATTATTATTATTCAGGGGTAGTGCACTTTCCCTTGTATGTTAGGCAATCTGTCAATCCGGTTTGCAACCCCGGTATCAGGTTATAATATTGTTATACAAAAAAAAGAGTATGGTCCAAGCATCTGCTGAAAGCTAGACCTTACTGCATACAAGTAGATATGTAATTTAATATTGTAAGTGACTATTATATAAAATATAAATTCCCTAAACCCTGCTTTATTCATTTAATCATTAAAGTATATATAATTTAGTACTATAGTACATTCCCCCAAAACAAATTAATTAAACATGCACAATATGCACAAAAAAAACATTAAATAGACAAACAACCATATGGGTCTTAATCAATAAAAACCTGTGATAAAAGTGCCAGATGTCCAAGTCTGCTGGATTGCGTCCTCAACGACCAAACCAGTTAGCTGCAAGATGAGTCTGATCTTGTATCACCAGATACAACGTTGGACAGGAAGCTCCATATGATTCCCAACAGAAATAAAGAATTTCCCACGCATAAAGAATATTCCGTACCGAAAGAATACTGCGTACCAAAGAATACTCCGTACCAAAGAACCCTGTACACACAAATTAAAATTTGAAGGTTATTGCTGCAATTACTTACACTTTCCTAAGTGGTTCCACTTTATAATAATCAACCCAATTATTTTTAACCCCGACAAGTCACACGACCAATAATCGATAATGCTAAAAAGTTTTATATTTTAGATTTCAATCCTTACTGGTAACCAAGTACTCACCAAGTGCTAAATGTCTTTTACAAAATAAATTTCTTAAGCCAGGAAATTTCTCTAATACTCTTTATAAAATTCTCCTGGATGAGAAAAGGGTGCCCCAAACTAATTTGTATAATTAACTTTATTTTCAGGACCACTCCATGAAAATTACAATAGGGCGTGCCTCTTCTAAGACTTGCACAAAGTATATGCTGCACCAAACAATATCGATGTAATGTGTATAATACATTTTATATCTTGTTGATAAGAACAACTGGTATCAGGTTATAATATATGGTTGAACCTAACAAATAAATTCCTCGTTGAAGGTCGGCACTAACAAAGTTCAATATTCAGATAATCAATACAGTCAAGGTGTATTTGATTATCGTTGTCTGAATCAATGTTATTTAATAACATTGTTTTAATCCACTTGAATAAAATAAAGCAATAATTAATTTAAACCAAGCTTTTTAAGAACGATTTGACATTCGACAAAACAACTAAACTAAATAACGACATGGTAGTATCTTGCAACCCGTCGCCAAATTATAACATTTAACCTTACGCAACATGAACGAATTACGTTTCTGAAAGTAAATTGTAACGAGGCATAAATGACACGTTACATTTTCTATGTTTGTTGTTTTTGGATATACTGGATGCTTTTTCTTGTTAAACGCAGCACGACGACCTTGTGCTAATCTCTGTTTTATATCTTCTGTACTTTTCCCACCTTGCGTTATTTGGCTACCTAGATAGCAGAAATCCTTAACCTCTTATAAGTACTCGTTTCCTATTTGTATTCTAGTTTTTGATTTATTTCCCTATCGTTTATATACTGGTACTTTAGTTCTATTTTTGTTAATTTTCATACCGCATCTCTCTGTTAAAACTCCTTCCCTCTTATTAAGAGCTGCTTCTAACTCTTCCTTCCTAGATGCTAATTCCGCTATATCATCTAAGTATTTAGATTTCTTGACCCTGTATATTAATTCCAAATGTCTTCCGGCATTTGACAGTATTTAATGCCTCTTCGATGAACAAGTTAAAAATTAACGAGGATACGGCACATCCCTGTCTCACACCTTTCCTAATATTTACTTCCCAACCTGTTCTAATTCTATTACCGCTGTTTGCTTTTTGTATAAACTATATACTATCTGTCTATCCCGAAATTTTATTCCAATCTTTTTGAGTATTTGGAACATCTGTTTGCATTTTACATTATCAAATGCTTTTTCCAGTTCTACAAATCTTATACACAGGCTTTCAGTTTTTTCTATTGCCTTCTTCCCCAGAGCTAAAATAACCCACCGAGTTTCTCCGTTTCGCCTAAACCCAAATTGATCTTTTCCTAATATTTCTTCAGCAAGCTTTTCCATCCATCTTTGTGCAATTCTAGTTAATATTTTTTACACGTGTGCTGTCAAACTTATTGTTCGAAAATTTGCAAATTTATTCGCGCCTCTCTTTTTGGGTATTGTAACTATGATTATGATGTTACATTTGAAATGTTTGGGTATCTCGCCTGTCTCATAAATATACCTTCTTACAAGTTAAAAGAGACGTACTGTTACTGCTTGTCCAGCGGCTTTTAGAGTTTCTGCATGCATCTTATTTATACCCGGTGCTTTGTCATTTTTCAGACCCTTTAATGCTAATTCAAATTCATCTGGAAGTATATGATATCTCAAGTCATTCTTTTCAATGTGTGATACATGTTCTAGTACTACTAGTTTCTGTCCTGCATATAAGTTCCCTATATATTCTTGCCATCTATTCACTTTCTCTACATTTTCTATAATGACGTTTCCCACCGTGCCCCTTTTAATTTTACTATATGGTTTTATATTCTTAAAACTCATTCTAATTAGTTTGTATGTTTCGTCTGTCTTTCCTATTTCCATATTAGGTACCTTTTTGACTTTTCATCAATCTATTGTTCTTCAGCTTTCCTGCATGTGCGAATAATTTCCCATTTTATGGCTTTGTATCTCTGTTTTACTGTTTTGTCTGATTTATTTTTGTATTTTCGTCTTTCTTCTATTAGATTCAGCATATACTTTGTTATCCATGGTTTCTTTTTTTTGTGTATACTCCAGAATATCTCTGGCCCCCATGTTTAATTTCGTTGTGTGTGAGTCTGTTTGTATGTGTATATCTATTTGTGTATCTACGTACTTCAATGTGATTGTGTGATGTGCGTGTGCGTGTGCGCGGTTCAAATTTTGGTTATATATCCTTAGCTAAATATAGAATCGCTGATGCTATTGGTACATTAGCTCCAATGCAGTCTAATTTGGAAATGCTGTCAGTTAAAGTCTGTATCCTTTATATATCAAGATCTGGTATTCGAAATTAAACAGCCCATAGATATTAGACTCATTTCAAACAACAATAGATTAAACAAACAAATACTTTATTTACAACAAATAATCATTCCAAAAGACGGTAAATTCAAAATAAGTAATGACCATGCACTCAAGAGTTCTAAGAATGTTCTAAATAACTTGTTAGTTTTGAATAAAAGTTAGCTTTGACGTTAAAATTAAATTTTTTTCCACCACAAAAACCCTATATAATAATAATTGGATTACCTGCGTTTCTTAATTTCTTGACCTAGGCAAACTATTTGCACAGCTGGGTATGTAAGCGCTTTATAATGCTTTCTTTGTATGTACTTACAATTATATCGAACGATTTACAATCTAAGTTAGTAACCAGTGGCGGCGCTAGACCAAACGTGGGTGTCGGCGACATCAGTTTTTCGAGGCCTCTAACCCCTAACATTTCTCAGAGCCCAAAACAAAACGTTTAATGACCTGAATTATACCAATACATACTAGGTGTATATAAGTATTTTGTTGCTAAGTTAATCAAACTGTGGCGGTTAATTAGAACTCAAGGAGCAAATAAACTGTTAGTAGTAGAAGGTAAGATACATGAATGAAGCTGAATAGACAATTTCAGTGTTTATAATATATAACACTTGGGTTCACCTGTTATTTGTCAAAGAAGTACAACCAAACAATTTCTTTTAAAAATTATAAATTATGATTAAGGACTTACTTGGAAATAACGAGGTGAGGAAATATCCATTATCCATAGGCGGCTAGTTGCACAAAAATGGTCTCCGATGAAATTCCAATTACTCTTATGGTATTTAACATAAAAATTTCACTGCGACATTTTTATCCGTTGAGATTCACTGACACGAAACATTATAACTTGAAACGTTCAGAGCTCTAGTCTACTGGATCATATTATTATCGAAGCATGTATGATTGTTATATGGATAGTGAAGCTAACACCTCTGAAGCGGCGTAAAGCTCGAAGTGATGAAGCACCTGACTCTTGTTATAAGCGCAAATTTAACATTAAATAGTTTTAAGACAACCGAACACAAATAGACGAATTACACACTCAAACACAAATTAGAATATACGAACTTTTCTGCTTTTAGTTTCACTGAATATTTTCAATACTGTATCATAATTTAGACCAGCCGTTATTTTTGTTTCAATCGATAAAATTGACAACGCAGATAGTCTCTCTTGGCCCATGGTACTTCGTAAGTAGGTCTTAATTAATTTTAACTTTGAGAAGCTTCTCTCAGCAGAAGCTGTAGTGACCGGAACTGTAAGCATAATTCTGATTGTTATGTAAACATTTGAGTATACTTCTTACAAATTATTTTCTAAAATGTACTGTATAAGTTATTAGACATCTTTGATAGAGTCTATTAGTGAATTCGATTGTAAAAGCAGAAGTTTTTCACATAGTTCGAAAGGCTGATTGTCGCTGTTTTGGCCATCCCCAAGTATTGCAGCTAAATCATAACAATGTTTAAGAAGGCCTTCTTTTAGTATAGATTTTAAATAATTTATGTCAAAAATAAAGCCAAATTGTTCAAATTAATTATGGAGCGATTTGAATCGGCATTCGGTGTCGACTATGATAGCATCTAACATCTTATTAAAAAAGTCAACTTTGTACTGCATTTCAGCAGATTGTATTGGTTCATCAATATTTTCATACGAGAACATTCTTTTCTTTTTGGCCAATCTTTTTCTTTAAATTGAGACGAAATCTGGCTTCTGCAACGCTTTTTTCAAATCCTGTATCATGATATTCTTGAATCCAGTTACATAGCAAACGTAAAGTATCAACAGCGATCTTCAAGTTAACTTGAACCGATTGCCATAATTTACTTAAATTGTTCACACACAGTAAAAGCTCGTACCAAACGTGTATTACAACAATAAACTCAAAAGTTAACATTTCGTTAAGTACAGCTTCACAGTCACTCCGAGTTTCGGAATCTTCAGTTTTGTTTTTCAGATCATTTACACAATCGACATCATCAAATTGCAACGATATCGCTTTAACTGCTTCTATTCTCTCCCATCTTGTTTCAGATAGGGATTTTAATGTTAATTTTAATTTGATTTTAAGGAAACCCCAACGCTTGCTTGATCTCGTAAATAGAAGGTATATTTTATTGATAAAGCCGAAAACGTCTTGGCAATTATAGAAGAATTACTTGCATCTATCAACAGTAAATTCCAACTGTGACATCCACAAGGCGTAAAAACGCTCTTGGATCAATATTAAGGATTCTAGTTTTAACTCCTTTGTTAATGCCGACCATATTAGCGCCATTATCGTAGCCCAACCCTGGACATTTTTGAATATCTAAACCATTGCTTTCTAGTTCTTGTAATATTGAATTTGTTAAATATTCTCCTGTTGTCTCTGCGACGGCAATAAACCCAACAAAGTGCTCCTCTATCGCTCCAGTTGAAGAATTACAAAATCTTAATCTTATCGACATTTGTTCAACACGGCTGACATCTCTGGTACAATCAAGCATAAACGTGTAGTATTTTGCTTGTTTGACTCTTTGTATAATCTCATCAACAACTGATTTAGACATTAATGTAATTAATTCGTTTTGAATATCGTGACTCAAATAATGTTGACTAAGCTGTTTTTTATTAATGCGTTGCAGGTGTTCCTGTAGTGTCAGATCATATTTGGATAACAATTTAAATAGGTCTATAAAATTGCCACTATTATCGCTATTATTTAAATTAAAATTAAGAGATTCTTGATGAGTTCTAAACGCCAGACTATGTGAAGCTAAGTAGTTAATTATATCAATCAATCTTTCAAACAAGTTAGACCAATACTTTTGCGATTTTTTAACTCTCTCGTTTTCTGCACCTATTGTTTTTCCGTGTTTAACTCCTTTATAAAATTCAATCCATTTAATCATGCACACCATGTGTCCATGACTTTGTTCATGTTTTTGCAATATTCGACTCAAATCATTCCAGTCGCAACATCCTTTTTTTACCATCTGTGTTTGCAAATGGGAAAAAAGTTTACATGGAAAGCAGTAAACATTACCTTCAGATATAGATTAATTAACCACCTGCGATGTTGGTTTTCTACATTACTCAATTTTCGATTAAAGTGAAATTTAGAAAAAGTCTATTATTATCGTCTTTGGGATAACTTTCGTCAAACGTCTCTAGGTTTTGGTGAGGACCGTTTTGAATTAAGTCATGACGCTGCGAGTCCGTTATTGGAAACACTCACTTCCCCGGATCAGAATCCATAAACAACGCTGTGAAATGGGCTGCTTGTTTTTGAATCGTTGAGTCACGAATGTTGTCGTCACAGTCTAACTTTTTACTGTTACTGGGTTCAGAGACTTGAATAACTGTAGATTCTGCCAACTTTGGATCTGAAGTTGGTTCAGAAACTTGTACAAGAGAGTCATCAGACTTTAATTTTACTGTAGTACCGACCGGTCCTGATGAAGGTTTCTTAAGAAATTTCATCATACTGGATGGTTTGGTTGGACAGAGCCTTTTTAACTTTTCTTTTTGTTTTTGACGCACCAGATTCCCATTTCCTACCTATATCTCTGTCTTTAGAAGGCCCTCCTGACATAATGACGATATCAAATATAAAAAGCAAACACGCTTATATCAGCGCAGATTAAATGCAAAAAGCTTTGAATATTATATATAACTGGCTTAAAATAGGGGAAGTAACTTAATAATTATTTATACAAAAATTAAACTAACACATGTAATTTACATCATACCCAATGTAAAATGTATGCATGTAATCCAAACAATATTAGCACAACAATTATAGATTCTTTATCTTTATTTTAACTACGCGTTACTTTAGTCGTTGGTTATAACTTCATACTAAGAGTAATTTAACTACACACTTCACGTACAAACAACAACTGAACGTCCGTAACAATTTACGCATACAGTTTAAGACGGACAAAGAAGGGTTGGTTTAGTTTTGCCTTTGTATACAAAGGGAAGGGGTATCGACCTAATACGTACCTGTACTTTAAACAAACACTATACTATATTTGTATTAAACTTGTTTAAGTTATCTTGACTGCATTGTTAAATGTTAAACCTTAGACCATTATTACAAAGTACGTACTCAACTAAATAGAATTCTATTATGAACTTCTGAGAAACATTTGGCTTACAATGACTAAGCTTGTCAACCTGAGAAGACATCAAACAATACCTAAGTAGCTTTTAGCCTGAACTTTATTCATTTTGGCCAAGAAATCATTTTGAAGATTCATTTTCTACAAAAGCTTCAATCGCAAAACCACGAAGTAGGGTTTATTTACAATTATATCTCACAAAAGTTACTAATAGTTATGGCATATAATAGATGTAAATTCAACATGTATTTTCAAATGCTCTTTGAAATGAAAGACCTTTTAACAATGGACTTACCGTAACCACTGGATTGAATGCATTGAATTCTTCTTCCTGTCGGGACAGGTAATCAACAGGGTCTGTTAGTGTGATACATTGCTTGATTTTGCGATAAGAAATACTTGCTTTTAAATAAGGGTTTAATCCTACATTTAAAACATTACTGAATGCTGGCGTTCGTTTTACGAAAATAAATATTTTTTTAGTCAACTAATCAACTTCTGCCATTTTTTGCGAGGTCCTCTTGGGCGCGAGACCGTCGGCGGTCGCCGACGTCGCCGACTCCTAACGCCGCCACTGTTGGTAACTTTTCAGATGTAATTATTTTAATAAGAGAACAGCACACAACAATTTATGAAATGTGACTAAATCCTTCTTAAAAAGAGTCGATAATCAAAGATTTTGATTGTTTGATTAGTTAATCAACTTTATGCAAATTGTATTAATTCAGCTCTCATGACAATGTCAGGAGCAAAGGAGTGCACCAACGATTTGAAAATTTACCTACCTTTAAATGGATGCCAAAGCTTTTGCTAACACTGATATGACGACCACTGTTTCTAAAAGACTGACTGTTGTTTTACTTATAAAGTGAACCTTATTCCATCGCACTGTAGATAAGCACATCAACAACAACGTCAATAATAATGCGTATGTGTGACGCGCGAGTGAAGTGACAACGAACACAGTCATGTGCATGTGACACTAACTGTGTGCTGTCGAACACTGTTGCTTTTGACCAGTCCAAACCACTTACTTATGAGTAGGTGGAGGTAAGAACAAGATTGAATGAAGGATTCAATAAGTAGGTTTTAATGGACCTCCGAACTCCTAATGTAAAAAAAAACCGCAATTAATGATTATATAGCCTTAACATAAATATATTTTAAGTTTTAATGAATTTAGTTAGATTGAAACATTTTCATGTATTATTTAACAATTTTAGGTTTATGGGTATTACATTCAACTCTAATTATAATATGAATAAGTATTAATTTGTCCCTTGTTGAAACTTATATGACGCTTTTTGGTTGAATAGAAAACACTGAACATATGTCCTTTTCTAAAGGTCTCTCACTTTTGATTTCCGCATATGGGATCGCTAAGAAAACAAATCATCTTTATATGTATACGATTCGATTAACAGGACCCTTATTTTTGTGCTTTTTAAATTTTTCCCCGCTTTAGTCTATGCAATTATACAACATTAAGCTATCGACGTTTAATATAAATTTTTATTCCAGTTTAGTTTTTCTTATAGATTTTGTATATCTGTCAGGAAACTTTGTGTAAATCAGTATGTTGTGATGTAGAAGCGCTAAGGGATTTTACCAACCAACTACTTTAAAAGCGGATACCCGTTTCGCCTATTTTATAAACAGGAAGCTCGGAGGAGCGTAAAAAATACACCAAGCTCTGACTTATTGCTCCATATATCAAAAAGGATAGCTCAAGACATTTCCTTTTCATTACATAAACAATGTTTCATGAAACGTTCTGTAGAGCGACTGTAGAAGACGGGCAAGACAAATTCAAACACTTTAGACTACGCTGTGAATACATTTAGCAAGCGGAAGATCACATTTATAAAAGTTCTCCTTACCGTGACTTTAAACTTCTCTTCCATTTAGATAAGGCGTATCTACGAAGCAGCGCACAAATATGATGCAATTAATAATAACGCCATATTCACTGTTTTGAGCGCCTGACTTCTACCTTTATACATTTTGTAGTTTAACACTGTCATATGGTTTGAATTGAATCATTTTTCAATTTGCCAACTATTTGGTGCCGAAGTTTTAAAAAGCAACTTGTAATAAATCAGTTTGTAAACGCATAATGTTGAATGATTGAACCGTAACAGTGATAAGTATACTGTTTAATTTTTTATTTGAAACCTGGACTCTTCTTATATTTGTAATGAATTTTTTAAGAAAATTTTTTGATTTTATGCAGCATGTGCTTGATTGTCCAATGAGGAGGAACGGAACAGTTTGAAACCTCCACCCAACCACTCAGACTATTTTAGCTAGGATTTTAATACAGCTGAAACGTCAAGTTTTTATTTTTTGAGATTTTTCCCAGTGCACCAACAGCCCAGTTAGCCTTAATTCAAAGAAACCGGTGCTTCAGATTTTAAATTTTCTATTAGTTATTTAACATGCGTTTAGGCTTAGGGATAAGACTATTTAACAATAAAAATGTTTAATCATAATTGGTTCAACGATTTAAACCAGCCGTTAATCTTGACGCGTTTCTATGTTTTTGTTCTACGTGACAGGTCCCTTGCACATTATTTATTTTAAAGATGTTTCTGTAGTACTAAACGGCCTATTGAAAAAGTTTCTGTGGCTACGTATAATTTTTTATTATCGTTGGTTATACCGAAAGTCTAAGTTTTTATTCGACATAACTGTAGATATGGTTTGTTCGCCTTGAGTAGTCAAGTCAAGTATTTTTTAATTCGGCTGCAGCAGCGTATCATCAGCTCCAGGTGAAAGGTGATTGGACCAATTTAGAATCATGGGGAATTATTATCATCAAAGTTCTATACCTATTATTGCACTTGTAATTATAGGGGATATTGAACCTATTATTAGACTTACTAGTACTTGCTAAGACTTTGCTATCTCGTAGATACACTAGATGATTCGGTCGCGTGCGTTAATAAAACATTTGCCATTAAACGATTGTGCATACGATGAAGCCTATAAAATTATTACTAATCGTTTCCGGTCCAAGAGGTTAACACTCTTAACATATTTTAATGCTCCTGAAAAATGCCCTCAGGTAAGTTCCTTACACTCGCACACGGAACTCCGGCAGATAATTAGTTGTTTTGATGAAAATATATTCGCCTTAAAACAGATGGAAATAAATCTATTAGATTTCATGATGTTTAATCTGTTACCGAAAAAATTAGATACAAGCGTTTTAAAGCGTTCAGAATTAGAAAATAGTGAGGAGATTCCTTCGTTCAAAGATTTAAGGTCGAAACAATGTAATCTTGTCTTTTGACTAGCTATTTAAATTTTGTCTGGCAATGCCATCTACACTATCAGGTCGGTGACTGGAAACAGTCTTCGATAGTCAGTTGCTTATTTTCGAGTATAGAGAGCGCATGAAAATATTTGTACTATAGATACACTTTAATTTGTGTATTATTTTACAACTAAGTTGGTTGTTTTGCAAAAAGATATGCGTCCGTCTGATGATCTGCAAAAACAGTGAAACCAGTCACGGGCTTGTCTTTTTGCAAAATAACCAACAATTTATATATTGATTTCGTTCCCTATGCTCGAATTACTTTCTCCATGCCAGGCAAAATTATTTGTTAATGTTTAATTGGAAACGGATTGGTTTCCGTCGACCAACTTCCTCGATTAGCACTGGGTGTAGTACCTTCTTAGAAGGTCCGCCAGTGCTAGGTAGGTAACAGGTCATTTGTTTATTTAATTTTCTTCTTGTCTTTTGACTAGCTATTTAAATTTTGTCTGGCAATGCCATCTACACTATCAGGTCAGAGACTGGAAACAGTCTTCGAGAGTTAGTTGCTTATTCTCGAGTATAGAGGGCGCATGAGAAATATTTGCACTATAAATACACTTTAATTTGTGTATTATTTTAGAACTTTAGTTGGTTGTTTTGCAAAAAGATATGCGTCCGTCTGATGATCTGCAAGAACAGTGAAACCGGTCACGGGCTTGTCTTTTTGCAAAATAACCAACAATTTATATATTGATTTCGTTTCCCTATGCTCGAATTACTTTCTCCATGCCAGGCAAAATTAT
This sequence comes from Platerodrilus igneus, assembly GCA_036346225.1. Lineage (NCBI taxonomy): Eukaryota > Metazoa > Arthropoda > Insecta > Coleoptera > Lycidae > Platerodrilus > Platerodrilus igneus. The sequence goes on from JARFIW010000544.1 coordinate 5,921,829, forward strand.
TCGTTAATGTAAAGTATTGAAAATAAATGACATTGCTTCAGGAACATGCTTAAAACCTCGAGATTCCGTGAAACAAACACGCGTGAAGTTAGCCCCCAAACTATTGAAAAAACTAACTTTCTATAGCTCATTAGTTTGCACATTGTTTGCACATGTATGCACATCCGGTATTTTTGTTTGCACACTTCGTTTAAAAATTATTCAAGAAACAATTTAGGGAAGCCAACTTCACACTGGCCCCCCGACTTTCAGGAAATGTATTTTAAACCGGCGGAATTAATACATCATCGTTTGCACATGTATGCACATCCACGATTTTTGTTTGCACACTTTTCGTTTAAAAGTTATTAAAGAAACCTTTGTGGGAGGCCAACTTCACACAAGCCCCCCAACATTCAGCAAATTCATTTTAAACCGACGAAATTGATAGATTTTCGTTTGAACATGTATACACATCTATTATTTTCGTTTGCACACTTCCAGTTTAAAAGTAATTTAACATTCAGCTTCATAGTCCTCGCTATACGATAGCTACTGTTGAAAACATGAAAACATTGTTACAACAAACCCAACTGATACCTTTTCGTTTGCACATTACGAAACACTTCAACTTTTTGTTTGCACACCACTATAAGTGAAAAAAATTTTAAAATTTAATCAGGGATGCTAACTTCACGCATGTCCAATATCGCATTTTTGTGCAATTCTAACATGTGATGACGGAAATCAAAGTATCTTCGTTTGCACATCATGAATCAAGTTGTTTCTTCGTTTGCACACCTTTAGTTCAAAACTTATTAAACATTTACTTTCGTAGTCCCCGCTATACGATAGCTACCGAGGCTGTTTTAAACAACCGGTGCGAATGCCGTTATTTATAAAATGCTGTAAAAACCTCTAATACTGTTTAATTATCTAACTACCACTAGCATCAACTCAAGCGGGTGCATCTAACTGCAAATTAATAGTCAAAAATAAAACAGAAATTTCAAGTTTCGCTTTAGGGGAAGTACATACTTCCTGTTGTCTAGTATTCATACGAGACGGTTGATAACGGAATTCTCAAACTAGTGACATCTTGTGGCACTATATAATAATGTAAATACATAGGACTATATAAATTTGAAAACAATATTTTAATTTGGTAGAGTGCAAACGAAAAGGTTTCAATTAGTCTCATTGTAATCCATGTTTGCACATTTTGAACGGTAGCTGTCGTATAGCGGGTACTACGAAAGTAAATGTTAAATAATTTTTGAACTAAAGGTGTGCAAACAAAAAAGCTATTTGATTCATGATGTGCAAACGAAGATACTTTGATTTCCGCCATAACATGTTAGAATTGCACAAAAATGCGATATTTGACATGTGTGCAGTTAGCCCCCTAATTAAATTAAAAAAAATTTTGACCTACAGTGGTGTGCAAACAAAATGTACGTGCTTTGTAATGTGCAAACAAAAAGGTAACGATTAGGCTCGTAACAATTTTTTCACATTTTCAACAGTAGCTATCGCATAGCGAGGACTATGAAGCTGAATGTTAAATTACTTTCAAAGTGTGCAAACGTAAATCATAGATGTGCATACATGTGAAAAACGAAGATCTATCAATTTCATCGGTTTAAAATGAATTTGCTGAATTTCGAGGGGCTAGTGCGAAGTTGGCCTTCACAATGGTTTCTTTAATAACTTTTAAACGAAAGGTGTGCAAACAAAATTAATGGATGTGCATACACGTGCAAACGATGATGTATTAATTCCGCCGGTTTAAAATAAATTTCCTGAAAGTCGGGGGGCCAGTGTGAAGTTGGCTCCCCAAATTGTTTCTTGAATAATTTTTGAACGAAAAGTGTGCAAACAAAAATACCGGATGTGCATACAAGTGCAATCAATGTGCAAACGAATTAGCTATAGAAAGTTTTTTTTTTCAAAAGTTGGGAGGGGTAAATTCACGCGTGTGTGAAACAAGGGGAGAAGGAAATTCCGTTAGCACTTCGGCTAAAACTTCTTTAGTTGGTACCACCAATAATGGTAAAAATTGTAGTCCGTATCAAGCTGTGCATCCTATTTATAGATGCAAGCCGTTCCTCAATAAAACTTCTCAAGAAAGATATGTGGTGGTAAAGGTTAAAAATCTTTGTATTAAATATTTAAATACTTCACATTTGGTGAAAAATTGTAAGTTAGATTGGTCGTGTAGAAAATGTCAACAGTCACACAATTCGTTACTTCACTTCGATAAACGAGAAAAATCGGTGTTTTCACGCAGACAAACTCATCTTTAAATGTAGCGTCTCCTCGGAGAGCGACACCTAGACTTGCTTCTACTAATAGACCTAGTGAAAACCACCTGTCGTCGGCGGTTGTGCATGAACAACTTGCCACTAGCTCGTTAATTTCGACGTTATTAGAACATACGACCACGCTGTTAGCTACGGCAATGGTATCGGTTATACAGGAAACTTGCAGTAGGTATGGGGTCACTTGAGTTTGGGAAAATTTTGAAGACCGTGGAAAAATTCTTTCAAGGGGCGTGGTCCTTCGATGTTTGCTAACTTCCGGGTGTGATCCTCGCGGACCTCTGCCGAAAATATTTTGGGGGAAAATTTTAGATACCGTGGGAAAATTCTTTCGAAGGCGTGGTCCTATGATGTTTGCCGACTTCTGGGTATGGTCCACGCAGACCTCCTGCTGAAATATTTTGGGGTAATTATCGATATTAATCAATAATCAATAAGTGATTGTTATATAATGGATTTTATTTTTAACGTCACAGAAATCTGGTCGGAAAAATCTCTGAGCTTCGCGCCGGGATGGAACCCGCGACCATCCGACCCGTAGCCGAAAGCGGTATCCACTCGACCATCAAACTTATCAGAATATAGACGTGAATATATTTCTTAAGCTGCTCGCGTGTATCCTGTGTATTTAACACGTTATTTAACAATGCTATAAACTTATAACTTCTAGTGCTGTTGGTGACGTGGTCTTGCATAATTGTTAATGGTAATTAATTAATATAATGAACAAAGAACGTCTAATTATTATTAAATTAAACCTACTGACCGTTTTAAAAACTGTGCTACCAAAAAAGATACAATACTCAAGGTTGTATTACGGTTTTTATTTTGCTTAGTTGTTCCGTTATTGGTAAATAGAACAGGCTGATAGTTCAAATACGAGTTTTGTAATACAGTTTATTCATAAAATCGATTTCTTGTAAAAATTATTTATTGTATTGTACAATTTAAAACCTCCTTTATAATAATGTACATCATTACCGTTTCGTTCTCTATAAATTACAGAAATGACCGCATTACACACGATTTATACGATGATGATACATCCGTCTATAGTTAACTACATAATACTAATGGTAACCTTAAATTTTCTTGGAAATACAAGTGCTGGTTTGATACATATAGCTAATTTCATAAATAATTGTAAATTCGGTAACAATAAGAATGTTTAGTGTGGATCGAGATACTAAATTTTTATAATTTTATGTAAACTGACTGGTGCACTATAAACACAACTTTGATTTGTACTCCATTTAATTGATGTAAGGAATAATAATGTTAAAAACCTTGACTTTTGTATTCAACGCCGTCCTCTCGGGAAGGTTAACTTAACTTGCCGATCCCACCATATGAAGTTCCGAAATGTATGCCCCGATTTGAGCGACAGACTAATGGCTAATTAAACTGCCGAAATTTCCGTTATTTTCAATAAATGATGACATTGAAATAATTAAAAACACACTTATGCATATGAAAAAATTATCATAAGGTAATTTTGTTTCTAACTGATAAATATGCAAGATCGAATATAATGTAATCCTAAATATTTAGTTCACATTACTGTTAAATTCCATGCATACTTACAAAACTGAGTAATACAATTCTTGAATAAAAAACAAATGCAGTTTAATTTAGAAAATAAGTTGTTTTTACCAATAACAATAAAAATGTTTACTATGGATGAAGCAAATACATATTATTCTAATAACAAATTGAGATTGATATATTTAAATTGTAAGAATAAATGAATTCTGCAAGCCAGGGGCGAAACCGCAATCTTTAAGTTAAGAGTTTCGTTTCGATCACCGTTCGTCCACAAAGCCGCAATATATTAAATATTTCTGGAGAATGTGTAGTTATTATCAAGTGACTGATCTTTTAAACACACACATTCGCATTGTTTTTTTTTTAATAGTCGAAACAAGGATACGTCTTGTAATACAAACCTATTTCAAACAATAATTATTATTATATTGTATAATGAAAATAACCCATTTAATTATCTGAACCATTATCATTATTTCTCTCTTTAAATTACACAAATTTTCGCTGTTTACAAAATTTACAAATGTGAATTATTTAAAACGGATGCTGCAATATTTTAATTAGTTGCTTTTTGACTCAAACAAAAACAGGTACAAGTTTTATTTTATGCAATCCAATCAAGCGTTGGACGTAAAATTTATATAGTATTTGTTCGTGTTTTGAGGGAGATTGTTGTTATGCTTCTGCAAGTGCGGTGAAGGTGACTAGAATTTTCCATCATTTTATAGATCAACTCCAGTTTCATGGATTTTATAAAAATTTGTATAGTTGCAAAAAACAAAAACCGAATAATAGAAACAGTTATTATCTGCGTGCCTAAAATTCTACGTTTGCAATACTTTTGACTTAAGTTTCAGGTAAAACATTTTTCAAGGGCTAGACATCCTTTAATTTACAATTTACGGTAAAACTTCAATGAGCAGTTGTATTAAAACATAAGAAACATTGCATATTACAGATCTCGAATTGCTACTTTAAACACAGGCATGATCTTAGAGATTCATAATCAGGTGATGTATTTTTTAGGTAAAAAATAGGCAACTGTTGACCGCTTAAACAGGCGTTTGGTAGTCGTTTTACTAGACGGTTCTTACTATAAGAGCTTCCTTATAAAACAGAATAATATAGAAAGGTGCTTAATAAGCAGACTTTATTAAAAAAATTCGTCGCTTCAATTCGGTAGGACGTACGCTTGAATTCAGAATTAAGTCAGTCCCTGAAGGAAAAGAACCCGTAAAATGGATAAAAGAAGTATTAATTGTGCACGCTTCTGTAAAGGGACGTATGCCGCCTGTTTCTAGCATTTGTTGTCTGAATTTTAAATAAGCTGTCGTCAAAATTGCAACATCTGAAATGCAGTAATCAACCAGTTCACGTTGCATAACAAACTCATCTTCCCTATGTTCCTGGTACCACTTTAAAAACACTTCTCTATCGCATGATTTCATATTGTCAGGCTCATAAAATTCAATGGTGGTAAAGACCCTGCATATTTAGCATTGGCGGTGGTTTTAAAAAATGTGCAAAATATTCCTTTTTACAACCATTGTCGAGTCCAAATGCCTTCGGGAGCTTGGTAAAAAGCAATAGAAAATAATTAATGGAATCCGAGAATTGTACATTTCCCAATGTCCTTGATATTATTTTTGTTCCCCCCATTATCACTTCAGATTTCAAATTGGTTTTCGTTAATACGTAATTTAGACAAAGCTGATGACCAAACGTCTGTCCATTATGAGCTATTACCATAATTCGTTTGAATTTTTGTCATGCTGCTAGAATATTTTCATAAAGTTACTTATATTTCCTTTGTAAACCATTTGTCTGTATCCACATTTTCTGACAAAAATATAGGTCGATTTCATCGATACACACCTAACACCTACTTGCTAATACGCACTAATTGGGGACGTATAAATGATCACCGTTTTCTAAAATAGTTTCTTGCATTGTCTCCAAATCATAGAAGATAAAGTTGACATTCTTTATTTTTGGCTTTCCAGTATCGGGCTGTATATAACAGAGACGATCTTGAGGAACGTGAATGTTATATATTTTGCAATATATCTTCTCTTTTTCACCGTTTTTAAACATTCCATGCAAAGCTTAATTTCCCGGCAAACACTGTTTATTTTGGGTCTTTTAAAAACAATGTTGCTCTCTGAATTTCTGGCTGCAATCATTACAGACAACATTGCGTTACCTCTGACACGAAGGAATTTGTTAACAACAGATAAATTTAGCTTGGCACCTATGATCACCTATGGTGTTGCACGGTATATGGTATTTTTCACAAAAGTAACTACAACAGAAAATTGCCGTAAGGGATGTTATTACGTTATGATGCCCCTCATGATGAAGTAAATTTAATGAGCAGCCATCGGCAGAACCATCAAAAATAATGTCGCGTCCTTTGGATCCGTATTTGTAAACCACGATTCTATAATGTTTCAAGTTCTTCTGAAATTGTTTTAATTTGGGTACACCACATCCTACTTAAAAAATAACAACCCCGCTATCGATGCACAGTTGACGAGCTCTCTGTGTTTATAATTTTCAAATGTCCCTTCGCACTTTGGTTCGATGTGGATCTCTGTCAGCATATGCAATAGCTGTCACTAAAGGCTCGAGGCAAAAACATATTGCCTTTATTATTAAAAGTGATAATTCCCCGTTTAGTACCACACTTTTCGACAAAACTGTTGTAGTTTCTCTTCCTTTTCCTGTCGGCATTCTCACGATACGCCCAGGCAGAAATTTGAGGTGTTATGTCCGATAGCGTTGGACTGATAGATGCTGGAGATAACATCCTATACAATGTCGTATGTTAGTTCCTCGACAGGACAAAAACGAATCTAATCTTCACCTCGCTTTAGATCTTTGGAGCAAAAACAAAATCCCACTTGATCACCTGGTGCGAGGCCTTTGGTAGCTCGTTTGATCACTTGATTAATAGCTTCTTTTATCCATTTTACGGGTTTTTCGCCCTCAGGGACTGACTTAATTCTGAATTCAAGCGTAGGTCCTACCGAATTGAAGCGACGAATTTTTTTAATAAAGTCTTTGCTTATTAAGCACCTTTCTATATTACTATGTTTTATAAGGAAGCTCTTATAGTAAGAACCGTCTAGTAAAACGACTACCAAACGTCTGTTTAAGCGGTCAACAGTTGCCTATTTTTTACCTAAAAAATACATCACCTGATTATGAATTCTAAGATCATGCATGTGTTTAAAGTAGCAATTCGAGTGCTGTAATATGAAATGTTTCTTATGTTTTAATACAACTGCTCATTGAAGTTTTGCCGTAAATTGTAAATTAAAGGATATCTACCCCTTAAAAATGTTTTACCTGAAACTTACAACTATCTGCAACTATACAAATTTTTATAAAATCCCTGAAACTGGAGTTGATCTATAAAATGATTGAAAATTCTATTCACCTTCACCGCATTTGCAGAAGCATGTCAACAATCTCCCTCAAAACACGAACAAATACTATATAAATTTTACGTCCAACGCTTGATTGGATTGCATAAAATTAAACTTGTACCTGTTTTTGTTTGAGTCAAAAAGCAACTAATTAAAATATTGCAGTATCCGTTTTAAATAATTCACATTTGTAAATTTTGTAAACAGCGAATATTTGTGTAATTTAAAGAGAGAAATAATGATAATGGTTTAGACAATTAAATGGGTTATTTTCATTATACAATATAATAATAATTATTGTTTGAAATAGGTTTGTATTACAAGACGTAACCCTGTTTCGACTATTAAAAAAAACAATGCGAATGTGTGTGTTTAAAAGATCAGTCACTTGATAATAACTACACATTCTCCAGAAATATTTAATATATTGCGGCTGTGTGGACAAACGGTGATCGAAACGAAGCTCTTAACTTATAGGTTGCGGTTTCGACCCTGGTTTGCAGAATTCATTTATTCCTACAATTTAAATGTATCAATCTCAATTTGTTATTAGAATAATATGTATTTGATCATGCATAGTAAAAATTTTTATTCTTATTGGTAAAAACAACTTATTTTCTAAATTAAACTGCATTTGTTTTATCTTCAAGAATTGTATTACTCAGTTTTGTAAGTATGTATGGAATTTAACAGTAATGTGAACTAAATATCTAGGATTACATTATATTCGTTCTTGCATATTTATAAGACAGAAACAAAATTACCTTATTAGAATTTTTTCATATGAATAAGTGTGTGTTTCAGATCATTTCTATGTCATCATTTATTGAGAATTTCGGCAGTTTAACTAACCATTAGTCTGTCGCTCAAATCGGGACATACATTTCAGAGCTTCAAATGGTGAGATCGGCAACTTAAGTTAACTTTCCTAAGAAGACGGCGTTGGATACAAACGTCGAGGTTTTTAACATTATTATTCCTTACATCAATTAAATGGAGTACAAATCAAAGTTGTGTTTATAGTGCACCAGTCAGTTTATATAAAATTATAAAAATTTAGTATCTGGATCCACACTACACATTCTTATTGTTACCGAATTTACAATTATTTATAAAATAATCTATATATATATATATATATATATATATATATATATTCTTATGCTCCACCCCTGCTTTTTATTTATTTTTAATTTTATATTTAATGATATGAAAATATTTACTTTATATTTCGTGCTTTATCTACGTTTGGTCGGTCTATCAAAACAAAACTGTATTAATATGCCTCGACTATTTGAAACTCGCCTTCCCAGGGTATCCACCTACTTACCGTGGGTTCAGTGGTAAGTAGATGTGCAATGCACCAACCAAACAGCACTACCTTTATTTTGGTACCTGTAATCTATTACTTGTATATGCCAAAATTTTATAACAGATCCACGTAGCCTTGTGCCAAATGAATTAATATTACCAATTTTTGACTTTGACGTTCAAAACACACAGTACTCACCTGTTCTACACGTCGCTGTCGGCCTCTATGAAAACTGGCTCTAAAATCGCACTCGCCGTATGCGTCTTTACAATGCGTGGCACTATCACTACGAATAATCTGCTGTCCAGATTCCAGGTTTTGTTATATTAATTTTGATGTCCCCCAAATCTAAAATAAATATGACCAAATTTAGAATTTTGACTAATTTTAATTTTACTTCCCCTGCGCTAATTTTCCTGATGTTGAATCTTCTTTACTCGTACTAATCCTCTTGCTACTCCAATGCTTTCTTTTTTCTTAATCCCGTCGTTCCAAATCAATGCTTTCTTTTTCCTTTATCTGCTCTTTCCAAATCAATGCTTTCTTTTTCCTTTATCTGCTCTTTCCAAATCACTGCTGTCTTCTAATTACCATTCAATACCATTCTATCCATAATACTATATCCAAATCAATTCCAGTAGTTCCGCCTTCAGTTTCATAAATCCTATTCAATACCTTTCTGCCTTTAATCAACTCGTTCCAATATCCAACTGTTTATTCCGCCTGTTCACTGTCGCTCTAATCCACTCTTACACTTTTTACTCGTCGTTACTATTATTAATATTTATTCCTCTCGCTTATCAGTACTCTTCTTTATATAAATTAAACTCTTAAACTTTTCAAATTCATTTATTAACTCTTTATATTCAAAATTTAGCGCAGTTTACAAAACACGTCTTACTACCAAAAAATTTATAAATCGACCCTTATTTATCTTTTCCTAGGTGATTATAATAATTAAAATATGCCTACTCTTCTATACATTTTTACCAATTCTACATCCAATAAAATCGTCCCAACAAGTTCGTGTCACTAATACCTTATAATCGTTCTTTTTCACTTTCCTATTTTATATCTAAATGTTCACTCGTTGGTTCCTAATACTGCGTCGCCCTTCAATCATATTTGACAATACTTTTCACTTAAAATTTTGATATTACAGGTTTGTCCAAAGGTTGATTCTACTAAAATAAGTGCCGAAATGTTTCACATATAAACCTGGATCTGTGTGGTGAATAGTGGAATTTCTACAGACGCATCCGGTTTTTCGATTAGCAAATGTACATTCTATGGCTTATTAATATACAACTCAGTGTAAATCCTTGAATACTGTGCTTTCTCACGTCATCAAGTCATTTGTTTTACGTCTTGGCACTTATATTTTGACTAATATTTTTCAAATACTTTAACATTTGTAAAGTACGGCAAACATAAAATTTTCAGTTACGGGATCTGATATTTGGCTTTATTTGGCATACACTACTTTCAACAAAATAACCTTTATACCCTTTTAGCTCTTACTGACACTTTAATATATATATATATATATATATATATATATATATATATATATATACAGGGTGAGTTTTTAGTGTGGGAACGGTCGATAACTCCGTTATTATAAAAGCTATGTAACCCAAATTTGGAGGCATATTAGGCATGCCTAAAGTGCACATTTTAAAAATATTTGGCAGCATACAGGGTGTTTCATAATTCCAGGGCATATTAAACCTATATTTTTTTAAATGGAACACCCTATATATTATTACATTTTTGGAAAGCACATAAAAAGAGCTCTAATTTGATATAAAATTGTATCTGTCTATTTCTTTTAGTTTTTGAGATATTCAACTGTTTTTAGAAAAAATGACCCTGATTAGATACATTGCCACTGCACTAATACATAACTTATGTTAATTTTCAAGATGCAGAAAATTTTACAATATACCATAGTATATTTGTAAATATCACTCTTTTGAAATTTCTTCACAGTATACAGGGTGTGTCAGGTTTCGCAAAATGCAATTTTTAAATTTTTTTTTAAATGGCACTCTACCAATTTTATTGCTACGATGGATAGTTCATTAAGTGTCCTTTCATTTTTGTTAAGCATTCCCTATACCTAAATCCATTACTTTCTGAGATATTTTTGATTTTCTTCAAATTTTATGAATGTTTCTAATTTACATAACTAAAAATAACTCACTATTGGAGAATATTATAAAACAATTAATACATATTGATTAACAATCAACCACAGTTATTCAATAACAATTTTCACTAAAGATATAACAACCTACAACAATACGCTATCAACAGAATTCTGCCAGATTAACAATATGCATTTTATAGAAAATGTTCAAACAGGAAATCAGGCAGACTTTGAATAAAATAACAATTACAATCAAAATGTCATTTAGGTTTATTAATTGTAGTGTGTTGTCATTTAACACATTATCAGTTCTGTTTTAAATGTAATCTTTGAAGGAATTTTCAAAATGAATTTTACAGTGGAAGAACAAATAAATATGATTTGTGTATTGGGAGCAAGTTTAAAAAATTTCCTACTTGCATCAAGAATATACCAAGAGATATCCTGTTAAATGACAACACACTACAATTAATAAACCTAAATGACACTTTACATGTAATAGTTATTTTTCAAAGCCTGCCTGATTTCCTGCTTAAACATTTTCTATAAAATGCATATTGATCTGGTAGAATTCTGTTGATAACATGTTGTGGTTGTTATATCTTTAGTGAAAATTGTATTGATAACTGTGTTGATTGTTAATCAAAATGATAATTGTTTTATAATATTCTCCAATAATAAGTTATTTTTAGTTATGTAAATTAAAACATTCATAAAATTTGAAGAAAATCTAAAATATCTCAGAAAGTAAGTTGGTATAAGGAACGCTTAACAAAAATAAAGGACATAATGAGCTATCCATTGTAGCAATAAAATTGTGTGCTCATTTAAAAAATTTAAAATGCATTTTAAACCTGACACACCTGTATACTGTGCAGAAATTTCATAAAAGTGTTTTTACAAATATGCTATGGTATATGGTAAAATCTGCATCTTGAAATTAACATAAGTTGTGGTGCAGTGGCAATGTATCTAATCGGGGTCATTTTTCTAAAAAAGTTGAATATCTCGAAAACTAAAGAAATGACAATACAATTTCATATCACATTAAAGCTCTTTCTATGGGCTTTTCAAAAATGTAATAATATATAGGGTGTTCCATTTAAAAATATAAGTTTAATATGCCTGAATTATGACACTGTATGCTTCAAATATTTTAAAATGTGCACGTTAGGCATGCCTAATATGCTTCCAAATTTGGTTTACGTAGCTTTTATAATAACGGAGTTATCGACCGTTGCCACACTAAAACTCACCCTGTATATATATATATATATATATATATACTTGCCTTTAAATATATATATATATATATATATATATATATATATAAATATATATGTATATCAAGCCAGCACTTCTATTTCCAAGAAAATCTAAGTCAATCATTATTATTTTGTAGTTAAATATAGACGGATGTATCATCATCGTATAAATCGTGTGGAATGCGGTCATTTCTGTAATTTATAGAGAACGAAACGGTAATGATGTACATTATCAGCCTGCTCTACTTACCAATAACAGAACAATTAAACAAAACAAAAACCGTAATATGATCTTGACTATTGTATTTTTCTAAATAACGCAGTTTTTAAAACGGTCAGGCGGTTTTATTTGATAATAATTAGACGTTCTTTGTTCATTATATTAATAAACTACCGTTAGCAATTGTGCAAGACCACGTCACCAATAGCACTAGAAGCTATATTTTTATAGCATTGTTAAATAACGTGTTGAATACCCAGAATACACGCGAGCAGCTTAAGAAATATAATCACGTCATTTCTTCTGATAAGTTTGATAGTCGGGTGGATAGTGCTTTCGGCTACGGGTCGGACGGTCCCGGGTTCCATCCAGGCGCGGGGCTCTGACTTTTTCCCCAACCAGATTCCTGTGACGTTAATAATGAAATCCATTATATAACAATCAATTATTGATTATTGATTAATATCGATAATTACCCCTAAATAGTTTCGGCAGGGGGTGTGCGTGGACGACACCCGGAAGTCGGCAAACATCAAAGAACTACGCCCCTCGAAAGAATTTTTCCACGCTATCGAAAATTTTCCCTTAAAATATTTTCGGCAGGGGGTGCGCGTGGACCACACCCAGAAGTAGGCAACTATCAAAGAACCACGTCCCTCGAAAGAATTTTCCCACGGTCTTCAAAATTTTCCCAGACTCAAGTGATCCCATACCTACCAATTGCCACCTTTTCGTATAATTTTAGATAATGGATCCATGCAAAGTTTTGAAGGGTGACGTCAGAAATTAAGTTTAAAGAAACGGAGAGCCAAAATCACTGCTCAAGGACTTGGCTTGAATTCATCGTTGGTGTCTGGTACACTATTGTGTAGTCAGCCCCTCGTGAGCAAGGTCTCCAACATATGAAATTGATTGTTTTATTTTACCTAACATTTGTAATCAATTACCCTCGTCGTCTATGGGGGTCAAGGAATGGTCGCATACTCGAGGATTGGCCTTAGCATCGGTCGCAAAAGCAGAACGCTCTTTTCAAAAATATAAAAATTATTTAAAATCTACAATGGCCCAGGAACCACTAAATAACCTTAGTATAATGTCCATTCGAATTAAATATTGACGTACCTACTAATGAATTTGCCAAAAACAAAGTAACGAAAATAAAGTTTATGGAATAGTAATACCTTTAATTAATATATGTATTTATTGTTGTATAGGCATTACATATTTTATGTAACATCACCAGGTGATTGATTTACTATAAAGCACATGATGCTCTTGAAAAGCGCTAACTTGCTCGACGGAGCATTTAAAAGTTGGTGCGGTCCTGACCATACGGATAATTTACTTTTGTCTGTAGTTGTCTAAAACAGCTATGTTACACAACACCAAATTGCAGTATCTATAAGTTGGAGACATTTATAGGTGTGCATTTGTTTAGCAGGCTTTGTTATAATATATGCCACAGATAATTAAAATTATTTAGTCAATCAATCTGTAAAACTCTCAATTATAAGTAAACAAACCGCTTAGTTGTCCAATTTACATTTTTGGAGAAATAATTTTTACACAAAATATAAAGAATGATAGAGAAATCGATCAACGTCTATAATTTTCTCCGGCAGTAAGTCATCTTCTTGTTGAAGCGTGGTTCATTAACTGGTAATATACTTGTATCCATAAATCAGTAAACACAATAGCGGCTCCCTGCAATTTTCGTAAGACAATTACCCGGATTTCTGGGTTACTGAATTATACCCTACAATAAATAATTCCTCAGAAAGCTATAACTCAAACATATAATAGGTTTGGTCTTGTACTCTTATCCTTTCAAAGCACGTAGAAACTTTTAGAGTAATTTTAGTTTAAAAGTTTAAATGACATACAGCTTGCTACCTCTTTTATAATATAATACATTTCAGGGTTACGAGATAATAGAACTAAACACGGCTCAACTTTTGTTATACTTCTAAACTGCTTTAATGGAGATTATAACTCTGTAATTGGATACTTGGAATGATTTAACTTTTTAACTCACCTCTTGCTCTTAATATATACAGTAAGTATACTACGGAATAACTAAAGAGCTATACAAAAGATATATCTAGAAAACTTTAATGCGTTCCCATTTACTTTAAGGAGTACGTATATAAAATCCTTTCGGAATGTATTTCGCAACTTAAGTGTACATCATTTTATTTGTGAGTAACAAATTTCGTAACTGTTACAAAGAAGTTATTATTATTACTATTCTTAAAGCACACTTATAGTTGCATTCAGAACCTACCGAACGTAATTCAATTTACACTTTTTTCTTCGCTTCGATACAAATCTTCTCATTCAGAAATATTTACAGAAAATACCTTAATTGCAGGAAGCCACAACAGAGGTTTACAACATGCAATAATTGCTAACAGCATCTACTACACTAAAATTTCTTTTATATCAATGAGTACACTATATTTGTAGTAGTAAAGGTTGCTTGTTATGTAGAAGCTAGGTCCAAAACTAAATTTTCTCAACAGGACGATCAGCAAACTAACTGAAAATAAGTGCCTACGCGGCACGTGTATACGAAAGGCTATTGAATACATAAAAAATTATAAAGGCACTTAAACGCACAGCACTGACCTTGGTTTTGTTGTTTTGTGTAGTATATGAAGTCACATCTCAATGCACCTCGGTGGTAACGGTCCACACGGTTATACACGCTTGTTGATACGACTGCAGTGTATAAAAGCCACGAGCTGACCCTGTAAAGCGCGCCACACCACACTACCTTAAGCATTTGCGCACGCACTTTTAAGTTCAAAAATATTTAGTACCAACGGCCGTCACTATTGTCGTAACGGAACATACCGCCCAATAAATTCGCTGAATTTAGCAAGAAGAAGGGGTAAGGTAATAGAG
Source organism: Platerodrilus igneus (assembly GCA_036346225.1). Lineage (NCBI taxonomy): Eukaryota > Metazoa > Arthropoda > Insecta > Coleoptera > Lycidae > Platerodrilus > Platerodrilus igneus. The sequence goes on from JARFIW010000544.1 coordinate 5,936,961, forward strand.
ATTGCACGGCGTTTGACCTGTGGGAAAATAAGGTTATACACTGAACGAAAAAAAAAAGTCAAAAGTATATAAATAATACTAAAACTAAAATAAACAAAATTAAATACACATTACGTCAATGGTAACGGTGTCAATTTGACCATATGTCGTTTGATTGTATCCTCGGCATTCCTAACTTCTATAACTCGCGCAACTCCATCTGAGCCTGGAAAGGTTTTGACAGTGTGACCTAACTTCTACTGCATGGGAGACGTATTTAATGAAGACTAGGGTATCCGGCAGGTTTGATTGAACGGTGTTCGTTCAATGTCATTACACCTGTTTTGAAGAGTATGTAAATATACGTGATTACTGCGAGTTTATATAGAATTTTCCATCTACTTCGAAGAAGTAATCCAACCTAAAATAAATCGTTATCAGGAACTGCAGTTAGGGGCTCAGTGGTTAAAAAATAGTCAAGCGTTAATGATTGATTTTATAACCTTTGACTATGACTTGAATCGATGCAGAATAAATCTCTCTTAAATTGGAATTTATAATAGCCCAAAACCAACATATCCTATAGGCAACAACCTAATCACACTGGTGGACTTTACTTATACAGAAACTATTAAAATGAGGTGCGACTATAATTATTTCTACGAGAATATCACAGACCCTAATCGATCATATGCCTATTAAGACTTATATTACTGCCTTAAAAACTACCAGTTTCCTTTTTGATTTTTTCAACTTGTACCATTTTATTATCAGTTTTTATATTTGTTCCTTGGTTTTGATGTGAAATAGTTTATCTGTACCTACTGCGTGCAGCCTTATAACTTTTTACACTTTCTTTACTTTTAAACTACATTTTGCTACTAAATAAATTCTGATGATTCTATATCTGCAACTTTACAACCTTTTAGCTGATTTGTTTCTTTCTTTAACTAATATGTAGTGTTCCGTTACGACAATAGTGACGGCCGTTGGTGCAAAACATTTTTGAACTTAAAAATGCCCGTGCAAATGCTTGAACCGCTACAATTTGACGCGTATTTAATGAGCTTTAATGCAGTGCAGACGCATGAACAATTAGTGTGCCTTGCGCTTGAAACTTTACCACCGAACAAGTGACTCCACAAAATACTACAAATCAACAACAAGCAAAAAGTTAGTATTTGGGATTTTAACTGTTTTGTTTGTTCTCCTATTTGTCTATTGTATATTCGTTGTACAGATGTGCCACCTAGGGCACGTATATTTCAGTCACATAAACGGCGATTCTACAATGTAAGCTATAACTTTGTGAATGTAATCCGCACAACAGAAGCAAAACGCCTCGACCCCTCAATGCATGTAGTCTATTTGAAACCTACTATATCACGAGACCATTTCGAATGGACGTACACCTTGCCGAATTTCTAGATTACTAGAACAGGTGAAGTGGCTTGCGTGTTCTAATGAACTAACGAGCCAAACTACAGGTTCAACCAAAGTAGTAGGGTCGTTAGTAAGGAACCAGATTAAGACAGGTCTTCGAAAGAGAGCATTATAATTTGAATTAGGGCCGCTATACTTGCGGCCACATCACCAATGCTCCACCCGGAGGTACTACATTGGGTTTAAACGCGAAAAATAAACGTGCTTCTTATTAATTCTAACTTCATAATTAATCCACCCCAAATAAAATACTAACTAAAAATCTAACAACCTAAAATAAAAACTAAAAACGGGGTTTAAATAATGGTATCTCTAGCGTTGACTTTGGAGTATACCCGATCAACAAGACACAAGCAAAAATGAGAGGGGGAGAGATCCGTAATACCGGATAGCAGACGCCGGCTCTGCTTACCAGTGCGACCTGAAGGGTCGACTTAAACTATCCAAATCTAGCTAGCTAATTTAAAATGGATTCAAATTTTCTAAGCAGTTGCCAAAAGTATTAATAGTGAATCCAGCTATTTGCCTGCTCTATAAATTTACAATTTCGTCCTCCCTGATCTAAGTGTTTTATCCTAAATTTGTCCCTAACGTTCCCTATCATTCCCTAACAGACATAATATACATACAATCTTCTTTTCTATACAAACTGCGGCCAAAAATTGGCGGCAGAACGTCAAACGAATCAAGCCACAAAACAATACAATGCAGGCAAAAATATAAGTGTAAAGATAAATATAATTATAATATAAATATATAAATAAACATATAATAAATATATAAATAAATTTCTGAATAAGCAAAAGCATGTAACAGTGCATATATTAGCAAAAGCAAATACATTATCAGGTGCACTCGCATGAGCATTATATCGACTAGCGCCATTACATAAAAAACGCGCTTGTTATATTATTTCAAAATCTGTTTAAAATCACAAATCCATGCTCATGCGAGCACAGCCGCCACAATTTTATTCTTACCTTCAATATAATTTTCTCCAGCATTCAAAGATCTGGTCGTCTACCTATATCTATTGGTTTTTACCTTCATGGGGGAGTTGCATATGCACTGTTAAAGTCCTAGTGAATATGCACTAAATGTTCTGGGGGGGATCACAATCACTATCACTTCACTTTTAAGTCCTAGGGGGATGCGCCGTTTCACTTTATTTTATTATTTCTTTATTTATTACACTTATTTAAATTAATGAGGTTTCCTGATTTAGTGTATTGTTATTTATTTGTTTCGTTTATTCCTGATTTTCTGCGCGTAAAAGGTGGCACAGTGATTGTTCTAGTGTGTGTTCCTCGTTCATATTAGAGTTTTGGGTATACTTATTTAATTATTATTATTATTGGTTTTCTTTCTTTCTTTTTTTTTGTTGTTTTCTTTGTTTTTTTTTGCAGGTTTTGGCTATAATGCTCTTATCATGTCAAAATCACGCCAGGTTGAAATCTATAATTTTTCAATCCTCCCACCATCCCCTCCCGACATACACACGATTATCACCGTCTAATCTCGCAACCCTTCCTGCGAACTCTCTAAAGGCTCTCCAGAGCGCCTTCTGGTCAGCCACTTCCCCGACTACCTCTAGGCTCTTTGGCCATGCTAGACCTACGATAGCTAATTTCGTATCAGCCAACCTTCGGTTTGCCGCTTCAAGCAGGCAGTCGAAGAGCACTCTGGGCTTTCCGCGCCCTCACCGCATTCACAGCGGTCGTTGTTGGTTAACCCGAACCTATGTAAATACGCTTTCAGGGCGCCGTGCCCTGTTATCGACTGAACCAATTTATGATCGAATTTTACCTCGATCTTGCCTCTAGCTTCTAAGCTCGGTATGAATTTTCCGAAAGATGGCAGCGGCTCTTTCGATACTTAGATTGGCAGAGACCATGGGGGTCAGTATGGCAGTCTAAAACACACTACCGCAATGTGGAGGGCAACGAGAAACCACCACATTACCTCCTAAGTACACAGCGTACTTAAATTGTAATAAACATGATGACATTCTCTGGGGTAAAAGATTCTGGAGTAAAATGGTTCCTATTCGAATCTCCGGAAGGGGACTACTTCGGAGGATGCGATCGGAAAGTTCAGAATAAAAGTCGGGAACATTTTCCGAGTCGAAGCGTGGAATGTTAGAAGTATGAAGCAAGTAGGTAAGCTAGAGAATCTGAAAATTGAAATGAATAGGTTAGCACTAGACATAGTAGAGATCAGCGAAGTTCGTTGGCCAGAGGCGGGGGAATTTTGGAGTGAAAACTTTAGAGTAATTCATACAGGAGCAGACGAAAGAAATTTGGATGTGGGGATAGTTATGCGAAAAAAAATAGATCACTGTGTAAAAAATTATTTACAAAAGATCGAAATAGTGCTCGTGGTTAGATTAGAATCTAAACCGATAAACGTCACTATAGAAAATATAGAGAAAGTGGGTAGATGGCAAAGATATATAGGGAATTTCTATGCGGGAGAGGAACTAACAGCATTAGAACAGGAATCAGACATTGAAAATGATGACTTGGGATACCCTATACTTAGAGATGAGTTTAAATTAGCATTAAAAGGTCTGAAAAATGGTAAGGCGCCGAGTATAGGTAAGGTGCAAGCAAAAACTCTAATGGCCATTGGACAAGCAGTAACAGAAGGTCTCTTCCAACTTGTAAGCTATATGTATGAGACAGGCGAGATACCCAAAGGTTTCAAACGTAACATCATAGTAACCATACCAAAAAAGGGGCAAGTAGATGTGAAAATTTTTGAACAATAAGTTTGACACCACACGTGTCAAAAGTATTAACTAGAATTTTACAAAGACGAATGGAAAAATGAACTGCAGAAATACTAGGAGAAGATCAATTTGGGTTTAGACGAAACAGGGGAACACGGGAGGCTATTTTAGGTCTGAGAGTGATAATGGAGAAAACAATAGTAAAAGGAGAAAGCTTGTATAAGGGTTTGTAGATCTGGAAAATGCATTCGTCAATGTAAAATGGAAAAAAATTTTCGAAGCACTCAAAAAGATTGGAATGAGTTATAGAAATAGACGAATAGTACATAGCTTGTACAAAGAGCAAACAGCAGTCATAGAATTAGAGCAAGAATGTGGAGAAGTAAACATTAAAAAAGGGGTGAGACAGGGATGTGCCCTATCCCCATTAATTTTTAACTTGTACAGTGAAAAGGCAGTGAATACTGTCAAATGCAGGAAGACACTTCGAATTACTATGCAGTGACAAAAAATTGATATGCATTGATTTGCAGATGATATAGCGGTATTGCCATATAGCAAGGAAGAGTTAGAAGCTGCTCTTAATGAAATGGAAACGGTTCTAACACAGAGATACGGTATAAAAGTTAACAAAAATAAAACTAAAGTACTACTATGCAAAGGATGGCAAAATAAATCAAAACAAGAATACAAATAGGTAACAAGAACTTACAAGAGGTTACGGATTTTTGTTATCTAGGAAGCCAAATAACGCAAGATGCGAAAAACGCAAAAGGTATAAAACAAAAACTAACACAAGCTCGTGCTACGTTTAACAAGAAAAAGCAACTACTGCGTTCAAAGACAACAAACATACAAACAAGGAAAAGATTAAATAAAAATGAATAAAAATCCTTAACCACAAAAATATTTAAATTACTAGATACGTATTTCGACCACAATGTGGTCATAATCAGTAGGAATTTTAACTAATAGTTAGTTGTTGTTGCGGAACGCTTCAAAGGATATTCTCCTCACTACTTAGGCTGAAGTGAACCTTCCCAACATACAATTTACTAGAATGTTGCTTTAAACACCATCCAGGGTATTTGTGGTTAAGGGTTTTTATTCATCTTTATTTAAATGGTGCCACAGTGTTCCAATAGATTATTAACCATGACTTCCCGGTCTTTGGAACTTAATAGGTATCGGAGTATACCTCTTAAAATTAGTTTTGTAAAAGTAGATATTCGATTTCTAAAAAGCTGTCAAGCTCACAAAGTTTTTCCAAATTTCATTAACGTAAAAATCAGCAGTAATTGTAAACGTGGTAACGCAATAATCAATTTTGCAATTTGGAAATCAAATATCTGTATAGTAAGCTTAGTAGATTTGAACCGGAAACGTATAAATTCGCACCTAGCACTAACGTGCAATTTATCCGAGTCCGGTTTTCAGAAATGGAGTAATTTCCAGAGATTTGTTTTTGATGTCAACAATCATAAATTGTTAGACAAAATTAATAGTCAAAACACTAAGTTGAAGATTCTTTTAAAAAAACACAATGTCAATGTACCTCCTAAAAAATAGGTGTTAACGAATCGTCAAAAATCTTTAATAATGAAGAGTTGACTTTCCTTGATCGAGGCCTAAAATTTGGAGTAGATCATTTGAAAACTCCTTTGGAAGACATTATTGCTGGCATTGAAAAATCCATTTCAAAATTAGATGACAATTCAAAAAACTTTATTAAAAGCGCATGCAAAATTCCACTTTCGGACAACTTACGCACTTGCGCAAGGAATGTCTCAGAACAAACAAGGAAAGATAATCGATTATTAAAGATTTACCACAAAAGAATTGTTATTATTTATAGGGTGACAAGAGGAATAGGTTGGTTATTCTGTATAAACAAGACTATGCTGATAGAGTAGAAACTTTGCTGTCTGAGGGTAATTACAGACCAATTGTCAAAAAACGTAAAAATGAGGTTCCTTTACATAAAATGATTAAATCAACAGAGTCGGTTTTGAAAAAATGTCCAAACCTAATTTCGCCCACACTAAAATTAAAATTGACAATTTCAAACCTTAAAATCCCAAAACTTTACTGTTTACCAAAAATTCACAAAAATAGTAAATCAATGAGACCAATAGTTTCAGGTATCAACTCACCGACTTACTATTTATCACGATGGCTGTCAAATGATTTTAAGAATTTAAAGTTTAAGAGTTTGTCTGTACAAAATTCTTTAGAGTTCATTAATAAAGTAAAAAATATCACGTTAGAAGAGAACGAAATCTTAATTTCATTTGATGTCAGTTCATTATTCCCTAGTGTTCCAATACCACGTACTTTAACATATTTAAAGGATGTTCTAATAGATAGTGATATTGATGATGATAAAGTCGAGGACAATATCAAGCTTGTTTCGCATTGCATGTACCAGAACTGTTTTTAATTCAACAACAAGTTGTACCAACAACATGAAGGCACTGCAATGGGAAATAGCCTATCACCCTTCATAGCAAATTTATTTATGTCTCGCTTTGAGACCAAGTTAAAAGAAAACTCCAAATACTTCCCAAGAATATGGCTAAGATATGTGGATGATATTTTTGCAGTTTTTGACACTACTAAATCAAATGTTGATGATTTTCTTAAAGAATTGAATTCAAAATTTCAAAGCATAAAATTTACGTATGAACTAGAGAATAATGGACAATTACCCTTTTTAGATACATTAGTAATTAGAAATGGTAATAAATTAGAATTTGACATTTATAGAAAAGAAACCAATGTAAATCGCTTTATTTTGTCTTTCTCCAATCATAGCATACAACATAAATTGGCTTCATTTAACTTTTTAATTAATAGATTATAGAATTTCCCTTTAAATAAAAACAGATTAAATAAGGAATTTGCTCTTATTAAGCAAATAGCGAATTACAATGGTTTCTCTTCTGATATTACAGATAATATTTTTAGAAAGTGTAAAAATAGAATTAACATTCGTAAATCAACGAATTAGCAATCGACCACCTCTAACGATAATGTTAAATATGTTCAACTTCCGTTTCACAAAACCACAAAGGGTTTTGATAAAATATTTAAACAAATTAATTTCAAAATTGATTTCATTAATACTAATAAAATTAAAGATTTGTTAGGTAATCCAAAAGACAAGGTGGAAAATTGCTAAAGTCTGGGATTTATGAAATTAGTTGTTCAGTGCCAGGATGTTTTCAAAAATATATTGGTCAGACAAAGACGAATATAACAACAAAATTTAAAGAACACATTGCTCACTTCAAATATGGTAAATACGAAAAGTCTCAAGTCGCTAAACATATTTTTGAAACCAGCCACCCCGTTAATCTACAAAATGATAAATTGTTAAAAGCGGTACCGTTTTCCTTTTTAAATGCTTATGAATCAATTAAAATTGTTAAACAGAAGGGACCCCTCTTAAACACTGATAAAGGGCCTATAGAGCCATCTGCCTTGCTTTCCCTATTGGTCAACAACCAATGAGAAAGCAAGAATAATTTGATTCCGCTTCAGCAGATTTAGAATTAGTATAAATTAAGTATATTTTAGGTATAACATCACAATTCGCTTGTTTGTTGTGAAGAACACCAGCCTGCGGGTGAGGAGAATATCCTTGATAGTGTTTAAAGCAACATTCTAGTAAATTGTATGGTGGGAAGGTTTACTTCAGCCTAAGTGGTGAGGAGAATATCCTCTGAAGTGTTCCAGAACAACGACTAATTATTAGTTAAAATTCCTACTGATAATGACCACATAGTGGTCGAAATACGTATCTAGTAATTTGAATATTTTTTGTGGTTAAGGGTTTTTATTTATTTTTATTTAAATTGTGCCACAGTGTTCTTATAGATTATTAAGGAAAAGATTGCTTGAAACATATGTGTGGAGCACAGCACTGTACGGCTGTGAAGCCTAGACAGTAGGAGAAGCGGACAAAAAAAGGTATAAGCCTTTGAAATGTGGTGCTACAGACGTATGTCATGAACAGACAAAGTTAAGAACAAAGGGGTACTAAAAATGGTAGAGGAAGAAAGAAATATATGGAAAACGGTAAAAATAGGAGAGATATGAAGAAAAGCCACATACTACGGCATGAGGGAATAGTGCGGAATATATTAGGAACAGAGATAGAAAAAAAGAAGTAGAGTTAGATCTAGGTTAGACTATCGCACACAAATAGTGAAAGATGTAGGCTGTAGAAATTTAAGGGAAATGTGTAAGCTAGGTCAAAATAGAAAGCAATGGAAGTACGCATTCAACCAGGCCCAAGATGGATAAACTAATGACAAAAAAAATAACTGGTCTTAAACATGATGATTATTATAAGCAACTTCAGGTATTGGTTGTGCAATATTGTGCAATTGTGTGAAAGGGGTTACTGAAAAACTGTTAATTTGGCAAATGTCTAAGTGTTGAGGAATTTTGGCAGCCACATTCCACTAAATCTCGGTGAAATAGGGCATATAATTAGAAAACAATAGAAGAGGAACCGAGTTGTATATAGGCTGTGTGAGAATTTTGGGGAACTATGTAGGCTAGCTCGGAATATAAATAAGTGCAGGTACGTGTCCAACCAGTTTTGGGACGGAAACCTAACGACTAAAAAATAAGCGCAGATAAATCTGATGATTATTATAAACAACTACGAGGGTTGGTCGTGAAGTATCTGCAACTAATCTTGACTGTGCGAAAAGATATATTAAAAAAAATATTAAATCTGCAAATGTTCAAGTGCCGGAAGAACTTGGCAGCCGCAATCCGCTTACCCCCCTTCACAATCACTGAATCTCAGAGTATAGGATATATAATTGTAAAACGATAAAAGGAGACCGAACTACATCTAATAAGAAAGAACAGCGCCTATGATCAAAGACAACAAACATAGAAACAAGAAGAAAATTGTTGAAAGCATATGTGTGGAGCACAGCACAATATGCCTATGAAATACAGGCAGTAGGAAAAATAGACAGAAAAACGAGAGCAGCCTTTTGGAATGTTGTGCTTCAGATGTATGATGATAGCATAGACAGACGATGTTAATAACAAATAGGTTATAGAGATAGTAAGGGAATAAAGAGATCTGTGGAAATAAAAAGGAAAAATAGAAAGGCAGAATATGTTCTAAGACATTTTTAAGGAATAGTATGGGATATATTACAAGCAGAGATAGGAAAAAAGAGGTAGATGTAGACCTACATCAGATAGTTATAGATGCAGACTGTGCAAATTTCAGGGAAATCTGTAGGTTAGTTCAGAATAGGAAACAATGAGGGTACGCGTCTAACCAGTTCCAGGACTGATGACCTAATAGTGATGATGGTATCACTAGACATTTTGCACATGTGTAACCAGTTTTTATGTATTTTAACCTTCGTCGGTGATCATATCGTCTTATGAATGAAATTGAATTGATTCCGTAGAACTAGTAGACTTAGTAGACCTCCGGGCAAATTAAATTAAATTAAATAAACAATTTGATTTTGGTAGCTGGTTGGTTGTCTTCCTACCACCAACCGTCGACAGCAGATAGAACCGATTAGTTCCGCTGAAATAATTCAGAGCCTGAAAAATACACAAAACAGAAAATTGAGAAAGTTGTGTCGGTACCTTCTTACTTTCCGATCCCGACTGGAATTAGGCTAGTGCATTACGCTTTATGTAATTAGGTTTTATTATTTCTATACCTTAATGTTGTATACATTGTTTTAAGCTAATATGTGAAATTGTAAAAGTGTTTCAAGTTGTAAAGTTTTCATGATCTTTGGTCATCTAAGTTTAGGAATTATAGATTCAGACTCGGAAGCAGAATACATTTATTTTTAATCATACCCAGGTTTATAACCTATCCTGGTTGTGCATGATACACTACTACAATTTAAATAAAAGTACATTCCATCATTTAACTAGTTTATTAAAATTACTAGAACTTTATTTAAAGGTTTCTAAAGGGGTTTTTGAGATCCTGGCTTAAACCAAAATGCTGCAACCGTTGTCGCCGAAGATGCATGCACTAAGGGCCGATGGGAAAGGGTATATTAGGTGGATTGAAGATTCAGTGGCTTTGATTTCACAGGGGCAGTGTGGAGAAGGAGTGAGTTGAAGTTGATGCAGTTTACTTCAAAAGTTTCTATGCCAGGATAGAAATTGCATAGAAACAGAACTGGAAAAAGCGCTGTAAGCGAGGATATCTGTTATGTCCGGGAAAACTGTTACATTCTAAATTTTGGTAATGTACATTCTTATACTTTGAAAATAAATTCCCACGGATAATTTTAAATGAATCTTGTCAATTTCTGTCATTCCGGACAGTTGCGTTTGCGCAAAAGGATGTGCAGGTGCGGAGTGTGTAAAAGGACGCCATTAAGATACGAGGCCTGGAAGCCAAGAACATCTACCAGTGTTGTGTCAACGCCTTTTCTTTTTTGAGATGTAGGTTCCTGTATCTTACTTTCCGTCGTTCCTTTATCTGGAGTTCCTATCATTGCGCTACGAGGGAAAAAGTGGTTTAGGACGGATTGGAAATTTGGATTCAACAATGGCGTAGCCTACCCACAAAAACATCAAGGATTCTGAGATGTTAAAAAATACACGTAAGTAACCGTTTACTTATATTGTAAATGTAAATTTGTCTATTGCGCAATGCTTAAAACGTGGTGATACGCGTTATAGGAATTACGCGACTTTAACTATTGCGCAATAGTAAATCCATTGCCCGCAATATAGTATAGCGAACGACCGGTTTATAAGAAGACATTGAAGGTGTAACGCCCTGTAAGAGAGGAAACATAGTTTTTACTATGAATTGGAGAAGTAACTATTAAATCCTACATTAGTTTCGGATTTCGGGAGAGTGAGGTAATTCTTGGGGATAAGGTTTTGTCGTGAAGCGTAATGAGGAAGTTATGTTTGAGGTGCAGATTTGAATTGCTGCATGAAGTTGGCTTTGTATTGACGGAATGTCGAGTATAGTGTGTAAGCAGCCGTTGAAGGTCGTTCGGCAGGCTTACGGGTTATATAGTAAGGAAGGTCAAATTATAAGGTCTAGCTTGAGTTTGGATGATGGTAGAGCTAAAGGGAGCCAGGGGTCTGCTTTATATAGGATTACTGGAATTATAATTTGTTTAAGAATTGATCGTCGAGTCGATATGGTGAGGTTTGTTCAGTGGGGGAGTAATTGTAAGAGATATTGTATGATAAATTAATTTTGTTATGAAAATTGGAAAGGTGGATGTTCATCTTGAGTTTCATAGACTATGTGGAGTTATAAGTATTGTGTTGTTATTAATAGGGGGGACTGAGGTGTTTAACAATCGAACTGTAGGCGGTCGGTTTTGTGCTGAGTAATTCTTTCAGTTAAGGTATTATAGTTTTGGGAGGGCAAAGCACCTGTTTATCCAGAGAGGATCGGGATTCTAATAAGTTTATAAGGACCGCCGTAGTGTGCTCTGGAAAAGCTAGGTAGCCTTTTTGTATTACAGATGAGATATCATCGGTATAGGCTAGAGTGGTTGTGTTAGGGATATCGAGATCAAATTAAGGGTTTATACCAGGTTTCACATGGACAAAAATAAACGGGGTCCTTGAGGATAACCTTGTGCTAAGTGGTTTAGTAATAGTGTGCAAGTTTGAAGCTGAAGTGGCGCTTCGGGAAGTAAAATACGATTTAATAAATAGGAATATATTGGATGAAAAGTTCACTATTTTTATTTGGATCAGGTTTAGCTAGCAGAGGGTGAGTGGAAGTCGAGGAAGAAAGGGATTGAGTATTTGGAAAAGAGGATTGAACGTTGGAAATTAGCGAGTTTGTCGTGCTTTTTGCACTATGTCTTGGACGAAAACCATGCTGATTGGGAGAAAAAAAGGAATGGAGTTCAACATAATTTGAATATTTTTGGAAAGGTTTGCGTGGACATGCATTTGATGAACAGTATGTGTACGGTTTCTCCAATTAGTAGCCAGGATTTATGTAAAACATCTTTTTTTATTGGAACCATGAACTTTATGGAATTGAAAGAATGTAATTCGTGCTGAATTAAAGTTATGTTTTTGAATTAATTTTACTCTACAAGACTGGAGTGACGTAACAGTAAAATAGTGCACCAGCTGGTGTTCAGTGGCGGGGTAAGGGTTCTATGAACGTAAATGCAAAATTCTTAGAGGCACACAAATTATGACTCTTGTGCTAGAGATTTACACGCTTACTTTAAAATGTCGCTTTGCTCATTGTCTATATAAAGCCTTTGAACGCCAACCCACTTGAATAAAACCCATAATTCAAATAAACTTCTCGAAAGGTGGGTGTCTCGAGTATCTATTTAAACGGTTCTTACTGCTGCTAGAGGTTGATGGAGCCTCGATTACAGCTTTCTTACCTCCTACTAATTTTAAAATAAACAGAGAGGAAAAACCCAACTAAGTATACAACCTATATTACAACACATGATTTTCAAGACAGTAATTAGCAGGTAGAAAAATAAACAAGAATTATAAATTACGCACTCTATGTATACGTATTCGATGCAATACACTACTACAACTACGAAAGTTGCACTAACATTAATAGTGATTTGTTAGAATAAGTTCAACACAGATATGAATATTAACAATCAATTTAAAATCTTATATACAACAAACATTATGTGATCATTCGTGGGTACAACTCCTCACAGGTAAAATTTCAATCTGCTGTGGTCAAAAAAAGCTCCCCAACACTGGTCACATTTTCTACGAGTCTGCTAATCACTTTCGAGGACTTGTTTAATCGCAGACTGTTTCATTATTTGGAATACGTTCCTGTATTTAACATGCCCGTTGCCGGTGCCTAATGCTCTGACAAAAACTGATCCCGTCTTATTGTTATCCGGGGTTTTTGCAAGTTTCAACACCCCAGGCTTATTGTACATTAATTCACTCATTCTTACGGTATAGTGTGTGTAAACTATTAGAAGTTCGAGGTCAATGTCGTTTTGCCTATTTGAATGATCGTTTTATTGCCACGCTTTAACATTTGATGTTAAAGCTGCATCATCTGTTTGCGTTTACAACACATTTCTTATGGTAGTAATTTATGAATATATGGTTACCGAGCTGTGTCTCCATAGTTAGAGTTTCTTGGATCTTTGTGAATTTGTACAAATAACTCTAGTATTCCCGGTTACTTTCCGAGTCTCTATCTGTAATATTTTGAATTTAGTGCGAGGGTATAAGTCCCTAACTTTTTACTGCTTGTATATATAATAAACTAGAAGTAGATTATTATTAAGAAAACCAGTGCCACATTTCCTCCAGAATCCCACATTTACTCCCACACCTGGACCAAATTTACATGTAAAAACCCACTATAAAGTCTTATTTTTAGGAATCTCATCCTTGCTCTCTCCTTGTGGAACTCCTTGTGGTATTTTTTACTCCAACCATTTTGATTACGTCACACCCGCATTGTTTCCACCCGCGAGATAAATCTTTCTACACATTTCCACCCACGAGATAAATCTATATTGTTTGGTATCAATTAATATTAGATTTTTCTCAGCTACCCGAATCTCTAGGAATTTTTCAGATTGCATCATCCCCAGGGAGCTACCCTCATTTTAAGATTTTTTTACCGCTAACATTCTGAACCAAAATAGTTTTCTTCGTCTAACCAATACATCTTTCGAGATAAACCTATCTTGTTTGGTATTAATTAATATTAGAATTTTTCAGCTATCTGAATTTTTATGAATTTTTTAGATAGCGCCATCCCCCAGAGAGCTACCCTCATTTTAAAATTTTTACCGGTAGCGATTTCTGAGCGTCCTTTTTTATACATGCAATACTTCAAATTAGTCTAGAACTTTATGCAGAATCCGAATCTGTAAATAGATTTAAAATAGGACCACCCCTTACCGTTTTACACATATGCCCTCTGCGAAATAAATCTTTCTCCACATTTCCACCCACGAAATAAATGTACCTTGTTTGGTATCAATTAATATTAGAATTTTCTCAGCTACCCGAATCTCTATGAATTTTTTAGATAGCGTCATCCGCCAGAGAGCTACCCTAATTTTAAGATTTTTTGCTGGTAGCGATTTCTGACTGTCCTTATAAATTTTTTTAGTCATGCAATACATCAAATTAGTCTAGAATTTATGCAGAATCCGAATCTGCAAACATATTTAAAATAGGGTCACCCCTTACCATTTTACACACACACACTCTGAATTATAACTTTGCTGCAGCTCATACCTAAAAGAAAATCTAAAACCATTCTTAAAACTTTTTATTACAGACAATTTTTACTAATACAGTTTAAATTTATTAAATCACATTTCTAAATACATATTCACAATTTTTATTCTTAACCTAGAACTTCTCAAATCGGCTTATACTTATTAATATTTATTTCTAAATAGAGCACTTTTACCAAAGACCAACCGGACCCACGTGTTTCAAATTCCTCTGATTTTGTTCGCATGGTTTCGCTTAAGACCTCGTACATATTTTCCAGATTACTAAAAAACGTTATAACCATATTTTTTGTGTTAAAGGATTTTACATCGGTAGTCTCTTCCTCCATTTTAATGTAAGCGCCGTAGAGTTCGCAATAGACTTTTATTGCTGTATGTTGTATTATTTTTTTATTAAATCGAATAAATCGCTCTTTCAGCTTCCAAAGAAACTCGGACACTCCATCATCGACACTGGCGTTCTTTATGCGATAGCTAGCCGTACGGTTGTTAAACGCTGTGCTAACTAATTCTACACCATCGTCGCTAGTAGCGGTAACTGATGCATTTTTATGTATGTTGCTCTTCAAGTGTGCGGCATACGTAGTCTTTTCCATTTCGAAATCGCATGCTTTACACATAATTCGTGGTTGTTTCGTATAAGACCCTTCAACAGCTGGCGGAGCTGAACGTTTACGGCTTAATGGCGTACCGTGCTGTTTTTCCTTGTGTCGCTGTAGGTTGTCCATTCTCGTAAAAGCGATACCGCAAGACATACAGTTTAAGCACTTTGCTGCCGACGGATGTATAAGCTTAACCCTGGACGATGATACACCACGACATTTGTTCTGGTGCCGTTTGAGAGCATCCCTCCTGGTAAAGTAGACGTGACAGAACTCGCATTTAAAAACGTTTGCAGGTACCATTTTAGTACAAAACAAAATCCGCACTATAGGACTTTGGTTAAACTTGTAAGCGAACTAACTTATAACTAAAAGGTATACTCTTGCGTACCTGCTTTATGTACCCTATAGAATGCAAACCGAAGGTTTCCGAAGACACCCGAACGAAGTTGAAGATTCAGTAGGGAACTAAATAAAGTCATCTTGTGCCAATCCTTGCTGCTTGTCCAATACATTTAGCATCAATGCATGCGCCCGGTTGCGCTTCGTCCATGCTGCGAATGCAGTTAGTAAAAACATTGGAAACGTTTTCCATGTTATACGGATCAACAATCGCATCGCGTGCATATTAAAAGTCCAAAAGGGTGGTAGCACACACACACACAACACAAATTGGTTAAAAGTTGTGCTGTAGAAGATGTAGTGCTACTATAAAAAAAACTTAATAAAACACTTTAAACCTTTACTAAGGTAATACCAAACTTGTTGTCTACAGAATACTTACTAATAAAGCAATTTAATTTTAAATAACTTCTACGTCATATTTTCGGAAATGGTAGGCTTGAATATTTTCTAAATGAATCACCAAGCGAAAGTATATGCTCAGCGGCATTAAAATTAACCATTAAATTTCCTATTTTTACGACCGCGGTTAATTATAGATTAAAATTTAATTTGTTCACATCCGAGCTACCCGTAAACTAACATATTTTGTAGCAACAGTGCACTGTATAATACATGCATTCCCCTTCTCCTCTCTACTGCCATTCTTGTAGTTGCTAGAAAAAGTCAATCGCCTTTTTTACTGCTAGGACCGACGTAAAACAAGGTTTTTATATATTTTTTTATAAGTATAGCATTTCGCGCACTTTTTTTGTCTGATAATTAAATTTTGCCTATGTAGGCTTTTACACTTTCGCATAGCGGTCGGTGGCACGTAATGATTTCTAGAACTGTTAAGAATTAAGATATACAACAAATTTGTGTATCAGATAACAAGTCCTGGTGTTAATAAACAACTTGGCAATCATATAGTAGATTTTTTACGTTGCCCAGATGTACCTTTAGGGGAAACTTTTGCATCTACTTTGGCCAAAGAACATGGTATTACGCGATTGGAAGCGACAATATACAACTGTGCAATTGGAAGCTATGTCAGTGCGGAACGGGTGTATAAACCCTTAAAAGACTGTTTATACTTATTGGAAGAAAGTTAGTTATACTTCCTAAAAGCGCCAATGTTTTCGGTACCACTTGCCAAAATGTGGAGCAAGCTATCGGACAAGCTACAAAATAGCTGCTGTTTGGTGTATAATAACCTGCTACAGTACGTGTATTGGGGGAATGGCAATACAAAGAAATTGGCGGGCTTGCAAATTAAGTTGTCCGAAAAACCAAAAGAAAGGGAAACATTGATAAAGTATGTGCTTTCGGCTTTTAGTTTTAACTATTTACCCGTAAATTATTTGGCGATAGTAGAGGAGGAAAACAGCCAAGATAAAATAAAAACCTTACACAAGTGCTACATTAAAGCAGGTAGTACATATTTTATACAATCTGCAACACCATATTCCACAATTCCAAAAGAAATAGTCATTTCGGAATTAGGGTTGATAGATACGCCTAACATTCGTCCAGAGGTTGTACGACAACGCGTAAATATTGGCAGTAAACTCTACCCATTTACGCTAAAGAAATTGCCCCATTTTGCACACCATACGCTGTAAGTGGAAGAAGAAGACAACTGGAATTAGAGGAAGTGGATGCAAAAAAGCGAAAGTTGGACTACATGGAAAACACGGCTACAATACGCGAACAATACAAAGATGTGTTAGTCAAAGAACATCTTATTAGAGAAAATGAGGAAGAATTAAAAGATTATTTTGTGCCAATGGGCTGATTTAGATACATATGGTTTCTACAAGTTGTATGCATTTGTGGCTAGTAAAACAGACTCTTTTAGTTATGTAGGCGTTTTTGCGGGAAAGGATGGTACTAAATCCGTATATTTTTTAAAAGATTATTCTAAAAACGTATTTATCGAAAACGCAAATAACATAGACGAATTAAGGAATGCGGGTTTCGTAACCTTTGCATACACCACACGCAAAGGGGGTCCGTTAAACATTGTATATTTGCCTAGTAAAGAACCTTTCGGATCATTTAAAACCGTAGGTCTTACAACCTATAACAACCATTTATTTGCAAAAGTGGTGGACATGCAACTATGCAACAGTGAGTGGGAGAATTAAGATTTCCTCCAATACCGACAAGAAGAAGTCGATCAAGCTAACAAGATACGTATGCAAGATATAGTGGGAGAGCCGCGATTAAAAGATTGTCACAAGCTGCAAGAATTACACGAAGAATGGATCTGGTTGTCGGTGGAATCAAAGACTTTATATAAAGAGCAAACTTCGGTACATTTGCAATTCGAAAACCTAGACGGTCTCTATGTATCAAACTATTGGCTAGAAAAGGAGATAGAGGACTTGGGTGTTGATTTAGATTTTAAGCTGCAAATAAAATTAGATAAAATTAAAACCACTCCAAATAAACATAAAGAAAGGACTGTCTTCTGTGTATAACTTTGTATTAAAACTAAGTTTAAATGACTCCATGCTTGGTATTAAATATTTTTAAACTTTGTTTTGTATGTCAGAATAAACATCTTAGAATGGTATTACATTGCTCTTTATTTACAAAAGTCTGTGACGTCACCACGAATAGCAGTCGCATAGAGAGAGGTGCGCATGGGCAGGAGGTGCGCATGGGCAGGAGTGCGCACGCGCAGGGGTGCGCATGGACAGGGGTGCGCACGAGCTGGAATATGTCTGGGTGTACACGAGGGAAGCGGATGTTAACAGTCACCAAGCATCTAATTTTTTATTTGGTATGGAGTACTTGCCGGTGTATGTATCCGGAGTAAAAAATACGATTTGTACACGCAGCTTATTAATAAATTTAGTTTATCAAGGGAAGATGACAAGCGTAACGTCATCCTGAAAGCACATCAATCGACGCAAGGGTGGTATAAAGATAAGTCAAAGATAGTTGTATAGATTTTGTAAATCTATTGTATATATTAGTTTTAAGATTCCATAATTTTTAAGTTCATCGCCCACCATCCAAATCCTTCCTGCTTCTATCCTGGTTGACAGAGTATACGTGTTATCTCCACGTGGTGTTCGCGGAACACAGCGGTTTTAGATTTCTCTGGAAATGGATGGTTAAAGCATATGTCTTGAGTAGGGAAAAAAGGTTCTAAAGATGGAGTTAAATAACGATGGGCAAAAATTAGAGGTTTGGGTCTTTATAAAACATAACTTTGTAAGGGGTGGTCCTATTTAAAATCTATTTACAGATTTGGACTCCCTAGAAAAATCTAATATTAGTTGATACCAAACAAAATTATTTATCTTAAAAGAGTGACTACCCCCAGGATAATAAACACAATATATCGCATGTCAACAAAAAAAGTTGTAGGGAAAATTAAAGACGAATTTAATGGGGGGCTGGTATTAAAATTTGTTGGTACTGTATTATAAGCGAGAAAGACACGATTAAAAAGATTAAAGGGTCTCACAAAGTGTAGTTAAGTAAAACCGACGGTCTTACAACGTATAACGAGCATTTATCCCCAAAAGGGGTAGGCATGCAACTACGCAGCAGTGCGTGGGAGAATAATGATTCTCTCCAATAAGAAATTAAAGTTTCCATGTACGTAGCACCAGGTATTGGGAAATGGTAGAAATGTGGAACCTATAAAAGCGATTTATTAAGTGTGGTTTAAAAAAATAGTAGTTTTCTTGGAGTAAATAAAATAGCTTAGACTGATTAATGCATATGGTTACATATTCTCGTGCACATCCACAAACATCTGCTTACGTACACATACAAACATGGCGATACCGGTAGTTTTTGTTAAACAACTAGTAGGAAAGATACGTTAGATGTGGAAGCGCATAGGATCGTTGAATTCAAAAGGAACGGTGGGGCGAAATGTATGGCGGTTCCCGTTAGAATAATCGAAAGTGGTTAATCGATCGTATTAGAGGTTTAAATATGCGAAAGTGTAAAAGCCTACACAAGCTCAATTTAATTATCCGACAAAAAGTGCGCGATGTGCTATACTTATAAAGAAAGTATAGAATGGTGCTTTGCATAGATCCTAGCAGTAAAAAGGCGACTGACTTTTTCTAGCAACTACAAGAATAATAGTAGCGCGGAGAAGGGGTATGCATGTATTATACAGTGCACTGTTGCTAAAATATGTTAGTTTGGTCTGGGTAGACAACTTAAGATTTAATCTATAATTAACCGCGTGTAAAGGTTTAAGTGTTAATTATTAATGCCGTGGCATTACTTTTGTAGATTGCATTTGAAAATATTCAGCGTACCATTTCAACCAATATGACGTGAAGTGTGATTACAATTAAATCGCTTTATTATAAGTATCATGAGACAATCGAGTGTTGGTATTCCGTAGTAAGATGGTTTAGAAGTGTTTCTAATAAGTTTTTACGTAGCACTGCATTTCTTCAGCAGGACTTGCAACCAATGGTGCGCTGATGTGCATACGCTAAATTATAATAGCAGCAAGCGATTGTTGATCCGTATAAGATGGAAGAAGTTTATGTTCTACGCATCGCTGACGAAGCTCAACTTCGTTCGATGCATTGATGCTAAATACTGGACAAGCACGGTTGGCACAAGATGACGTCATTTATCAAGCTAATTGTGTTTAACTTGGTAATATAACTCTAGAGTAAACTCTTTAGTTATAAGTTAGTTCACTTACAAGTTTAACTATAGTGCGGATTTTGTTTTGTACTAAAATTGTACTTGCAAACGTTTTAACTTATACATCCGTCGGCAGCAAAGTACTTAAACTGTATGTCTTGCGGTATCGTTTTTACGGGAATGGACAACTTACAGCGACACAAGGAAAAACAGCACGGTATGTCATTAAGCCGTAAACGTTCAGCTCCGCCCGCTGTTAAAGGGTCTTGTACGAAACAACCAATTTGATGTGTAAAGTCTGCGATTTCGAAATGGAAAAGACTACGTATGCCGCACATTGAGAAACAACAGACATAAAATGCATCATTTACCGCTACTAGCGACGATGGTGTGAAATGGTTAGCACAGCGTTTAACAACCGTATGGCTAGCTATCGCATAAAGAATGCCAGTGTCGACGATGGGTGTCCGAGTTTCTTTGGAAGCAGAAGAGCGATTTATTCGATTAATTAATGAAAAAAGAATACAACATACAGCAATAAAAGTCTATTGCGAACTCTACGGCGTTTACACCTAACTGGAGGAAGAGACTACCGATGTGAAATTCTTTAACACAAAAGATATGGTCATAACGTCTTCTAGTAATCTGGAAAATATGTACGAGGTCTTAAGCGAAACCATGCGAACAAAATCAGAGGAATTTGAAACACGTGGGTCCGGTTGGTCTTTGGAAAAAGTGCTCTATTTAGAAATAAATATTAATAAGTATAAGCCGATTTGAGAAGCTCTAGGTTAAGAATAAAAATTGTGAATATGTATTTAGAAATGTGGTTTACAAAATTTAAACTGTATTAGTAAAAATTGTCTGTAATAAAAAGTTTTAAGAATGGTTTTTAGATTTTCTTTTAGGTATGAGCTGTAGGAAAGTTATAATTCAGAGTGTGTGTGTGTAAAATGGTAAGGGGTGGTCCTATTTTAAATCTGTTTGCGGATTCGGATTCTGCATAAAATTCTAAACTAATTGTATGTATTGCATGACTAAAAAAATTTATAAGGACGGTCGGAAATCGCTACCAGAAGAAAATCTTAAAATTGGGGTAGCTCTCTGGGGGATAGCGCTATCTAAAAAATCCTTAGAGATTCGGGTAGCTGAAAAAATTCTAATATTAATTGATACCAAACAAGGTACATTTATCTAGTGGGTGGAAAAGTGGAGAAAGATTTATCTCGCAGAGGGCATATGTGTAAAATGGTAAGGGGTGGTCCTATTTTAAATCTATTTACAGATTCGGATTCTGCATTAAGTTCTAGACTAATTTGATGTATTGCATGTATAAAAAAGTTTATACGAACGCTCAGAAATCGCTACCGGTAAAAATTTTAAAATGAGGGTAGCTCTCTGGGGGATGGCGTTATTTAAAAAACTCTAAAATTCAGATAGCTGAGAAAATTCTAATAATAATTGATACCAAACAAGATAGATTTATCTCGAAAGATGCATTGGTCAGACGAAGAAAACTATTTTGGTTCAGAATGTTAGCGGTAAAAAAATCTTAAAATGAGGGTAGTTCCCTGGAGGATGATGCAATCTGAAAAATTCCTAGAGATTCGGGTAGCTGAGAAAATCTAATATTAATTGATAGCAAACAATATAGATTTATCTCGTGGGTGGAAATGTGGAGAAAGATTTATCTCGCGGGTGGAAAGAATGCGGGTGTGACGTAATCAAAATGGTTGGGGTATAAAATACCACAAGGAGTTCCACAAGGAGAGAGCAAGGATGAGATTCCTAAAAATAAGACTTTATAGTGGGTTTTTACATGTAAATTTGGTCCAGATGTGGGAGGAAATGTGGGATTCTGAAGGAAATGTGGCACTGGTTTTCTTAATAATACTCTACTACTAGGTGCTTTACTATTTTAATTTTTCTATCCTAATTTAACACTATATTGAAAGATCAACGGTATTAAATGTAAACTACCAAAGCTTCTAAATGTTACAGACTACTTTCGTGCTAAAAGTTCACTCAATTAACTGAAATTAGTACACTCATTTTATAACCTAATGTTTCGTTAAATAACGCATTATCGTTAAAAAAATAATATGGCACAAGCCCGAAAAACTTCGGGACCAGATTCTTTGTTTCTAGATTTTGCTTCAAACGAGGTTTTAGGGCTTAAGCGTTGTTTATCTGTAAATATAAGTTCTATCAGTCGTGAAATATTTATGATAAATTACTTTATGCTTTCAAACTGTTGAAAGGTTTTATAAATAGAAAACCAGTTTGACCTTTGGATGATACAAAGCCACGTTGTGATGGGGCGAAATCATGTGGTTTATTTCTATCTTCTGGTCTTACATTTACAGCGCATACGTCATTGTTAACGGTTTTATGGCTTTTCTCACTCTATAAAAATAAAAGTTCAGTTTTGTTTTTGGCGGTCTTTTGCAGTATAAGAAAACACTAAATGCGTTTAGAAGTTAAAATTACAAGATAACTGATGTCAATAATACTCTCGTAAGAAAATTAGCCGCTTGTACAACATTTTTATTAAGTTGAAAAACTTATATCGATGATTGAATAAATGGAGGTGACAGTCTGTGCCCTATTTCAACTATAATTAGATTTAGCAAAATTTCGTAATAGCTACACGTTGTTAGCTTTACTGCGTTGCAAAATAACTAGAAAACTATTCGTTAGTCTAAACCAGTTAGATATTCATCGTGTCGACTAAGGCCAAATCTACATAAGCAATTCAAAATGGGTTATAATAAATGCAAAATCAGCACCCTCTCTTCAGCTAAATTATGCGTATTGAAAACTTATGTGTTTTGCTTTTATGAATTATTCAACAATAGCGTAGGAAGTTTCAAAGTATTTAGTAATGAAGATGGTACCCTAGAATGAATTAACTTTAAAACTAAATATCTTACCTTGCGCAATGACTCTGAAGACCAGTTGAAAGAAAAGTGGCATCGATAGGAGAACCCATTTTGTCATTTCCATGGTGTAATTTGATACACTTATCCGTTTCCAAAAAGAACAAACTGGGATGCACAGTTAAACGCGATACTTATAGATGACGCGCACATTGTACAAATATATTTATAAAAATTGTGCTTCATAAATTTTGAATAATGTTCGTATAAATTAAATTGCTAATTCAGTTATTCATTTATCATCGAACCCTATCTTTGCGTAATTTATAGAAGAGATAAGTCCTTAATGCACGACTGACACTAATGTTCAACCGTTCAGTTTGTGTTCACTGTTCACTTCATATCCCGATTTTACGTTTTTGCGACATGGGTATAAATCCGACGATTTCACGTGTTATTAAACCAAAGCGGCTTAGCGAGAGAGAGTAAAATAAAAGTAAATGTAGTGCAGCATAATCCGGTAAACAGCTGATGAAATGGTCGCTGTCAGCACCGTAGTTGCAGTAAACCATATATTTACTAACTTATTACAATTTCCGCATAATTGGTTTGCAGAGTTGTGGAATCTGAAACAAAATTGGAAAATAATAAAACTGAAATATGCATAAAACGAAAGATTAGATAAACTTTCCTAAATTTATTAGTAAAGCGAAATGCGTTGCCTCATTTTAATTTAAACGATATTTGAAGGAATTTACATAAATGATTTATTTTTCGAAGCGAGTTCGAATTGGATGGATTTTCTATGGCAGAACTTAAATTTGCAAATTTATGCTGTTCGATTGGTTTATTAAATATTTACTAAATATAGAATATACGTGCTACTTTGAATGAACATGTGACTAGAAGACGAATCTTTCAAATACGTGTAAAATTAAGCAAGAAGGCAATTTTCTAGGCTTTGTATCAGCCATGTGTATTAAAAAAATATATTATAAGTTAAATTGGCATATATCTTCTTCTAGACGTACATGAACCTGATTAGCACTAATCCTACAGTATACTGTTAGACTGTAAATAAGCAACGTAAAATAACATTGTCTACAGTATATAACGTACTAAACACTTAGCAGATACTAGCCAGATACTGCGCTTAAGAATGGAGAAAGTCTCTCCTTATTCTTCTGGCACAATCTTAGATAGGCCAACTTTTTAAAAAAAATATTCTGGAAGTGGTGTTGGTTTTAAAAAACATCAAAGAAGATAGTGACATAAAAATCAAAATTGTGAATTTAATTTTGAACAGTTTGGAATTTGCTTAGAGCTGAATTAATTAAAATATTGTTGTAATTTTTATACCATCATCTTCAGAATATTTTCTTGTTATAAAATGCACCAAAAATAAATTGTTTTGTTGAATTTGCCTATCTATGATTCTGCCAGAAGTATTTTCCATAAGCGCAGTGTGGATTTAAACTAGTCGGTATGCGAGAACATTCCCAACAGTTCACCAAGTTTTACGAAGATGTCGCTAGACTATTTTTATGAAAGTGGGTATATCGCAATTAGACGTGAATGCAACTAGCATTTTCTACATCCGTCAATGTAAAAGGAGAACGATGATCGTCTGCAAGTGCGTCAAACGAGAGCAATAAAGTGTTAAAGCTCATTGGATGAAAAATCTAGCAGATAGCTTTCATACTATTCAACTCCACATGGACCGAGTGTAATAAGACAATTGATATTTGGTATACGGCTATTGTGTGCTTTTGTTAGATACGCACAACAGCAATATGAATTGGATTTTAAAGTTTTAGTAACTAATAAATAACTTCACAAAGCTTTATTTAGGATTTATTGTTATTTTAAAATAAAAACCTTGAAGGTACTTAGGTATAAATTAAAATTATAGGCTTGCCAATGCTTGTTTTATGGTATATAAAAGCCTTTCCTAGCAACTCACCACACTTGGGGACGTCCCAAAAAGGCTTATTTGATCAATATCTTAGACCAATAAAAATCGATAGTTACGCTTTCAATTTTCGTTGTATAATATATATTTGTGGTAATGAGTTTATTCGTTTCTGACATTTTCAACATTTTTGCATGGCGCAAAATTATTGCGCAAGCAATACTTTTATAATCTAATTTAGAAATGTTTTCTAAGCAGGCGCTGCAACGTGTTTTTGTATACAGTTCTATACTCTGATTTCTTTATATTCTTTTCTTGGTGTGTAGATCAGAATAGACAGGCAAAATTTATGGAAAATGTTTTCTTTAGGTGCCCATGACGCCATGTGTATTTTTGCATGTTGGATAGGTTTTTAAGAATGTTCTCTTCCGTGCAGGAGCTGTAAATCTGTTTGTGTGTTGTTTATTGTTCTAATTATTTTTGTATAGTGTTCCTGGATGTGTGTGTGTGTGTGTAGATTAAAATGAATAAGTTAAATTTTTGAATATGTCTTTTTAAATAGATTTTTAATCGAAATGCAAGGCTGCGACTCTTCAGTTGTAACATTGTGTACCTTGACACCATCAATAAAAAGCGGCGATAGGATGACTAACACAAATGCTGCGGTTCTGCTTTATGTATCGAGTATTGTGAAGTTTGTTCGAGATTTTGTGGTGCAATGTAATGTTTATGTTATAAGTTTTGCAAGAATATAGGTTTTGTTAGTGTGGCAGTTTGCTGGTATGAAGATTTGTACATTTGTTTACTGCATACTCTGAAGTTTGTCGCCGAAGAATAAAATGTGTCGGAGAAGTTGACTTCTGCAGTAGTTTACTATAAAAGTGAGTTTGTTGAAAATGGATTTGTTTGATAACTATAGTATAAAATGAAGGTTTTGGTGCGAATTCTAAATACGAGTATATTGTCCAAATTTTTAAAGAAAAAACCGTTTTATGTCAGGATATGTAACAATGCACCATTCTGTTTATAACTGGAAATTAAAAACTAATAGGATTTTAGCTAATCAGAGCACGTCGTTTTTCGACCACTCTAATAACCCAAAGACCTCATTTTTATAAATAATTCCATTATTAGGTATATATAACATATTAATGTAATCAGCGCTGACTTGGTGATAGGTGATAGGTTATAGGTATATATAAATATATTTCTACATATATTCCCAAAAATCAACTAAAGCATTAGCAAGTTCTAAATACATAAATTAAATACAAGTTATCACATCCAAGGACATACACAGAATAACAAAGTACACTGATATTATCAACAATTTCGACATAATACACCCATATACGATTTCTATTTTGCACATAATCATTCTATATAACTGTACTCGTTTCTACACCACCTTTCGCTAAAACACAAACGCCGAAAATATGTGCCATTAGAGATAGAGTACTTGGGGCGCTTTTTTTTACAAATGGTATCCCCCATTTAGGCCTAGTCCACTACGTCAATAGTCACTAATCAAGCGTATCTTCTTTTTTCTAAAAGATAAAATTTTTAAAAATATATGATTGAAATATTGAAGGGTATATTATACTTTGCTAACTGTTTCAGTTTTTGAGCATTTCTTATATAATCCGGATCAACACAACTTATTCCTTTTTTTTTAAGTTCGCGCATACGATTTCCGGACAAATATAGTTCATGTAAAAAAACTCTAATTTTGCAAGCATTGTTTTTGTCCACAAATCGTCATCGCGTGTTATTTTTGCGATGTTCAACGGCTATTCATTGCTAATAAATACGGTAAAATAACATATGTATCTTTTCGAGAATGAAGTTGGCCCTGAATCTACAAACATTTAATTTATACGATTACGTTTTTAAAACCTTAATGTAAAGTATCTGGTAATAATAGTTATGTTTTTTTCAAGCTTAGCATCCCATTTATATATTGCAAACAAGTGTCTCCCTTGTTTTTAAAGATTGCTCAAAAGTCATGCCATGTTTTTTACTTTGGGTAAATATTTCACTTCAATCAACGTATTGTGACCAATTAACCCTTAGAAAAGATATATAAAGGCTCACAGAAGTTGTAATAAAGTAGTTTGAAAAACTACCATCGGGCAACGCTGCTAAAAATGAATAATACATATCTATATAAAGTCCACTAGGTTGAATCTCTATGTCTAAAGTTTCTGCCAATAAACTTATTGCTACGAATTCATACATCTTCTCAAATTCAGTTCCTTCGAAAGAAAGTTGTAGGAGTCAAAATAGCCTTCACTAAGTTATGGCATTAGGTTCCAACCCTTCTATTGATTACATTTCCAAAGTTGGAAGCTGTCAATCGATTTATACGCTGAATTTTGTAATAGAGATTGTCGAACTGGCCTACAGTGGTAGCGGCGATAACGCTAACTTGCTCTATAGTTACCTGCAATAGTTGTCATTGGTTGGATTCATTAATTGGTTACCGTTTATCACACTACTACTTTGTAGAATTTAAATATATGTTTCGTTAACTAACTTGTTCACAGTTTGCATACGAATCGATCTTCAAAGGTATTAGGTGTGGTAAAGTGATAAGCTGTATTAAGTTCAGAGTTACGCCACAGCGTTCTAAGTATAAAATATGTCATTATTCAAATATTATCACTATGTACTTTTAACGTTTCCAGGACACGATCACATTATTGTTTTAGCACGTGTTGTTCAATATCTGGTTGAATAGCATAAGGTCAATAATTTTGATCTTTAGTCTTGATCTTTTTGCCAGTAGTACCTTTTGTTATAGTGATTTTCACATCACTTACAAATAGCTTCCTTCTGTTTTTAGTTTGTTTACTAATATATGTTTTGGTGTATTTATCTGGACTTTTCTTGGCAAAGCTTTTCCAAGACATGAGGTGTCATTCATAACCTAAAATCACCAAATTCAGTCATGTTTGATGAATGCAAATGTAGTGAGTTTTATTTTTTCTTGCTTTGATATTACCTTTATTATACGTTAACATTGATAAGTAACTTCGAATATTATAGGAAGATCTCTGAATGAGATTTAGTCGCTTGTCCATATTAAATTTAGCCACAATGCTCAACTTTATTGTTTGTTTCATTATCAATTAGCGAACGGACCTTCCTAGTCACTAAAGAAAGAGCTCCTAAAAATAAAAAAGTTTATATATAGCTAGCAATTTCTATGATAAGCCTACATTCCACTACTCGTAATAAACCCGAATTACGTACTAACTTGCATTCATCAGATGATACTGCATCCATTTATCGCAAAAATAATCTTTGCACTTGATATGGTTCTTAAAAATATGCAGTAGTCCATTATTGAGATCTTCAATTAGGCAAGGCAAATCACCGCGGGCGTTATCATATCTTGCTCTTTCAGCAATGTTTTGCAACTCTTTAATTTTTGTTGCTATCAACATTTTTCTTACAGTTACAGATTATTGTTTCGTATCTTTTTTACAGCGTACAAATCTCTTGCCGTAGTTTTTTATTAGATGATTTGTACATTCTATTTTTTGAACCTACAAAATGGAAATACAGTTTCTGATGCTTTATATAAGTGTATTAAATATAGTAGTATTGTATTGCCCTATAAACTTTAAATATCTCAAAAGAAAGTTACAAATTCAAAACCACTACATTTAATATACTCTGTGCATACTATTTTTGCAAATTTCTCTACCTTGTTGCCATATGATACATTTTGTTGAATTTTCACATAGACGCGCGAATCGCCATCAGTTATAAATCGCTTCTATCGTAACTCATGCTGGTCAATGCTTCGATTAAAACCTACAATTATATGGGCTTCCATTGCTGTCGAACTTCCTTACCAATTTTTAAAACAGACATATTGATATTTATTCGCATGTTTTTTTACAAATTATACAAAATTTATTCTCAACACCAACATATAAAACCTTTTTTTGTTTTCTGCCCGACAGTCTGCCTAAAATTTAAACAAAAATTACAATATTGCACCCTACCCTTTTTCAGGTGTTATAAAAAGGATAGGCGCACGACAGAGCATAAAAAAATTACACTCTAGCGCAGCTAGCATCGACCGTTGAGGTTGCGGAGGCTGCAAAAGACTTAAAATCTCGAAGGGGAGAAAATTTGTGAATTCATGACTGTAAAATAAACAACTGTGAGAAACTATGACAAGTTATATAGTGTATTTATTAAATTTTATAGAAATAAAGTTTTGAACAAAAACATCATAAATGTTCTATGAAGTCTTATAAAATAAATAGAACAGTAAAGATTATGATACTCGTTTTTAGGCAACTAGCAAATGTAGCTATATAAGTTTAAGAGAGTTTTTAAATATGTGAACGTAACATATAAAAAGTCGATAAAATATTTAACGTGAACTAAACGTTCAAATATACTAAGAAAAGTATCTTGTGCTTTTAAATGCGTAACAAAATTAATAAATGTACTTGACTACCATAGGTTTCATGAAACATGTGGCTTACATTTGGACAGAATGCGTCCAGTAAGACTATGTATAATAAGAATTAATATTTGTAAATACTAGATAAATTATCAGTAAAATTAATATGTTTTACAAGTGTAAAATAAAGAGAAAATTTAATATTGCATAAGTCAATTCATTTAATTTTGAGTAGATAAATAATACTTTAATTTGTCATACCTGACATGTGCATTGAATAACATACTTTGTTACCCTAAAATTCTTTGAACGGAACATCTGTAGAAATCCAAATCAAATGTGTAGAAACTGCAGGAGTTTCAGGTAAAACATCAAAGACAAGCGATGAGGTAGAATTCGCTAGCATTCAAACAAGTTGAAAAACATCCCGTGTTTAACTTCATAGATCCATATTAAACCAAATTTTAAGAAAATAATAAACAAAATAAAATTGTATGTTGAGGTAGCGTAATTTAAAATACAACGGCATTGTCATCTTATAGTAAAGCGACAGGAAAACAAGTCTGCATCATTACGGAACGTAAGATAAATAGTACGAAGACATGGGGGTAAAAAACGACCCTAAAATATAATACGTGAATTAGTTAACACGCAAAACCAAGTGAAAAGGAATTTAAAATACATCTATTAAATTCTTACCATCGGAAAAGTAATCCGGTGGGATTTGTAATTTATGAAGGAAAGGAAATGCTAGGCAAGATATCTGTAATAATATTTAAATGATTACACATTTATTATTTAACAAAAGAATACATACTTGATACGACCTCATGGTCAATTCTTATCAACAGGAATTCAAAATGACCTGTTGTGCACAAAATCAAGACAAGAAATGATCCTTTATAAGAAAGTTGTGACAGGCAACCAACTGTCAATATCAGAGCGGGGTATTTGGAATTGTAAGGAAAGAAAACTACAGAGCTCTTTTGCAAAGTAGAAGTGTGAAAATAAATACTAAGAATACTGGATTGTAGGCAACTTTACAAACAAGTATGAATATTAAAAAACAAAACCGGTACTTTATGAAGTACTATAACCTTTCTATATTCTGAGATTATAATAAATCTATTAAAAGTAAAAGTGTATATTAAGGTTCAATGGACTTTTTAAAGTAAAATCTGAGATTTAAAGGGAGAGATAAATCAAGCTGAAACGTGGCATTTACCATAGGTAAAATGACATGATACAATATATAATATTGTTACTATCATAGTGGATACCAATGCAGAAGCAAAATGATATATGTGGTCATAGCTCCTTTTAGCCCATCCCCTATCTAGATAAACAGTTGTGACATAAAAAATTTCCGACGTGAATTATTCGTCAACATTACTGCTACAAAGCCATTAAATCAGCATTTATTTATTTAACGCTTTACCTAATATAAATTTCAACACTTTAGTATATTTAATAAACCAATAAAATTAAAGCATTTTATTAATATAACTGATAACACTATTACATATCTTGCGCGTGTTCCTTATTCGTAGTGGAATATCTATGATCCTCATGTTGTTGGTCGACTTGTGAGACATGCTCACTTTTTGTGTGCTCCTCGAGCCTAAAGGTCACAGCTCTTCGATATAAAAGCAGACGACATGTTGCAGGAAATTAAGTTTTCCTGGCGTAAACGCCGACACAAATAAATTTAAAGTTAAGAGGTGATTAGTCTTTACAAACGGTTTGTTTTATAGGTGATTGATTACGATTTTAATAATATATTTTGTAGTGCAACTTCCGTAATTTATAATGTAACTTGAATAAACAACAATCGTACTAATGGAATTTTAAGATTATTCTATTTGGTTGATGTACAAATAATTAATCTATATGGAAATTCGTTTCGCATAAAATGGTAAGCGGAGTTGTTGGATAGTACCGACACGTGGCTGGATGCTCACATCGCAACAACTGCTGACAAGTTGTTAGGTCATTGACGTCCGTGGGTAAGCCCATTTGATTTCCTGAAATTTTGCTGCATGTGCCATTATTTATTTCGGATACACACACCTATATCGACGTAATATTTTATTGTTCATTTTAAATTACTTTATGCTTTGATGTGCAAATACCTCCAGTACACATAATTTAGCAACATGTTTATTAACAGAAAGAAGCCTAACTTTTAACGGTTCAATATTTAAAATTTACAGAATGATTTTATTTTATTAATCAGATGTTCAAATTTGGAAGTCATTCTTGTCAAACAATGTATAAAAAAAATATTAAGTTACATCAATCATAGTAACATGTGGTTTACAGTATTTGTTAAAACAAATGTTATTTCTTATCTTGTTTCGAAACTTTAGTTCAACATGTTGTTTGCGTGCCTTGATTCTAACATATGTAATTTGCTTTGAAAACAATTAACCAATACATTACTGCATGTATAAAGAATTTAAATCACTTGTAAGGTTCTGGTAGCGCTACTACGAGCTACTAAACATAAATGGATATTGTTAAACAAAATATACCATTTAATTAAAATTCAGTTGACATAAAAAATTAAACTTTACATCTCCTGAGTAACGTAATTGTATAGATTCGTAAGAAATTGTTTTTGAGTTACATTATCTTGTACATAATTGTTTAAAAAGAAAATATAAAACCTATTTTTCTTCAGTTCATTTTTATGAATATTTAATTTTTCCCAAAGGTTTTATGACCATTAAAGGAATCAATCCATCAATTCAGTGATAAGTATTTGAAACAAAAATTAAGGACTTCGTATAGTCACATAATTATTAAATAAATTTTATGTTGCTAGTAGTAGTTTTGTTTCAGAGCCATCCTAGAACTTCTTTAGAGCAGAAAGAAAGTAAGTAACCTATTTGTGACAATCAATCGTGTAGTTTAAGTGGTTTGTGATAGTATAGGTTTCCAAATTTTCCTTTGAGCAAATTCATATAGTCAATTGCTTTATAAAAAATTTAGGTGGCGTTCATTACCTTGTTTTTTTTAACTTTAATTAAATCCACTGACCCAATCTCATGCGGCCGCGGGTTAAAAGCTCAGCTAGCTACAAGTCATAAGAGTTTTCTTTTTCTATAAGCCGCTCGTCATCCAATCTTACCTTGGGCTTGTTACAATTTACAAGAATTCTCGAAAGGTATAGAAAATCAACCATAAATTTTGATAACTTACCCTATCGCCCATGGTCTGGGGCGTGATCTAAGGTTAAAAAAAAAATATAAATAACACAGTTATCCAAGGAATTCCATTATTATCTATGTCGCCATTTTCCAATGCAATGCGTTTTTTTTCTTCACCAGCTCGTTCCATTGAAGATAAACTAATATCGTTCCAAACCTTGGACACATTTGTACTATTTTTGCTTTGTAAATTTTGAATATAAATTTTACATAGCGCAAAGTTTCTTGAATTGAATAAAAATGATTATTACTCATACAGGGTATATCCAAAATTGACAAAAATTCTTCCATGTGGGTAAAGGTACTTCCAGTCGATAAAGTTCCCCATACTGGTGCATGGTTTAAATGTGCATTTTTTACAGTTACTGTGGAACATGAATATGTTTTGTCGCACGTATTACATTTTAGAAACAGAATACTACTAAGGCCATTTCTTTTTTCTTTCTCAAAAAACAAGTTACCTGCAGTGCATACACGCTCATGAGTCTCTGCAAGAAACAGTGTCCTCTGCAAGAGATAAGTGATGTGCACAATTCTGTTGCATTCAACTTTCTACTGTAGCGGCTCCTTTGCAATTGTAAGTTCCTCCGCCATAATTCTATGTAAAATATTATAAAATTGAATTAATACTAGGGATTTTCACAAACTTATTAAATTCGGCGTCTGTTCCCCATGGGTTGGAGGGATCATAAGAGCTATTTGGAATACTTATGTTGCTCTCATTCTCAATTGATTCCAAGTCAAATCAACTTCAACTGGTAACTACGGAAAACTAACGTATCGTTAGTCCTACAGCTTTCTGGAGATACAATGCATAACTAACCTAACAGGGTGTACGGAAGTGAAGCGTCGTTACTAGGAAGAGCGATTCTACACAAAAAAATTAATACCATAAAGTCCTTTACATTTTCAAATTTTTGCATATTTATTTGTGTTCTTTTGTCTTCACGTTCTAAATTGTGCAGATCTCCAATGCAAAAAGCGAAAACTAACCATGGTTTGTAAACATAGTTCAAAACTTTTTTAACATATTTATACATTAGGATAGAACGAGCATCCAAAACTGTTCAAAAATATTCCCCATGTCATATGTGTAGTGTAGAATTGATGTGTGTGAACATAGCACCCCGTTTGTTAAAAATTATAATTTTGAAATGTATTCCAGATTGTTCTAACGTTGTGCTACTTTGTTCCTAATCAATATTAATTTATTCCAAACGATTTCTCGAATAAGCGGAAAAAACCCATTTTAATACTAGCACCAATTTTTTTACCAATCAAAGGTTTGATCCACGTTGAACAGTGTTCTAGTTGTTCCAAACATTGTTCTACAAGGACAACTCCGTCTGAAAAACGATTTTTGAAAATACGGAGAAACACTTGTTTGTTGGAACCCCTTTTTCGCAAACAAACCGAATGTAGTACCTTCGGGTAGAGCATTGGGAACGCGGTCGCATAGCGGCTCTATATTAATTTTAAAGTATGAATCTCGCATCACCATCGGATATCCCAAAATCGATTTTTGGATTATATCGAAAAAAGTAAAACATACCCTTTATCTTCCTATTTTATTCTATTGGCTAACTTTTTGTAAGTCGAATTAGAACAATGTGGTACAAGGGTAGAACAACCTGGAATAATTTTCAAAACATAATTTTTTAAAAGGGGTGCTAACTTTACGCACATGTAGTACCGTTCTCTAGATTATTGACGCATCAAATCGAGACACGCTGAATATTTCGTTATTTTAGCATACTTACCTACTCATATGCAATTCGATTGTTTTTAGTTCAGAATTTATTGCGTTTGTTACTTGAATATTTTTGGTTCTACTTCTATTAGTTGCACGCGTTCTTGATTTATAATTGCCTTTGCCCATTTCGAAAACAATAATACTCATAATTTTCACTATTGCAATTGTGTGTATGATTTGAACTATAGGACCGGTATAGGTATTATTTCGATTTTCAATTAGATAACATCAATACTTACAGAGTGTATCAATTAAAATATTTATAATTTACGTTCGATTGTATTACTGCTCTTAAAAATAAATTGGTATTACCTACAAATAGCGTAAATCTGTAGTTTTGTTGCCGCAGTTAATTTTCTATTTCGTTCAAGTAAAAATCAAATTTGTTGGGAAAAATTAGTAAATACTGTGGGTTTTTTTTGCTTGCCTTGCTAAAGGTACATACCAAACACGTAAACAGTATGTTCAACGTTTATTGCATTGAAATGAGTGAATTAGTCATCAGGCAGCAAAATAATAAATTCTACTTGTTCGGTTAACAAGAAATTTGTTGCATATACATCCACACAACTGTTATGTTAACTGAATCAATTTTTTTGTAAGTTGAAGAAAAACCGAGTCACGCCGATTTTGGTATTAGCCTATTTATATTAGTACCGACAATCACTTTAGCGCAGTAATGCAAATATGACTGAAATTTGCCATACAAATAACATACACCAACAAAAGTTTATGTCTAAATATGCAGTTAGTGATGTTTCATGCAATTTGATTGTTTATCATTTTTATCAAATAAGAAATGACTCACATATAGTACTGCGTTTTAGCGTTAACAATATCTATTTTTTTCAATTAGTAGTAATAATATAACTAAACCTACTTTTTACTTTTTCATAATGGAATAATTCTCAACGATTTATATTTCAATTGACACTCAGTATGTTATAAAATAATATAAATACAAATTTATAATGAAACAGTAAACAACGATCACTAAAGTAAAAAATGCATCTTCTTGTAAACAAAATGTACAATCAAACCAAATAATTAAGCTGAATGCTAGTGCCCCTGTCTTATGTATACGCAGCGCTCTCGAAGGAAGTTCTAAGTGGGCGTATTTGCGAATTCTATCATGTCTTAAAAGATAACGTAGCTCGTTTATGACAAGGTAATTAAATACTGGTTTATAATAGTGCAACTACACTCCACTGACTGACTGCAAAATCGTGTTTAATAGTTTTGACGAAAGAGCTGCCCTCTATCGTAAATTATGCGTCTACACAATGATATTCCCCAGTCTTAAGAAACACGGATATTTTAAAAATATTTATATTTTTCAGTCATGTGCAAGAAGGTCGTATCTATTAGGCTGGTTTCACAAAACCCTTCAATGCTTCCCATTCCAACTATTTTTTTTCAAAGTAAGTAATTATTTCTACCTATATACTTCTTAATCTGGTTAATAACTACCTGCATATTATGTACTTCTTAACAAATATTTTTTATATTTTATCCTTTAAACGCTCCCCTAATAGGTCCTCAGAATAAACAGGAAAAAATAAAATCCGTTTACCAGTTTAACTAAACACCGGTGTTAATGAAATCGTTTTCATCAAAACAAATGTTCTTGTCAAAACTGGTTTTGCCAAAACATGTTTTTTGAAACAGGTTTTGTCAAAATCAGTTTTACTACAACGACCTTACCGAAACCCGTTTGATCTAATCTGACTTTCTTACCAAAATAGGTTTTATGAAATCTGAGTTACACCGAAATACATTTTTATAAAACTGGTTTTGGACTTTATTAGAAACCAGTTTTAAAAAACTTGTTTAACGACATTAAAGAACCTTAGTTTTATTTTTACGCCTACCAAACACTGTTCAAAAGCTATATGTTAAATATTGAGATATTTTATTAAATAATTCTACACACAATCCATATTTGTGGTTTTTCAACTATGAGAGTTTAAGAGGAAATTTTTTTCTGGCAAATAATGAAACCAACACTATTTGTTTTGCGTTAAACTTCGATAACCTTCAGATGATGAAAAAAGTGGGCATATAAATATTAACAAAGTTTATAGAAGCGGAACCTTAATATACCAGTAATAAACTGTAACTTTAACGGCGGTAGCAGGACAAGGAACTGTTAAATCGCTTTGACGTCAATACTTTTAAATCACCATAGCTACGATTACAAAATGCAACGCATTTTTGAAAAGAAAATAACTACAAGGAGTGGAACGGAAGGGTAGAAATTAATTAATTATTATAATAAAGCCCAGGAAATATTTACGCGAACGAAGCCAAAACAAAAAAAATTTATACACAGAAGGATAAAGGAAAATTTACAATTAAGGTAAAAGACAGGGCGGTTCAGCTCGCCTTGTACGATTGTAGAAATGACAACCTTAACATCCCCATCAGCTCTTGAACTGACTGCAATAACAAGTCCAAGGGACAATTGAAAAGGTGAAGCGTTATCGGTTTTAAGTAGCACTAATGTCCCTACTTTAACCTGCGCAAACGTTTTGTGCTGTTTGGACCGTTGTTGGAGCGTACGCAAATACTCCTTAGGCCGCTGAGACAAGAAATTGTGATCTATTCTCTGGAGCAATTGTCAACGAGACAAACGGTTGCGTGAAAGGTCAGAAAGTGTAGGTTCTGGAATAGAAACTAACGAGGTCAAAGTCACAAAGTGACCGATGTTAAACAATTCAAGTCGTTGGGGCACTGCTCAGGGGGCGAGAAGAGGCAAATCTGAACAAAGACGGAAGTTAGCTCCAGGTAGGTCAAAACTTGCACACCTACGGTAGGAAGAAGCAAGGTTTTAACTGATTTCAGATCCGCCTCCCAAAAATTACAAAAATGAAACGCAGAGGGCGGTATAAAATGCCAAACAATATATTCTTTTAGGACAATTCATTTTGCGAGAAAATTAACTGTCCATGGACACCCCTCTACATTTTTGCAACAATCACAGTGGGGATGATCACAGTAGCCATTCCTGGCAGTAAATCCGCGTAGAGCTGCTAGAAAGGCGTCGGTTTGCAGATCAGAAACTAATTCAACGTAGAGTGCCTTTGTAGCCGTACATATAAAAGACATATATGCTTTTAACACTTCAGCTCCCGTACTTGCGACATGACAGTAGAGAAATGGGCCAGGAAAATCAACGCCCGAACTCAAAGAAGGTTTGGTTTGACTGATTTGGTGGAGAAAGGTGACCCATGGGAAGCTGCGATGCGGTAGGAATAGTCTCCCAACAAGTCACACACCGACTCAAAACTCAACGAAACATAAAATCAACCGTTTGAACACCAGAGTTGAAGTATCTCAAAGCAGAATATTTCCTGTCGGAGAAGAAGGGTGGGTGAGATTGGCGACCATAAACCGTAAAATTTTCTCTCTAATAAAGGGGGATAATTTGCCTTTTTTATAACCGATCTGGACTGAATGGCGTCCAAATCAATAAAAAAGTGATTTTGTTAAGTATATTTATTCAGCGGGACCAAAGCACTAAGGATTGTATTTTGACAACGGATTTTGTATATTTCGGGCAAAGCGGAGAATCTAAGCGAAAATGCGAATGATAAATTAAAAAGATGAATGACTTCCCAAAATCATTTCAATCAAAAAAAAGGATGCGACAGCGGTCAAAACAATAGAACGTTCATCGATGAGAACTTTTGTAGAATTAAATAGCGGAATAAGAGAGCTAAGTGTCAAAGAAGCGATGCAAGGTTGGCGACGCCGCCCACTATAAGGAACAGTGACTCAAGTCCGAAGGTACCACACCACGCGATCCGATATCGGCAGGATTCTCGGTGGAAGGAATATGATGCCAAGAAGCGTGAGAAGTGCTTTTACCTGAATACAGGAAACTCGATTGGCGACGAATGTCTTCCATCACAGCGGTGACGAATCCATCAAAGAAAGAACGACATTGTAGTCAGACCAACAAAAATTTTTTTGAAAGGTAGTAAGTCATTCAAAATTTTTGAAGATAAATGTTAATAGTTTTGAGGCCAAAGCCGAAGCTAACAATTCGGGTCTAGACAGAGAAATGGCACGAAGCGGAGCAACTTTGAACTTAGCACAAACTACGTGAACCTCAATGTAGGAAGCAGTAAGAAAAGGAATATGCAGGGTATAGATCTAAACTACTATATTACTTTCACTTCCAGCATCATTTGCAGCCCTTTTCCAAATCCCTCGGTCCTTAAAAACTCCCTTTGCCTCTGCTACGTTCATATATTGCTTTTAGCATGCTTAGGAGAGAGTTCGCAAGAGAACTCAGAGCAAGATAAACTAACCATTACGCTAATGTATATTACATGTGTGGAATAATTTGTTAATAAATAATTATCGTAAAATAGAGTATCTAGGTTGTATTTGAGATTTACTAAACTTAAAGGGTTTATAAATAATAACAAGGGGAAGCGCTTCTCTTCTTTGTAAAAGATATACAAAGCCCCCATAAGTAATTAGTAAATCGAATAAAATCTTGTATTGTTTGTTAAAAGCTTTAAAAAGTACTGAATTAAAGAAATCTCTAAACAACGTCAATATACTGAAACGATTAAAAACATTGCATTTTTGCAGTTTTAATTATACACATTGCAAAAATTTACAAAAAATATAAGTGAACGATAAATATGGTAATAATAAAATTTGAGGAAAACGTAATAAAAATTATAAGCCCGATCAAGTGACCGCATGCTCAAATAAAATCTAATTGAAAAAAGATATTTTATTGGTTAAAATTAGTACTTTAAAGAGGCTAAATTGGGTTCACTAACATTAAACTGTGTCTATCTGGTAAAACAGTTTATCCATTCTTCATTTCATACTGCAAATGCTGTATTATGGAATAGGATAAAAAAAGTTGCAAAACAAAATATCTATAATGAAAATAGTTAGGCTTGTAATTTAAATCTGGCTTGACTTTGTCTTTTGATTTATGCCTTCCAAAAGATAAGGAAGCCAATAGCCTGCGACTGTAATCTATGTTTTGTGTATTAACCAAATTCAATGTAGTTTCAAAACAAATATGGCAAACAGAACCACTGGAGTTACATAAGCCTTCGTACAACCTAATTCGATTCAACTCTCCTCGCTGTAAACAAGCATGTAACTGTAAATCCTGCGGGCAATTGTTACTTACAAGCAATTCAACGGTGGAACCGGAATCGGCAAGTAAAAGTTTCCAGGTAAAACTAGAATGTAGAATTGCTAACCGTTCGAAGTTACGTCTCGCTAAGATGATCACAGACATGCAACCGAATTTCGCATCGTTAACAGCGTTACTTAACTATTTTTGGTTAAACATCGAAAATACCATGTGTCAAAGCTTTATGCGATATGTACTCGTATCCTATGAACACGTTATAAAAAATATTAATGAAAGTTCATAGTCAGACGTGAGAAAGAAAGTAACTACTTTGTATTTCAGACGTAATATGATACTGCAGGTGCAGGTAACAATATATTATAAGACAGCAATTGTTAGAATTAAGATTACTAAGAAGTAATACAATGTATGTTATCAAGAAGTAGCAGACATGAGATTTGCACTTTCCACAAGACGATGCGAAGACAGGGATAGCATAAATACCCTGAAAACCCCATGATGACCAATCAGTCTCAAACTTCATAACTTTAACATTGTTGGTTGTTTAGCTACCCATTAGTAATTAGTAACTTTTGAATATTTGTTAATTAAAACGTTAATGAACATAACGTCCAAGTTGTCAAATCATTATTGTAATTACTGTATAAATAAAATACACTTGATAGGAGTGTTTTTTTAGAAATGAAGACTTTTTTAAAAGAAACTCCTAAAGGCCCAAAACTTATCTGGCGCAGTATATTGTAAGATCCCAGAAGGTCACTAGCAAATCAAAAATCGAGAAACTGGTGGTCGTGAATTTTAATTCTTTAACTGGAACAAAAACCAACCAATTAAACAAAGTACAAAGTCGACCGAGTCTAATAAAAGAGCAAGACGAATGAAACTAACAGTCAAACCTATTATTAGTACCAAAAGTTCATTTTCCCAACCATTTTCAATTACACATTGATATTAACTAGTAAGAAACAAGAGAATTTTATATACACATTTTATATGTACCATTTATTATTATTATCGAAAGAATTTACTCAGCAAAAGTCTGAAACTTAAAAGGTGTATAATTACAATACAGTTTTTTGTACCATCTTATTACAGCGATTATTACTGAAATAAATTATTCAGAAAATCTTAAAAACTCGATACTCATCGCATTTATAATCTCTGACTAAGGTTTATTAACTGCACATATTAATGTACTTTGTTACGGCAATAATTATTTGATGAAACAATTATTCAGCAGAAGTCTGAAACCGATGTAATTATAACCAAAGTTATTATGATTGCATGCAATATACGCAACGATAAGTGATTCATTAACTAACTTAATAGAAACTCGGCTGAAAGTAACTGAGAATTAATCTATAGAATTGAATACTAAAAACATGAAACTATAAACAGATTCAATACTATTGTACGACGCATTATTAGGTATTTTTGTTACTGCTTGCCAGACATTTTTGAGATTTTTTTACAATCAAGGTGACGTTGAACGCAATGTCTGACTTTTACGCTTAATACTGAGCAAGTTAACAGGTAGAGCTTTAATCCTTATTGCAAGCCGCGATGACCTAATAAAATGGGACGATTTCAAATGGATATTGATAGCGTATTTTTAAGGCCAACGTAACATAAAATGTCTCATCAGAGATTTAAGAAACCTACGGATGGAACCTAATCGATCATCATATCAATTTGGTATGCAACGTACGAAGTTTAATATTAACCAAACTAAAACTCAAAAAATCAAATTCAAAATTACAGGGATGGAGGATTAGATTAGAGGAATATGACTATGAGATCATTTACAAAAAAGGAATGTATAATAATAACGCGGATGCATTGAGCAGAATACAACTCAACGCCATAGAGACAGAATCAGTTGTAGGCAACGTCGACGAAACAAGAGATACGAGAAGACCTAGAAGAAATAGACACCATTCATTCAACGCAAAACGAAGAACCAAAAAATGCAATTAAAATTTTAAACGAAGCAATAGATACAAAACCAAACCAATTTATAGTTACCAAAGTTGGAACCAACCCCGTACCTGTAAAATATATAAAAACAGACAACTGGAAAATATATCAAACCCAAATAACGAATGATGACAACGAGGAGCAAATAATCAAAATTCTAAAAGAGTATACTACGGAGAAAAACGTTTTCACTTTTATTTTACCACGGAACATTTGTACAAAAGATTTTCCAAATTATATATTAGATTATTTAATAATTCAGGACCCGAAATTGTCAGATGCACCCGAAAATTAATAACTTTAGATGGCCCAGACGAAATAAACAATGTAATTCAAAACCAACACGAAGATAAAACAAACCATCGTGGAATAAATAAAACTTTAAAACAACTCATAAGGAGATACTATTTTAAGGACATAAAGGAATTAACCACGAATTTTATTAATCAATGTGAATTATGTGATAAAGAAAATACGGCAGATTACCACAAAAATACCCTTAATGTTAACTAAAACAGCCGACAACCTTTTCAAAAATTACATGCAGACACTTTGGTAGTAGAAACTTAAAATTTCTTATCAATCGTAGACGCATTCTCCAAAGTAGGCCAAGCGATACCTATTACTTCAGAAAATAGTATCGTTGTTACATTTTATGGTACACCCGAATCAATAACTTTAGACAATATAAGCGAATTTATGAACGAAACTATACAAAATACCTAAGAACTCCATAAAATAAATATTCATTTTATAACAGAAACTCACCCGGAATCAAATGAATTAATCGAAAGATTACATTTGACACTATTAGAACAAATTAGACTGTTAAGATTGATCTATATGAAAGAACATATCGCTAATTTAATATCATACGCCCTAATTGCTTACAACAACACACTTCATTCTTCAACTAACTTTAGACCCCTCGAATTAACATTAGAACACTCATACTCCCGCAACGCTTACGATATACACTGTAATAAAGAAGTATATCAACAGTACGCCAAAGGCCACATAAAAATTAAAAGTTACTTATAATACTGTCAAAAATAAATTAGATAACGATAAAGAACGTATCACAAAAAACCGCAAACGCTAATACAAATAGGTTTTTAGTAGAATAAACCGTGTATGAAAGGAATTTCAAAAGCAAGAGACACAAAATGGCCACCAGAAATTTAGGTCTGTTTAAAATCAAAAAGATGTCAGACAAAAATGAAGCCGTAGTAGACAACGGAAAAACCGTAAGATACATAAATTTAAAGAATTTAACACACCCTATAATTTCAGATGGACAACCATCATCCTCGCCGTCAACCTCCACCCCGGTAGAAAGGACGACAACGGCATAATAGTGGAAGATATAAATAAGAACCCCGGTATACTACCAGTAAAATTGGGAAGTATGCAAAACACAGTAGACTATTGAACTTTCGCACAGAAATTTGATTTAACTGAATTAAAACATGAATTTTATATAATTAGAGACAATTAGAACTGACTGAAACAATCAATGGACACATCCAAATTCGGAAAATATCATAAAAAACACAAACGACAAATTCAATCCATTAAACCAACCGACCAAACCACAAGACAGAAACGAGGAATTAGGTAACTTAGGTAACTTAGACAGGTAACTTAGACAATCAAGATGCTGAAGGATACGATAACGCAATACAACAATTAATTGATAATCTGAACGACATAAACACTATTGTTAAAAACCAAATATCTTCAACTCAATTAACCATTATAAAATTGAACGATACACTAAGAAACTTAGTAAAGAACCAAGACAGTATAAATAACAGAATACTAACTCTTGAAAGTAACACGCAGACCACAATGTTAGGAATGCGAGATTTAATAATATTTAACACGATATTTAATCAAATGATATCGACCCCTACTGTAATTCAACAAATTTTAGCTACATTAGAAAATGCTGTAACATTTGCTTAATTAAATACCTTACATGCTAGTATTGCCGAACCCATGGATTTATTAAATGAATTATTAAAAATTAAATCACTTATAACTCATAGTAAACTACCCTTTGTAGTAACAGAATCTAACATACTTGTATTTGAAAAAATAGCCATAGTAAAAGGTTATATAAAGAATCATGAAATTACGTTTTTAATAGAAATTCCCATTGTAGAAATTAACA
The DNA here is from genome assembly GCA_036346225.1 of Platerodrilus igneus. Classification (NCBI taxonomy): domain Eukaryota; kingdom Metazoa; phylum Arthropoda; class Insecta; order Coleoptera; family Lycidae; genus Platerodrilus; species Platerodrilus igneus. The sequence continues at coordinate 5,980,469 of JARFIW010000544.1, forward strand.
GTTACAATTATTATCATTTGTTTGCGTTTCCTATGAACTTAAATATGGATTCACCAATGAAAAATGCAAAGAAGTGGCACCCGGCCAATATTTATGTCGATAAACGACAACAGCTATTTAAACAAATAGCCCTTGTGAAGTACAATTATTAAGATTCTCTAATCACTATATAAATTGTGAACCAAAACCAGTACAAATTACGGACATGAAAATTCAAAAGGTTACGGACAACAAATGGATTGCTGTATTTCCTTAAGAAGTAATAGCAACCGCCAAGTGCAACCAAACACGAAAACAGTTTAGCCCTAATCGAAAGCAAAGTGATCACCATAAAAGAAGATTGCTATTTAAAACTAAAAAGTGAAATTATTTGAGTATATCAAAACCCAACAGTGAGAAAGAAATTTGCAAATCTACCCGAACCACAGTTCAGGATTCCTCAAACTAAAGACAATGAAATAATCAATAAACCGATGCTGCTAGAACATCTAGACCTAAACGATCTCAACCACGCCCTGAAATTTATGGACATTTATAAAGAACATTTAAGTGAGTTAAAAGTGCCAAAATTACATTACGACAATATCAGTGTTTTATCAATTTTATTGAACATTGTGACAATTTTATTATCTGTATATTTATTGTATAAAATGTATCTTAGATGTAAGAACAAAGAAACAAATGTAAACAAAGAAACTGCAAATGAAATTTAAGGGACAATGAGTTTTAAAAATTAAGTACAACCCTTAATTTTCATTTACGTCGGGAGAAGTTACATATCCCCCAAATCAATATATATGTATATTCAAATGCAACTATTAAATCTTAAGAAATAGAATGTTGCATTGTATAATTAAAGGACACGTTATAAAAGGTTAATAAAAGTTCATAATCAGACGTGAGAAAGGAAGCAACTATTTTGTATTCCAGACTTAACATGATACTGCAGGTGTAGGTTACAATAGGTTATAGGAAGGCAATTGTTAGAATTAAGAATATTAAGAAGTAGTACAAAGTATTTTATCAAGAAGTAGCAGACATGAGATCTGCACTTCCACAAGACGATGCGAAGGCAGGGATAGCACAAATACCCTGAGAAGCCCATGAAGGCCAGTCAGTCTTAAACTTCATAACTTTAACACTGTTGGTTGCTCAACTATTCATTAGTAATTAGTTACTTTGAATATTTGTTCATTAATACGTTAATGAAAATAACGTCCAAGTTGTTAAAACATTATTGTAATTACTGTAAAATTAAAATACACTTGATAGGTGTTTTTTGAAAATAAGGAAATTTTTAAAAGAAGCTCCCAAAGGCTCAAAACCTAGCTCGCGCCGGTAATTTTTCTGCGCCACACTAATCTGAAAGCGACTCATTTTACGTTTGGTGAAACTTGTGAAGGCGATACTGCACCGATAAACCTCATGAGGTAAATCTCGCCGCAACCGCATAGAATGTAAACGCTCTAACAGAAAAATTAAGAGTAAAATATTGTTCTGTTAACCTTTAATAAATATCAACAAAACACCTTGTAATCTGTTTAAATAATATTTCTGTAGAATATGAAAAAGAAACCAGATACTTGAACCGTGCGCAAAATATTTCGTTTTGACGCAAAAGTAGTATCAGTTTTCGTTGTGTCTATTTCGCTACATGTCTGAGTTTTGTGTCGATCAGTTGTTTCCACAAACCAGGGCCTTATCTTGCCTGGAGTTGTATTTGATCGCGTATATAAACATGAATTAAAACTACGGTGTACACCTTACAAGGTTAACTAAGTAGTATAGAGTAATTAATGAGAAACTCTTAATAAATGTTTACGATAATGTGTTGGTTATATTTATTGAATTATGCAAGAGTTTCAGTATTTCGTATTGATAGAGTTGATTTCAGTCTTATATTTTTCAATTCTTGAATTAGCTCTTTCAGGGCGGAATTAAATAAATTGCGAAAAAAAGATTTATTTAAATGGGCATTTGAACATAAAATAGTATAATAAACGTAAGTGTCTGTTTATCCCTATAGTAGGGGACAAAGAATACTACTATAGCAAGCCTGCTTATCGTAAAAAACGATTAAAAAGCGCATCAAGGGGCAGCAGCCTTGCTGGCTAAAAGATGTTGGAGTAGAGTCGAATGGTCTCGGGCGATCCTCAATAATTTACAAGGTTGTTAGGGGTTGGCCGTGACAGATACGGCTTTTTGCTAAAATTTTTGAAAACTGCGTTGTGGAAAGATATGGTAACACACCATAATGTTTCCCAGGTATGCGTGGCCTAAAATGCGAACTATGTATGATGGAGAACTCACGAGTAAAATTCTTGTCCGGAGGCAAAATACCCTCTCATTCGGATCTCCGGGAAAGGGTACTTGGGGTTCGTCATCGTAAGAATTCAAAACAACGGTTCGATTTAGTGATAGGGACTTGGAAAGTAAGGCCATTACTCTGAATAGATAAGTTAACGAATTTATTAATCGAAATGAGAAAAGGAAAGCTGGACATTTTAGATATTAGTGAGGTGAGATGGCCAGATAGTAATGACTTTTGGAAAGATAATTATAGAATAATTACAACTTCTTCAACTAATGGACAGGCAGGCGTAGGAATAGTGTTAGGTAAAAGATTAGGGCATAAAGTTAAAGAGTATTTACAATTTAGTGATAGAATATTTATAGTTAGATAGAGTACAAAACCCACAGATACTATATTAGTACAAGTCAGCATGCCAACAACTCAGTGCGAGGATGAGAAAGCAGAAAAGATAAACGAGGATATAAATAGTATAGTGAGAAGATAAAGGGAGGTCAAAATTTAATAGTTTTGGGCGATTTTAATATGTCAGTGGGAGGAGGTTGTGAGGGAAAAATGGTAGGAAAATTTGGGTATGGTAGACGAAATGATAGAGGAGAAAGATTAGTTGAATTTTGCCAGGAACATAGATTAGTAACTGCAAACACCCTATTCGAACAACACGTTAGAAGAAGATATACCTGGAAAGCGCCAGGTGATAGGGCTAGATATCAAATAGATTATATTTTAGTTAAACAAAGATTTAAAAACCAACTTAAAAACTGTCGTAGTTATTCAAGGGCTGACATAGATAGCGATCATAACTTAGTTAAAGTGAAGTGTAATCTAAAATTCAAAATATTGAGAAAAGCTAAAGGAGAGGGATGGGATCTAGGTAAGCTTAATGATAGTGAGGTAAAAGAAGAATATAAACAAGTATTAGATAATAAGATCAAACAGATAACTATAGGAGGGAAAGTAGAAAATAGATGGAAAGAAATAAAAAGGGCTGTACATGATACAGCAACACAGACTATAGGTAAGAAAAAAGTAGAAACGCGAAAACCTGGGTCACAAAGAAGATATTAGATTTAATAGAGAATATAAGAAAACTTAAACCTTTCAGGGAATTGGATAGTAAAAGTAAGCAAAAATATAATGGAGTTAGAAAAAAGATAGTACATGAGTGTAGAAAAGCTAGAAATAAATGGATGGAGGGGAATTGTAAGGAAATATAAGATGATTCGAAAGTAGGTAAGACAGACTGGACCTACAGGGCAAGTTTTTCGGGAAGATAGTAAAAAATATAATGGTATTAAAGATGAGAATAATGGGCTTCTAATAAATAAAGTTGAGGTAGCAGATAGATGGAAAAGATATTTAGAAGATTTATATAAGGGAGATGATATGGATGAGTTAAAGAACGACCAAGAAGAGGATGTAGAAATAGGGTTCTCAATATTAAGAGAAGAATTTGATAGAGCTAGTAGGGATCTTAAACTAAATAATTCGCCAGGGATAGATGGTATACCCGCAGAATTAATAAAATATGCAAGGCAGAAAATTTTAGACAGATTATATGAACTAGTAAAAGTAATATATGACACAGGTGAGGTTCCAATAGATTTTGAAAAAATATTATTATCCCAATCCCAAAAAAGTCAGGCGCTGATAGGTTGTGAGAACTTTAGGACGATTAATTTAACTTCTCACGCTCCAAAATACAGCAATAATAATTAAAAATAGAGTAGAAGCTTTGACTGAGAATTATTTAGGCAAAGACCAATATGGTTTTCGTAAAGACCGAGAGACTGGAGAACCGATACTAATGATTAGGGTAATTATCGACAAAAGGTTACAAAATATAAAAAGACTCGTTTCGCGTTTGTACATTTAGAAAAAGCATTTGACAGATTTAATTAGATAGTTATGTTCAGGGTTATGCGAAAAATAGGAATCCCTCATAAGAATAGAAAAATTATTTACAATCTATATAAAAACCAAAGGGTAGTAATTAGATTTGATGAAACAGAAACGGAAGCTAGGATTAGAAATGATGTTAGAAAGGGTTGTTTACTATCTCCCTTGATTTTTAATGTTCATATTGAGGAAGCTCTAAACTTAGCTAGAGAGGTAGAAAGATAAGTATTAGTATACAGGGACCGAAAATAGACATGTTACGTTTTGCAGATGATATAGCGACTATAGTAAAGACTAGAAAAAAGTTAGGAGAGTTATTAGATATTTTAAATGAGATACTACAGAAAATTAACTCAAAAAAGACAATGATAATGACAAGGGAACTATAGTCTAGTTCTATACCAAAATTAAAGATAGGTAATACCGAGTTAGAAGAGGTAGATGGGTTTTGCTATTTAGGTAGTATAAATTCAAAGTACGGACGTAGCAGAAGGGATATAGTGGGTAGAATAACTCAAGCTAGAGAAATGTTTTTAAAAAAGAAAGACTTACTAACAACTAATAGTACAAGTTTATATAATAGAAAAAGTTTCTTAAAATCGTACATATGGAGCGTTCTATTATACGGTAGTGAGACTTGGACAATTAAAGACGTAGATAAGAAACTTGGTGTTATAGGAGAATGTTAAAGATTAGTTGGACGGATAGAGCAACAAATGAGGAAGTTTATAGAAGGAAATGTGAGGAACCCTGTATGTGGAAACAATTAAAGGTAAGAGAGATAGAATGATAGGGCACCAGTTAAGACATGAGAGACTATTTAGTTAGGTCTTATATTATAGACTACAAAATAAAAATGGAGACTTAGACCTAGACCAAGCTATATCAGTCAAATTATTAGGGATTTAGGTTGTGAAGGGTATGTAGACCTTATTAGACTAGCTCAGAATAGAAAAGAATTTAGAGTTGCGTCAAACCGACCTTAAGTATGTTCGAAAATAAAATAAAAAAATAAAAGTCAGTTAACTATATGTCACCATAGTATAACTCACAATTAGTTAGCGTCTGGCATGTTGGCGGCGATTCGTTGCTTATGCCTTACCATAACATATAATTTAATACTACTGTTTCTTTTTTGAAAGGGCTAACCAGATAGTATTTCATTTTCTTATAAATGGGAATCATGTAAACATGTTGGAGTTCTTCAACAACCACCAGGTTGCTAGTATCTATGTAGAGCCAGGTAGATAAGAAAAAGATAGAAGAGTGTAGGAAGACCTTGGCAAGCTATATTAGTCAAATTATTAAAAATTTAGATTGTAAAGGGTATGTAGAACTTATTAGATTAGCACAGAATAGAAAAGAAGTTAGAGTTGCGACAAACCGACCTTAAGTAGGGTCGAAAACAAAAACGAACAAAAATGAATGAAGTGTCTGTTTCTGAGAGAAAGGGGTGGACTGTAGTATAAAGGTGAGAGTTAGAGGTGTAAACATTGATAATATTTTGTACGAAAAAAAATCACACTTCAAAACTACTGCACTGAAGTTTAATCTTTCGTGATGCACCACTGGAATGGCGGACCGGTACTGTTTATGAGTAGCACTAACTTTTGTCTATCAGTAGCACTAACTAGAAATCCACAAGGCTGAATAGGTGAGGAGTAAGAGGAAAATAATTAGCAATGCAAGCATAATAACTACAACCTAATTGTCAGAGCGATCCCAAACGTTTCTTGAACTAACAAATACGCTAACCGAGCGATATGATCGGACAATTTTGTGGATTTGCGCGCTGAACCTGGAGCGGCGCGAACAATGTCGTTTAGAAAAAAAAGAAAAGGCGTTTATTTGATCTTATTTAACCACTAGTCACTCAGTAAGTTTTGTGGACATTGTAGAAACAGTTTCCCACATCTATCTAACTAAATATTACATGTTGAGCATTTCCAAACGGTGCGATGTGATTCCTTCCGACTGCTACATTGAACACAACTAAGTGAAGTAGTTTGATTGGGCATATGGGCATTTTTGTAATATCATGTTTCTTGCGGTGTTACAGTTGTGAATTTGCTCGGAGATTTCTTTGTGCTTTTCAACTGATTTGGCTTGTTCGGAATTTGCCCCAACTAAGCCGCTCACCACACAAGGACGGAACTGTTTTAAAGTCATATTGTTTGGTATTCTTGATTTAAAGATGATGCAGGAATTAATCAGTGTGGCATCTATAAGATACCAAAAAATTTGGATTATCATTTCCGTTACTTTCTATCTACCTCGTAGAGTGACTTGAACATATCAAACTTGTCGACATACCCTATATGTTATAATCGTAGACAAATGATGGGCATACCACATCTTCTTTAGGATTATCATTTTTCATTCTAGATGCAGTTTTCCAATTGGCAGGTTTGTGAAAATTTGAAATGAAAAGTACGCTTTTTCTGTCCATTTCTTTCTGGTTAAAATTCCATTTGTAAAAACTCGATAGTTCGATTGACTTCTTTACAAAAGTATATCATCGCGCAAGTCATTTGGCTTATCTTTTTTTATTTTTTTCTTGCGGTTCTACATGCATAAATCCCTTCCGACAGTATATTACTTTGCACTTGAACCGAGTCGAAAAAATTGGCAAAAAATTATTTGTCTTCCACCAACTCATTCTCTGGATAAGTCGTTTATAATTTCTGCAACCAAAGACTTTTCGGTAAGTTTTCCAACTTTTTCTCGAATAATTTGAAAATGTGACATGTATCCTCTTTCGTCACATCTTACCCATACTTTATACCCCCTCTTTGCCGGTTTCATCGGCATATATTGTCGAATGTTGCTTCTTCCTTTATATCGTATCATAGATTCATCTGACAATTTATCAAGAAGTGGACGAATTTTATAAAAGTTGCTAAAATTGTCATTCAACTTTTGCGGCCGAGTTGCGTTGTTATTCAAATGTAGGTTACTTAACAACTAGCCAAAGCGGTTCCTGGACATAGCAGCCCTTATATAATCTTCCTTAAGTTAAATTCGGCATGACCAGTAATCACAATATCTTGGTAAAGGTTTTAGTCCCATTAGAATATTCAGACCAAGGTATACTTTGATTTTGGCCGAGGTTGTTAAGACAAATGAATTACAATTATCGCCACGTTTTGAACTGCGTCCAGGTTGGCCTCAAATGCAATTCTATCTAGTAAGTCCAACGTATAAAGATGGAGAAAAATATTAGTAGGAGTTTCCATATTGTCCGTTAGAACGGGTCCGATATTTTCAACAAGTGGCCAACCTGTGTACATACTGTTGCCTGTTTTGTTCACTGTATTGTATCATTTTGAAGCTGTAATTGTAATTGTGTCAAAGGTACCTCATCATCAAATTCCCATTCATCGTTGATTGTAACTAAAAATCTAACTACACCAGCTTGTTCTTGGACATCTTCCAAAATATCGACGTCCATTGCCGTAATATCAAAAATGTCATTAAAAGCTTCACCTTCGGTAACATTAAATACCTCTGATTCACTATCGGATAGTATGTCCCTTATTAAATTTTCAAACTCATTAGAAGGCATATTTTCCAATTCCTCCCAGGTCCAACTACTTTTAGATGAACCTGAAAAAGTACAACCATAACTATGAACATACTAACAGTTGTTTGCCAAACATTCTTCCAATATGTCCTAATGTTTCGTGGTTAATCCGGTAAACCGCACATTTCTTATACAAAAATAAAAGTAATTGATATCAGTAATTGACTATTACTGTCAACAAAATGAATTCCTACCATATGGTTAAAAATAATATGTTTTTACTTGCCATTTTCGATCAAAACCATTTCAAAATGTAAAGCACATGCACTTGCATACACCAGTCGTCTCACACTGACAAAATATCGAAATGAAAAGCCCACCTGTTGCTATCTAAAGCACGCATGCAATTTTTTCGCATAACCTATTTTATAGACAACATATTATGCAGTATGGTTAGGCGAAATACCAACTAGGCGTGTACACACAAATTTATTAAATTGTAGTTAGCTCAACTTACCACTGGTCCTTAAAGGGTAATTGTTTTTCGAAATTTAAGTTTACTCAAAAATTAGTTTTCTTTGAAATTGGTTCTGCTTTCACAAATATCGGGTTCAAAATTTTGAATTGGATATGCGTGTTTATTACCACAACTACCCTGTAGTACAATAATTGTCTGACACCTGTTACTTTTAAATATCTCTCCTTTCGGTTAATGACCTACTAAAGAGTTATGTATCAGGAATAACCTAAAAATTTTGATGATTGTAATTAGTTGTTCAGGGTTCAGAATCATATTTTTGAATTATTAACTAAGACTTCTATATTCATAACTTTGGAGGCGGAATATAGTAAACGTAAATGTGTCTACTATGTAAACAATCGGAATACGCTTCCTAAACTATTAGGAGCAGCCAGCTTAAGCAGCGAAGCGTTTCCTATTCAAGTAATTGCTTTTTCCGTTCAGACTATAAATCATCTCGGGAACAACTTAATTACTACTCCCTAATCCGTTCAACTAAGAACCTTAGCTATTCAAACGTAGGCACGTTGATAAATGTAAACGTATCATCGAGTTTGTGTTAAAACGAAAACGCATTACGCAAACCTTCATTAATTCTATTCGCTACAAAATCCGTCACAAGCATATCGGATGTTTGGTAGCGTCACTATCAGTACATTAAATACCATGATCCCCTTTTCTTTCGCATTCTTGAAAAGGTGTCATATAATTAAGCATAAACCACTAATGTGTATTGCAAACTCTACTCACAAATGCAACACGTATTAGTAATTCTCGGTTGAAAGTTTTAATGTGAGCAAATATAAGACTAACGGTATTTTTGTAGTATCAGATTGTCGGAAGAGTCGTTACGCACGATTGCGATGTTTTAATAGTGTATTTATTTACATTTAGATATTGAATCAGTAAATGATATATTGTCTATTTTATTCGATAACCTTTTGCCATATTTCAGTAAGTTATATCATTCCTAGTGCATAGAAAATTTGTTCTATCAGTGAAAAATTGAGCAAGTTACCGATTCCTAGACTCATCTGAATCAAACGTATTATCACGCAATCGGTTTTTCAGAGATCGAAATAAACACAAATCCAATGGAGCAATGTCTGGTAAGTGTGCTGGCAACGCATCCCACCCAAACGCCAATATTTTTTGCCGAGGGACCAAGCTTTATGTCGTCGAGCAATATCGTGATGAAACACGATTCCTTTACGGTTAACGAGTTGTGAATGTTTCTCAATGATGCAAACATACCAAGTATTCAACAACATTAACACAACACACCAATCACGTTATTCCTTTTCGGGGTAACCAATCAGAGAACCTCTTTCTGGGGAATATGCAGGTTATAGCTCAAATTACTGCACTATTTCTACTCCCAGCACCATTCACAATCTTTCTTCACATTGTTCAGTCCCTATACACCTCCGTTGCCCCTGCAACATTCATACATTGATTTCGACATGCTGTTTTATTCCTCAGACTTCACCCCTGTCTTTTTTTCAGAACCTCCTCTTCTACATTCAACCATCTTTTACACGGTCTGTTCTTTGCAGCTTAATCAGTCATCCTACTTGCATCTATACGCTTGGTAAGTCTAACCCCATTTATCCTTTCCACATGTCCAACCCATTTAAGCGTGCTTCGCTCGCTGAACTCCTTAGGAGTCACTTGCACCCCACACTCTGCTCTGAACCATTCGTTTAGCACTTTGTCTCTAAATGTTTTTCCGCGCACACTTCTTAGCAACCACATCCCTGCAGCATTTATACGACTTTGGCCAGAATCAAGTTTCGCTTACATACAGAACAGTTGGTATGTGTAAAATATTTCAGGCCTTCTGCGTGCGTCGATAGACCTAAGGGTAGTAGAGGGAGCAAGTAAGGGGTTACTGTAACATGTTGTTCAGAGATATACAAGAACGTAAAAAGCTTTCATGATGTGTAGTCGCTTAGCTTGATTTATATTTAAATAAACCTTTCTTTAAACTTGATGTTGTTTATTGCATTACATCAACCCTTTGGTGCCGAAACCCGGGAAGATCTGGTGATAAATATAAACGAGCTTTAATGTAAATATTCGGAATAACGGAACGTAAACGCGAATATTTAACAGACGGCTATACTATCGAGGTTTCGTGATGGAACAAGTAAAACGGACAATCTGTAGAACGCACTTAACTAAAATAGTTAATAATATAAATTCTATGCTAGAAAATAGTTTCAGTGTTGAAGACATTTATACAGCTATGTCAAAGTTAAAGCTTGCGAGTGACAATCGGAAAGAAATTGATAAGCAAATTGAACCTCTGCTTAAGGAAAATCTAGAGGACGAGTTAATGAAAAGGTATGAATATGAAAAGCTTGCAGTAACTACGATGTCTAAGTTGGAATTTAGATTAAAATGCCCAGAAAAATCGCAGATAGAGGTTGACTCGAATTTAACGAATACGGTACCAGTAAGTAACGAAGCAAGTAGGCCATCCTTTACGTCAGTGAAGCTTCAACGTGTACAGTTAGCAAAGTATGATGGTACTGCAAAGGGCTGGCTTCCTTTCTGGGAACAATTCAGAAGTATGATCCACGACAATCAACAATTAACGAACGGAGATCGATTAAACTACCTGCGAATGTATGTTACGAGAAGGGCCGCTGAAGCAATTGAGAGATTTCCTCCATCTGGAGCATTCTATGAGGAAGCTTTGAATATATTAAAAGATCAATTTGGAAATAGGGAAGGGCTAATTGAACAATATATTGATAGCATTATGAAAATCGAACCTGTAAAATCCAGAAATGACGTAAGCACTTTAAGGAAGAATTACAATCTAATCACTTCAGCTATGCGTGCTCTTCAAATTTTAGAAGTATCTAGTTCTCAGTATAACATAATCGTAAAGTCGACTCTCATGAAGTCGTTGCCAACGGAATAGCGTTTAGGATTTTATCGACAAATGAAAGTGAAATCATCCAATCATCTAGAAATTATTACCAATAATTTAGAGAGTTCATCATAAAAAGTCAGAGGAAGATGCAGATCGCCAGGTAAAGGATTTGTTGCAGTTTCTTAAAAACAAACTCGAGTTGTTGGAACAAGCTTTAAAACCGGATGCAGATGGTAAAGAAAAGATTCTCCCAACAGAGAAGAGAACGCATTACAAAGGAACTGCGTCTAATTTATTAGTCACCCCGAACAAACGTCTTGAATGCTGTGCTTTCTGCAAGAAAGACCATAAAACCGAAATGTGTGACGCAGATGCACCTTTGGCAAGGAAGAGAGAAATTCTAAAGGCAGCAGGAAATCGTTACCGTTGTACGAGAAATAACCATAGTGCTAAATATTGTGAAAATAGATTCTTAAGATGTAAAGAATGCAGAGGTATGCACGCAACAACAATGTGCGAGCCAAACTTTAAGCCAGGTAAAGATAGACACAACGCTGAGACGACAGGCATTACTTCTTAATCTTCTTTGGGAATGAAACCACTCATAGTTTTTAAAATCTATTTTATTTACGTTTCGATCCATGACCTAGGATCGTTGTCAAAATAATAAAAACTTCAAACTTGAAGTTTTTATTATTTTGACAACGATCCTAGGTCATGGATCGAAACGTAAATAAACTAGATTTTAAAAACTATGAGTGGTTTCATTAGCAAAGAAGATTAAGAAGAATGCTAAACAAACCACAACAAACTTACAAGGAGTATTGACAGGCATTACAGTGAAATTAACGAAAGGCGGAGTTCAATGAACACTTCGGCGCCGTCGCTGTCCAGTTTGATGACAAACATAAACAAAAATGCGCTATTGCAAACGGCTTGTGTTTATGCCTTTTGCAACACCCTATTTATTGTTCTTTCGTGCAGCTTGTATAGTAAATAAATACATCGTTATAAATACTTCACTTTGTATTTTAAAGTCCTGTTAAAAGTCGCTCATATTATTCAGAAATTACATAAATTATCTTCAAGGTAATACAATTTAGTGCGATTATGCGCAGCCGTTTGTTTTTCAATACTCAAGTGTTGAGGTCAGGATTGTTGCTAGACTACCCCAGTCTTCCCTCTATCGTCCTAGCTATAACATGAAGAAGTTGATATTAAAGGACGATTTGAGGCTTGCTGTTCCTTATATGCAGTACATCGATTCATGAGCTTAGAAGTTCATCATGTTTTGTAATTTCTGTTTTACACAATCAAAACTATTTTTTTTTTGTTTTCCGTAGCGCAACACAGAAGCTTTGCTTTAACAACAAGCCAATGTGTTAATAATGGTTATACGAAGCAGCTAATTTGTAACGTATAGAATGTATACCCATGAAAATCTACAGTAATGAAATTTGTAGTTTAAGCTGTTGTTGGAGAAACAATGGGAAAATTTACACTAAGCGTGAAACCTCAGATTATTTCCTTAGAGCAAGTGGACTGTGACTTGAGGGTAGTGTTGCGATAAAATACTCTTAGCGGTAAATCAAACAATGATCATGCACTTACCTTAATGTTCATACTGTTGGCTTCTACGGAAGTGGTTAACAGCATTCAAACCAGAACAATCTCCGCTGACGGAATTATGTAGAAGCGCAGTAGCACACACATTCACCAAAAAATGTATATTGTTTTAATACATGACCGCACGGGCCGAATGCTTCGAAACGAGTGTACAAAACCAGTGCTAGATAAGACCGCCTGGTTTATCGCAAAACAAAACATTGACTGTTTAAAATAAATAACATTGAAAATGAAGAGTGGCGTTCTAACCCAATTTTGAACATACCCCCCACCTAAAATAATTAAATTTTGATAGCTAAAGGGGGTGAAGAAAAGAAAAAAAAGAAAAAAAGGGAGAAATTAAAAAAAAATGCAAATAAACTCTATTGGTGTAGTTGTGTAGAGAAAATAAAAGAAACTCTAAAGAGTGATCAATTAATGTGATTGTTGATCACGTCATATTAATTTTAAGGAGGTGGAAGCGGTACCACCTTATTTATTGGTCGTACCTTTTCACCTGAGGGTGTCTTCAACCGAACAACACGTACTATTCCGTCACTTCCAGGTATCAGCTTTGTTACACTTGCTAAAGGCCAACACGCAGGGAGTGTACCTGGGGTCAAGTACAACACCAGGTCGCCTTCCTCCTACTGTTTAGCCGGGGTAGTCCATTTGGGCCTATGCTGAAGGGTGTGGAGGTATTCATTTGACCAACGCTTCCAGAACCCCTGGATTAACTGTTGACAAAGCCGCCAACGAGTGAGTCTGTTAGTAGAAATGTTTGTCAAATCTCCTTCAGGTCGTGCCAGAATAGGACCGCCTGTCAGGAAATGTGCCGGCGTCAATGCATCAATTCCATCATCGGATAAAGCTGGTAAGGAGCAAAACGGGCGAGAGTTTAAAATACCCTCAATTCTAATAACGATTGTGTTAAATTCTTCTGCAGTAAATTGGTTGTTACCAATTATTCTCTTTAAATGGAATTTAACACTTTTGATTCCTGCCTCCCACAATCCACTTAATGGGGTGCGTAGGGAGGATTAAAAGACCATTCAATGCCCCTAATAGCTAAATAATGTGCAATCTCGGGCTTAGACGAGTCAAAAAATTTTGAAATTTCTCTAGCAGCTCCGCGGAAGTTCCGTCCTTGATCGGAATAAAATTTCGCCGTAAGTCCGCGTCTAGAAATAAATCTGTCTAGTGCGGCCAGACATGCTTGGGAAGTTAACGAGGTGACGAGTTCGATATGAATGGCACGCGAGACCATGCATATAAACAAAGCAATATATGCCTTTTCATACCTAGCTGTGCGCAGATTAGGTACTTTTACCATAAAGGGTCCGCCAAAGTCAATCCCCGTGTGTGTGAAACATTTTCCCGGTTCGAGTCGGTAAGCTGGAAGATCCGCCATAGGTGGTTGGATAGGTTCCGCCTTATATCGGTAACATGTAAGACAACGAAATATACGATGTCGAATTAAGTGTCGAATTGAAGGAATCCAAAATCTCCTACTTACGAGAGAATGTACCAGGCGATTTCCACCATGGCCCGAGTATATGTGATAATGATCGCATATCAAGATAGCTAATCTGCTGTCCCGCGGAATTAGGTAGGGATATTTAGTAGCAATTGGGAGCTTCGACTGGCGCAAACGTCCCCCCACCATGATTAAACCCACAGGGTAGAGAAAAGGGGACAAATGACGATAATTTTTTGTGCAAGGTTGACCCTTTTCTAATAACAAAATTTCGTTTCGATTGTGCTCGTACTGAGAAATTCTTATAATAAATAACAAAGCGTCATTACATTCGAATGACGTTAAGTTGCCAGTACGCAGCTGATCGTTTGGAGCATCATGAATGCGCGCAAGGCAATTGAATTTGAATCTAAGTATATAGGCAAAAATTCTTTGTACTTTAACAAAACTTGAATGTCGTAGTAAAATGTCCGTAAATGGTTGAACGTCAATTGCGGACAACAAGGCTTGAGGTGTCATAGGGGTAGAAACGTCTAACCCTTGTGCAGGCGAGTATTCAAATGTACTACCTGGCCATTCAGAAATGTTCCGATATATGAAGTCGGGCCCTTTCTACAACAAATCACAACAAAGCAGTTTCGATGGCATTAACCCGCGACTTGCCGGGTCAGCGAGATTATCTGCACTAGGTACATGCCTCCAACGAGCTGTGGGTTGATTTTCGTGGATTTGAACAACCCTGTTGGCAAAGAATATTTTTAATCGATGCGGAGGGGTGCGAATCCACGACAGGGTGTTTGCTGAATCACTAAAACAAATAGGTTCCTGAAGGTGTAAAGAATCAAATGCTGGGGAAGTAGACTTCATAAGTTTTGATAGAAGACATGCCGCCCCTAATTCGACACGTGGTATCGTCCACGTTTTTAGTGGAGCCACGCGAGTTTTGAAATTATTAAATTTATGAAAATTTGGCCATCAACCTCTAATCGTAAATAAATAACTGCAGCCATGCCAAGCTCGCTAGCATCAGCAAAACCTACCATGAGACCTTTTACTTCACCTACTTTCCATACACAGCGCGGAATAGACACGTTTTCGAGAAGTGGTAATTCGGCTTGAATTTGATTCCACTTCTGTAACACTACGGCAGGAGTTCGTCATCCCATCCTACTTTTAGTAACCACAATTGTTGAATAAGAGTTTTAAGTATAAAAGTAAATGGACTGATGTATCCATTAATGTCAAAGGTTCGCGCAATACGGGAAAGAATGCCTCTTTTCGATGGTATATCAGAGGCATTTCGAACTTTGCATTTAAGTACATCTAATCTTAGATCCCAACAAAGCCCTAAAACTTTATTAATAGAATCAGGACTGGAATTAGGTAATTGTATCGTATCTGAAGAATTACCAATTACATTGGCATGTGAACTGGCCCATTTGCCCAGTTCAAACCCACCCAGTTTTAACAAATCAATGAGTTCAGTTTTAAGAAGTAGAGCATCTTCAATGGAATCTGCTCCTGTCAAAATGTCGTCTACATATGTAGAAGAACTGAGAGCGTACGAAGCTTGTGGAAATTTAGAACCTTCGTCAACCAATAATTGTTTTAGAACACGAAGGGCAAGGTAAGGACTGCAACATGCACCGAAAATAACGCGTGTGTGTTCTAGCTCCGTTAAAGGTTCATTTGGATTAAACCTCCAAAATATGTGCAAAAATTTCCGATCATCAGGGTGTACTAAAATTGATCTGAACATTTGACGAATGTCACACGTAAGGGCCACTTGTGGAATTCTAAATCTTGTGATAACAAGACCAATATCCGTTTGTAGTTTCGGACCCGGCATTAGAATATCATTAAGGCATTTATTATTACAGTCTTTATCAGTCGGGTTGAAAACTACACGAATCTGGGTATGTGATGCGAGATTCTTTAAAACCCCGTGATAAGTCATCACATACTGGGATACGTCAACCGCAGGTTTAAGGTGCTTCTGTGATAAATAATCACTAATGTTTTCCGCATACAATTTATGAAAATTTGCATCGCGTTTGAAACGCGCTTCAAGCTTTAAAAACCTATTGATTGCATGTTCTCTAGTCGAACCTAGAGCTTGGGAAACATTGTCTTTAAACGGTAATCTGACCATATATCGACCTGAGGCCGTACGCGTAGTACTAGATTTGAAATGCTCTTCACAAGCATTCTCCTCCGGGGAGGGTAAAGGTGGAGAAAATATTTCTTCGGATTCCCAAAATAAACGTAAAGTTTCATTTAGAGAATCCGTTTCTACCATATTAGTCAATAAAGCGACGTTCGTAGGTGAATGTATCATTTTAGGTACCTCACCCATGATTACCCATCCAAAAGAAGTAAGAAATGCCGCGGGTTTTCCTTTCAAGTATGAAGGCTCACTTGGCGTGATATCTAAAACCGCTGACACCCCTAATAAAATATCAACTGGTGCGGATACGTGGAAATCGGGATCAGCTAACTTAAGAGAGGAAAATTGTTGTTTTAACTGTATGGGTAACGTAATTGTAGGGAGATTTGTGGTAATCTTTGGTACAACTACAGCTTCACAATTTAAATAAAAATTGTTGTCGTATAAGGAGCCAATTTTACAGTCGACTAGACCCTAGACTTTTGTTAAATGCGACTGTCCTACACCACGTATTTCAAATGGGCACTTTCTTCGTTTGAGGCCTAACCTATCAGCTAAATCGATAGTGATAAAATTCGAATGCGATCCTGTATCTAAGATTAGGCGACAGCGCTGCCAACTACCATCAGTCGAGAGGACTTGAACTTGTGCTGTGGCTAAGAGCGCAACTGGTCCGTTTTCGACAGCGCAAGAATGTACAAAATTTACTGGCATAGAAACTTTTTCTATTACATTGGTATTGGCAACAATCTGTACAACGGCGTCTGTACATAAAGGCGTAGTATTAGAGGGGCTCTGTACCGGGCTAGGATTATCGAAATGTAGTAAAGAATTGTGCTTTTTACTACCGCAATGTAGACATCGAAATTTGGATTGACAAGAAGAAAGCAGATGCGGATTTAAACAAGCAAAACATCTACGGTTATTCTTGACTAATTCATGTCTATCTTTTGGTGACAATGCTAATAGTTTCGGGCATCTATTAAATTTATGAGCTTGATTGCATGCCGGACAAGAAACGGAAGCCACTGTGTGTACAGTAGGACCCTTAGACGCGACTTCTTGCGAAGTCATAGAAATGCGTTTGTTACCAGCATTATTGTAGTGATCGCCAGATTTTTTGCGGCACATGACGTTGGTATGCTCTTTGAAGCAGAGGTACTTCCAACTAACGCTGAAATGGAGCATTTATTACGTAAAAACTTTATAAAATTTTTAAACGTAGGATATTCGTGTTCTAAGTAATGCTCTTTTTCAAATTCTTGTTTTGTTTTGGAATCTAACAATCCAAGAGAAAATGTAAAATATATAATCGGCTAAATCGGGAAGTTTCATATCGGTTAATGCTGTAACATTAGCTTGCAGTGTTTCGCACAAATCATTAAGAGCTTGAAAAGAATCTGTCTTTAGTTGAGATAGTGTAAAGATTTTAGATAGATAATGATGAGCAATTAAGCGTTTATTTGTGTAGCGTTGGACCAGCAGGTCGTACACTACCGGATAATTTTCTGGTGAAAACCGCACGCTTTGTGCTAACTTTAAAGCGGAATTTTCCAGGTAGGATAGCAAGTATGAAAACTTTTCGATGTCACTCAACGTATTGTTTTTGTGAATCAAGGTGTCGTACAAAGATCTAAATGCGTCAAATTTTTCGGGATTACCTTCGAACTTATACAATTTTAATTCAGGTAGGCGAACATTCGAATCGCTGTTCGATGTTGTATTACCGTTAGAACTAACGTTCGTGGTTGTGGTGTATCGACCAGCAACGCTTAAAATCTTGAAGTGTAACCCGTCAAAACTAGTTTCTAATGATACTGTATCTGTTGTATATTTGCATGTACATTCGATAAATCCGAAATTGCATCTAAAGTTTGTAGAAATGCATTTCTAACTGGTATTAAATAGTCAACACGACTTTTAAAGTGATCTAATTTAGCAGGTAAATCTTTGATCAAATCAAAACAGTCCTGTAATCGCCTAAATAACCTTTCTTTACGATTGTGTAATCTCTTAAATTCAGCAATACTTTGCTGATCGGGTTCCATATTAAAGCTGATAACCAGAGTTGAATAAAATTATCGCTAAATTATTTATTGTTTACAATAACAATAACGCGAGCCGTAATTTATAATTTTGAACAATGAACCTGACAACAATCACAATTGGCGATAAGGTGAACTATATTATTTTTCAAGTTCAAGAACAAACTTTGAGCTTTGATTAGAATTATGCACATGTATCAATGCAATTAGTGAAATTGAATATAATAGTATTTTATCTCTACACAAAATTTACATATGGATCCGTTCTCAGAAGTGACCACAAATGTTTATGTTGGAGAAACAATGGGTAAATTTACACTAAGCGTGAAACCCCAGATTATTTCCTTAGAGCAAGTGGACTGTGACTTGAGGGTAGTGTTGCGATAAAATACTCTTAGCGGTAAATCAAACAATGATCATGCACTTACCTTAATGTTCATACTGTTGGCTTCTACGGAAGTGGTTAACAGCATTCAAACCAGAACAAATCTCCGCTGACGGATTATGTAGAAGCGCAGTAGCACACACATTCACCAAAAAATGTATATTGTTTTAATACATGACCGCACGGGCCGAATGCTTCGAAACGAGTGTACAAAACCAGTGCTAGATAAGACCGCCTGGTTTATCGCAAAACAAAACCTTGACTGTTTAAAATAAATAACATTGAAAATGAAGAGTGGCGTTCTAACCCAATTTTCAACAGCTGTTATTAGATGTGGTATCCCTTTTCTTCGTGGATTCTACCTTTTTGATTTTATGATTCCAAAATTCAAGGCGTCGCCGCAACAAAGTAGATAACAAGTTTCGCTGTGTTTGTTTAGTTTAGGAGGCCCTCACATGGTTCAAGCTTATGTGTTTAATGGTTTGTAGCAACTTGAACTTTACATTCAAGGTCGGTAAATCGTTTTCTTTTGTTATGAAAACCGTATGTGTGGAGTACAACGCTTCGTGATCATGCCGTAACCTTGATAGTTTGATTTCATAAAATCTAACATCTTAAGGAAAATATTTAAAAGTAATCTAAATTTTCGAATTTTATACTAAATTAAATTTTTGCTCTATCAAACTGTTTATCTAAACGAACCGTTCATGAACTTAGATTATAAATAATACCTAAACGATTTGATAACTAAAATTTGCTTACTCATAATGATTATTTATTATACGGTTGAGCACTTTCTTATACTTGATCATTTTTAATAAAGCTCAAGTATTAATTAGAAGACCCTATTACAAAGGTAACTTTATAAATATGTACGTCGTTTAATCAGTACTGACAAAATGACAGAAAGCTAATAATTTTTTTAATGATATTTATAATGCCTATTTACTTTAGAGGCTTTCATATAATCAAGACTATTAATAGAATTTGATAAAATTAATTAAGCACTCACAAAATTTATTGTAAATGCCTGTCAATACGAAATAGAAATATTCTTAGTTAATATATTAGTATCCAAGAACTCTAATTTTTTATAAATTTAGAAACGGTTAATCCAACTTAAAGAAACACTTAAGAAGTCATATTTATTCTACCTAATATATATTTTAGATTTTATAAATTTTATATGAACCAAGAGTGCCTAAATTTAATAATTAGTGTCCATGCACCAATGGTCACCAGCAAAATTATATAAGTGCACAGAACACGTTTGATTTATTAATTTTATTATTTTGAGACGCGAACTGCTGTCTCCAATGTAATTCTATGTGCTTTATTTTATTTCAGGATAAAGTTTGTATCATCTATGAATACAAAATCTTGTATTCCAATAACAGAATATATTCGTTGAGCTTCCTGTATTTCTCTTGGCGATTCTCCTTGTTTCTATACTTTGCATAAGTACAGTGGCGCCCTAACCGTTTGTATTTATTTAACGACCCCTCTGAGAGTCTCTAAAAACAGCTGAAGAAAGAGTTCAGAGTTAGTACGGAAGTCTACAAAAGTCAGTTTGTGTTAATATGGATAAATCAACATCTTCTGCACGACTTTTGTTAGAAAGATGTTCGACTAAGTGTGTCTTAAGTCTAACATAACAAGAATTACAAGTAGAAAAATTGCAATGCGTCCTCTTAAAAACACAAAATACCATTTCCAACCACGTTCAAAAGTATAAATAACATTTAACAATGTATTGCGCTTCTACTAAAACATTATTGAACGTTTTTGCAGGTAATTTTTTTCATTTTAATGAGTAGTGTAAAATCCAATTTTGAACAAAGCTACTATTCTAGATTGTTCTACTGTTAAAATTTTATTCGCTAGAGAGAATAAACCCATAAATTAACTATTGTAGATCACAGATGGCAGACAATTATCACTTTCTATAAAATAACATGAATATAAACAGTCCAATTAGTGGGTTAAAATCTTTTACGACCCTAATTTAGAAGATAAGACGTTTAATGACCTACTCAATTATGGAAAAAGGCGATAACGAACACGCCATTGCAGATAAAAGGTTTCCATTCATTACTGTTCTTTGTAATTTTAATAGTGTTAGTTTGGATGTTGTGTATTTGTATAACGTGATGGAACATTTCATGTAGCGCGTATAAAATCGATGCCTTTTTTTGTGCGACGTAGTTTTTTAGTACGAAAACGACTTCGATAATTTCATGCTCCGGTAAGTTATTAATTTATTCCTCTAGATTTATAAGCGCGTACGTCGGTTTAATATAAAAGTTGTCTTCATGAACTTCTTAATCGTTAAAAGACCTTCGTGTATCTTAGTGTTACAGATTGTATCTGTATGTTGGATCGATCCAACTCTTTAGAAAGACTAGTATCTTCAACATTAGCTTTTTCGACTTCCTTTACAATGTCTTGCTCTACTATATTGTGTAAAGCATTGACTCTGTTCGAGATCTGTGAACTTACATTGACTATTTTTTGATTTTACTTAGGCCAGTCGCTAAACTTGAAATAAACAACGTCGATGTTTTTAAGGACCTCTTGTTTGTAGGATGATACGTTGGTGGAAAGCGTTGGTACCTTTTTCTTGAAGGTATGTAAATCAGCTTCGTCTGATGTTGTTAACACTTCGTTTAAGAAACTCATCACATACTCTGAAATATAAGGAATAAGCGTAAGGTATCCTACAACTATTTTAACTGGTTTTATATGTATAATTTTGGAAAATTAGGAATATTAGACGCTTCACCAACTTAGTTTGTTTACGAGGACAAAAGTGAGGTTAATGACAATGTTTAGAAATACAGCGATGTGGTTCTACTGGTTGTAACGGAAGAAGTTGGATTTTTCTGACGATTATCAACGTAACATGAAATCCAATCGCATTTCAATTATCTAAAACACGCACGTGATAATGTTTAATACACTTTTCTTGAGTTTCATTACGCTACACAAATCAACAAAGATAGTAAAATTTATAAGACTCCTTAAATTAGTTAATTTAGATGACCTAAAGTAGCCACTAACAACGTTTCAACGAGATTACATCAGTTTAATGAGTCATATCAACTAGATTAGTATATGAGATTCGGAAAAAAAATACGTAGGAAATTTCTGACTGTTGGCTGAAATCTGAAAATACACTACATTTTCCTATCAGCCAACAACAAACACTATATTCCATTCCAGCTAAGAATAAAGCGATGAAAGGTATAGGGATAGTAAAGCCTTCGATTTGATTGGTTAAAACATGATGCTGATTTATACAGCTTAATACTAAAAATTTGTATTTAAAATATATGTAATGCGCCGTTATCAGATTTGCAATGAAAACGACTTATGAAAATTAATATAGGCTAGTCACGATTCATAATTACTCGAATATGGAATTAATAATTATTCTGTATGTATATATAGAAATTATAATTGTAAAATAATTTTATGCTGTGTAAATCCACCTTGCGTACAAGGTCATCTACTTTATTCTTATTTGGAATAGACTATAGACCCGAAATACCTCTTAGGCAATGTGAGTTTCAATATCCCCAAGAATTATGCACTATTTATTTACAACTTTGTTAACTTATCTACCCTAGTATTTTAATTGTGAAACCAATACCTGAAAAACAGTGCTCAAATAACCATACCATTCGCAAAATTGGAATGTGTGTGTATGTGTGTGTGTGTGTGTGTGTGTGTGCGTGTTTTGTGGTTGCTTGCGTGCTTGTGTGCTTACGTACTTGCGTGCGTGCGTGCGTGCTTGCGTACGTGTTAGTCAGATGAAATAATAACCTAGCTTTTACGCTAAGTCCAAGCGATAAACTCCAATCGTTGGCTTACTAATTGAAAGAAGGAAACATAAAGTCACTGGCAGAATTAAAGTCTCTAATCTTCTTGTTTGTACTTAGTTTTGCTTAGCAATTATGTCATCGAGAACGGCAATTTATATGAAAAGATGGCTAAATTTAAATGGCGAGCGCATTTGTACACCAACCTAGCTTTTAGTAAGACCTATCTGAGGGTTTTAATTTCAATCTTTTGAATTCACATCAAACTTGAAAGAAAAATATTGAAAATTATTTACTTTAATTTTTTTCGTACATGCTGCAATTGTACAGGATAGTGATTAAAATTCAGGGATTCTTCCCAAAAATTGCTCAAGTAGTTTAAAGTAGTTAGTCTAACTTCGCTGAAATGAACTCCATGTTGACTAATTCTTTTAAAGTTTCTTCATTTTATAAATTTATGCTTCGTTTGTGTACGGCATACCATGTTTATTAGAGTCTACAGTATAACTGTACTAGCCATTATAAATCACTTGTAACTTACGCAAGTTTTGAGCAGAAACGTGGAACTTTTGACAGTGTCGGGCAAAATTAAGCACAAATGAAAAAGTAAAGTTAAAAATTTTTAATTACTCATAGTGTTCATTTCAGTTCATCCCGAAGTTGGATTAATCAGTCATAATTAAGAATAGCCTCACAATTCTCGAGCACAAATGCGCAACATTTGACACTACCGGGCTTAAACAGAGCATAAAGGAAGGAATAAAGTAACAACTTTTCGATTCTTTTTGGTGTCCATTCAAGCGTTATTAGTGTACTGCTCGAGATAAACATATCAAACATTTATCTTTAAAATTGTATGTTGTTCATTCCAGCTTCATGTAACGTATTTTTTTTTGTAGTTACACTTTGTCTATTAATATAAAATAAAGCAGCAATAAAATAAAAATATAATTTGTAAAGTTCCGTACAATTAAAATAAAACTTAAAATCTATAATAGCATATAGACTCCTTTACCTTTGAGGTCTAAGATTCGTTATTAAGCTTCGTCGAGTTGTCAATTCGAGCACTTCTCTATCAGCGTTCAAACGGGTAAGCTGCTCCGCAGCGTAGAAAGGTCAAGATGGTTTTCAGGCACATGGCCTGCTATCGAGTCCGTAAAAGGAGAAATTGAAGTCACCATCATTAATACATGCAATATCAAATAACGCAATATCACGTAACCATATGATATGAGAATATCATATACAATTTCCTATAAGTTTATTACATCAGTAATATCAAAGTATTAATTTCAAGAAAATTTAGTTTGGTTTTGGAGTACTAAATTTTATTAGATGTAAAATCAAGCAGAAGTTAGTTTCGTTAAATTCTGGTTTTATTCAGAAGAGTTCTCGCAATTCCAGTAATAATTTCGTAAGTATTCACGTGGCTTCTATTTGTGCGTCGCAGAAAGCAGATGTTCATGGAATTTCCGACAGCTGGGGTTATAGTCCGATTTCTTTTGTTCACAGCAGTATTTCTACATGTGAGTGTGTTTAACATTTAACCACTTTCAATATTAGTTAAATTGCAATAAGAAAATATTAGATTGAACTTTAGTCACGTAAAAATTGTTTAAGGAAAGAAAGAATTAAGTAACAAATTTATTGCTTGTCAGAATGATTGCACATACATATAAAGTTAACTAAGCTAAAAAGTTATGAGTGACATATTATGTCAGATATATAAAAAAACATATATTCAACTGTCCTATTTAGACCTCACATGTCATGTTATTTTAATTCAAAAATATGTTTAAATATTTTGAGGTCATGTACTTTGATTTTTAGTCAACATGTGGAATTTTTTTATTAACTATTAAATAAAAGTAACTTTAGGTTGACACATGCTAGTTTATCTGCACTTAGGTAATTTAAATCTTATTGTTAAAGTCGGAGTAGTGCTACTATGACTTGAAGAATATGTAATATGAATAATTAAGAGAACTCAAATCCTTACATAAAAATTATTAAGAAAGATTCGATCAGAGATCTTTATGTTAAATTTATTAAGAAAGATTCATTCAGAGATCTTTGTGTTATTAAAAACAAATCCTTATTAGTGTATTTCTGTTCTATAAAAAATTATTAATTGAAAATATTATAGTAAAATGAATCAAGAAATTTAAGCAAATATAATATATTTTTTTATGACTTTTTCTTATTGTTTGAATTACAAGTAAAGTTTACAAATCATTCCTGATCAGAAATTGTAGGTAGTGATTACAAATACCCTGGGTGTATACTTTTGAAACCTAAATTCTATTATTTTATTTTTGGTAAATATTTTTGAGGACACAAACGGTGTTCATGTTGTGCATTTGTTTGTTCACAGGTTAAGTCGAGAGTGTTTTAAAAGAGTGAAATTCAAGTTATATGGCTATGTTAGTGGTGTTGATATAAGGATTCCGCATTCCCCTAATACAAGCACAGTTAATTTTTGTAGGTTGTTGTATTGAAAAATACAATGGCGGTCATTATTCATATTTTTTGGTCTTTTGACAACCCATGACTCAAGCTCATGATCTACCCAGAGCTAACACTCAACTAGCCGTTTATGTCTTAAGAGTTTTTCTTTTCCTCAAGCCGTTTTCCATCCAACTTTACCTTGGGCTTTCATTGTTAATAAGAAATTCTCAACCTTGTGATATCAGGTAAGGGTTTAAAAAATATAAAGGTGCAATTTATTAGCTGATGGTCACGAGGGTAAAAATAAAACTAAAAACAAATTGATTATGTTTTCATTCATTCACATGCAAGTGCATAGAATATAAGAGATTATTGACACTTCAATTAAATTTACCTTTATGTTATATTGAGGTACATTAGTCCACGAACAAATTTAATGGCTTTGAAAGCAAATTTGAGTTACATATTTGACGTATTTTATGTTTACTTTAATTCGAACAAAAGTTAGTTCCTCTAAATAGAATTGAAACTTTAGCCGCCCTTTTTACAACTACTCAAGTTGCGTTAAGCTTGCGCTATCAAGCTTTCTGCATGTATTTATTCCACGCCAATATTGCACTAGTCATATAGAATATATTATCAAATTGTCAGTAATTTAATTGTAGCATGTAATAATTCCGCGTACTTTGGGAAGAGCGTAATGTTTGTGTCTACCAAGCTATCTTAAGCCCAAGTTTAACAGAATTGGGTTAGGGTTTTTCCTATTAATCCTAGCTCAAATTTGCGCTTGTGACAATAGTACATACCAAAAGAAACTACATCGGAATGAACAGGTAGTATAGAAGATTATCTTGTTTGCTAGAACATTTTGCAATACGCCAGACAACAACGTATTAAAATCTATAGTGCAGATTCCTTTGTCTCGTCAGCAAACTTAACGATTTTGATAAATGGTAAAAATTATTTTTGTATAATCCCAATTAACTTGAAAATTCTACTCCACAATACTTCCGCCATGCATTTCCCCTAACGTATCGTGCTCTATATAACTTACATAATAGGTATACAAGCACGAAGTTTATATTCCACAATACAAAATGTAAAGACATTAAGGGGTATTAGATACATGCGTAGGTGTGTATTTTGGATGCTGTGTTATTAATTAGCTTGAATAATTCTTGGAAATTGTGTAGGCTTTATACAGTTAGCTACAAAGCGAGACGTGGGTGACTAATTAAATGGATTGTTTTATAATTAGTTCTGATGCGTGCAATTTCATGTATTGCAGGACATTGTTGACTTTGAGCAACAGCTTGTCAATGAAATTATAGTCAGCCTTATGGGAATACTCACTACGTATTAAGTTTAAAAAAAGAAAGCGCATCTGTGTCACATGCATTAGCATAATGCATTTCATCATAAAATCAGTATTTTCCAACATGGTATTTGATTTTCCAATGTTCTACCCAAAGGTACTACACTGACCAAGAAGTGAGCTTTTTACTATTCAATGCAAGGTAGACCTTTAACATACCTAACGACACACACGGGACATATTTAATCTCTCATCCGAACGAGGGCGAGTTCTTGTGAAAAATACTCGCCTAACATTTTTCAAGCAGACCGTGTCGAGAATTGAACCTGGGACCTTGGACTTGTAATCACACGCAAGTCACCTAAGGCACGTTGCCGCCTAGTATTTTCCTACAGTTGGGCGCCTTCTGTAAAAGTTATTTGCTATTCCATTTAGACTATAAATCATTTCTCTAATAGAACTATAAGTAAAGCATTCTGCCACTATTTGAACCATATGTAATAAAAGGAAGGAAGAATGCTCTAGAGAAAGCGTCGAAAGTTTGGAGTCGAAGATGCTACTTTGAGTAACTTCATTCATTAAGTATGCGGCACGCATACAGTATTTGACATTTAAGATGTAGCTTTGAGTAAAAAATTAATTCCTAGAGCGCAACTCTGCATAAATGTAAAACATAATTATTTTGTAAAACACTACAAGAATTGAACAATCTTTGACGTAGGTAATTCTGATGCAAAAGAATACGTTGTGTTAATTAATTATAAATAGAAAATGTACTTTCAAAATTAATATTTTAAATGGAAATTTAGGATAACATGGATCATTTTGTAAACTGGGATTTAACCTTCAATTTAAAATAAAACTAGGAAGGATGTAATGCCGTTGATGGTAATGAAAATAAGATTTGGAGAAGCGCTCTTTATCAAATAGCCGTAAATATAAAATTTTGGATTTCTTTGTTTGTTAATTAATAATATTTACGTACTACTAACCAAACAAGCGCAACGGCAAACATTAATAGAACAGCAGCACACAACACCCCACCAGCCGTATACCATACAAAGACAAAACAAACGATGACAGTACGCGACATATGCAGCAAGATCGAAATTGACATAAGGCTATACCGCCTAGAGGAGGTGCTAGTACTAACTACAGTGCTTAGACACATACTAGAACGGAGCACGACGAGAAGACGAATAATATTTAGCACACCGGAAGCCGAAGATGGGATCTTTCCGAAAGCCATGGACTACCAACGGACACAACAGAACTAACGAGACTGTTAGAAAAAGTGTTCAGGCGGAGAGGAGAAGCATTACAACTGGACAAGCTATACAAACAGCACGTTGCAGTACATGGACGTACAACAACGGATTACAGCATACAATGGCCAGGCTGCGTAGTTTATACATACCATCCAGATGGCTAACAGTGCGATCAAAAGCTTGCATATGGGGAACAGAGAAGAATTATTGGACTTCATATACAGAAGGGGGACAAGGCGATAGTTTTAAGATTGTTTAGAGAAGGTAAATGTTATTTTGGGTATAACTGAACTTGCAAACATGGTGTAAAAAGGATAGAGGATGTAGAATACATGGTAGATCGAGATAGAGATAACTCGTGGTAGGAATATGAAATATGGAGTGGGTACGAAGTAAGAAAGGGAAAATTTTCGTATGTAGGTTAGAGTCAGACGACTTTAATACATGTATTATGATGGGCGTGTGATGACCAAGGAACTTATTTTAGTAGGATTAATTTACTAGGATTTGGCATAATAAAGATCCGTTGCAAAGTTAAAGTGTATTTTCGTGGTAAATTGTTGTTTGTATTGTTCAAAACTCTAGGGTTTCGATAGCGGTTGGCGCTCGGATACGAAATTTACGGAGAATTATTAAAGGTTAGCACGTGTGTTGTTGAAAGTTAGTAGCAGTGGAAAATTTTGTTTGTGGAAGGATGTTAACCGTTTCGAAAATTACCAAGAAGGAAAGTTTGTTTGTACTGATGTACTTACGAGAAATTTTAAGTTAAGAGGGTACATTTGGCTATTTAGCCACGAGGATGTGGTGATAGAGCTGTCTTTTGCTAGTCATCGACGCCTCCACTAATATTGGTGAAGAATATTTTGTTGATTTTTTTTAGTGAATTTTAATATTTGAATTAAAGTCGTTAATACCATACACAAGTTGGTGTATTGTTCTACTAGCAGTCCAGAAATGTGATGAAGTACATTTTGACACATGCAAAGCATGTCTGACTACTATAAGTAAAGACAGTTTTATGTTTTGGAGGTTGGTGCAAGTTGTGCACACTAATGGAGTAGAGAGTATGGATTTATCGATTTGATGTTTTACCTATGATAAATGGACCAGTAGCGGAATTGGGGTATTTGGATGTACCGTCACTTGCTAGTCGAGAGATTTGAGTAGCTGATTGCAATCACAGATGGTGTTATACAATCTGGTGAGGTTTGAGAACGTGTAGGCATTGGTGAGGACATCAGGCATAGATGGTAACAGATTTTGTGAAACTGTATAATTTTGTGGTTATTTGGTGTGTTACAACTTTTTTGTGCCTTATGGGTATATTTTTATAAACTCTATGGACTAAAGAGTTACTCATTGAACGTTTATGATTTATTATTTAACTATTTTATGTAGGAATTTATATTCATAAAATAATTTTGTAATATTTGATTGTGTGCAAAGTGAGAAGAACTTTAGTAATTTGCAGTGCAACATTTAGTACGAGTATTTAAAAGTCTTACTACGGGTTCATATTAAGACCTGGGATAACATAACATGTATGGTTAAGCCCTGTTACTTTAAATTGTTTATAAAAGGATAAAATGTTATTTCGAAAATAACTTGAAAGAAAAGGTTTTAATGATGTGTGAAATAACAATTGATTAAGATTGTTGATGTAGAACTTTTCTGTTTGAATAAATCGAGGTGAATTGTTGTAGTCGAGTATTCTTTGGTAGAATAGTAGGCTAGTATTGTTCAGATACTAGCAGAGCAACCGTGGTGAACTTCTCTGATGAATTTAGAGTTTTTAGGTACAAGCAGCAAAAAGCTCGAATTCGCTTTAGTAACCAGACTTCAGCGAAACGTAAATACTGTAACAAAAGAGGGACTTCAATACCTCCCAGGGTTATTTAAGGATATGTAGGGTCATAAGGGTAGTATATTTCATGTAAACAACACCAAAGTCAAGGAAACTAAACATTTGAATTATAAAAGTGCACAATTGGCCAATTATGCAAAAAGCAATATCATACACACTGCAAAAAATTCACAACTAACATTAGTCAACGGAAGGAGGCTCATTCTTTAATACTTTAATCACATTTAGTAAGATAAATAACTTTGTACGCAATCCTATTCATTTTTGAAACAGTAATACATTCATATACTTTAAATAAATACAAATCAGGAGCATCTAAGATAAGACAAACATGAAACGAATCTTAATCAAAACTGACGCATTAGTGTAAGGAAATAATCATGCATGCCCACAATAAACGGACCTTTCAATACAAAAATGTCTCATTGAAACATGTCATTTTACCTATGGTAAACGCCACGTTTCAGCTTGATTTATCTCTCCCTTTAAACCTCAGATTTTACTTTAAAAAGTCCATTGAACCTTAATATACACTTTTACTTTAATAGATTTATTATAATCTCAGAATATAAGAAGGTTATAGTACTTTATAAAGTACCGTGTTTGTTTTTCTAATATTCATACTTGTTTGTAAAGTTGCCTACAATCCAGTATTCTTGGTATTTAATTTCACACTTACTTTGCAGAAGAGCTCTATAGTTTCCTTTCCTTACAATCCTAAATACCCCGCTCTGATATTTGAGACAGATTGTTTGCCTGTCAAAACGTTCTGACAAAAGTTTCATTTTCTTGTCTTGACTTGTGCACAACAGGTCGCTTTTGAGTTCAAGCTATCTTGTCTAGCGTTTCCTTCCCTTCATGGGCTGCGAATCCCACCGGATTGCTTTTCCGATGGTTCGTTCTCTACCCTCAGTTTTCCTATATTTGCACCTTACGCTCCGTAAAGAAGCAAATGTGTTTTGCTGTCGTTTGACCATGAGATGACGATGGCGTTGTACATTTAAATTAAGCTACCGCAACATACATTTTTAGTTTTATTAATTACTCTCTTAAATTTTGGTTTAATATGGATCTATGAAGTTAACACAGAATAATGTTTTTCAACTTGTTTGTATGCTAGCGAATTCTACCTCACCATTTGTTTAATTTTGATGTTACCTAGGACTCCTGCAGTTTCTACACATGTGATTTGGATTTCTACAGATGTTCCGTTCAAGAATATCAGGGTAACAAAAAAATATGTTATTCAATGCACATGTCAGGTATGACAAACTAAAATACTATTTATCTACTCAAAATTTAATGAACTGATTTATACAATATTAAATTTTCTCTTTATGTTACACTTGTAAAACATATTAATCTTACAGATAATTTATCTGGTGTTCACAAATAGTAATTCTTTTTATACATAGTCTTACTGGACGCATACTGTCCAAATGTAAGCCACACGTTTCATGAAACTTATGGTAGTAAAGTACATTTATTAATTTCGTTACACATTTAAAAGCACAAGATACTTTTCTTTGTATTTTGAACGTTTAGTTCACGTTAAATATTTTATTGACTTTTTATATGTTACATTCACTTATTTTAAAAACTCTCTTAGACTTATGTACCTACATTGACTAGTTGCAAAAAAAAGAAACATGTATCATAATCTTTACTGATCCATTCATTTTATATGACTTCATAGAATATTTATGTTTTGTTCAAAAATTTATTTTCTATAAAATTTAATAAACACACTATATAACTTTTCATAGTTTCTCACAGTTGTTTAATTTACAGTTATTAATTCACAAATTTTCTCCCCTTCGAGATTTTAGGTCTCTTGCAGCCTCTGCAACCTCAACGGTCGATGCTAGCTGTGCCAGAGTGTAATTTTTTTTATGCTCTGTCGTGCGCCTATCCTTTTTAAAACACCTGGAAAAAGGGTAGGGTGCATCATAACGCAGGAAGTAAATAAAAGCACATAATATACGTCATTATGAAATTCGCCTACGTGATCCTCGACGTAAAATTGACACAACACCCAGCAGATTACGTAAAGAAAATGTGGAACAGCAAGTTTGTATACGTGCAGAATTAAAAAAAAATTTAATTAATTTCCTTTACAAATTACATACACACGGTATTGAACGTTACAAAGTAATGTAATCAATGAACTCTACAATATAAAATTTTGATGTCTACTTGATCGGGAATGAGCATTTCAACAAACTATAGAATAAGTTTCTTCGTGCAAAACCCAATGGATAGACGATAAGCTAAGCACAACGTCTTCACTATGACCGAATAACAAAGATAAGCGTGGTAAACTGTAACGTATTTTTTTCTAGTTACATTTAGTTCAATAAAATAAAAATAAAACAGCTATAATTTAAAATATTTAATTTGAGAATTATCATCCAATAAAAATTAATATATAATATTCATAATAACGCATAGATTCTCGTATGTATATACTCTAAAGTTCGTTACCAAGCTCTGCCAAGTTGTCAGTCGGCACTTCATTCTCAACGTTCGAAAGTGCAAGCCGCTTTTGCAGACGAGGTTAAGTCGAAATGGCCCTGTCGAAACACATGGCTTCTAACAAAGTTAGGAAAAAGTAGAGCATTAAAAATTCTTGGTGTCTGGAGGTCGAGCCTAACAGCGGTTGCGTGAGCATGATTTTTGATAAGCCTCGCTCCGAACAGTTTAGTTGATCCCGACAGGCCTGAGAATATGGAACCCCTTTGGACATCATTTTAGACAGTTGGTATATATTAATACAATAGATTATACTAATATTTTTCATCTTAGTGCAATATCTTGAGGACATATCTTGAATAACATTTCCGATAATAAATTAAAACAATTTTTGAAACCAGTAATTTAAAGCAAAAATTTATGGTTTCGTTCTATTCAATACAACATGCAGTAAAGTAAACGCCGATTCCACATGTGTTCCCGATATTTTAACCTTACCGATGACCAATATCACACAAGGATATTATGATGGAAAACTCCGACAGCTGAGGTCAATGTCCAGCACTTGTAGTACATTCTTGATGCACGTGAGTGTTTTTAACTTTTGATAACTTTGAAATTATAGTAAATTATTATGAATTATCCTACATTAATTGCTTGAGTAACGTAAATAGAAAGTAGTTTTTTTTGAGAAATCAGTAAATTAACGAATATGTTGCCAGCTTGACAGAATGTTTGCACATGTACGCAAACTGTGTATTTTATAAAGTTCTGAATGACAACCTATGTCAGACAAAAAAATATGTAGATTCCGTTTTCATATCTAGACACCATATGCTGTCTTGATTTAATTTACATTATGCTTGAAGACTTTCAGGTCATGTAAAGGCACTTCATTGACATATGAAATTTGCGTATTTATTATAGATTACATTTAAATTAGAATAATAACATTTTACCAAGTCTGCACTTTGATAATTAATTTTTGTTGTAATAATCAAGGAAGTACTTCGCTGATTAAAAGAAACTTATGTGTTATGAACAATAAATAAATTATATGTCTATCTAATTAAATCTTATAGAAATGATCTACTCATAGATCTTAATTTTGAATGTAAAACTTCATTAGCGTTATTATGAAAAAATTCGATAAAGAGACAAACTTTAATATTGCAGTCATATGTACATAATCAGAAATTTATCCAAATAGAATCCTTTTTGTTTTTGAAACATGTTTTATTATTTAACATTTAAAAATTTGCAAGTCCTCCCGGAATAGAAAGAGTGTGTAGTGAAAATCAATTCCCTCAGTATATTTTAAATGCCTAAATTCTATTATTCTATTTTTGGCAAATGTTTTTGAGGACACAAATGGTGTCTAAATTGTGCTTTTGTTTGTTCACAGGTAAAGCTGAGACATCTGTATGACATCTGGTGGTTGAGGCCTTGGTAAGTGTGTCCTAAAGAGTGAAATTCAGGTTTTATGGCTATGTTAGTGGTGTTAAGATAAGGTTTCCGCATTTTCCTTATACTAGCACAGTTAAATTTTGTTGGTTATTGTATTAAAAAATACGGTGGCGCTCATTAAATATATTTTTGGTCTTTTATTCACCCATGACCCAAGCTCATGATCTACCCAGAGCTAACACTCGACTAGCCGTTTATATCTTAAAAGTTTTTCTTTGTCTCAAGCCATTCTCCATCCGACATTACCTTGGGCTTAAAAGAAAAAGAAGAAATTCTCGACCTTGTGATATCAGATTAAGGTTTAGAAAATTGGGAGGTTTAATTTATAGCTGATAGTCACGAGGATAAAGAAATATAAAAGTATGTTTTTGTATTACAAAACTAATAATAGCAGGTGGGTTAGCGTGTCCTTATGTAGAGCACAAGCTGATAAAAGTTAGTTTTCCACGACTAAGGCACGATCTGTACTAGTTTGAACCAATACACCACGAAAAGTTTTATTGTGAAAATAAATAATAAAATGTAAGTGAAAGTCAGTTATTAAAAATTTCTAGTACTAGTGCAAATGCAAAAAATATACAAAAGATTTAGCCGTCGACATTAAAACGTAAGACCAAATATTAATTAAAGATAAACATAGTTTTTAATATTTATTAACTTTGACACCAACCAATCAACTAAGTAAACTAACTATCTATCTTAGTTAATCATCGACTTAATAAGTGTTCAACTGGGTGTTTAACCAAGCATGTTCACTAATCAAGAGACTAAGCGATTCAATAAACAATTACTGAATCAACCGAATAAGAAATCTAGCGAAGTACGGACGACGTCAAGCTGAAAACAGCACGTAGCGGAAAGTCAAACGGATTGGGGTGTACTCAGAGCTACAAATTCGAACCAGGGACCAAACCAGAAAAATACCAGGTAAGCGATAATTAATTTATAGCATAAGATTGAAATTTTTTGAACATTTAAAAACTGCATGTACTTAGATATTTATGTAAAGGGTCATCAAAAATTTTGATTGATAAGTAGAAATTACGAAGGTCATTGAACGTTCAACGAGACTTCCAATGTAACACAAAGTTATTTCTACTGGCTCTATATTTAAGTAGGGTTGTAATTTGGTGGTGAACAAATTTAAATTTTACTTTGATTCGAGGGCTTTAAATATCAAATAATATTACGAAAGTTGTAGAAGTGCAAATTGTACATATTTCTTGGCTTATTACACAAAATTTTGGTTATTTCGTTTATATTATTTAGGTATGAAGTGTTAAAGTGAAAAAGGTGATAAAAAAATTTTCTATTATCGTATCGTCGTGCACTCTGAGAGGGGTTAAACTGAGTTAGTCGAGGCATAAATCTAATTGTGTGCAATTTAAAATTTATTCTAGATTATTTAGGAACACAGAGCGGTGGCGAACAGCAGGCAACCGTGCGTTAAATACATCTAAGCACGGCGACATTATAGCAATATATATAATTCTGTGATAAGGAGTTGTTTAGGGGTGTATTGAATAACAAGAGTCGTGTAGTAACCATAAATTGCAATAGGAATCAGAAAACTGCATTTATTTAGCAGAAAATTAAATAATTCATATATTATGTAAATAGTGATCGTTTAACACCCTGTATATAGATAATAACTAGCTTTAAACAATGCGAATAATCATATCTTACTGTTGTATCGTATTTAGTATTTAGTAGGAAAATAGGTAATTCATACATTATGTAAATAACAAGTAATCAACACTCTGTATATAGACCTTTATTAATTTTAAGTAATGCAAGTGGGCATATCTTTTAACAAAAGTACGCGCATTCAAGAGAAATGATAGTACATGTAATTAAGCACGCATTGAGAAGTGTTCTAATTAGTTATAAAACAAATACGGAAATAACAGATAAAACCTAACAAAGCTTTGCGCAATTACGCAGAAACAATATACATTGTGATAACAAAACGCAGTTTCAAAAATACATAAACGAAAGTAGAATTAAAGTTACATCATTTATTTTGTTCAATTATCCAAAAAGGCTATATCTAAACAAAACAACGTATGGTCAAGATAACGAGGTATCTATACAAATAGATATTACACGTAAAACCGAATATATTACATCAGAAAGAACTTCAAAATGCATAAAATACAAAGATCTGATTGGTTAAGTTATCTGCAGGACTTGTTGAAAACCCAGCCCACATGTAAGTGGGAACAGCCTATATTAACACCGAGCAATAATAAGTCAGTTTAAAACTCAAGCAGATCAAAGCTGCGTCACTGCTAATCAGAAAGTTACACGTAACTTAAATATAATAGTGTATGTTATAGTGACAAATAAGTGCAACAATTAAGAAGTCTTCTTTTGCCGTTTAACGTGAGTAGGATTTAGGGTAATTTATTTAAACTAAATATTAATAATAATAAGGCTTCGAATGTGTGGATAATTCAAATGGATTGATATAATATTTCAAATTGGGCGATATAACATTTCGAATTTGGGGTACATTTCTGACTACTTCTAATGTGTGGATATTTTGAATGGATCGATATACTACTTCGAATTTGTGATATAACAATTTTAATTGGTGGTACATTTTTCAATACTTCAAATCTATGATATAATAATTCGAATTGGTCGATATAACATTTAGAATGTGTGGACACTTCGAATGTGATGTTAATAACTCGAATGAATCTACATTTCTGAATATTTCGAATAGATAGATATATTAATTTAAATGTGTTCAAATTGGTGGTGTATTTCTGAATAATTCGAGTATGCGTCGACAAAATAGGTCAAATCTAGGTCAATATAATATTACAATTCAAATTAGCGTCGACAATTATATTTTGGCACAATTCTGGTACAATTTTGAGTTGCGAGATTCAATGCAAATAAAATAAAAAAGCACGAAGTAATTTATGGAAAACGAGGGGTTCAACTAAGCAGAGCAGTGATAGACGAATGAGGACAACAAAGAGCTGTTGATCCACAACCCGAACAACCTGTAGCAGGTCAGATCTAATTAGTTTTAAAATATTTTTTCTATTTAAATTTCAATACTGAATTTATTCAATTTATATAAACATGTGATAAAGTCAACAACAAACATTGCATACATTAAACTTACGTAATATAGTATAAAGGCGTCCAGAACGTTCCAGGTCTCTTTGGTAAAAAGAGGTAGCTTTGGTGACTTTAGATTGAATTCAGAGTATATAAAGTTTGGGATAGATGATACATATGATATTGATTGATTGAGGAGTGTATTTTAATATTTTTCAAAACTTGTAAATAATATTTCTTTTCATTATATGAAATCAATTGACTTCGTATTAAACTTCAAACAAATAGGTAATTATAAAGGGGTGGAAAAAAGAAAAATTGATCATCGTAACATTGTGCACTCTGTGTAGATTGAAGAGGACTAGCCGTGGCATAATAATAAAACTAGTAAGATTAAATTTGATGTGAGAACACAGAGCGGTGGAGTTAAGTAGAAACGCCATTGACACCGAGTACGGCGTTATCATATCAATATATATATATATATATATATATATATATATATATAAAATAAGATGTATCTGTAAACAAACTCTATGAAAATAAGAGAGTCTATTGACGAATACAAATCGGGCTGGTAGTTATATAGCCATTAACAAAACATTAGCTTATTACTTCATAGGGGAGGAAACATCCACTGACCGACGGTTTCGGCTTTATTAAGCCTCCTCAGAGTGAAATAGTCTCCAAGAACCCTATGAAGTAATCGAAGCTATTATACTGGTATAATTTCGAAACAATCTCTGTACTATGGCAAAAGTAAATAAAACCGCCATCAGGTGATAATACACCAACACTACTAAAGTGTGGAAGTACAGAATTGAACCGAAACTA
The DNA here is from genome assembly GCA_036346225.1 of Platerodrilus igneus. Classification (NCBI taxonomy): domain Eukaryota; kingdom Metazoa; phylum Arthropoda; class Insecta; order Coleoptera; family Lycidae; genus Platerodrilus; species Platerodrilus igneus. Next base: position 6,017,852 of record JARFIW010000544.1, read on the forward strand.
CATAGTAAATCCTATAGATGGCTATACAAGTACGTGTGGCCATTTTTGATTTGCGGAATGTTACTGCAAAATTTATTTGCAAACGTAACAAACCTTCTCGCGGCGACACCCGGGTTCATGCCCCAAGGCAAATCAAATAATCAATAAGCTAATGTTTTGTTAATGGCTATATAACTACCACCCCGATTTGTATTCGTCAATAGACTCTATTATTTTCATAGAGTTTGTTTACAGATACATCTTATTTTATATATTGTTCTACACAATTTCTTATTGCGGACTGCAAATAACCTGTCTTTTATATATATATATATATATATATATATATATATATTGCTATGCTCCCTAAATTATTCGCGCCCCATCTTTTGGTCGATATACAAATATTTCTATGTATTAACTGGATTTATTAATCTCCGACGTTGGGCTGTCATATAAATATTGCTATAAACTCCCTCCAGGAACTTAACTGGATTTTATCTTGAACCGATCTTGTGGACCAATAACAAAATTTGATATGATACCGCCTTACTCGTTATCAATGGCGTATTCAACTTATAGCTCCTCCTTTATTGTGTAAATTATCAAATCACTCCCATTAACTTTATCTTATGACCTCGACTAGTATTTATTTATTTATTTATTTTTCCCCCAATTCATAATTATTACATGCCCTTTCGAAATATTGTCTATCCATACGCTTGAACCATTGCATTTGAATTATTGCCATCACCCTCTGGACTACCATTATTAAACTTAGACTTATGCACCCCAAATTGTTGTCGTCTCATTTCGATTTATTATTTCTTCTCAGAATTTATTCTCATCAAATCCCCCAGACTTAAAATACCATCTATTCACCCCGAACTTAGAGCCTTATTATTATTTTAGTTTAAATAAATTTCCTAAAATCTACTTACGTTTAATCGGCAATCGTAATTTTTATATTAGTCGCACTTATCCAATTTTTCACTTGAGTTGAAAACTGAGTTCGTTATCACTGTCCCTGTTAATATATCATTGATCTCCTACTCCGTCAGTGGGTATAGCCTACAAGCTCGTCGGTAATTTTAACCAATCAAATCTTTGCATTTAAAGTAGTTTCTGATGTAATTTTCTCTGCTTTCAAATAATTGTGGCCTGATCGCAGGTGCCTCGTTATCAAACATGCGGTGTTTTGACGAATTTAATCGCTTTTCCACGTTGTACATAAACAACTGATGCAATTCGACTTTTAATTTTCATCTCTGCCTGTTATTTACGGAATTTTTAATCACCTTTCTTTATCACAATTATTACCTACTTATACGCGTTTACACTATGCTTCTCGAAGCTCTATTTCTTATCTCCGTATTAGCCTAATTGTTTGGAACTCTTTTGAATGCGTGTTTAATTACACTTTATTATGTTTAGTTATAAATACGCGTGCTTCCACTGAAATATATCATTATTTGCATTGCGTAAATTAACTAAAACTCTATCTACAGGGTGTTAAATATTTACTTTTTACTTAATGCATGTCCTCCTTGTTTCTACGCTAACTATGCGTTTTCGTGTGTCT